>CM031714.1:7577691-8177691 GCA_018466805.1 Hippocampus abdominalis
AAAAATCCCGAGTGCTCCATCACAATGACTGAATGCATCGCATTTGGACAGCACTTCTTTTTGTTTTGAAATTTCTGTTTCAACACCGCCAAAGTACAAACTGGTCCATCTTAAATCCTGTACATGCAGTCACTCAGTGGTGTTCTCAATATTTCAAGCCTGCAAACGCATAAGTCGCTCTGACTCTGGCCAATATAAAGATATGGAGGTCAGCGTTTCTGAAAGGCCAAATGGTAGCTCAATCCATTAAAAAATTATTTTATTTTTTTAACTCCCTCACTGTTTCAGAAACAGGAGTTTCTGTGCTTGAGCAGGAGCTCTGGTTCAGGTGGTTTTTGGGCCCAACTAAGCTGGGGTCAGATCATAACACAGATACAGTATGGAAATAAAAAATAAATACATAAAATAAATGAGTTAGCGAATCCGTGAGTGGGGGACGATGGGGTGGAGGAAGGGGAGGAGGGAATTGACACCGTTTAGGATGAGAAACAAACAGGAAATCAAAATGTTTTCAATGCATTTTTTTTATCCTGATAATGTATCTTCCTCTTTTCGCCAAACCGCTCTTGTTGTGAAAGAGTAAAAAGGACTTCATTGTTACGATTATCTGGCAAACGATGTTTTACCGAACAATGTGACCCGAACAATCCTTTTGCCCTGAACTGAAATTTTCTGCAGTCGAAGTTTGAAAAAGTCACACACACACATGCACACACACATTCCTGTACTTGTGGCACAGTGAGGACCAAGTTAAAAAGGGCCTACAAAGTCCTCACTGTTGGTTAAAAACTCATGCCGGTCCTCACAATGTCATGAGTACAAGAACACACACGCACGCACACACACATTCCTGTACTTGTGGCACAGTGAGGACCAAGTTAAAAAGGGCCTACAAAGTCCTCACTGTTGGTTAAAAACTCATGCCGGTCCTCACAATGTCATGAGTACAAGAACACACACACGCACGCACACACACACACACACAAAATCTCTTTTAACTTGTGGTTAAACAGCGTATGTCAACTTAAATCCAGTCGCGGCACGAGAAAAGTCAAACGCGACCTTCGCGAAAGGTTCAAATCATCCCCAAGGCATGAATGGAAGAGGCGTGCAGCAGTGCCAGTTGGGTCACCTGTCTGCGGAGCTTGCGGCTCACGGCGTGCGTGCGTCTGGGAGGGGGTAGTCGCGGGATACCTTCAGAGTCCGAGTGGCTGTGGGGGCTGATGGGTCTGAAGAGGTCGGTGGGGATGGTCAGTCGTTGGGAAAATTCTTCAGGTTGGGAACGCACTGAACCCCTGGAGCCTGGAAACCAAAAGGCGGGAAGTTTTTTGATGCATTAAAATAATACTGTCACACACCAGACATCCAAATTATTCAAAAATTCAGACTTTTGGATACTCACCATCGGTCAAAATCAATACATTCGCAAAAAAAAAAAAAAAAAACATCTTGCAAATATGTTTGCATGTATCTTCACAATATGACAATCTTAGGGCGCTAAATATTGCATCCGGTGTTACCTGACTGGGCCCAATGGGAGCCCAGTACGCGCTGGGGTCGAGGCGTCTGTGCTAGTAGTTGTGCTGAAGCTGCGACGGGTTTGCCAAAGGCCTGCTGGGGGAAGAACATGTAGCTGTCGTTGGGTAGGGAGTGCGTGCGTCCCACCGCGGGCTTCCTGACCCTCAGCAGGTTGTCCTCGGGGGCGTCGCCGGGGTCGGGCTGCTCGGCCTGTCAGATCACAGAGGAGTCAACTTTCCGATGCGAGATGGGTGGGCTGAATCTTAATCGTTTAGATGACAATCAACGAAGAGGCGGCGGGCTTCGGTAAACAAATGTTAGAAGGTGGCTGGAACAGAGCTGCCGCAGGTCACAGAAAATCGTAGCAAACCAAATTTTTCAAAAGCAGCTTCGATAAAGCGCAAGCTGAACTGGAGCTAAAAGGTAGGATCTTGCTGTCAGCTGGGGCAGCGTCTTGCAGCCCGGCCCAGGGGTGCCCACTACAAGACAGTATAGACAGAGGGGGAGACCAAAACACGACATTGACAGGAGAGAGAATCCTGACGGGCGGGGGGGGGGGGGGGGGGAGAGAAAAAACGCGGACTCACATGAAAAGCGCAGTGGAGAAAGGCGGGAAAAAAAAGGCCGTAAACTGCCAAGTGCACTACTCTACTGCACGAGCACACATCGGGCTGGAAAGATGGAAAGGGGGTGGGAGACTCATGGTTAGATTCACAAAGGCCTTCCATTCTCACTTATAGCCCTCGACTTCCCCATTTTTTATTTATTTATTTATTTTGGCCATTTTCATTGCTGCCCGTCTGGCACAATCGAATTAACAGTGATTTCATGTCTATGCGCTGGCTGAGGATTTTTATCTAAAAAAAATAAATAAAATAAAAATAAGGACTCAAATGTCAGAATGCAGTACAGACCAAGGTTAGAGTGACTCCGCCCACTGGAGAAAGAAAAGCGACAATTTTCGGGTGGGTCAATGTACGAATTTCTCGTGGGTCACTGAAATTTGTTCGGGTGCGGATGAGAATGTGCAATCATACAAAAATAAAGCTGCAATATTATGCGCGGGAGGGGGGGGGGGGGCAATTTTTGATCCAGAAACAGTCATATTTTCATAAAAAAGTCATGGTTTTAAAAGAAGAATGTCCAAATATTAGAATTTTGTTTTGTTTTGTTAAAAGTCATTCAAATTGCCTTATTTTAAGTGCATGATTAATATCCGATCGCTGGAAAACAATTTTGATGTTCTACTACGTTGTAAAAAAAAAGCTTCATGATCAAATCACGCTTCATGACGGTAGAATATCTCAATTTGGGGGTGCGGGGGGGGGTGTCCTAGTTGTGCAACAGTTACAATTGGGGAACTCAAAACGTCTGTTGTATGACATTGTCGGCGTGACTTCCTTGCCAAGGTGAAAAAGTCTGAGGTCGCTAACTGCTTCCAAATGTTTCCATCTCCCCCCCACACACACACACACACACTTGCTGTCCGACGACAACGTGCAAGCTGCCCTTTACGAGGACCGATGTTGAAAACTGTACCCCATCTGTTAAATCCACATTCCAACTTAATTCTAAACTACATTTTCAAAAATCATTTTGTGCCCCTCTGTGAGACGCTTCGAATGACTTCCTGAACGATGCTCATTTCCTGATGGTTTTCGAAATGACTTATTACTTACCAAATGAGTATTGCAAGGGCGTTTTATTTTGTACAAACCTCAAGGCTACGCACTTCATTTGATTGGACAGTAAAAACGTTTGCCATAGCGCCAACGATTTGAATGATTGAGGTGTCGTTTTAGGTGCCCATCTGGGTTTTAACTCGACGTTTTAACAAGTTGGCACCCAGTCGCTGCGCCTGGGAGCCGTGGAAAGGGCGGCAAAGTGGGCAAGTGGCTTTGGAATACCCTGGAAAGGAAACACGACTACAGGATACAGCAAATGGGAGGAGGAGGAGGGGGAGCAGGTATGAAGAAAGAAAGGAAAAAAAAAAAAAAAAGGAACTATCAGTACATTGAATTCCAGGCTGCTTAGGGAGAGGGGATTAAAATCGTCAGCGGGCGATCCCTCTGTCAGAGCTAGGGACCAGGATTTCTCTGAGGTCAGAGACAGAGCTTCCATCTCAGCGAGAGGAATCTAAACAGGAAGAGACAAGTGGCGGGTGAGGCAGAGAAAGCAAATCAACACAAACACGAAGGTGACACAAAAGCAGAGCGATTGGCGGGGACGCGTTTGAACAACAGACACACGCAAAGCGGAGAAACATTCAGTATGAAAAATGGGGGGGAAAAAAACCCTAAAAAACAAGCTTGACCTTTCACCTCTGGGACTGAAATTTTGATGCAGTGTTCGGTTTGTTACAAGGTCCAGCAGAAGTGTCAAACTCATTTTTGTCGCCGGCCACATCATAGTTATGATTTTATCACTTTGAACCCAAATAAACGTATAATGTTACATATTGGCAACGCAGTAAATTGACAAATAAGTACTTTCGAAATCACACGGCCATCATTTTTTTTCTCTTTTCAAATATGATTACATTTATCTTAAAAACGGGCTTTGTGAAGACAGTTTGCAATTCTGGTATTTTAGCAAGAACCCAAGTGCGCGTCATTTACTTTGGCGGGACAAATAAAATTATGTGGAGGGCCAGATTTGGCCCCCAGGCCTTAGGTTTGACTTATTTGGTCTCTTGCCTTTAGAAGGAGCTATTCAGTCTATTGCCAAGGCAAAAAAAAAGTTTTTTTAAACCACTATAGAAAAAAAATACCACGACTAATAATAAATCTAAGAAGAGGTTTCAGCGCTAGTAGCTCTGTGAGAGATTCTCAACCATCAGATGTGATCTATTATTTAGTTACTCAGTGCTCAATAGAGTTTGGATCAAATATCAGACCACAGGCTGAACTCAAAACATCGTAATTGAAGAAAAATCTCGAGTCGGCTTTGCTAACTTTGCAATAACTGATGGATGACAACAAGCTAGGTCCGGAACACTCAAAGCGGCCACTGCAACGATTGAGTCTTGCAAGTGAAGGGGGATGAAGTCACGGCTGAGATTCCATGCGGTGCTCAACTACAGGGTAGGCTGGTTAAAAGTTATTAAACGTGGAGGAATTCCAGGACAAAAATGGTAATGGTTCTTGGGCGGCATGATATTTGGCAAACATTACATGACATGCTGTTCTTACCCCCCTCCAAAAAAAATCTACGGACAATATGTCCTTGTTTTCCCCCCTTTCGGAATTATTTTCCTGCTTAACGGTGATCCTGCGGAGTCTAAAACAATAATATCACATGGCCTCAATAAGTTGTATCAACGGGTCAATACATGGGGGGGGAATTTTTTTTAAACCGTGAGGCAAGGTCATATCTGAAAAGCTACTAATAATTTCAGCAAAATCAGAGATTGAAGACACCCTAAGATCGAACAGTGACACTTAAACTCTTTCAATCCACAAGACGTAATTGTACGTCTTTTGAAAATTAGGCCCCGCCTACCAAGGACGTACTTGTACGTCCAAGTCTTTTTTTTGCGTCATAGAGAGGAGGAGGGTCTGATGCAATCTGTGAATGAGAATATGCCGTTTGCATTGTAAATCATTTTAAAAAAGTGACCAGTAGGTGGCAGTGGTGCCTCACGTGCTTGAAATGCATGCTATTACAAAAAGCTTTTTTTCTCCGATTTTTGCCCAGGAATCGCCATTTTTCACGAAACATAGCCATATTTTGTAATGCCGATTGCTGAAGAATGGAAAAAGATAGAAACAAATTGCTTTTCTGCTGAAAGAAGAGAGTCCAACCTTTATTTTGGTAGGCTCCATGTTTATATCGCATGAGAACCAAATATTCTGTGGGCCTTGCAAGATCAGTCCAAATCCAGTAAAACGCAGGGATTGAGGCGGTTGCTCCGGTGAAAATGCCTGGGATTGAATGAATTAAAGACTATTTCCATCCATCACAGGCTTGACGGGGGGAAAAAAACAATGCAAAAGTATGGAGACAATCATATGCATCATGATTTCTTTTCAACGATCAATTCTTGTTTGTGCATCCCAAAATGTTTGCCAAAAAAACCCCCCAAAAAACAAAAAACCTCGACTCCCCATAGAATTAAGTGACATTTGGATTTCTTGGTGATCTATTGACCTTTTTGTCCGGGTTGTGCTTGCTGGCTTTGGGGGCCAGCGCGTAGTAGTGGCACACCGAGCCGGACAAGTTGTCCATCAAACTCAGCTCCCCTTCCATTGAACCCCGGATGACCAGGGAAACCGAGTCAAACTGCGCTCTTTGCTGGACCAACTTGGATAAAGCAGAGGGAAGGAGAGAAGTGAGGCGGGTTGGGGGGAAAGGCAGAGAAAGAAGCAGAGGGGACAAGAATCAATGTGAGGAGACAGAATGAATACAAACAAAGAAAAGAAAACGACAGTTAATCAGACAGAAACAGACAAAAGTGACATCACGACGTGAGGGAGAAAAAAAACCAAACAAAAAAAACAGCACCCGGTGATGCTACGACTGCGCCTGCCACAAGACGGCACTCCAACATCACAATAGAATTCCCATCCCAAGAAACCTTCTTAACCATAGAGCCATCTTATTTTAGAAAGGGGAAACACCGGGATGGTAAAATGTCTTATTTGCTATCCCCCAAATTAGTCTGCAAATAGCAGCTGAGGCGTAGAACAAGGCCATGTGGTCCAGCTTTCCCATGGCACTCTGACCTGGGCTTTTGACTGGTGCCACGTCCTCCGCGGGGGATCGACGACAGCCACACACAAACCGGAAAACCCGAATAGACAGCGGAGGAGAATGCAACATAGTGAAAAATGGCTCTTAGCGCTTGCACGGGGGAGACGGGTCTACCTCAAACGGAACGGCCTGCACTTTCCCTCAGACCAGAATCCGACTGAAAACCTCTAAGTCGACTCGTGAACGACACGAGAAGTCGTCATCAAGCTATAATTGATGCTCAAGGTGACACGATGACTTGTCGAGACGTTGACATTTTACATTGACATTGAAGCGTCACTTCCTCGTGTAAGGAAGGCGAGAGGAGTCAAATGGTGCATTCAAGTGCACTCAGTTTCTTCGAGAACCGAAATTTGTTCGTCATCCGAGGCATAAAAAACTAGAAATTTTTGGTCGAAAATCGAATTGGTCGAGTACAGAGACGTTCGAAAACCGAGGTTTGACTGTATTTTTTTTTTTTTTAACGGCAATACTGAAACGATACATTGAAACCAGCATTCCAGATTCAAAATGGACAGTCCCACTTTTTTATATTTTTCTGTTTTTTTTTGCGCATAATTTTGCTTCCTGTTGATCCTAAAACGCGTCCACCCAGATGCACCATCAAATGTTTTTCTTACCTCTGGAAGTAGCTCCGGGCACGAGGGAGGCTCTTCTCGGATGTTTACTGGGTCTCTGGGAATATCGACAGTTGGCGAGTCCCCACCTCCGGCGGACCTCCATGGGGAACCCCCAGAACTGGACCTGTCCATGCCCAGTGCGAGAGGGTTAAGCTGGGGCGACCTTGTTGCCACGTCTCCCCCGTCACCGCGGAGCTCCTGCTCTAACTCCGCCTCGAGCTCCGCCTCTTCCTTGGCTTCCTTGTTGCTCTCTTCCAAGTGTTTCATCAGGACGGCGATAACGACGTTGACCAGGACGAACTGGGCGGTCAGGACGAAGGAGACAAAGTAGAGGGGAGAGACAACTGTGTTGTAGCAGGTACTGGTCTCATGGGCGCAGTCTCTTAAAGTGTCCTGGAACAAGAACGGGGGGGGAGGAACAGACAAAGAAAAATGAAAATGAGCCAGTTGACTCGTCTTTCCTTTTCAACCCTAACATGCAAACACTGATCATGTGATCGAAAACCATCTACAGCGTATTGATAGTGGTTCCCAGACAACCGCCACGTTGCGTCGGCGCTAATATCTGTGCTAACGTTGCACTTTTTTTTTTCTGCCGTTTGGACAAACCTATCTTTTACGTTTTCAGACCGTTTGATGTTATTCATGATTCATCTTGACTCTTTAACGCTGTTGATTCCATGTACAACAATGGATCTTATTTTCTCAACCAAGCGAATGAGCTTACAAGCCCCCAAAAAAACAAAAGGTTGATATCGTAATTTCTGATTAAGATGTAAGATGCCAATCCTGAAATGTAATGACAATTTAATCTTTAACTCATTCAGTACCAGCCAATTCTAGACCAAGTCTGAAAAGACGTTTAAAAACGTCATTGGGAGTGAATGAGTGTTAAAATTGAGAGGGCACCGAAAATGAAGCAGGTATGTAAATATCCTAACAGGAAAATGATGCAAAGTCAGCAGCGGTCAGAAAAGGAGCCAAAATGCAATGCAAATGCGGATACTCGGGCCAACGTTCCTCGGGGCAATCGCCCAATACACTAAAACTGTCACCCGTGTTGCTCCATTTGCAAATTTGTTTATCTCACCTTCATGATGCCATTCCAGTTGTCCCCAGTCGAAACTCTGAAGAGCAGCAAAAACGCCATCCCAAAGTTTTTGAATGTCGCGTAGCGTCCCAGGCCTTCACAGGGATGGAGTTCATCGCAAACTGGGAAGAGGACGGAGGAGGACAAAGACGGCGGACGCCGACCGTTCAAGTGACACATGTAAACAAGCTTTTTTATTTTTTTATTTATCATCTACAAGCAGCATCAAGTATCCTTACTTAAGTCACCAAACAGCTCCACTCCCAAGGCTGCAAAGATGAAGAAGAGGAGCATGAAGAGAAGGCCCAGATTTCCCACCTATGGAGTGACAAGAGGAAGCAAAACTGATTTGGCAGATGACGGAATTCCTTGGCAAAAAATAAACCAATAACACAGGCAAAAAAATATACAGCTAAGTATTCTCGCGTAAGGAATCATATTTGCGTGGTCCAATCTTTCCTTTTAACAGAATTTCCTTATGTGGGAAACGACTATGGAACATGCAAGTATGTCCACAAAATACTGCAATATATGCTCCAAAAACAGAGTAACAAGACGTGTTACAAAATTCGGATTATTTGCTACAAAATGAGACGAGTAAGACACCTGGTGGCTTTTCTTTCCACTCACCGTCTTTCTTTGTAAATATCTCATGTAACAATATGGGCACCTGCGGCTTATACGCGGGTGCGGCTTATGTGTGTACAAAATGTTTTTTTCCTTTAAAAATTAAGTGGTGCGGTCTATAGTCCAGAAATTACGGTGCATATATATATATATATATATATAAAAAAGCAGGTTTAGTGGTTGCATTGTACCTGAGGTAGAGCTTGCATCACGGTGTCGAGCAAAGCCCGCATCCCCACCGCCATCTTGAGGAGCTTCAGTACTGCAGGCAAACAAACAAACAAACACTGTCGTCGTTCTCTGATACAAGTTTCCAAGCCATCTTGAAGGAAAGACATCGGATCTCGCGGCAATCGAGTCCACCGAAATCGATTAATTATGCGGCAAGTGACAACAAAACAGTGCTCGTGGTGCCTAAGGGGAGATGAGGTTGACGCCAGTGTAGGGAATAATGATGCTATTTAAAAAATTTAAAAAAAACATACCTCCATGAGTCATTAAAGCGGAGGTCAGCCCTCTACACATTAAAGACCCCAAAATAAACACTGTGCAGGTATCATCAGCATGTTCAGATAATGAGATCTTGGCATGCAGGTCGGTAGCGCTTGCTGAAACAATTACAGTGTTACTTGATGATAAAACTAACAATACCGTTGACACAAAGTGTATTTATCTTGTGATCTCTCCATACTTTGAAATGCAATTTCTCATTAAAAAAAAAAAATTGAAAAATGCATCCAGCATCAATATAATGTTAAACAGCCTTCCAGCCGCATCGTTGTGATTGCTCCGCTGAGATTTTGCAGTTTTCTTTATCTAAACACATTATTAAGATGTCTAATGAGCTCTCTTTAATTACCTTTACCAGAAAGGATGCTTTTTTTTTTCTCTCTTTTTTAACCATCGGTTGTTGCAAGTTTCATTTGGATCTGAGCCAGTTGGGGAGTCATTTTGATTGAAATCCCATTTAACCTTATATAGCTGTCAAATCCAAGCAGGCTGTAATTTGTTGCACTTCTGTTCCCCCCCCCCCCCCCCCTTTAATTACATTCCGTTCTCTCCAGAAGAATGAAACTTTAATCCCTTTAAGCCATTAAGATGCTGGACCGTGGTTGCTCCACTCATTGATTTTGCAGGTGACAAGTGTTAAATGCCTTGGCAGAGGTCTGCACTTGCTGAGTGCTCTTGCGGCTTAATGATTTTTGGCACGAGGTCGACCCAAATGTGTGACCAAAAACCTCACTTGCTGGGCTTTTTTTCTCTAAAATTTATTTTGTATTTAGGCCTACCTAGTTCATCATCACGTGGCGCATTGCATGACGTCAACCGAGTGAATAATAGCAATTTCTAGCTCGTATAATTAAACGTTGCCACATGCGGCTCTCGGAACAGGACAGACAGGGCAGAGTGTATCCAAGGTAAAACCAAGGTACATTACAGTCGAGTGTGGTCATAAACACGATCTTCCAACAGGCCACAGCTATGTCAATAAATAGTTTTCATCAACATAGCACACAGTGAGGGAAAACACAGACATAGGGGCCCAAAAGCGCATAGGTGGATTTTTCTTTCTTTTGCGAGACTTTGCGGCGGTCGAATGGGGCATGACTGGGCGTCAATCATTTTGCATCAAAATCAGGGCATTCTGAGTGCAATATGCTGTGCTTGACATAACATAAATAGACCCACTGGTCCCGATGCATGATGGTAAACTGCAAGCCCCTCCCCTTGCGGATGACGTAATCGGCCGTGCATGCGACGCGGACACCCCGATTGTGTTTGTGTGTAAACCGCTCTCCCTCTGCGCACGCATTATAATAAAGGGGTGCTATTAAAATATTATTAAGATGCTAATATTTATAATCCGTTCAATGAATTGATTTCTACAGCGATTCCGAGGGCTTGTCCCATGCTGGTGTTTTTTTTTCTTTTCTGTTTTCAATCAGTATTACTAATGCGATTGTACATGTTCATCTGTAAGTGTCATTAGTATAGTTAAATGGGAAATGAATAATATTTTGTTTCAATTTTAAGGCAAAGAGGACATTTTTATGACCTCCAAAGTGACAGTCGGCAATGAGGTTAGCTTTAGCCCACATTTTTGTATTAGCCTCGTATATTGTTTCTGGATTGTAAATTGCTGAATGTATTTTATTTTACCAACAGTTTTCGCGGTGTTGGTGTAACGAAGGCAACCCCAAAGACACTATTAAACACCCGTCATTTGGAAAACCGTGCCCTGGTTTTGTTACTTTGGAGCTACATCATCTTTAAACTCATTCAGTACCAGCCAATTCTAGACCAAGTCTGAAAAGACGTTTAAAGACGTCTTTGGGAGTGAATGAGATAAAGTCGGTCATGCTATGCTCGACCTTGTTCCTTCCCAACATGTGTGGCGAGTACAAATTTTGATGCAAAGGCAGACTTCCTATTATTTTTGGTCTCGTGCTTGCTTCGGTTTGGAGCTTGTAGTATTTTGGATTTAATTATGACATAATTTCTCTGTACAGAACTCCGTGAATTGCAGCTTCATTCGCCAGCTCCGCGACTACGGTTTCCTTAACTTCCACCCTTGACTCTCCGATTGCGGTTTGTCAGCTGGCTGTTTTCGTCGGTGCCATCTGCTAGGCTCTCACCCCGACCCAAACCATGCTGAGACCTGTCATATAAAAAATGACAAAGAGGGGAAACTACCGGGGATGCGGACGTGTTACAAAGACATCTTAAAAAATCACTGAACTGCGAACGAGTGAGTAAGTGGGGGGTGGGGGGTTGAAGGTCTGGAGGCTGTGAGTTCCTACCTCGCGCAATCCTCAGGACTCTCATGATGCGGATTATGGTCGGGTTAATGGGCAGTGAAGCGTTGACCTCGATTTCCTCCAGAGTGATGCCCATGATGGAGAGCAACACGATGGCCAGATCCAGCTGGTTCCACCTACACACATACAATCACATCATTTTTACTTTGAGGAAAAAAAAAAAAAAAAAAAAGGATTTTGATTAGATCGAAATAAGATTAGATAACCTTATGCACAAATAAGGATGACCTGTGACCTGATAAACTATCCACTGTAGTAACCGCTGATTCCTGAAAGGGTTAATTGTTTTTTATTCTTGGTTCAGCTGCGCAAATTTATTTGAAAAAAAACCCCAAATAGTTTATGTGATTCAAGTATGAACAATTTTGGATTCTAGATTAATTAGGCCAATTAAAATTCGACAAGAATTGTATCCGTTCTATTTCCTAAAGCAGGCCGTTGCATTACCAGCTGACTGCCCTGTTTTTGTCTGAACTCCTTCAAAGACACGATGATTGAAACCAGATAAATATGCAAAAAGTTAGAGACGTTAATGGCGGCTCATCGCGCTAATCGGGTGTATCCGCCTCTTGCGTTTGAGCATATTGTATCAGTTGACCATAGCGGAAGGCGCTCGGCTCTGGCGAACAATGGACATGACGTCCTTGTCGGGGAGATCTGTTCCAAAAATCACGATACCTCCACTTTTAACTCATTCACTCCCAAAGACGTTTTTAAACGTCTTTTCAGACTTGGTCCAGAATTGGCTGGTACTGAATGAGTTCATGAGATATGTGGCCACACGTGTGTGTGTGTTCATGCATCCGTGCCGTGTTCCACTTTTGGTGGGAAAAATTAAGTAAACATTAATCTGTTCAAGTCATGTTATCAAAACCCCAAAGTTTCAAGCAACGGCAAATACTTGAACGGTCTCGGAAGCGCTCGGACAAATCATCACATCCATTCAGGGGTGGCTGACAGCTAAATTCAAATACTAACTTGTCCTTAAAGAAGCGTCGAAAGCCAAAAGCAACCAATTTGAAGACTGACTCCAGAACAAAGATGAGAGTGAAGATGTAGTTACAGATCTTCAATGCTTCATCCAGTTCCTGAAGATTGAGCAAAGAAGATGCATATTATTATTCAGTCTGCCATGATCCCAAAGAAAACAACCTTTCAGGTGTGATCCTGATGTGCCACAAGAACCGGGAATCATAATTATAAAATCTGCAGACATCTCTGGGAAGAATAAGTTACTTTGTTTGGTCATTTGTATGTAAAAAAAACCCAAAAAGCTGACCACTAGCGAAGAAAAAGTGATCGACCTTAAGACTTAATACTCCCTCTAGTGGTATTCCTTCAACTCACAGTTAGTTCCTGTTTATGTTCGTCTAACATAGTTCAGGCGTATAATTTCAGTGTGACAGCTGATGCTTTGTTCTTTCAGAATTTTTTGCTCGTCCAAACTAGTATGTATAGCGAGTACACTAGCTGTAAAAAATAAATAAACATTTTAAAAAAGCCTTCTTTTGATGCTTGCTCACTTCGAAAATCAGTTGGCTAGTTGACTATAACCATTGTAAAAACGGTAACTGGAGACTTAAAATATAAACTACGCGGAAAATTAGACAATATTTTTGGAAATAAATTACAGCCATCCTCAATGCACAGGCCTAAGCCCTTCCGTAAAGACAAAATATGAACGAATCCTGTCCTGGAACACTCAATTTTTTTTATTTTTTTTGGGGGTGATTCCTTCACATTTAAATCTAAATTTATAGATTAAAAAAAAAAAAATCTTACTTCAGACTCAATTTGGCTGTCATTTCATGTGATGGCGCCTACGTCTTAGGAGATGGTAAGGGCTTTATTTTTAAAAAGATTACACAATTGACCACCTAAACTGAATTTAAAATGTTTTTTGCATAGCGCGCGCAAAAAAAAAAAAGTCAATCTGTCGTATTGTCGTCAAATATTTTTACGCATGTGTCGGACATTTCTGAAGTATCCAACTAGGCTGTACATTATCAGAATTTTTGAGCCAATTGATCAGAGTTATAAAAAAAAAAAGTCACCAAACTGATCAAAGCTGGACCAATCCATCCAACCAAAGTTTAAAAAAAAATGTATTCTACAATCGGCATCCGCTAATCAAGGAACCCACTTAGCGCACAAATAGCCAAAATTTTTGTATAATTGATGCCTGCTTGAAATGCATTGGGAAAAATACCAACAATTAACCCCTACATTTTTTCTCCAAAATGCTTATAGACATTCAATACATGGAAAGTATCGGACAACTACAATATTACACAAAAACACCCCCCCAAATTGATCAATTATGACCAAGTTGGAACGATCCTTAGCGGTGATCAGTTTCGACATGATTACCACACTTTTTTCCTCCTGCACACCACATCTGACCTTGGGCTGCTGGTAGTGCTCCATGGACATTGTGATGACGTTGAGCCCTATGACAATGGTGATGAAGAGATCCAGGTAGTGGCTCGTGCACATCTTGTGGATAATCAAACGGGTGGGGGAGTAATCGGAGTAGTAGGGCTTACTCTGAGCTTCTGTTGAAAGTGGGGTTTGGAAGGGGGGGGGGGGGGGTTGTGGTGGGGGAAAGGGTACGTTGAAGAAGGAGGATGGGGAAGGCGGCATTCATAAAGTGAGATAGGAAGCAATACAACGGGACACTGTAAATTAGACCTGCTGTGCTATGAAGCGCGCTGTTCAATCTGGGAATAAAATAAAAAAAAGTTCAGTTAGTCGTCACGCAGATATGCATTACAGCTGATATCCACAAATTTGCAGATGAGTAGGGGGGGGGGGATCAGTTACGGGGCAGAGCATAGAGATATTTAAGACAACCTTCCTGTGGCTAGCATGAGCGTTCCAATCAGAAAAATCCTTCCCATGTGACATGAGCTACATGGCCTTGCTCAATAGGAGTGATTGATTTTATCGAGAGTAGCAAAGTGCCGCTATATTTGAACAGGAGGTTTCAACAGCTCTCACTGTGTCCCTCTGATCATCTCATCTTTTTTTTTTTTTTTTTACATCTCTCTTCTCAAGACCTAACATGGGAGAGAGAGCCAGATTCATTTGCTGCTCAATTCTTGCCGGCACCCGGGGGAGATTTTGGCAGGGTGAACCCCCAATGAGGAAGGGAAAGGTCACTTGACCTGTCAGTCACTTCATCGGTGAAAGGGAGGACAAAAGAAAAAACAAAAAAAAAGTCCGCAGGGTGTTGCGAGTTCTCCTTCTATACCCAATTAGCCAAGGTCTGGTGCTATAGAAGCTACAGTACAACTGAGCAGGGAAAGGGGGGGACAGGAGGGGGGGTTCTAAAAAGTGATGTGAAATACAAGGTGTGTCAGAAAATTTGGCATCCCTAATTTTCTGGTCTTAAAAAAAGCCCAAGAGGCCGGCAATGAGCTTCCCCTTCCTCTTTGCACACATTTTGAACTTCATTGATACCCATTCAGTAAAAAAATAATCAATAAAAATAAAAATAGGCGACTCTAGGACAGACTATTAGAGGGGGACTTCGGTCTAATTGTGGCTCTTTTTTTAACAAGTTTTTTAAAAAAGTTTTTTCTAGTTGACCTTACATGAACATACTTGTTTATTTTCCACGGCTGCTCACGTCAGTCATAAAATTTTAAATGAATGTATTTATTTATTTTCTGCATAGTTTACTATATTTATAGATCGAAGACCCCCCTGCTGATGGTCTGCCTACGGTCATCCACAGACATGAAGAAAAGCATTTCGCGCATAGTATGGCTGACCCAAAAACAACTGCAAGACCTCAACGTTCTCTTCATGGAGAATGGAGTCGAACCCGACTGAATGCTTGAGGCGGACTCAGTCTGGAAGTTGCTTTTGGATGTGGCCGCTCTCCAAAATATACTCCATATATTTCCGAGAGGGTCTTTTTTTTGGGAAATACAGACATGGTAACTCTTGTGTTTTAAGACTGATGAATAAAGAACAGCACAGTACAGCGCCGTGGCTATACTGTGACTGTGCGGGGTGGAGCGTAGAGTTAGGTTAGTTATGCGGGCGTATGGCTCGGGAACATTAGTGCACGTGCCCCCCCCAAAATGGGGTGATCATATGCCGAGAGAAGGGTTGAGGGATGTGGAAGTTGTTTTTGTCAAAGTTAGATTCTGATCATGAGACTTTAAACGATACAATACTGGTATGGCTTTGCTGGAGCTCCTCCAAATGTGGTAACTCATTCACTCCCAAAGACGGTTTTAAACGTCTTTTCAGACTTGGTTTAGAATTGGCTGGTACTGAATGAGTTTAACCCTCATGCAGTATTATAAAGCGGCTGCATGAAGGGTATTACGTCCTCGAGGATTGTCCCAAAAATGTCCCTCTTCCAATGGGCAACAACTTTTTTCACTTTTAATTTTTTTTTCACTTTCAACCCCTCAAAATGTTCAGTGGGAATTGGCCAAGACATAGATATACATCCCATGCAAAATGTCAGCTTCGTGGAGTTATATTTCACTGTTTTGTCTGTGGTGTCCATTTGTCCAACAGTTCAAAATCGTCCATAGTGTCCAATTTTGGGATAATTACTGCATGGGGGTTAATTAAAAAAAAAAAATTAAAAAAAAAGAAGAAGTGTGCTTTGGAATGAAATGTAATGATAGTTATGATATGGATGGCTGTGAAATGAAAAGGCGGGCATGTAAAGCAGCGCTGCGTAAAAGTAGATTCAAAGCAAATGAGTCGATGTCGAATCAGAGATTTTTTGGGGGACTTTCTCGTCATGCGAGCAGCTGCTTTTATGCCTCTTTCCGTCGTGGTGCATGGGCTCCGGAGTAAAAACCTTTATACTCTGTGTCTGCCTTCAGAGTCCAAGACTGGCAAGGCTGGTTTGAAAATCCAGCAAACACAGAGTCTGAAAAAAAACAATTGTTGACAGGAACATTCATGGGAAGACAATAACGACAAAAAATATAAATAAAAACTGGAATTCCAAAATGCTCTGCTGCCTTGCTCGATAAATGTCAATGGAGGAGCAAACACCTACAAAAGGGAGAGAAGAAAGGACACCAAATAAGAAAACGCCGTCACCGGTCATGAGTCAAAGTGGAGATGAGCAGCAGAGCAAATTGTTGAGTCCAGAAGGGAAAGCATCAAAGAAACAAAAGACACAGAATCAGTCGGACATAAGGCGTGAGAACAAACACTCATTTCGACTTTACGACACACACACACACACACACGCGCATTGTGCTATCTCACGCGGTTGACACACTCGCGTTGTGCTTTGTACACACGGCAGAGACGACACACATACGTTCGGCTGGTTTTGCATGGCAGACTGACACCTCTTTCTGAGTCATACTTGAGCGATGAACCAACTGAAATGTGAGGTTGGATGGCAAAGGAAAAAAAGCGACTGGGCAGCATGAGTGGAGGGCGCAGGAACAGGGATAGCAGCGATGACAAAGGCACAAAACAATGGGAAGCCTTTTTTTTTTTTTTTTAACAGTAACGGTATTACTGCCTGTACTGGACACATACAGTAGCTTCACTTCAACCAGAAGTCAATTTCTCACAAACTGGAAATCATCAATCCATGACTTCGTAATATCATTTAAGGCGCTTCACAGCGATGGCAGAGCTAATCTCAAAGGTCAATATTACAGAGTTGACGATTGAAAAAATGTGCTTAGTTGTAGGCCGCAAGATCAGAAACGTCAATTTTGCACCGCCATGTTTTTTTTCCCGGAGGCATGGTGGTATAAAAAAAAAAAAATATTACCGTAATTTCTGGACTATAGACCGCAACTGATTACGTTAGAGCGAGGGATCACTGTAGATCAATTTTGTGTCCGCAAAAAAACAAAAAACGACACTTAAATATATTGCTATTTAGAATTGGTTAGCTTTGATACAAGCATACGTAATGTTTGGGGGAAGTAAAATCCTAAGAATCTGATATTCTATTTTTAGAACATTAAGATAAACGAAACATGACAAGAACAGCCATTGCCCATCTTGGTCTGATCCGTTGTCACTTCAAAAAGTACACTTTGTCACTTTCCTCCCTACGTTTTCTACTGCTTCAGGGTTTCTCCCACCCTGCACTCTCTCTTGTTGACATTTCTGTGGATAAAACATTCATTGAGAAAGTTCCCAATGTAAAACATTCATGAAGCCTGTTGGGTGCTTTTCCTGGCCGCAAAAAAATAATAAAAAAATAATAAAAAAATCATAGAGTGTTTTTGTAGGGTTACAAGTAAGTTGGTTTTGGAAGTAAATTACTGGTAATAAGCTTTTCAGGGCACCCAGTCAATAGGGGTGGCCTGAAAAGTCAGTCCTGCCAATAATAAATAGTAAATATATTTACTGTATCCAGAGGACTATGAGCCTCATTAACTAATTTCATGGATTTTACAACAATATATCACGTCGCTGAGTACGACCCTTTCTATGCCTCTTTGGAACGCCGAAATGCTTTATTGTCGACAAAATGGAGTGCGAGCCTCTTTTACCTTCTGGCAACCTGCCAAGCAAGGACAGTTTAAAAACACTTGTTGGACCTGGTCCATAAAACGACCTACACTCTCGAACAAGTTTACGTTGCACCTTGTGGCATCGGCAATACGCACCTAGCACCTGTAACATCGAGAAACTGTCCTCCGAGTCTATATTCGTACGGTGTTGAGATACTTTTGCCGCCTTTCCTCAAGTCCCGGAAGACCCGGTGCCATAAATTACGTGTCCCGTGAAGGAATGGGAGGCAGAAAGAAAGTCAATGCGAAACTTCCAGTTTCTATTTATCTCTGTTAGCACTGACCCAGATTCAGTTTGAGAAAAAGAAAGAGAGAAAGAGAGAGAGAAAAAAAACAGAGTTGGGGGTGGGACAGAAAGAATTAAACGATAAACTACAGCTATACATGGATGCATGCCTGCATTTACATATAAGTGCATGCAAATGTATGCAAATTATTTGCCATTTCAATTTGTCCTGATTTTTGGGGTGGCCGTGGCAAAAACTGAGCCCAAGTACACACTTGGGCTTTTTGGCATGAAACTTTTTTTTTTTTTTAATATTACAGGAATATTGCGTGTGCCCTGACTGCCCTCCATAAACTCATTGAAAATGACTATAAATAATAATGGGTACATTTCCTTGTACAGTGAAACTCCTCTACAATGAAACCTACATGGGCGAAAATACCTCCTAGTGTGAAAAAACCTTCATGCATTAACACCATTCCCACTTTCCTGCCCCCCCATACAACGAAAAAAAAAAACCCTGTTGCGTTATACGAAATATTTTTCTCTGCTCTTGCCTCGCGACGAGATTCACTACAGCAAAGTCTAATCCAACAGGGACCTCTACTGCTTCGTTCGGAAACGGCAACAGCAACCACCACACTGGTTTACATGTGCGCAGTAGTCCAGGAAGTATTTGTTATTGTTCGTTTCAGACGCAGCAAGAACGTTGTATTGCTAAAATTGCTACAAAACTAACCTTTGGATGTCAAGCAGCTAAGACAAGAAGAGCTCTGACGCTCGAAGAGAGGGTAAAAGTGATCAAAATGAAAGACGGAGGAAGCAAAATAAAAGACATTATCCAAGAAATTGATGTAAGTGAATGCTGATCATAAATTTCGCAATTTCCTTTTTTTCTTTCGACGCTGACTATATGAAGTGTCAAATAAGTGTATGCTCATACTTATGCACTATTGGAATAAAAATAGAGTACACATACGCGCTTGTGTGTGTGTGTTTAAATCAGAGATTAAATTTGCTACAGTGAAAAAACCCCTGTTGTGAAAAATGTCTTGCTGCAAACATGATTTCGTTGTAGAGGAGTTTCACTGTCGTCTAAAACATCTTGGTGATAAATCGCACATATCTCCTGGCTACATTTCTCTCCACAATGGACCGCGACGACAACATTTGGCGTCTACTGAAATCAAAACGTCACTGTTGGTACTTTGTTCGACAACGTCTAAAATGGCAGCTCGAAAGTGATCACCCTGTTCTGAATTAAAGCAGCCGACACGACACTTCAAATACTCTCCGTTACGCCGGTTCAATGACAAGTTTCAACACTTTGGCTCCGATAACAATTACCAAAGACCGCAGCAATCGTCGTTTGATGAGAGCCGGCGCGCACTGTGGTAAAGTGGACAGTGGATGGGTCGCAGACAGTGTTAGAGAGCTGTGAAAGACAAAGTCACGACAGGAAAACAAAAAACAGCAAACGGCTGATGGGAGAGAGGCAGGAGGGCGGGAACGCGTGATGGGACCCTACCTCCCGTGATTACTGAACTTAGAACCTTTTGCCGCCGTGGTGGGTGGTCATGGTCGGTGGCAGTGCGGGGAGTTTTAAGGGACAAAAAACAGAGCATGCTGGGGAAACGGGGTACCTTTTAATGTGCCTTCAGAGAGGGCCCAACTCACCCCTGGAACCATTAAATCTAGAGGAACGAGACGATGTTAGTCGGGAAGCGGGAGAAGGAAGAAAGAAAAGGAAGGATAGATTGAAGAGAGGCAGAGAGAGAGAAAGCGGGAAAGAGGGATGGAGTAAGACCAGAAGGAAGCAGCGAAAGACTTCAGCTGGTTGATGGGCCCCTAATTTTGTCTTTCCAGTGATTCTGAGTCCAGTTCTTTGGATTAGCACTACCTCCTAGTTTGTTTGTTTTTTCTTATCCGGAGATGAAGAAGGAAGAAACTTCTTTCAAATGAACCTACGCCCATTGTTCTAACCGTGTGACTGTGAATTTTACGAGCAAACTAATCTTCCCTTTCTGTCTGGGATAGTTTGCGAAAAAAAAATTTCCTCCGACGGCCGTTTTATCCTCATAGCTTAATACGGGCCCATAAAAAAAGGTCTGGAGAAGGAATCAGCAAACCAAGGTTGCCACGATTCCAAGTAGGGATATGAAGTCCAGGTTTTTGTCGTTTGTAAACGAACCTATGTCTCCTTTGAGTCTCTATGGGTCTGTAGTCTCTATGGGTCTCCTATGACGGAACGTGCAAGGGTCGGGTTCGTTCGCCACCCAAAACGATCAGAAATTTTCATCTTAGAACATGAAGTCATCTGTATTTCTCAAGGGAGAGATGCACGTACATGGTATCGAATCATTTCTTCAGCTTTTCGGACACTCTAGTCCACTGCGCCTTTTGTGGCTATGTACCCAACAAGCGCCTCTGGATCTTTGTCATTCTTAGAAAGGCACTTTTCAATGCTAGCGGACGCCAGCTTGCGGTTTTAGGTTTAAGAGGCAGTGGAATTACACGAAAGCACTCAAGCAGTACGTCATCGACTCCTCTAATACAGCCGAAGGGGAGGGGGCGGGGCTAGCGGTGATTTCGCCTCAAAATGTCTTCCAGTGATCTAAGACCGCATCTTTCAAGCTTTGTTTGATCCCTGCCCCGGCGGCTGTACTAAAACAACATGCAAGAAGAGGGGAAGGGAGGGGGGGGGGGGCAATTAATGACCAGCAACTCCCCCTTCCCTCTAGCTCTGTAACCTCCATGCAAGCCCCGTCCGTAGGAACCCAACGGGCATGCTCCAACCCAAGCATGATGTCTCCAGTAGACAGGCAAGCTAAGGCAGGACGGGGGTCAAGAATTGTCTGTCGTCTTTTCCTCACTCTGCAAACAGACTCTTTCGTGGGGTAGCTGTCTTTGAAGTCCAACTTCATGATCGGTTTGAAGTTGAAGAAAAGGCAGCCAGAGTCTCAAAGGGAGTTTCAGAGCAAGTGACCACAAGACTGTAAGAAAAACAGCCACAGGTCGAGACACGAGAGGGCTTTCGGGAGGGGTGGGGTGGGGGTGGGGCTCTACCACCAAAAAAAAAAACAACTACTTTTGGTGCTAGACCACCAAGTGCGTTCATCCAAACTCGGCAAACAGAAAAAAAAAAAAAGGCTCAGGCTCAAACCAAGCAGGACTCAGAAAGATGTGGAAAGACTACCGACCAGCCAGCTCCTTCTCCTTACTCCGTCTCTTTTTCTCCATGCGTTTCAGTCTCTTCTCCTCCCTGCGCTTGGCCTCCTCCGCCTCCTGGTGGCGCCGACACTTGTGGAAGTTCTCCACCACCACGCCCACAAACATGTTGAGCACAAAGAAGGCCACGATCAGGAGGAAGGAGATGAAGTACAGCAACATCCACGGATTGTAGTTCATCACTGGCTGAAACACACGGGAAGGGGGCATATGTCGGGGGGGAGGGGGGGTTTCAGACACATGATCCATCTCATCAAAAGACTTTAGGGTGACGGATCGGTACCTGTTGGTCTACTCCGACAGCATCTAGTCCATCGTACATAATATCCACCCAGCCGTCTTTGGACGCCAGGACAAATAGAGACATCAAGGCCTGAGAACGAGAAATGGATGCAGACATTGAAAAAGAAAGCATTTAAAACTTCCCCTCAATATGTCCAATGGTTATCAATAAAGTTCGGACCTGTCCCAGGTTGTCAAAGTTATACTTGTGTCTGACCCATCTGTAGCTGGCTTGTAAACAGTCCGACCTGTTTGTGATGTTCCTGACATCCTCTCCTTGACAAACAAAGAACTTGCCTTTGAAAAGCTGTGGAAGGGACACAAAAAGATTTTGAATGAATTCTGAACCTCGTTGGATCTTTGCTCTTCAATATTGAGGTTGGTATCATGAGAAAGACAGAAATTAAAGCAGGAGTCGGCAACTTGGGCAGCACAAAAATCAACCCACTCCATTTTTTTATTTTATATTATTGAGGTTTGTTCCAAATCTGCAACAAAATTAATATTAGGCCTATTCACGTGGTGTAGGGCAGTATAAATACCAAGTGTCTGCCAGCTAGTGGTGGATGGTGTTATTGCAACGTAAAAGTATAGTTGACCCTGCATATTCACAATTTTGGGACCGACAGATTTGCATATTTGCAGACTTAAAAAAATCATTGTTGGGACTTTCCCCATTTTTTTTACCCGCGTTTTCATGGAAAACATACATTGAATGTATGTCGGTTGTTTTGGAAAAACAAACCAAATTTGGAATCTATGGGGTATAATGTAACAGGATGAGAAAATAATCCAAACAAATACTCTGTGAGGAAAATATTTGGCAATATTACAAGAATATACATATTTTATCTATATATATATTTATGTAAAATAATGCCTGGAAATTGAATTTTCAGTAAATTATACATATACATACATATGTGTATATGTGTATATATATATATACACATATACATGTACATATATATACATATATACATACATACATATACATACATACATATACATACATACACATATACTGTACATATATACATACACACACACACACACACACACACACACACACACACACACACACACATATATATATAGGGGCATGCAAATTATTATGGTGCTACAAAGCTCTGCAAACTATCGATAAGTCGTTGCCAGGTGCCGCACAAAGGCAACTTGTCAACTGAAATTTCACATCCTGTTAGGTCTCTAAAAAAATAAAATAAAAAAAAAAGCAAAGCTGCTGGTCTTTTGTGTTTTTATATGGAAGTTTTTATATGTACTCATTAAAATTTGCTCCCATAAAATTGTCTTTTTTGTTTTTTTCCGTCTGCAATAATTCCTTCATCTTCATAAAAATTAAAATGACTCTTTGGAACAACTTTTATCACACAAGTGAACTTTTCTTTTTTTTGGCCTAAAATACTCCTTGGTAGCAGAAGCCGAAATCTTTGCCATTAATTCTCTCAATCGTTTTTTTTCCAACGCTATTTTCTTGTAGTAGAGTGCAAGGTGTTTAATTTGTCATTGTCGCACTTACCTGGACACCAAGGATGCCAAAGATAATGAAGAAGGCACAGCAGATGACCACAATGTTGCCGATGGGCTTCAGTGAAGACATCAGGGTCTCCACGACCAGTTTGAGACCTGGCGCTCTGCTGATGACACTAAAACACAAAGCATATAAGTAGAGCTGAATCTCCAAACTGCGGGCCGGGGGCCGTTTGTGGCCCGCAGGATGTCATTATGCGGTCCATCTCCTACTTTGACATCAAAGCTCACTTTTAGTGTAGCGTTCACATTTTTTGTCATTGGCCTGGGTGTTTGTTTTTTTCCCCATGATATCCTTTGGCAAAATGAAATTCTGAAGTGGCACCCGTCATCCAGTCCCAGTCACGTCATTTTCAAAACCTTTTATTTCAGCACCAGGGGAACCCTAATATAAATGGAACTTTTTTGAATGCTTGTAACCCTTTTTTTATGGAATATTGAATGCACACCCAGACTCTTACCTCCAGCGCCCCCCAAAGGGCGTGCGCAGCACATCAGATAGCGAACGGCCAGTTTTGATTCACCCAACTTAAGAATGTGGGCAGAAATTACGCACACAGTCAAAATTCAAACAACCTATCACCTTTGCGGCAGACAAATCCAATCCCTACATCACCGCTGTCTCAAGCATGCTTTGAAAATCCACACATAACAGCACTGACACAGACAATACATGGTATTGATAGACGGTAGTCATTAGATCACGTGGAAATACAACAAGACCGCAAAAAAAGGCTTGGGTTGCTAATCTGTACAGATCTTTTCTTGCAGTCTTTGTTCTTGGAGCATGTTTTCCCCAGAGTAGACGTTTGAGTGAAGGGAGAGTCAATAGCACATTTTGAGAGGACATGGCAGAATTAGGAGTCAGGGCTGACCAAGGCCACTGATCGATTGCGACTGATCGGAGAAGAGCGAGCCGATGGCTGTCAAGTCATCAGTTTGCACCTCGGAGTTCTTTTGAAGCGTGAGAATGCGGTACAGTTTCCGACACGCAGCGATCGATGTGATCACAGCCACGTGCTAACGCTACCGACTTTCTCAATAGCTATTAATGACCGATTGTAAAATGAACGATTTTTGTTTTATATGACGCTGCCAAATTGGAATATTTTTTAAATTGCCGGAATAAATTACAAGTCGAATTAAATTGGACTGAGCATTTGAAGAAGTTTCATTTCATTGTGATTTGCCGAACCAATTAACCGAGAACTGATTGATCGCCGCACTGGAAGGTCGGAGCCGGAATCGAACCCTGGACCTCTACACTGTGAGGCGGACGTGCTAATCAGTCGTTCACCGTGCTGCATTTATCATTAAAAAAATTATATGATCTATTCCAAAAACCTTTGACCGTCCGAAAGTGGAGGTACTCTGCATAAAATCGACGACATTCGACATTGACGATTTTATTCTGCGAACTACACAAAACGTGTTTTTTTTTGCACACACTAGCTTCTCTCCTCCAGCTGCACTTCTTTCACACCCCCCCCAAAAAAAGAAAAAAACAAAAAGACCAACAAGTGGGGCAATAAGAGGCTCGCTTGTTCCCACAGTGTAAACACTGGATGTAATTACGCGACTCACTCAGCAAGACAGAAACAAGAAAGGGAGCAAAGG
Organism: Hippocampus abdominalis; assembly: GCA_018466805.1. Lineage (NCBI taxonomy): Eukaryota > Metazoa > Chordata > Actinopteri > Syngnathiformes > Syngnathidae > Hippocampus > Hippocampus abdominalis. Next base: position 7,602,549 of record CM031714.1, read on the forward strand.
AAGTAGGGCGAACGGCTCGACAGAGAATCCAAAATGAAGCAGCTGCTCGTTTCCCTTCCCTATTGATGAATTCCCCTTTGTTCCATGCGATGTCGATGGCGTTGCGCGACATGCGATTGCAATTCGGTGACACGGGGTTTTAATTCCCGACTTCGCTTTAAAGACATGGCCTTCGTCCCCGACTCGGAGGCTGATGGATGGCTGCGCGCACACGCGCGCGTTCACTTCAAGCCGGCGCATCATATTGTCAACAGCAGTGAATGAGCCCCTTGCGGAATTCTGAACGACTACAAAGGCGTCAGGAGAGAGCCAAGGTAGAGTACTTTGGATTAGTAGCCAGGTTATACTCACCAATATCATCTCAACAATGAATTCCTCCACCTGCACACTGGATCCCATTCCATCTACCTTCGTCAAGCTCTGCTTTCCCACCATCTCCCACCTCGTCATGAACATTGTCAACTCCTCCCTCAACCTTGCCTATGTCCCCTCCTCACTCAAACTGGCTGCTGTAACCCCCATCATCAAAAAACCCGGACTCAACCCTGACATCATGAGCAACTTTCGACCCATCTCCAACCTCCCCTTTCTGTCCAAAGTCATAGAACGTGTTGTCGCATCTCAAATTAAAACCTACCTAGACAATAACCAACTTTTCGAACAATTTCAATCTGGATTCCGCACACAACACAGCACTGAAACAGCCCTCCTCAAAATCACCAATGACCTCATCCTTGCCTCTGACTCCGGCCTACTCTCCATCCTCATCCTTCTTGACCTTACAGCTGCCTTCGACACCATCAACCACTCCATCCTACTCTCTCGCCTGCAATCCCTAAACATCACTGACAAAGTCCTCACCTGGCTTCACTCATATCTCACAGACAGGAAACAATTCATACACATCAACAACTGCTCTTCCTACACTGCCCCACTGTCCCAAGGTGTCCCCCAGGGTTCTGTGCTTGGTCCTCTTCTCTTCATTCTCTACCTTCTACCCATCGGCCAAATCATTCGCCATCATGGTCTCCAGTTCCACTGCTACGCTGATGACATCCAATTGTACATATCCACCAAATCATTTACCCCTACAACCCACTCCACCCTGTCTAACTGTCTTTCAGACATCAAATCCTGGATGCAAACAAACTTTCTCACTCTTAACTGCACTAAATCTCAACTGCTAATAATCGGTCCTCGGTCCCTCACCCAAACAGCCTCCAACTTTAACCTCACTATTGACAACTGCACCCTGTTCCCCTCCTCTCACTGTCGCAACCTTGGTGTCCTTTTTGATAATAACCTCTCTTTCGACCAACACATCACCCAAATCACCAAAACTGCTTTCTTCCACCTCAAAAACATTTCTCGTCTCCGCCGCTCTCTTTCTTTCAACGCTGCTCAAACCCTCATCCACGCCTTCATCACCTCCCGCCTTGACTACTGCAATAGCATCCTCTACGGTACAACCTCCAAACTCCTCAATAAACTACAGTACATCCAGAATGCTGCCGCCCGCCTACTCACCCACACCCGCACTCGTGATCACATCACCCCCGTCCTTAAAAACCTCCACTGGCTCCCCGTTCCCCAGCGTATTCAATATAAACTCCTCCTACTCACCTATAAAGCCCTTCACAAGCAGGCCCCCTCCTACCTTTCCGATCTTCTTTACCAATACACTCCTTCCCGCAACCTCCGCTCCTCAAACACAAACCTCCTCGCCATCCCCGTGACCAAGCTCAAAACCTGGGGGGACCGAGCCTTCTCTGTTGCCGCCCCCACCCTCTGGAACGCTCTACCACAACACCTCCGCAACTGTACTGACCTACAATCCTTCAAATCATCTCTTAAAACTCACCTGTTCCGCAATGCTTTTAACACCTCTTAATCTCTTTTACCCATTTTTTGCCATTTGTTCATCTAAATGTGTTTTTGTAAATTATGTATGCTTGTTTTTAAATGCACATTTTTATCCTGTTTTAAGCTCATGTAAAGCGTCTTTGAGTATGATGAAAAGCGCTTTCAAATAAAATGTATTATTATTATTATTATACACCCTCTGAGATACCCCGACCCGCTTTACGAGCCTGTAGTGATTAGAAATCATGCATTATTCACTCAGAGAAGCGCATTTGTTGAGCGGCATCAAGGTTTAATGGGGTTCTACTTTGTTTTATGCTCCACCTGACCACGCAGTTGCGGAAAATAGGTTTCGTCGGTTTTTGCGAACTTGAATTAAAACACTCAGTGGGGATGGATTGTAATCTGAATGCGGATTTACATTTTAGAATTGGACAATGATATACAGTCAAACCTCGGTTTTCGACGATCATCCGTTCCAGAAGGCTGTTCGAAAACCGAAATTGTTCGAAAACCGAAACCACGTTCTTTTTAAAATAAAAATGTTTACCGAACACGTCTGCTCACAATGGAAAGCAACACGAGGAAGCGTCACTTCCTCGTGTAAGGAAGGCGAGAGGAGTCAAATGGTGCATTCAAGTGCGCTCAGTTTGTTCGAGAACCGAAATTTGACCGTCATCCGAGGCATAAAAAACAAGAAGTAAAGAGAGTATGAAAGGTAGGCCGGACAAAAAGCTTCCCAATATCGTAAGAACTTTCCGCCCATTTAAAATTGATGAATGCGGTCCCGTCTAGTCTCGAGTCATCCGCCACTTCGATTGAGCACAGTGTGAATCCACTAAACTCCGCTCTTTCCTCTTCATTTATTTTCTGTCCTCTCCTGTTTGTCGCTCCCCGTTTTCTTTTTGTCTCTCCCTGCCCAACCTCGCACAGTCTGACTAATCCTATTTTACATGCTGCCATCTTGCCTTTGCCGTGAAAAGGACAGATCGGCTTCGGCTGAGAGCCGGTTGTGCCCTTTTGCTTCCCCCTGCCCAAATTAAACGCTGCCCAATTTTCTCTTGTAAAAGCCACTTTCGAATCTGACTCTAAGACCTCACTAAAATGACGGTAATGCGGCCAGTTTGACTGCCCTTCGGGGATTAAATACAACAGAGCACATGCCTTTAGGAGAGAATTGTGCAGCCGTCGAAACGAAGTGCCCAACGCGCAGTTAAAGTCCCAACGAGTGTTCATTGATCCTGATGACATGAGTCATCACCAATTCCGCAAATATTTACGATAAAATCACGTCATGTCTCAAGCTTCTCCGGTGGATTTATAACTTTGATGTCACTCACCGCAGCGGCCTTAGAGTACGCAGTAGCCTCAGCACCCTGAGCATGCCCAGGATCTTGGTACCCGAGTTGGAAAAAAAAGAGACCAGGATGTCGATAACAGATATCATCACTAACATCCCATCCAGAATGTTCCAACTGCTCCTCAGATAGGCCTTGTCGCCAAAGCACCAACCCAAAGCTACAATCTGGACACAAAGAGACAGGAAGACAGATGATATGCAGAGCAAATTACAATATGTTCGTAATAAGGAAAAACACATACATTTATTGATCTTTTTTTTTAACTGCCACAGGGTTCCCACTCTTTTACTTGCTTTTTATTTATGGACCTTTTAAGGACTTTTGAGGGCCAATCTAGCCATTTTTAAGGACTTTTTCTCCATTCAGCGGGGATACATGGTGGATTTAATACCCGCTCAGCAATATGCGGGCTGAAAAGAAAGCCACATATCACTGAGCTGGTGTTCAAATCATTGCTGCCAATGGAAGGGCACATCTTTATTTTTAGGGGCAATCAGCTAAAGCTTTCTACCTGAAAAAAACCCGTTTTATTCTCAAATAAAGTACACTGAGAAAAATTCAGATTTAGAAAATATAAAACTTCAATTTATTTTTGAATATAAAGAGATTTTTAAGGATTTTTATTGATTTTAGAAGCTTTCCCTGAAAATTAAGGACAATTAAGAACATAATTTTACAACATTTTTTATGGATTTTTAGGAACCTTAGGGACCGGTGGGAACCATGTGCCATTGACGGCTATAGCAGTCAAAAGGTCCATTGTTTTACCGTCGCCTAGCAACGGCCTAATTTCCAGCAGCGAAGAAACACAAAAACACGACACGGTAATTTATTTGACAATAAGCAACGAGGTAAATCCCCCCCGCCCCTCTTAAAAGCCGTACATAAAATGATCAAAAACGTATTGGGCCTGTACGCTTTCAAGATACTTCCTTTTTGACAGTTATCCTAAGAGTTGCGTTGCTTCTTCTCAAGCGCTCATTTATTTACACAGAGCGGAAGCTTCGTATCCTACGCGCGGAGTTTATTGAATTGATCAAACAACTGTTTACTCGCAGCTTGGCGAGAAACATTTATTCCGCCCGTGATCCAAGTTCACTTTCTTGGAAATAATTACAGTGTTGGCCTGACTTACCACCCCCCCCCCCCCTTCAACTTTAAACCAGGCCAAACTATTTTTATTCCATGCGTTCTATTGGGAGATGAGATCATACGAGAAGAAAAGGAAGACGGTTTAGTATAGTCATCATGGTGCACGGCAACGCAGAGCATATAGCATATTGTATATGAATAATGTATGACTATCCATCAAAGAGCTTTCCTTCTACTTAAAATTACGGGCATCTCCATGGAAATTTTGACTGGTAAAGAGGCGGCGTCCACAAAACCGTTGACCTCGACAACCGTCTGATTTCACCCCGAGGTTTGACTGTCCATTCATAAATGTGGTGTACGACAGAGGCGAGATGGTTTGCACACAACATCAAGCTCTACCTTTTCGGAAACTACACTTCGTAAATTGACACGTTGCCATTCCCGACTCGAAACAATCATAACTCAAGTTGAATGAAAAATAAACTCCGATTTATGTTGTGGGGAAGACACACATGGTGTGTTTTGCTACTATTCATCCAGGAAGTCGAACTGTGTGTATATTTGTGCGAGTGAGTGCTCAGGTCTAATATTTGTGTGCCAAGTCAACACAGTGGGTCCAAAAATAGAAACAAAAGGCAATGAATGAGTGATGCACAAAAAGTTTGACAAGATGAGCCATTTGAATCGCGGCAAGGCAGTCCGATGTGATGAAACGGCACTGACAGGGTTTCTGCAGCACCCTAATCTTCCCTGTTGCACTCTTCACATAAACACACAGGTTTTGTATGTTTCGGCTGATACAAATTTGATGAATGTTTGACTAGTTTCGGCCTGGTTTGGCCATTCTATACAAATCGTTGACAAAATAAGGCTGTTGTGTTATTTTAACTCATTCAGTACCAGCCAATTCTAGACCAAGTCTGAAAAGACGTTTAAAAACGTCTTTGGGAGTGAATGAGTTAAGGGTTGCCGACAGACGGATATACCTTGACGGTCATCTCGGTCACAAAGATTGCTGTGAAGATGTAGTTGGATAACGTGAGGAAGATCCGTTCCTGTCGAGAGAGAGAAAAAAAAAAAAGATTATGTACAGTTTTAAATATGTAGAACCACATACTGAATGGGGGAAACACTTAACAAAAATCTCGCAAGGGCATCGATTGCTAACCCTAACAAATTATGGCCGGAAGAAAAGCAAAACTTGATTTCCACTTTCCACTAATCTTGACTCTCCATGCAAAATGTGGAATTTTGTTCTATTTATGTTTACAATATAGTGCCGAAATGACAGAGAGAGGAGCTTTTTTTTTTAACTGCGCTCCAAAAGTGTAAAGTGCAAATAAGACGCCTTTCACAAGCTGCTTATTTAACCTAATTCCTTTTCTATCTGGCAAGACTCTGTGACCCGAGCTGACATGTCTGCTCCGCAATGTCCGCAAGTGTGTGTAGGTATAGCCTTTCCCACGACCCCCGTCGGCCATCGCAAATGCTCGGAGGAAGGCAACGTCACACGCACTGACACAGACCGTGGCAGTCCCGCTTCAGACTCTGGGAATGTTAGGCATGACCTAAATGGGAATATTTGCTCGCTAAGATGACTCATACATTCCGGGCTTGGAAAGCAACCATTCATCTTCACACTTTTAGCTTGTAAGAATGAGGAATTGATTTATTTATGAAGCGAAATTGGAATCTAAATAAAGCAAGGCACTGAAAAAGAAGCAGGAAATACTGAAGAAAAGGATGCCCAAAAATTTATGAAAGAAAGTGTCAAAAGGTCAAGTCGAGGAGGATGAGAATGGATAATAGTCGGGGAATCGGCTGCCACCAGGAAGTGATTTTTAAAAGACTGTCTCTGTTGTCACGTTTGCGAGGTGGTGGTGGACCCCAAAAAGCAAGCAAGCGGGAGGAGCAGGGTGTACTTTAAGAATTGTATTAAAACACAGAAAACTAAATCCAAAACAAACAAAGTGCTAACAACCAAAACAAATCCAAAGTATCAAACAAAACCATGACTGAAGCAAAAACTATCACTACACGAAACATGATTGGAACAAACATGACAAACAAACCTGACAGCAGCTAGCAAGCAAACAACAATGATCGGGCTGGGAGTCCTTTTAAAGCCATAATTGCCTAACGACCAACAGGTGTGCAGCTGCACGGAAAAGCCCCACAGTGCCGCCTGTTGGTCACCAACCGAAACATGACATCTGTACTGTGTCACAGATGGAAGCCGGACTGGAACTGCTCATATCAATCATTGCGAAACAGATGAGTCTGGACCCTGTGCTGCCACTACTTTTTCCAATCACTTCCGAGGGAAATGGCAAGATGGTTCATTAAGTTGGTGGGGTCTGAGCCAATTTTTGGTTTTTTTGGGAGGGGAGGGGGGGGGGGGGGGTTATCCTTGTTTTCCTGCGGCAAACTTGAGAGATGAGAGAACCGAACCAGACGAATGGGAGGAAGGGCAGTCACAGTCTCAGAGGTTCCGGGCGAGGGAATACCATGTCCAAAAATGTTTGTCTTCATGGGTTTGGGGTGGGGGTGGGGTCTTTGGATTTTGTTTGGTCCCCCACGGGTGACCCTACCAGGGACGTAAAGCCCCCACACAACTAGCCCCACGATAAGGCTCAGAGAGGAAGCGGTACATTAAATCACACATTTGTTTCCGACGGATGCTTTCAGTCCAGTACGACGCGGCGATAGACTATCATGATGAAGTGCTCATTTTAGTTTGACCTGGTTTTGAAAGCGGTGATGACTTATGGGCAGAGTTACGACGCACCATAACTCACTTGCAGAAGGTAATCGGCCGCAATTGCTCCAGCTTCAGTCTGGTAAGATTTAAAATACAGTCAAACCTCGGTTTTCGAACGTCTCTGTTCTCGACCAAATCGGTTTGACCAAAATTGGAGTTTTTTTATGCTTCGAATGACGACCGAAATTCGGTTCTCGAACAAACTGAGCGCACTTGAATGCACCACTTGACTCCTCTCGCCTTCCTTGGACGAGGAAGTGACGCTTCCTCGGGTAGACGTTATTGATCGGATGTGTTCAATTTTTAAAAAATAGAGCGTGGTTTCATTTTTTTGAACAAATCCGTTTTCGAACAGCCTTTTGGAACGGATTATGGTCAAAAACCGAGGTATGACTGTATCATGTAATCTGGAACAACCTCACTGCTGTTTTGCGGATCCCAGTGACGTAAATAAACTTGCAGATCCCAAATATCTAAATAACCTGAATCCAAAATGATTGACAACCGTCATTCTTAAATCTCGCTGCGGTTTGATAACGAGGGTCCTAAAAATGTAGTGATTCAAATTGTTTATCGTCAGAGCTGTTTTAATTCAGTTTAGACCCCGAGAGGGGGGGCCGGGGGCACTGATGGATTGTCCTTTTGCTCAGTTGGAAGTCATGCATAATAAATGGAATCATCTTCCCAAGCGCTTCCTCTGAGCTGGATGTTGACCGCATCAAGTCAACATCGAGCAACAAGTCGCGAGATGAGAGTCTGATTATCCCGACGACGTCACGCATTCTAACCAACTTTTTGATTCCAACAAGATGAATGACGACCAACCTTTCATGACATGAATCTAAGAATTTGTTCTATTTTGTTAGGGTTGGCATCGCGGCTGAGTTCAAGCTACCGCGTATGAATGCATAAGCAAACGACTCATCCATTATACATGTTTGGTTTGACGCAACCAAACTGTAATAGCAAAAAATGGATTCCCAATTGGCATCATTAATCTATTAAAAGCCGTACATAAAACAGCTCAGGCCATCGTCGCCCGTGCAAATGAGATTTTTACAGACCGAGTAATGCGAATGTGTCAGCATCACTATGGACATTTGTGTAGTTGCAGACAAATCATTTGCATAAGCAAATGCCTTTGCACTGATGCGCCCCAGTGGCGTTAAGGGGGCAGCTTCCATGTGTTAAACATCCCCTTTCCTGGACATTAGCCACGAACGGCAGCACAAAGATAATTGAATCAGTTAAGACGGCACAGTCTCCTCCGCGGCTCGCAAACAAAACGAGCACAACGGTGCGATCTGCCGAGACCAAACCACAATCAAAGCTATCTGCGGAACACCTCGCTCAGTAGGGAGAACAATAATAATCACGGAGATAATTATTGTGTTTATGTACAAAACGGCCAGTCTGCGTTCTGCAGCTATTGCTGGAAATTTTTTTTAAAAAGCGGGGAAAGTAGGTGAAACATATAACAAAGCGTCCATTTTTGGGACATATTTATATTGCAGTAAAAATGTATATAGTCTATGGACGCCCAATTTAACCCCCCACCGAAATGTCACTCAGTAACGCCCCTTGACAAGTTAGAAAAGAACTGATCAAATTAAAATATGGTTGACTCAGCTGCAAAGAAATTTTGCCCATGGCGTCAAAGCTTGACATTTTGATGACTCACCATGAAAAGGGGTAACGTTTCAATCACAAATTGACATCATGATGGAATTTGGTAGCCGTTTAAATCACGTCATATTAATTTCCTCCAAGGGTACAGAAGAGATTCTGGGTCAGGATAAACTCCTCCCCCGTCACATGAGTATGGATGACTTTTCAAATGTTTTTCTTTCTTCCAGTCGATATCGCTTTTCACGCTGACAGTTTTACGCAGTCTTTGTCCAGACTCACGGCACTGGCGGGGTCGATGCGAGGCCGCTCCATCGCGATCGTAATGCAGTTGAGGAAGATGATAACCAGCACCACATGGTCGAACATCTTGTGGTTGATGATCTTGTTGCACACGAAACGAAACCTGTGGAAAGGCAACATCGATCAAATTTAACGACATGAACAAAGAGTAGATTTATGATGATGAGGATTATCCACTCATGTCTGATCCAAACCCCCCCACCCAAAACCAGATCCTGTGGTCACAAGAATGTCTTGCGATTAAATTGCAACAAATCAGCTTTGCTGTAAGTGTACATTGACGTACAAAACTATAAGACTTAGATGTGGATTTACGGCTTTATTTGGCAACAGAGACACAATTGTGTCAAGTTGCTAAGCCTCCGCGAATATCTGTGTCATCCGACTGATCATTATTCATGCCGCATCACAAGCATGCTAAGGCTAATTTCCCTTTGATAGAAACACTTAGCCGCTGTCTCATTTAACAATCGCCAACAATGTTACAGGGGAAGATGACACTGGAAACGTCATCATAAAACGATGTTTACAATTGCCGCGCCGCGGTCGTAGCTGCATCTGTGGCGTTTTGCTAGCATTAAATTTGAGGACCTTTGTGGGAGCACTAAAGGTGGTTTGGTGTAATACACCAGGTGGAATTCTCTTTGCTTCATGTTTAATTTGACAGTAAACTCTCAGTGGAAGTGGCAAGAAACAGATTGAAGTCTTTTTTATTTTTATTTTTTGCCAAACTGCTGCGTGTTCGTTGCCACCCGCTTGACTTAAATGTCTTTATTTTGCTTTCATTTACATTTAGGGCTTGTAAGTATCCGTTCAGCGACATCAAGGGACAGCGGTTACTACAGTGGACAGCTTCTCAGGTGACACGTAAGCAGGGCCCGAGTAATCGAAACATTGCCATTCAATTTTGCTGTCTATCAGCAAATTAGAGACGTGGCCAATCGTCACATTCAGAATAATAATTCAAGACAATTGAAAGCAACGACAGAGACTGAAAACAGATCTTTTTTTTTTTGCTGTACAATAAGTTAAATCCCATACGCGCTGTAAATACCAATTGACCAAACCACTGAATTCTTGACATCATCTTATCTGCTGTTAAAATAGCCGATTTTATTCAGTTCAGTTGAGTTCACGTAATCTTATTACGCGCTATAGAGGACACCATATGCACAGCGGTGATCCCACCGTTGATGGACTGCTCCACTTTCACTACGACTATTACTCCAACGAAGCAGTGACATCATCAAGCGCAAAGCAAGCTCAAGTGATCTCCGCGTTCTGTGATGTTGTGTTGATAGATGCCGTTTGTTGAACGGAATTGCTTCAAATGGGACCGTTCCGATGCAGCGTTTGCACCAGGGGCCACTGTGTTACTTGTTGCAAACTTCATCCTCCGTGCCCCGAAATATGCGGCGGCTGCGGATGGATTAAAGCCCCCAGGAGGGGAGGAGGCATGAAAAAAAAAGCGGATGCGGCGGAGGGGAGGGAAAGAGGGCAACGGATTCTGCACGTGACTGAGATAACACGCAGCACTTTGAAAGAGAAACTCCCTTTGCTCCTGCTAACTCACCCCCTGACGTGGCAGAAACGGACGGATAAAAGATGCCTCTGAAGTCAGAATTTTGGAACGGAATATAAAATGGTTTGGGGAGCGGCGTAAATAAATAAATAAATAAATAAAACGCCATGCGCTCTTTGAAATCAAAAGCACACGATGTCAGTCAGAAGCAACGCGAAATCCCCTTCTTGTCAAGTGGAGGGCTGAGTTATCAGCTTTTCCCTGCATTCAGAAGGAGTTTCCTTTAGAAAAACAGTCAACGTGCCGAAGGATTCTCAAAGATGTCAAGTTTGTACTACCTGAGCGAAAACAACACAGCTGAGGATAGAACAGAGTAGAATATGTGCAGGCAATGTGAAATAGGAGGACGAACCTTGACTCTGGAGAGAAGAGGTAGAGCGACCAGGTGTCCCTTTGTCGACACCACTCCGGTTGTTTCTTTTCGAGCCAGCGAAACAATCTGGCAAGACGACCCTGCGGGAACGCAAAGAGTCTTCATTATTCATGTCAAACCAAGTAGTGAGAAGCAAATCTACATAACTAGAGTGACCGAGTTTCGTCAACACTAAGTCATATTTGTGTTTGAGTGGAATCTGATATTCATTTACTGTATTGGCCTGAATATAAGACAGTGTTTTTTGCATTGAAATAAGACAGAAAAAGTGGGAGTCGTCTTATATTCGGGGTCTAGACATTATACCCATTTTGACGCTAGAGGGCGCCAGATATCATTGAAGCGAATGCTGAACTTGACTCCCAAGGCCAAAGCCCTGTCACGAAGAATAAAAATAAAAATAGCAGTAGCACAAAGAAGAAAAATGAAAAATAGCGGGAAGAAAGAAAAGAAGAAAATAAACGAAGAGAGAACAGAAAATGGAGAAACGAAAGAAGAGTGTCCAAGATCGGCCACGTTAACCGGCAGCTGAGGAGAAGTTATGATGTAATTTACATTTCAAAAACCAGAAGCCATTCACTGACGAATGTGATTGCACTTTAGTTTACGTATTCAAATGTTCAGATATTAAGATTTGAATGAGGCAAAATAACATGCTTTTTCTCTCAAATACATTGTTAGCATGCATGGACACAAACCAGATTGGCGTCTTCCTCAGCGTTTTCCTCCTCAGCGTTCTCCTCCAACGAGACATGCGTGGGGGCCAAAAGTGAGGGCGTGCCCTTCCCATTACAGTCGCGATGCTCTGCAGGCCGGAAGGTACCAGGTAAAGGGGGTCTGGAGCTGTGCATACTAGCTGAGCGATACAGGTATGGAACCTGCATGAAGAGAAGACCAGGATAGGGAACAGTGTGTAAATATAAAGTGCTAACGGGAACGAAAAACCAAAGTTTGAAGCAAAACATCTTGACTGATATTTTGGAAACGTTGTGATGAACCTGCAGGAGGGCATCAGGAGGCAAATCCATGGAGCTCCGTGTCTCCATCGACTCCATCCTCCGGTGACGCGGCTCTCTCTTCGACTGGGACATAGAATCCGTCCTGGCCAAGGAGGCGTCGTCCTCCTCCATCAATCCGCCTCCTCCCTCTCCTCCAGCCTCGCCTTCTTCGGAGCTCGAGCCACCTTCTTCCGATAAAAGGGACTGTCGCTCCCCAGATTGCCGTTTCTGGCGTTTGAGGGACGGGGCGCGACCAAGGCTGTTCCAGCTCGATCGGCGGCTGTTGCGGCCACTACTGGTGCTCCAATGTGCGTAAGGGGAAGCACTCCGTGCACTGGCCTTTTGAGTTAATTGAAAAGAAGAAAAAATATGTTTTATACATCCGAGATGAAAACATACAAGCATGCCGTTTAAAGGGGAAGTCGACCCCAAAATTTTGCCACTTTCAACTGAAAATGACAGTCGCTGAGGACTCAAGTAACAACCAATCATGGCTTAGGTTCAGAAAACAGGTGAGCCGTGATTGGTCATTACCTGACCCTGACTTCCTTTTGAAGTCTGTCGTGCAAAGCAACAACTCTCGATGTGCTTCACAGGTATGGAATTGGGATTCAGGCTTTGACTTGACGGTCAAGAGCCGATGTGGATACGCTTGCTTGTTCTACAAAGCTCTCATTAATTACTTAGTCAGTTCATTTGTCCGTCATCATCTTAACAAAATGAAAAGAAACTGCGTGAATCTGACACAGATGGACTTTGCCGTGGTTATCCCGCTGGGTTAGCTAATTTGTAGCCATCAATCATTATGACACACCGACATTAATTGAGTGCCTGTCACGAGTCCATTTATACATTCACTATGCGGACAATTAGGACATACTGCCTTGACACCAACAACTACTGATGTGGGAGGAAATGTTCAAGTTGCATCTTAACACTTTTGTTCCTATAATAGCATTTATTATGATTTGAAAGTAGGTTTTGACATATGTTGATCAAGACACTAACCGGTGACTTGTCATAGGAGGTTGGGTCGATGGAGACACTGCTGCCTCGGCGGGACTCGTAGCCCTGGATGGGGTCACCCAAACTGGGCAACTTCGGTATTGGCATCGGAGTGGCTGCCGTGTGGGTAATCAGTGGAGGGGTCAGGCTGGTCTTCAGATCCACATGACCATTTACAGGTACTACTAGTAGACGAGAGAGGGGATCGGGGGAATGAACGAGAAACGGAGACTCTAAAATGACATGTTAATCAGGACTTGAAATTGCATTCATCGAAAGGCATGTGTGGGACAAAATGTCGTGTTCGGGAAATGGTCCTCTATCTTCCGATGGTATAAAATATGCGTATTGGCCAGCATTTTTCACAGCCCTATTTTGTTTAGCGGAGATGTTGGCGCTGTTGAAAAGTCTTTGGCTCGGCTGGATGGATGGCTGAGGAGAGAGGAGCGTCGGCGGGGCGCACGAATGTGTATTTGAACTTGGGAGTCGGCGCTCGGAATTGAAGCGGATTTACATGGTAACAGAAGTGAATCCATCTTCGTCAGTGGATGCGACAGTGGCTTTGTTTACTTCCAAACTTATGTTATTTGATGTTACCTCTTGTGTAAAGCGCTTTGTTCCAGCTGCAGCTGTTGTGAAAGCGCTATATGAACAAAGATGAATTGGATTGGATTCGGTTCTTTCCACAAAGTAAGCAGTTTTAGCCGGACCAGCTGAAGGTACTGAGGGGGAGCATAATAGGGTACAGTTGGGAGTTTTCCTCCACAGAGCGGCGTTCTCACTCGGTTATTCCGTCTGCAAGAGTCCTAATTAGAGGGAATCGGAACCGGCGTATGGGAAATTATGGATGAGACCTCTGGACTGGTTTGATGTTGTGAACGGGGGAATGCAGCTGCATACTCACCCACTAAGGGGAGACTGTGACTGATCACAGCAGACCAAAGGTAATCGTTCACACAGGATATTCTTTTCCTTAATACGTCTTTGACCTTATATTGTGCTCCATCAAAAAAAGATTCATTTTTATTTGTTTACCAGTGTCACAATGTGAACAATGGATCTGACAAAAAAATAGCATTTTGAAGGACTCAGACATCACATAAAAGCCGTAATTTTTCAACATCACATAACCTCATTCTTCTCATTGACTTGGCCACAGTGCCTTGCTAGTTGTTTTTAAGTTTGGTTGTGCTATTGACCACAATACTCGCATTTCTGATACCGGCATTTATTTCGACCGTCACTGACATGAAGTCATGGCGGCACTGCGCATGTAATATTGTCTTGGCTCACCTGCAGAGGCCGATAACTCCCTCTTACTGCCGTTAACATCCTCCATACTGCGTGCACAGGAATCAATCTCTGAACCTGATTTAGAAGAGTCGTCCTTTGACACACAAACACACACACAATTTAGAGGGGAAACCAAACGTGTCATCATTGGTTTCAATTCTAATTGAAAGTGGGGGTCTGACGTTGCCTCTCGGTGCCGATCCCCGCTGAGCTTTCTTTCGCTCCTCGTTTTCCGCGAGTAACAAGCCAGATGTGACCACGGGGATCAGTCACCGGAGGCAACGCAAGTCTGCGAACAGGCAGGGTGAAGGCGCCACCCCTCCGTGCTCCCAGAGTTCACAACACAGATAGAGGAAGTTCATCGATAAACAGCGCCGCCGCGGATGCATGCGACATAGTAATAATGATGCTGGATTCGCTGAAAAACACGGTAAACAAAAACGGTAGCATGCATTGGGGGAGGAGAGGGCAATACCTTGACCATGTCACTTTTAAATAAGTTCAATATTCATATTGCTGACAAAAAGTATCAAAAGGCCCCTAAGTAGGAAGTTGAAAATGAAACCTCCATCTTGAACGTTTTATCCGCCATAAATGTCACATTTTGTTCAAGCTAATCGCTAGCTTAGCGCATTCTCTGGAAGATATTTGGTTCTTTTCAGTCACAGGTTAGCGCAACACTTTGATGTAACGGCGTGAGCCTTCGGATTTATTCACCACAGCTCTCATCTTGAACAAATTACTTTATTTATCCTTCCCTGTGTGTGAGAGTACTGCAGCTTCAAATTGTTTTCGGGCTATCGTGGGAAATTGAAGCGCTCATTTACATGTTCTCACATACAGTGATTTCCTGATTTCTTTCGACCGGTGGAGTGTGACAAAATTTCGGTGAGGTTTGCGAATGGACCAGGAGCCTAATCAAGTAAAGAGGTCCTTGAGATGTTCTGTGCTTAAAATGTTGCTCAAATTTCTGCATCTAGTTAGTATAGCATTCTGGGTGGGGACAGAACAATGGAGGCAATCTTCGACCCACTTGTCTCCAGATTGTCTCTTTTCTTTCTTACCGCTATTTTTTTATTTTTCTTCTTCGTGCTATCGCTATTTTTATTTTTATTCTTCGTCACTTTGCCCTGAGGAGTCAAGTTCAGCATTCGCTTCAATGATATCTGGCGCCAACTAGCGTCGGGACTGGGTATAACGCCTAGACCCCGAATATAGGACGACCCACACTTTTTCTTATTTCAATGCAGAAAAAATACTGTCTTATATTCGGGCCAATACGATAAGTACGACTGCTTAGCATCATTAGCCGTTGTTATTCTATGGTCAATCGGCAAGACAGAAAAACAATACCCCTCCCCCATTTTGGGTCCTCTGCGAGTTAGATTTCATGACTCGTGAATGGCGCAATCAGAGCTTCATTCGGTTCGAATGAATTATTTATGAATCGGGGATTATCACTTAGGGCGCATCCGTCGAGGTTGAATAAACGAGTGGGAAAGGTGGACATGATGTTGGTTTGGTGCACTGGTGGGAGGAGAGTACGTGTGTGTGTGTGTGTGGTCTTGAGGGAAATCCTAGGTGAAGAAATAGCCGGGATATTTAGACAGTTTGTTTATCTGCCAATTCGGGCATGGTGGCTGGAGCAGGAGATAAGGCAGACCAGACCTGCTGTTAGCTAGCCAAACATTAATAGACACCAGCGGCTCACGGGAGGATCTCAATTACCTGCTTTCAAAACGGGTTGGACATGGCAGATGGAATGTTGATACAAGGAAGTGCGGTAATTGTTTGTGTGTTTTCCATCATAAGGTTTCTTCCGAAACGGGATGTTGAAAATTTTCAGCCAACAAGTGGTTGGAGTAGAATTCATAATCGTGTTTTGGTTTGTTATTTTCCGAAACTAATTGCAGTATTTGACTCGTTTGCTCAATTCAAATAAAAACATTCGCCCTTACAAGAGTCGAGATTCCGATTTGAATGGTGTTCACTAGAATGATTTCGCTTTTCAAAAAGCACATTTAACAGACCACACTGGGCTCTCTTAGAGACCGACTTATGCAAACAGTTGATTTAGCCCTCTGGACGCCTTTTTTTAGTCATTCGTATCCTCTAGACCTGCTACATTTACATATCCAGCAGTGCTGGGGCCTCCCAGTAAGCTGGCACCATCTCTCCTCTTCACTTTGTCCTAACCTGATCTATTAAGAGACTAAGAGGGAGCTTGTTGGCAGCCGACTTTGCTGCAGTGATCTCACCCTCCGGTGAGAGAGAGGAGCTGGTGGGAGGTACGCAATCAAAGTCGGGTTTAATGCTGCTTTTAAAGATTGGGGGGTGGGGGGGGAAACCACACAAACGCAGTAAAGTGATGCAAATGTTTCAGCACTTTGTTGTTTCTCCTAAACCAAATCATAGCAATCATTCACTACCCTGGTTAGCGGGATGGGCAGCATGCAGGAGGTGGGTGGGGGGGGGGGGGGGGATTGAGGACTTTGAGGCGGGGCATATCTTTCGGAAAGCACACATATTGGCCGTCTTGTTTTTGTTGGCACCCATGCGACTTAATTTTTTTCGGACAAGTTGATCCCGAGAATGGATTCATACTAATGACTACTTTATTTTTATTTTATTTTTTTAAGGAGTCAAATTATTTTGTATATCAAACAAATCAACGCGCAAAAAAATACTCTCGAATAGCCGATGCTCAATCATTTTCAAAATAATATTAAATGTTTATTTAAATATGAAAAAAAAAGAAAATTTTCTGTTTGAGAATTGCAGAATAAACCTGTGGTTTAATCTCACTTTTTTTTTCTCCCTCCTGTCGCTATTCGTGTTACCTTATTTTATCTGGCAGACAGACATTCATTTTTGCGGCGATGACTCATCAAAGCAGGAGACCGTATTCCATTCTCCTCTCACTCCGTTTCTGCAGAAAATTAACTCTCTCTTTCTCTCTCTGCTTCTGCAGTTCTCTTTTCCCAAAATGAAATCTGGATTGTATTGCACAGGGGGCGGAAGTCTTGCAAGCCTCGAGTTATAAGATGCACTTTATTTTTTACAGCACAATTTTCATACCACATTTGCGACAACAATAATATTAATAATTAATAATTTGTAGTGGTGGTGTATGTGTATATATATATATATACACACAGTGAAACTCCCCTACAACGAAATCATGTTTGTAGCAAGAAATTTTTCATAACAGGGGGGTTTTCACTGTAGCAAATTTGAAACAGGAAAGTGGGAATGGTGTTAATGCATGAAGATTTTTTTCACACTATGGGGTATTTTCACCCATGTAGATTTCGTTGTGGAGGAGTTTCACTGTATATATATATATATATATATCCATCCATCCATTTTCCGAACCGCTTGATCCTCACTAGGGTCGCGGGGGGTGCTGGAGCCTATCCCAGCCGTCTTCGGGCAGTAGGCGGGGGAAACCCTGAATCGGTTGATATATATATATATATATATATCCATCCATCCATTTTCCGAACCGCTTTATCCTCACTAGGGTCGCGGGGGGTGCCGGAGCCCATCCCAGCCATCTTCGGGCAGTAGGCGGGGGACACCCTGAATTGGTTGCCAGCCAATCGCAGGGCACACAGAGACGAACAACCATCCACGCTCACACTCATACCTAGGGACAATTTAGAGTGCACAATCAGCCTGCCATGCATGTTTTTGGAATGTGGGAGGAAACCGGAGCACCCGGAGAAAACCCACGCAGGCCCGGGGAGAACATGCAAACTCCACACAGGGAGGCCGGAGCTGGATTCGAACCCGGTACCTCAGCACTGTGAAGCCGACGTGCTAACCACTGGACTACCGGGCCGCCCTATATATATATATATATATATAAAATTTTCTTTTTCAGTGGGCCGTCAGGCCGTGGCATCGGAAAGATATGAGACCTATCTGCAAAGCCTCTGCGAGGAAGGGAGAAGGCAGAGGGGGGGGGGGAAATGGGGGAGGGCTGTTAGTAGACGAAGGGAAGGGCAAGATAAGGGAGCTGCCATGCTTTCCCGTACATACCCCTGCATCTACAGGCAGCTGAATTAGACTCAGTTGGGCATGCAAGTCCTCCCGCTTGGCCACTTCCTACGGTGGAAGTGATTGGTGCAGCAACGCAGGTGAGGGAGGCGCGCATTAGGAAGGGGGGGGGGGTAGAAAAGCACAGAAGTGAGAGGCACCGCAGCAGTGCACAAGAGCAGACACCAAGTTGAAGGAGATTCATTCAGCCTCATCGCAACATTCTGAGGTCACCATGCCGAGAAACATGTCGCAGCCCATTTCCCCGTCCCGGCGCATTGTTGACAAAATGATCGGCGCGAGTCCATTCGCAGCCTCAGTAACAGGAAAGCAAGAAGGTCAGAGAGGAACAGTGAAGTGGACAGCCACAGCCTGTAAATCCACTCGTTCAAAGAGCAGACATTCAAATGTATGTCTGTACCATTGCAGCACAGCATTGCATTGCTCAACATGCTTTTCAGCACCCATGCGTCATCATAATGCAGGATTCCAGTTCATGTGTGTTCGTTTGCATCTGTATGGTGTGTATCGCAATGCACAGAGCTGCTGGTAGAATACGAGAAAAGTGCCATGTCATATATTTCGGTTCAATAACTACCAAAATATCTCCAAAGCGGTTAACATATGCGTTTTGGGGTCTGTACATCTCTCCAACATCATTCGGCGGCTGGTTACCTAGCAACAGCAACGCAATGGAAGTTTGGCAGTTTAAAAATAAACTTTCAAAGAGGGACGTGAAGTTGGAAAAGAAAGGAAGCACAGCGACTGAAGAGAAGATTCGAACTCAGGACTCGACATTTTGTGTTTCATGCACCCGGTAACCTGATATCACGATAAGCCGTCCACTGTCGTAACCGCTGTCCCCGAAAGAAATTTTATTTTCCTTTGACGGCCAACCAACGAATTACACTGAATGACGATGACGACTGAGCTCAAAGTGGGGGATGAGAGTTGATAGGAGGTGCTTAAGCAGAAAAAGATGAAATGTCCGCAAGCTGTTTCGACCCACTCTGGAGACTGACCCATTAGTGAAAGTTGATGTGGAAAATATGCCCATTGACATTTACATGCGCAGCGGAACGGCATATTGAAACGATTCAGTTTGATCTATCGCATAAAAATCAACATTGGTGTCCCATTCAATTGAGCTGTGTGGAGAACTAGTCAGACACTTCAAGACAGAGAGAGAAAAAAAAAAAATCAATAAATAACCCCGCCTTTGAGATGGCTAGCAAAACAAAACAGACAAAAACACTTTTACCTCCGTTTGGAAGCCTTCAACCAAGATGGCCACCAGCAGGTTGAACAGAACGTAGTTACCAAAAGTCATAAGGGCAATGAAGTAGAGAGCCGCTACCGGAGTGGTGGATGCCATGCCGTTATATAATACCTTGTTCCAGTCTTCTTGGGTTAAAATCTACGAGAGAGAGAGAGAATTGCAGAATGAGTTTGGGTGCCATAGGCAGCGCTGATGTGCCTCAACTTTACAATCGTTTCTAAAAAATAAATAAATATTTATGTGCCAAATATATTTTTATGGTTACTGGAAAATTTAGTGCTGCCGAGTCCGAAAATAACGGCGATTTATTTGAATTGGCTCTAGTTTTTCAGATATCATCAATTCATTTGGCTAAATTCGATTTAACAGTTCACGAAATGGGCTTTGATAATAATTATTTTATTAAATAATAATAATAATAATTATTATTACTATAAATAATATATACAAATAAATATAATAATAAATTATTATTATTATTATTAATTATTATATATCATCATTATTTCTGCTTTCAGGTATTTTCGAATTTGTTTACAGCTATTTACTTCTTTTTAGGCCATTCATTTTTTTCCCCCCTGCACTCCATCTATTTGCACCACAGATTAGGAACACGTTGGCCGATGCGATGCTCCCTCGCCACGGCGAGACTTGAAATATCCCTTCATCCGACACATCCTTGAATTATTGACGCCGACTGTATTCACGGTGACAAAGGCTGTGCATTGGGTATGCGGGGATAATGCGTAGATGAGAAGAGCCCAGAGAAAGGCCGTGTCGAGCGTGCCCGAAGAGACATGACACAGGAGGAAAAAAAAAAAGCCTACTTGATCCATTGAACATAATTGGAAACTGAAATCCGTTGAACATGAAGAGAAGGCCGATTGCTAAGAAGGTTGAGGGAAAACAACTACACTATTTATTCATAATGTATATTCGTTTAAGGCCATGTGATAAGACAGTTTCTGTCAGTAAAACAGAGACGAAGGTTGCATTTGAGCAAAGGCACTTCATCAGATTTGGATCCGTTTGCATTTTGGCATTGAGAAAATGTCGACGAGGCTGTTTCAAATGTGTCTGATTGTTTAAAAAAAAAAAATGTTAAAAATAAATTATACCGATGCTTGTAATTGAGTCAATAAGTACTTATCACACACAAAGCAGAAGCATTGGCCTACATTATGTCATAAGAAATCATTTTTTTCTGGATTCACAATCTGCATCACAATGCACCAAGATTTCTCCCATCCCGAACTTAGACGATGGAATAACATGCAATTTCCAGCAAAGTGAGCAAAGGTGCAGAAGAAGAGATTTTTTTTTTTTAACTCACTTGGAAAACAGTCACGATGGCCCACAGAAGAGAGTCAAAATTTTTCCTGTCCGGTAAGGTGTCTCCATCCCGCTCGGAACCAAATTTACAACCGAACAGATGCATTCCCAGAATGCTGAGAGCCGAAAGGCGAACAAACAAGAAAGCACAGAGTGAATATTCACATCAGACCAAAAAAAAAAAAAAATCAACTCCAGTCACATAAGACAAACATCATCACGGGGAACACGGTAGTTTGCATTTTTTCTCTTTTTTTTTTTTTAAGCTGGCGCCGACTGCAAAATAATGATCTTAACACTGATTAGCTGAGAGTCATCTGGTTGTCAATGTTTAATGAGATGCAGATGTCTTCAGCACCATGGAGAGCGCCGGGAAAGATGGCGCATAATTGTCAGTGCAGTGGGAAATGTTAAGTGTGTATTCATTCATTATTTGACCAAACCATCCAGAAATAATAAACCGAGACACACAACCTTTAATTGAACTTATTTTTTTTCCCCAAGTTTTCTGACAATGTGAATTTAACCCGAGCACGACTATCGCTGGTAAGGCCGAATTTTAGCTCTCGCTCTTGTATTATCGGACTGTCAAAGTCAAGATTGTGTCCGGTTCGCACTCTGCTTACCTGAAGATGAAGATAAAGAGCATAAGCAACATGCAGAAGGTGGCCACGTTGTCCATGGTCTTCATGAGCACCACCAGTTGCCTCTGCAGGGCCGGCATGAATCGGACCAACTTCAGCACCCTCATGAGTCGGAAGGTCCTCAGCACGGATAAACCTCCACCTTGCTGACCCACGATTTCCCACACACTATTTGAGGAGGGCACAAATATACATTCCAGCACAGCTACTTGTGAGTGGCAAGTGATAGTCTCACTTCTACAAAAATGTAGAGAAGTGGGTTCAACTCACCTGATGACCACAATGATGCCATCGAAGATATTGTAGGGGTTCTTGATGTATCCAAAAGGACCGTAGACCAACACTTTTAACAGCATCTCGAGGGAGAAGAGGCTGGTGAACACGATATTACTGATCTCCAAGGCATTGGTCAGTTCGTCAGGCTCGAGGGGGAAAAGAAAGACAGGACGGGTCATTAAAACTGGAAAATAATCCATCCAAGGCATCCATTTACACTGGATAAAAAAAAAAAAAAAATGTAATGTTGAATTTACTTTATGGTTGCACACAATAGACTCATCTGGATTTAGATACAGTGAAACTCCTCTACAATGAAACCTACATGGGCGAAAATACCCCCTAGTGTGAAAAAATCTTCATGCATTAACACCATTCCCACTTTCCTGTCCCCCATACAACAAGAAAAACCACTGTTGCGTTCTACCAAATCTTTTTCTCGGCTCTTGCCTCGCGACGAGATTCACTACTACGAAGTCTAATCCAACAGCGACCTCTACTGTTTCGTTCAGAAACGGCAACAGCAACCACCACATTGGTTTACACATGTGCAGTAGTCCGGGAAGTATTTGTTATTATTAGTTTCAGACGCAGCAAGAACGTTGCATGTGTTTACATCTCAGATCAAATTTGCAACAGTGAAAACCCCCCTGTTGTGAAAAATGTCTTGCTGCAAACATGATTTCGTTGTAGAGGAGTTTCACTGTACATGTTTAAGTCGATGTATGATCTACTTCAATTTTTTTTTTATCTATATCCAGGTGATTATTCATTTTTTTTCAGTACAGGGCACTTAGGGACTCTCGACTGATGTTCTCGTCACCTTGACTGCTGGGAAAAGATTATTTAACAGACACCGCCAGGAATTGGGGAAAATAATGGTGCACCACCGCTAAAAAAGGAAAAAAAAAATGACATTCAAAAAAATGTCATGCATTATCTTCATAATGCATTATCTTCATAATGCATGACAGTCAAATACCCCCCCCCCCAAAAAAATCCTGCAATTCCTATACCAATGTCAAGTCATCACGTGATATTCTGAATATGCAAGTGTGTGCTGGCAATACGGACATGAAATCCACCAGCCTGAAGCTTTACATCCACATAACAAGAACATCTCCAAATCTGCTATGTCACAGACGCAAAGGAAATGCAGACCAAGGTCTACCCCCCCCCCCAACCCCCCAACATTACAAGCATACAAACAAATGTATTTCCCTACATCCAATGCCCACACTCGGGCCTTTGTTCCCTCGCCGAACAGATGTCTACCGATCACAAAGCTGCAGCAGAATGTGCCTCGGATGTCTGCTCGGAGCTCATCAGAGAATTGAGCTGTCATTCACAACAAGATCAAACAACTGCCATGAGTGTGTGTGTGTTTTCTGTGCAAGCAGACAGAAAAGAGAGCCAAAGCAATAAAAGGCGAGGCCCATCCAAACACAACGCGGTATGTAAATCAGCGTTCTATCGCCAGTTTGGGCTATTCCGGCAGAGGAGAAAAGAGCCAAATGCTCTTTTGCGTCCGCGGACTTGTATAACACCCCGAGACGAGCACCGTGAGGCCTTTCAACTCCATCCAATAAACAGTTTACACAACTCAAACATGGTGTCATTTCGACGGCTTACACAGACATGGGACGGGGGAAAAAAAAAGGTGTTGAAGGGGTGATCTATGTTGTTGGCTTTGTCATTCTGATGCAGCGAGGCAATGGCGTCAAATGTTGCGACCCATGAGTACATTTCATTTTTTGCATTCCGTTCCGTGTGCAAGCCGCATGCGGAGTCATGTAAACACGGCGAGTTGTCATCGCGTCTCTCTTGGTGGGCTGCGACTAATCACTGGGACACCATGACTGTGTAAGCACCACTTTTTTTTTTTTTTCCTTTTTGGCTTCAAAACCAGCACAGATACACATAGAAAATAACAGAGAGATTAACATCACTCCAACCAGAGCGTTTTGTCATCAGGATGAACACACAGACCTGAGCGGTCACTTCAATACCACAATGAAATTGACTCAAAAAGGAAAGAAGGGATCGGAAATAAGTCGGAACTTTGCAGACTGTGTATGGTTGAAACTCAATGAGCTTTCCACCCCCATCTTACAACAAAACTTGAGTATGTCTGGACAAGAGATTGCGTCGTATTAAGTCACAACTCCCCTAAGACCGAACCGAACCAACAGAGCCCCGGGGCAAAGAAAACGGAGCGGCAATACGGAGGCCCGATATTGCAACATCTTTGCGATCCTTCAGAAACAACCCCACTCGTTCGTTTCATCTCTTCTCAGTCAAGCCCTTCCACAACGGTTGACGCCACGGAAAACAACGATGGGTGATTTTCAATCGAGAACATGTTAGCCGCTAGCTGGAGCTGTGACTACACGGATCTCTTTGATCCCCCCCAAAAATGTGGTCATGCCGGATCCGGGCCTGGAATTTTGTGTTTTTTGGCAAACCGCGAAACTCGCCTACCACGGTCCGCTCGGATGGTATGATAAATGGAGAGCGATTAAACATCTTAACCCCGCTTTTGCTTCATACTGCAAAGGAAATTACAGCAGAACGGAAGCGCTAACTTCCTTGGCTATTGCCAGAGTAAATGTCAGGGTCTAAAAATGAACAGCGGAGATTATCTGGGATACATGGAAAAAAGAAAACCTTCGCCGTACCTTTTTTTGACTACTGTTAAAACAGAGCCGATAAGTTTTTTTTGTTTTTTTTAAACAAGATACAGAAAATGAATTGATGGATGTTGGTTGGACAAAAGCTCTTCAATCACATTAATCGTCCTTTTCCCTTTCGAAATGATTCTTTAATTCTGGTTCTTGGCATCCAATTTCAACATCGAAAAAAGTGGATTCTCGTTCTTCTCAACACAAATCTGTTTTTCCTCGATGTGCTTTTATTTTGAAAACGAGGTGAAGTGATGGGAAAAAAGACAACCTAATTGTAATTTTCAGGCGGTTAATAATGCCCAAATGGAACGCGGGACTTCCTCGCGAGCCTGTTCGGTTAAAATGCAAACAACCACATCAAAAAGATACAATTTATTTCAATTCCCCGCCGCACTTGAAAAGGAATAATCTACCCACATAATCCGCTGCCCCTGCCACCGGTAGCCCATTTTTGGGAAACTCAAAACGGTATCCGTTTCATCTCACCTCTTTCTCATTGTCTGTCGTTTGAAATTTATCTCGGCTCACCGACGTGTGTCTGATTTCGCCATCTGCCCGATTTCATCCTTTCACCCTGATAGCAGTGGCCATAAATACCTTCAAAAGAGCACAACTTCAAAAGGGAGAATGACTTGAAGTTTGCACGTGGGAGCAACAGGCGACACGGAAACCCACCACCTAAATTTGAAAACCACATTCATGAATCCGCACACCTCTTGAATCGATGTGGCTCAGATGCCAAAACAAGAAACAAAAAGACTTGGACTGCAGTAATCTGGCCATGAGACGGATCATGGTGTATTATTGTATTATTATTGTGTTATTATTGTGTATTATGTATTGTAACGCGCCACCATATCATGGTGGCGTGTTTCAAGTTTACAATTCAGGCGATTCATTTCTTAATTCAATAAAGGCAACTGACGTGCGAGTACTAGCAAGGGAGAGAGAGAGAGAGAGAGATTCATGCCTACACGTGTTGCGAGTGTGTCAGGCACAAAAACTGCTCTTGCTTTTCTAATTGCCTCCTTCGATGTCCGTTTCCTGGGTAATGAGGCTACAGGAACATTAGGAGATAAAGTGTGTTTGATGAGGAATAGCCTAATCTGGTTAGCGCTAATGTAATGCCACCTAATCTGGTGTGATATCATCCAAATGGAATGCCGCACTCAGACCGCTAATGACGCAGCGCCGCGCGCTGGGTGAGTGTGTTGGTTTAATCAAGTGGGCGCGCTTGCTGTATCGGAAGTAATTCGAAGCGTGAAATAAAGCGGGATATACTCTCGCGGTGATTATTTGTTGATTGGGTTTCTTTGAGGAATGATTTAGGTTTGATGCAAATGCGATACAGGGTTCTCAAACGGTTTCGGGCCTCAATAAAATATCGCAAGTGGCGCCGTGATGACCAACTTTAATATAATATATGTTTTATATTATTGTAAGCCACTGTTACATGATGCACAGTCGGAATATTGAAAAGAACCAAAAAATGCACGTAACAATTCCATTAAACAGTATTACACACAAATTTCAAAAATAAACATATTGCGCTTAAAATTTAAACAGAACTGAAATATATCATATCGATTAATAAAATAAATCAATAAAAGCCCCGAAACATTATGCGCAGTTTAGACATTTAGTTCAGTGATTCTTTTGTGTACCACTAGAGGGAGCTCACCTTCCACTATTGACACAAGTACCACACTTTAAACGTCTACTTTAACATGAAATGCCATCACAACAATATCAAATCAAGCTAAAGCGAGACAAGCAGAAGATGTGTGAAAATGACACGAGTCGAAGAAGTGGTTCAAGTATCAAACTCTGAATACATTTCTAACTAGCACACATCCTCGAAAACGGAGAATGCCGGGGCCAAGGCAGACTATGATTTGGCATCTCAGTGAATCAGGAAATAACTGAACGCATCTTTTGATCACTCCGACGATTCTGTCATTTGAATTTCACAGTCTTCAGGGCTGGAAAAAGCTTTCCCTTGAAGTCTCAGATTAGAAGCTAGTGCGGCACACCAAAACGTGTCTTGAGAAATGTGTCATTCTGTCAGGCTGTGACAGATACACCGGTTAGCTACGAGGGAATTGTTTGGAACGAGAAGCGGGAGAAAAATGTCTGCAGATGATGATCAACAAAAACAAACATCTCTTCAGCTTAGCTCCATCTAGTGGCTGCATAACGCAACTGCATCCACTACTGTGGCTGCTATTCTACACACCTAAAAATGCAGTGCGCCCTGCAAGTGTTTCACTTCTATAACATTCCTATGAAATCACAATGTGCCTGCGGGCGGCTCATGTGGTCCTTCTGTCTCTACCTGGTGTATGAAGGCACCGTGTTAGGGGACCCCTGTCAAATACTGTCTCACCAACAGGGGTCTTCACCTCCTCTGTCAGGAGCAACGGCATCGTGATACAAGATTCTGACGAGGACCGAAATTTGGGCTGAATGCAACACTGGCAGTTGCCAAGGAAGTTTCTTCTGTGAAATGAGAGCGAGTAAGGCCTACCCAAGTGGAGAGACTGTTGTAGCATTGTTGGCAGACGCACAATGATTCCATCATGTCCCCCTTAAATGGCCGTGCTCTCAAACGCACTGGAAATAAAGCAGACACCCGTCTCCTAACATGTCCGAGCCGTCTGCCTCCACTCTTCTTGCCATAATCTCCCTTCACCTCCAAGTCCTGACACTCTGTCGTCCCTATCCAACACTCTACTTAATCATTTTTTTATCCAGCCACACAAACTCTTCATCCCACATTTCAATTCTCAGCACTCGCCTCGTTGGCTCCCCTCATACAAAGTGGATGCCGTGTCCCCAGTAGCGGTTTTTTTTTGTGCAAGCGTGTCTTTAGGATCAACCAAGCAGACCAGGGAGGGAATCTGTTACGTGTCATCGACAGGGAGAGTTCAGGCGCTGCTGCTCCACACACTGATGGCCTGCTGGTGAACATGCCGGTATATTTGAACTCTTATGCAAGTAGAAATTAAACCTTGTGCTTTTTTCATGATCTCCGCCAACTGGAAATGGCTTATCACAGCATGCGCACAACTACTTCCCTGCGACGACGACACGCGGGCTCTACATTTTATGCTCACCGCAGCGTGAGATAGGAGGATTAACGTCATGCTTAACACAGAATGCTTGTACAGTAAATAATTTGACTACTCCTGTTATTGTGAACCATTTTACACTTGGCATTTATTTAAATATATATAACAATATAATAACTATATAATAACAATATAATATATATTTTTTTTTTTTCCTGCCTACCATATGGACAGAATTACAAAGACAAACTGAGGTTTGGCAATCCCTCTTTCTGATGGATGTCAACAGGCTAACAATGGGTGGGTGGAGTTTAAAGCTATGCGCGTGGAGACTCTACAACAACAACAACAAAAAGCACTTGAACAAGAGTGGGGTGAAAGTAACTGAGAAGCACATGGAATAACAAGGAGGCATGACAACAAGAGGATACATTAGAAACAACAACAACAACAAAAGGGGAGCGGTACGCGGAGGAAGGGCAGATTGAGGAAAGTCGAAGAATGAGGCAGAAAACTGGAGGTGGAAATGAGAAGCCTATAAAACCCCCTGTGGTCGGGCTGCGGGATGTTGCCATCTGGCGATGTTTATAAGCGCTGGGTCAGGGACCTAAAGTAACCCCACATAACCTGAACATATTTGAATCACCTCAAAACACCCCATTACAAACAATACTCGGGTTGTATAACTTCGTACAAACCTGTGACTGGCAGTGGGGGAAAAAAAGTGAAAACACGACACAAGCCGACTTGCGACAATAACTTGCGCCTAATCTTCACTGCACCCAAGGTTAGGCCAATCAAGGCTAATCGCCATTTTTTATTAACATTTCGATTGGCTAATCCAAGCTTTTGACTTTCTACAATGCCTTTCTCTCGGGAGGTTCATGGGGGTGATCCGCGGCGAGGGACAGGGTATAAATCTGGACAGGTCACCAGCCAGTCGCAAGGCACATCGAGACAAACGACCATTCACGTTCACACCAATGAACAATTTAGTCAACCGTTATTTTTGGAACGTGGGAGGAAGCCAGCGTACCCGTTGAAAAGCCACACAAGCGTTGGTTGAGCCAAGATCCCAATCCCCAGAGCTCAGACGTGCTAATCACGCGCTAGGAAGCGGTGTTCACTTTCGAGATTTTAGTGTAAAATCACAACATTAAAACTCATTTAGTACCAGCCAATTCTGGACCAAGTCTGAAAAGACGTTTAAAAACGTCTTTGGGAGTGAAGCACTTTATCACACCAGAGCATTTTTTCCCCCCCCACTTTTCAGTGTACACAAATATAAACCTATACAGCATGTTTGTAAAAGATACAGAATGGAAGTGTTCGAGTATGTCACTTTCTGGCCTCCGATAAATGAAATCCACCCTTCTCTCATCTCATCTCGTCATAAACAACCCCACCCCCACCCCCACCCCCGATTTTCTCTCCCACATGGCTGCAATTATGCTGGTGTAAATAAACAAGTCCAGAGAGAGAGACATCAGGAATTCCACTCGGTCTTGTGGGAGCATTGCATCTTACACAATCACACGGAGACACACAAACAGACGCGGGGAATCTTTGACTGGGACTCATTCATCACTGCATCAGCTGTGGCTACTCATTTGTGGAATTGACTCCTACGGAAGAAAAAAAATTGCATAGCATAAAAAAATAAATAAAGTGACACTCACCTGTTCATGATACTCGATCCCCATGCTCAGAGTATTGATCAAGATGGCGATCATGATCCCACGTCCAAAGTACTTGCTGTCAACGATCTTCCGAAACGTATCGCACACCAACCGCCAGAAGTGCACCACCTTCCCGGCCGTTTTCCCCAACCTGAAAGGCTTTTTCCTGGGCTGCCGACTGTCCCGCCTGTCCCTGCGGCTCGACTCGTAGACCCCCCCCTCGCTGTCGGAGTCTCCCGGCGTCTCTGTGCCGCCCTCCGACTCATTGGCGAGGGCTTTGGCGCAATAGGGGCAACCTTCCGGGTCCATTGGCAACCCCGCCACGTCCATGGCGCTGCTCGTGGCGCTGAGGTCACGGGCCGACAGCTGGCGAGCGGGCTGGGCTGCAGCTGAGCGAGAGAGCAGACAACAATGACTGCGATGGTGATAAATAGCACGCGTCAAGTGTTTCATAAAAAATGTCATAACAAATAAAGTAATCGACTGTGAAGAGCAACACTTTGGGATGCTCGCGTGTGTGTCGGAGGGAGTGTGTTCGACAGTGACGGGCGATGCGTGAGCTTTGTCTCCGCGGACCGCGCTGCGAGCCCACGTGGGCCGGCAGCCAGTGTTTCCACCGTGGGTCGAACCTGAGCAGATCTGGCCTGACTTTTGCTGAGCGCACTGCCTTTTAGAGCTTGGCCAGAAGCAGCGAAGTCAGTTGCCAGCTACAACACGAAGCATTAACATTTGACTGTAATTAGAAATGTTTTCGCTCTCTCGTGCGGAAAAAAAGAAATCTGGAGGGTATTCGAGTGCCGGGGCTTAATCACAACACATTTATGTCTGATTCTAATAGGTGATTGCGTGAAAAGGGAACATTTTGAGTGGAGGTATGTCATTTGTTTTTCGCGCGATTCTGACAAAAACTCAGCCGGGCTATTCTCATACTTCCTGATGTTCGGCCTATTTTTACTTCCACTGACTGCAAAGCACGCAAGTTCAAGGCAACAGATAGTGAAGTGGATTGGTTGGATCGATGTTGGCTTGTTCTTGAGTTCACAGTATTGCATAGAAACCAACATTTGTGATAAAATTTGCCATTTGGGTTAATAAATGGCAAATTTGGGTTCAAATAGAGGAACTCGAATTTTTTTCACGTTTGAAGCAGGACTTGTTCATTAGACTGAAAACTTTTCAATTGCAACAAGTAATGCAGCGTTGATTTCTAGGATGTAATCCTAACGCTAATTAACTCTTTCAAAATTAGGCCCCCGCCTACCAAGGACGTACGTCTAAGTCTTTTTTTTGGGCCTCATAGAGAGGAGGAGGGTCTGATGCAATCTGTGAATGAGAATAAGCCATTTGCATTGTAAATCATGTAAAAAAAAAAGTGACCAGTAGGTGGCAGTGGTGCCTCACGTGCTTAAAATGCATGCTTTTACAAAAAGCTCTTTTTCTCCGTTTTTTGACCAGGAATCGCCATTTTCATGAAACTTAGCCATTTTGTAATGCCGATTGCTCAAGAATGGAAAAAGATAGAAACATTTTTTTTTTCTGCTGAAAGAAGAGTCTAAACTTTACTTTGGTCGGCTCCATGTTTACAAAGCACGAGATCCAAATATTCTGTGAGCCTTGCAAGATCAGTCAAAATCCAGTAAAACGCTGGGATTGAATGAGTTAAATGCTCTTCCACTAGATTGCAGAAGGTAAAACCTGTTGCCGTTCATACTGCAGACTACTACTTTTGTGTTCAACTAAATACCGGTAGCTGAAAGTCATTTGTGTTCAGATTCGCAAAACAACTTTGGCCCTTCGAGTTGCGTGCTTCAAGTTAACTTCAAAAGAGTTGCGAGCAACAATCTACCTGCGGGGTTGCGGGTGTCCGCCAGGCTCTGCCGTCTTCTCCCATAGGACATCGGTGGGATGTTGAGGCCGATTATCGTGAGAGTACTGGTTGCTACACTACCTCGTCGCGACTCTGCGAGAGCTCTGTCCTGGAGAGTGGGGTAATTCTTCGGGCCGGGAGCAGCAAACGGCACAGAGTTCCTCTTCATCGCCCTGGACGTTGACGCTGAAGTCAAGGAGAATGGGCCTGGAGTTTGGAACAGGGTTGAGCATGTGGGGGTATAGCAAAGGGTTTCTCGGCGGAGCGCGCCGAGAGTTGAATGTGAATCCCCACATCCCACGAGATTGCTGTCGGAGGTTGCTGTCGTGACCGAGTGTGGCGGTGGCGCTAAAGTCAGGGTTCCGCTAAAGGAGGCTCCCACGTTGTTGTTGTGAGGAGATGGATCCACGTCTTGACCTTCCAGACACCTGATGCTGCCTCCTGCTCTCACGCTACCATTCCCAAGATGGTAATGGTAGTGAGGGTGAGGGTGGACCATGTGGTAAACAGACAATGACCCCTGTCTTGAGGACTTCCTCCTCCTCTTCTGGCTCTGCCTTTGTTGGGGTTCCACTGGAGGCGGAGAGGCGGCAATGTTGAGTCCAGCACGACGTGCTAAGAACCTGCAGATGTGGGCCACCTGTTTGGCTCCCTTTCGGACCACATGGACTAGGTACTTGAGCAGCTCGTCGTAGCAGGAACCCGGCTCCGAGAGAGAGGCTAAGGTGCTGGCGTTGGACGTGAAGCGTACCCTCTGCTCCTTCATCAGCTGACTCTCTCTCTGCTTGGTTTCAGAGAACTGAGTGGCAATGACTACCAGGCAGAGATTGATCATGAAGAACGAGCCAATCTAAGGACAGGGAAGAGTCATTATCCGAAGTCGTCGAATAGCAGAAGAACCTGAACCGCGACGCTCAGCGGGGACGCACTTACGATAATTAGTAAGATGAAGTAGATGAAGTTGTAGAAAGAGTGAGCATCCATCACAAAATACATGATATCCACCCAGCCCTCCAGAGTGATCACCTGAGGAGGTACAGACAACCAAAAACACCCAGTGGAGATGCAGAATTTTTTCAACGGTGTGTTGTGATGGCGGACCAGTTCGACTTTGTGCCGCATTGGAACACATCAGCAGTTACATTCACTTTCCCGCCTTTAAATTTAAAGCCTTACATGAAGCTAACATATATGTGTTTGGATTTGGAGAGTACAGTGAAACTCCTCTACAACGAAACCTACATGGGCGAAAATACCCCCCAGTGTGAAAAAATCTTCATGCATTAACACCATTCCCACTTTCCCGCCCCACATACAACGAAAAAAAACCCTGTTGCGTTATACGAAATATTTTTCTCTGCTCTTGCCTCGCGACGAGATTCACTACAACGAAGTCTAATCCAACAGCGACCTTTATTGCTTCGTTCGGAAACGGCAACAACCACCACCACACTGGTTTACGCATGCGCAGTAGTCCAGGAAGTATTTGTTATCGTTTGTGTTGAAAGTGGATGCCGATCGTAAATTTCGCAATTTCTGTATGCTCATATTTGTGCACTATTTGAATAAAAATAGGTGTACACATACGTTTGTATGTGTGTGTGTGTTTACATCAGAGATCAAATTTGCTACAGTGAAAAACCCCCTGTTCTGAAAAATTTCTTGCTGCAAACATGATTTCGTTGTAGAGGAGTTTCACTGTAATCTGGAGTACCCAGGGAGAACCCGCACAGAAATTGCCCTCAGGATGACAGAAATCGAGATTTCAACCCAGGACCTTCCTGCTGTTAGGTGACTAAGCACTCAACTCTCTTAAAATCAAGCATAAATCTAATCCACCCCCCACACCCTTGTTTCTTTCGTGCATGCTTCACCACACAGGAAAACTCGCATAACAGTCCCACCAGTGGGAGAAACTAATCCCCAATCTGGCTTTTGTTTCTCCAAACGTGACACTCCCCCCGCTTGAGAGAAATGTATGAGAACAGACAAAAGGTTTGCAGATGATGTGGAGATAGCTCACAAATGGGGTGGAAAATTGAGACTGTGGGTGTCATGTCCGGGTAATCGCGCCAAGCCATATTTCAATGCCATCTGCTATAAGACAATTGGCCTTCCTTTTTCTGATCGCCTCTTTGTTTCCATCTCATCCGCTTCACGAACCCCATTCGATTGATGCCTCGTCTGAAATTCAGACAACTCCTATTTACCCGATTTAGCTCTTACCTGGAAAATGGCAATCCAGGCGTAGCAGATGTTGTCAAAGTTGATCGCCCCTTTGAAAGGGTTCACTAGACCAGCAGAGCAGTTGCTGTAGTACTGGTTCCAGTTAACACAGGTGGTGTTATCGGTGCTGTTGTACGAGTACATGTCGAGATTGCACTGCAGATCGGCTTCGTCGTAGAGCTTGGGCACTGAGCTACAGTCCCTCATGCCGTTCTCTCGGGGCTGAGAGCAGATAAAGGGATTCTCGTCGTCGTTTTCAGTGTGGTAGTATTTCTCGAGCTCCACAGACAGAGGGCTGGGAATAAACGAGAGGACATTTTATTGATTAGTGGCACCTCAGGGGTCAACAAATTCTCTAAAAAAAAAATTCCTGACGTTTTAATCTTTGTTAAAAGTATAAAGGATGATTGATACAGGGGGGAAAAATGGTTGGAAACAGGCCAATGTTGAAGTTGGACAGTGGAACCAGCAAAAGCTAAGGCAAATTTCACTTCAAAGAAACCCGGGAGGCTAATTAATCAATCCAGAAGTAGCTTCAAAAGTATTTTGGTCTGGTCTTGACAAATACATACTGACTTAAAATCAAATAGAAAACAAATGGTCCTGTGAAGTAATAAAAAATTATTACAATAAGTGATACATAGACAGGTGCTTAATTTGCTTTTAAAATGTAACCCAAAACATACATCTATATAGGTACTGCTGCAAAACCAAAAGCGTCACTCAACAACAAGCCACGCCCACTTCTTTGGGTGGACGACAGTGAAAAAGTGGGGAGAAACCACACGCTTGATGCTTGAGTGACATTTGCGCGGTTTCAGCGCTTTAGATGGTCATGGAGACTTTCGGTGCTGCACATGCACGTTTTTCTGATGCCTCAAGGACGTCAGACCTGAACGAGACATACTATTTGCTTTCTCAGATTTTTTTTTTTTGTTTGACTGATTGGTGTGTTAGTTGTTACGCTGAATGCAATCAATATTGTAATATTGTAAAGCTCCACCTTTAAGCCTTGACATGGCCATTGTACAGTAAAATGTCAACATCCTAAATACCGAATTGTGGACTTCCATTTTTTTTTCCCAGCTAAAGACCTAAATCGACCCCAATTATAATATGTCATGCCATAACATTGACAAATATAATTGCAACCTCATTGATCCGCTGTGGATGAGCCAACTCATCTGATTTCATCTCATCCCCATAATAATAATAATAATAATAATAATAATAACGAACGTAAAAATCCAGTCACCCTGTGCACCTATCACAGAGTGGATCAACATGGTCAATACCAGAGACCCACTGAAACAATTAAAAAAAATCTCTCCTTTTCATTCAAGCGTGTCACCGCAGTAATTACACTGGCTCGGCAAATCGAATTGTGGCGCGACAATAAAACTAACCGCGTGTTTTATTTAAGAGCGTTGTGTATGGCGAAACATAAGGCTTTAATCTGATCAATCTGTTTCTTTTAAATTTGTGTCCCAATAATTGCAAGGATGTTACGACTTCCAAATGTCGCGAGTGGACGTGTGTCAATTTACTGGCGAGTACTGTTGTCGGTAGAATAAGAAGCCTACAGTCACATGGCATTTATTTGCGTTAAAAAAAAAAAAAAACTTACAACGAGAAGTTGTCCTCCACAAAGCAGCGATTTCGGAGCAGGCCGGCCCACAGCTGGACTCCCACGATGCCAAATATGAAGAAGACAAAGAAGCAGAGCAACAGCACGTTCCCCAGCATGGGCAGAGTGTCGAGCAGCAAGGTCACCAGGATACGCATGCCTGAAAAGAGACAAACAGGTGAGATCTCCTTTCATGTACAGTGGTAACTCGACTTATGAAATGAATTGGTTCTGGAAGAAATTTCTCCACTCGAAAATTTTATAAGTCAAGGCGCCTTTTCCATGTAAATGCCCTAATCCGTTCCTGAGCACAATTTAAGGCTTTTTCACGGTTGTTGTTGAACATTCCAACTTGAGACTTATACCTGCATTATTTGTGCATGAAAGGGTTACATCATGTGTTTATATATAATATTAAGAATACAATACTTTTTTTATATCTACTCAAGAAATGTTCATGTTTACTTCTCCCCGTACAGTCGTTGCAAAATGAAATGGTAGGTTTTTTGGTTTTGTTTTGGTTTGTTTTTTTTGCCTGTGACTAATGTACCGGTACTAACAAAAGAATTTAAACACAGTACTGTAGACTGGAATCTGCCTTAAGCACAATGCATCTGACAGCTCTGCACAGTGTGCGCACGCTCCTGACAACACACACACACACACTCTTCGTTTGCTGCCCACATGCACCTCTTTGCTAAATTTGGTCGAACCACTCGAATCGCAGCTCAGGCCCACATTATCGGAACATGTTTCGTTCTAACTGCCTTGGAATTCCCCTTTTTCTCGTTTGACATGCACTCCATTTTGTCTTTCTCTGATCTGTCTCTTTTTAAGTACCGCTAACGGTTTCTATCCCTGTAAGATGCCTCCTTCCTCGCAGGAAACTGACATTAGAAATGAGGATCATGTTCTGATTAGTGATTTTTTTTTTTTTTTTTTAAGAAGCCACTGAGTTGAAAAGGAGGCAAGGACAAAGGAGGTGACAATTGTCATACAGAAGAATGTCAAGGTTCACCATCCTTCCGGTTTCACTGCGGCTACTTCTGGCCAATTTTCACGGAACTTGGTACATGGATTGAGTACATGGAAATCCTTTCAGAATTTCACTTTAAATAAAACATGAGCACAAATCAGGAAAACAAAACAATCTGAAACAGTCTCCTCTACCACGGACACACCGTTTATCACCATTTTCACAAATGGATTGTCAGATGAAGCTAATTTTGAATATGGAGCTACATACATATATACATACATACATACACAATAACAAGGATTGGGAGTCCACTGTGAGTGACTTACAATAAGAAATGTATCTTATTATTATTATTAATTTTATTTTTTTGCATTGCTTTTCACAGTCATTTTTATGGATTCCTGACAATTTTTTGTGCAGCTTTGCGATTCAATGACTGAGGAGCAATTTTGTGGAACTTTTTTTTTTGCAAGTACAGTGAAACTCCTTTACAACGAAAACTACATGGGCGAAAATACCCCTTTGTGTGAAAAAAATCTTTATGCATTAATATGTGTTTGTGTGTGTGTGTGTTTACATCCGAGATCAAATTTGTACAGTGAAAAACCCCCTGTTGTGAAAAATGTCTTGCTGCAAACACAATTTCGTTGTAGAGGAGTTTCACTGTAATCCTATAACCAAGGCTTTTTATTCAACAATAAAAAAATATGATCATATAAAGAATGAATGGCTATATTACACAGATACAAGTGACACTGTTGTCATCATGCTTTCCTTTTTGAAATGGCCCCCCCCCCCCAATGGCGAAGGGGCACTCAGTGACCCCGTAGCTGGTTATGTGATACACCCCAAATCAATTTTTATTGATCTTGACCATGGCCGTAAGATGGACAGAGGAGCTAAGTGCTTTTGGAAAATGTTTTCATCACAGTGATTGCGGTTTGGAATGATTTCAACCAAGGCGGGAGGGGGTGGGGGGGTGAGGACGTCAAATATTTGCATGCATTGCGATGACGGTGCACGGCAGCGTTTTTCGAAGTGTGATGTATGACTACCGTGGGCGAGGGGAAAGGATTGGAGTTTTTATTTATTTGAAGAAAAAGCGATTACCTACATTCAAGCTAACACGTGCTGAGGAGTGTGTTCCTAGTCCAGGAAATATGGAATCAAGTCTTTCGACATTTTTCAAAATAGCGGGATTACGCCGTTCATGTATTTGCTCGGATCCACTGGCAACTATCTTCCGCCTTCAAATAACAAGCCCGACTCTGCGTCTGTTCGAAGCCGACCCGATTGAAGTCACGAGAACTGAAGTCGAGGCCTAGCGTGAAACCCCCCGCGGCAACCTCCGAGCAGGTTCCACTTGGCGCTTCTCGCAAGCTCTTTAATTCCAGCACTGGAGGGAAAGCGATCAGTGTGGCAAAAGGCGCAAGGTTTTATCAGCGCAGTGGAAGCCGGGGAGGCAGACGTTGCCGTCTTCGGGAGATTATCTGGATGGAAGTCCATGTGCATTAACCAAGCAATTATTGTCCGCGTGTATTCTAGAAAAATGAGAATAAAATGTGATAATAGGGTGATTTGTGGTTTGAGCATGAGGGGAAAACATACGCATGGTTGTGATTAATAAGGCTTTGGGCAAAGGGCAAACATCGTGACCAAACAATGAGTCTATTCCGGGGGCGCAGGATCATCACACAAAGATGCGCGTTGGTGTCGAGTCATAATTATCTCTTTGATGGCCACCAGAAATCAGCGCTGCTAAGGTCAACATGAACCACCTCCCCAAAGTACTCTTTCCTCCCTAATGAAATAACACGGCATTAGAATTTCATTGTGGTACTCACAAACGCGCTTCAATGTCACTCGAACTTACTCGTTTTCAGTTCATTGGTTTAAATGAAAATGTAGAGCGGAAACATGGGGAGTGGGATACGTTTTCACGATGGGTTATTTACAAATAACAGAACCGGACGTCTCTTGGTTTCCAATGCAGCTCCTTTGCTAAGGCGACAATGTAACCTAAATTAGCCCTGGTGAACCAAAGAACCATTTTCTTCTTTGGAAAATGATGAATTTTACATTAACTCATTCAGTACTAGACCAAGTCTGAAAAGACGTTTAAAAACGTCTTTGGGAGTGAATGAGTTAAATGACTGCTATATGTTCACTGAACACCAAAATATATGTTTTTTCAAATATTTAATGCTTTAATCCTAATTTAGGATTAGGGCCAAATTTGGCCCTTTTGGACTCAAGGGTATCAGAATTTATAGGGGCCAAATTTGACCCCGTGGGTTCTCCGGGGTTAGGAAAATAAATTTGGTGATCTTCGGTGTACATCAGCAGTAAGTGTCAAAAATAAATACAACAATTAATTCAAGCAAATGCTGGCAGCATGGACTGTAAAATGA
Organism: Hippocampus abdominalis; assembly: GCA_018466805.1. NCBI lineage: Eukaryota > Metazoa > Chordata > Actinopteri > Syngnathiformes > Syngnathidae > Hippocampus > Hippocampus abdominalis. The sequence continues at coordinate 7,640,925 of CM031714.1, forward strand.
CGCAGCTAACTTGCTACGGGCTCTTAATCATCCGAGGTGGAGTGTTGTTATATCAAGAGGGCATCTTTAGCTATCGATCACCGGACTGTTTTACATCCAAACATTAAGATCAGGGCCATAAATATCTGGCACACGTCACTGCGCCTGCGCTTATTAAGACGCAGCTACTGCAGTGCGCATTTATTTTGATGCTTGTCTCACGGTGATTATTACGCGGGTGGTTTATTTTAATAGCATATACAATGCCGGTTTGCCAGCTGAGACAGCTCGCAGACGATTGATGGGTGCTCGGAATTGATAGCAAGGTAGCAGGACTGAAACATTCCCAAAAAATGAAAGACGTTAACGAGGATGGGCTACACAACAGAACTTTAGGATACCAAAGTCAAACTTGCTGAGATGCTAAACAGTGCAAGCAATAAATTGTTGCTAACATGACATACATTTTTATTTTTTTTTTTAAATATCATGCGTTCCAAATAATGTGGAACACTTTTTTAGTAGCTGTTATTAATTGCCAAAAACTGTGACATCGAAATTCTGACAAAATAACAACATAACACAAATCTAATTAATGACGTGCATTGAAATAAAAATGTGAAAGGTCAAATTAAAATGAAATAGGTGCAACTCTGGCTCGGTACAATTTTCTTGTAATTATTATTTAAACATTAATGGAGTGGAAATTTAATCTGTCCTCATTTCACTCTTAATGAGAAATGCTGACAGAAAGGGCAGAGGAATGTGAATGTTTGGGGGCTTTTTTTTTTTCTTCGCATGCTAATCATGTTCGCGTAAGCGTGAGGAATAGGATAGCGGAGGGGTGATGCATTTTTACCACTTGGAACAAGTGCAATAGTTTGTGTGTGTGTGTGTGTGTGTGTTGCAGCTATGAATTAATTCTGTCTCTTAATAAAATGGGTAGTGAGTTGGAAAATTGCACATAAATATGTCCAACCTCGCAACTGCAACACCAAGAAAGGTAAATTATATCGATATACATATACACACACACACATACATACATACATACATACATACACACCTGTGTTTAAAAAAAAAGTCACTAGTTTCCATATCATGACATTACAATCATTCTTCCTCCGGTTACAACATGTATGCGTCGTCATTTGATTGCTTTGTTCTTTTTGACCATCACTTACTTGGCACCCGGTTGATGGCCCTCAGTGGCCTCAACACCCGAACCGTCCTCACTGCCGAAAAACTGACGTTTTGCAGGTTGAGGGAATACTCCAACATTCTACGAGGGCAAGAGAAAACAAGAGAGAGAGATAAAGAGAAAGAGAGAGCTCGTTAGAATGCAATACATAAAAACAATTCCATTGGAATTGGAGCTCACTGGGCAAGTGACCTAGTCAAGGCGAGTTAACTCTGTTTAAAAATCAATGACTGAATAAAAATAATCAGTCGGGGTATAATAATCATGAATAAACATGACAAAACTACAATCTGACTGGAAGAGATGTGAAGGACTTGGCAATAGAGCTGCATTCAAATAGGTGTGCAAACATTGTATGTCGCTATTATACAGGTAATTCAGATTTTCATGACCATTTTTTAAAACCATTTTTGGATGCCAATCATAATTAAAATAATTTAATGCATTTGTCTAGTGCTTGTCGTCATTCGGGTCATGGGTGAGCTGGAGCCTCAACCCAGTCCTCAGAGCTCACTTTAGAGGGGAGATGCGGAGTACATCATGGATCAATGACCAGCCCATTGCAGATCATAAAATGTTGAGTTTTCGAGGGATTCTATTTTATATATTCTACTCACATTTGACATTTTTTAACAAACCGCATTGAAACTAAGGCAACTAGCCGCTGCCGCCCCCCAACAAATAGATACATAAATTAACTTTGCAACCTTGTAGAAAAGATATGTTGGATATGTTCACTAAAAATTGCCCTTCAATTAAAAATAAATAAATAATGTGGAGTGTGTGCCTTTAAAAGCACGTAACTGAGACGCTATTTAGCACACTAGCCTGTATGTAGCCTCTCGAAAATACTATCACTGGTCTAGTTGTAATTGACGATCTAATGAACCAAATCATATCTCCATCCTTGCCTTCGGAGACAAATGCAACGCACGTGTCCTGGCAAACAATCGGCTTTGATTCCAAAGCTCAATGGAGTGCGACCGCAGTGCATGTGTTTGCGCTCGTCTATGGGGCGCAGCACACACGCAATGTTTGCGGGCCTGATCAACACGCACGCAGTCACACGCGCGCTTGCACAATCAACCTTCAGAAGCAGAGGGATGCGCGCGCGCCGGCCCAAAGGTGGTCGCGCCGCGGAAAGAGAGAGGAGAGGAGGAACGTGGCGTCGGCAGCGGGACAAAAAGAGCAACCCGAGACGAGTCTGGCTCGGGAGCGCGCGGGGCTTTTAACGGCAGCTCCTTGGAGGCTCAAAGGAGGTGATTGGAGGTTAGAAGGACAGAGCTGAAGAGCAAAGAGGAATGTTTTGCGTGTGTGCGTGATCAGACTGTCACTGTCTTTTCTTGCACTCTGGCGCATATGCGGAGCACATGTGCAGCTTTGAAAAGGGCGTGCGGGCCAAGGAATTCCCTCCTTGCGCACGCTCCAAGTCTGTCTGTCGAGAAATGCTCGACACATGCAAGCGGCGTGCGTGCACGTGCTTGTGTGTGTGTGTGTGTTAGCACGCTAGACACTCCTGGAGTGAAAGCATCTACGTGTGCTCGCCCAAGACGTCCGTGATGCATTACACTTTAGATGACACACATCATTGACCAATGTCTAGAGACCAGGCAGCCAAGACGAAAGAATGTAAATGTTATTGTGTTTGCTCTGTGACTGGAATCATTTGTTTAGGTTTCAAACAGATCAAGAAGCACTTTATCTGTTTGAAAAAAAAAAGGGTGACCTTCAATTCAAAAATGCCATCGTCCAATTGTCAGCGAATCGAGAACCTGTAGAAAAACTCATTGACACTGTTTACATTTAGACTCATCTGTACATTTATTCCTGTTACAGGGTTCCTACTCTTCCACTTGCTTTTTATTTATGGACCTTTTAAGGACTTTTGAGGGCTAATGTAGCCATTTTTAAGGACTTTTCGCCATTCAGCAGGGGATTCACGGTGGATTGAATGCCCGCTCAGCAATATGCGGGCTTAACAGAAAGCCACATATCACCGGGCTGGTGTTCAAATTATTGCTGCCAAAGGAAGGGCACATCTTTATTTTTAGGGACAATCAGCTAACTCTTTATTTGACATACTGCATGTCAAATGTTCAGGAAAATGAAAAAAACTTGAATTCATTCTCAAATAAAGTACGCTAAGAAAAATCTAAATTTATAAAATACAAAACTTCAATTTATTTTCTAATAAAAATACATTTTTAAGGATTTGTATGCATTTTAGAAACTTTCCCTGAAAATTAAGGATAATTAAGAACATAATTGTACAACTTTTTTATGAATTTTATGGACCCGTGGGAACCCTGCTGTACATTATTTGAAGTTTTCTGACAGCAAATGTTCAACAACATATTAGAAAAAAAGTCTATTTTTTAAGTGCTATACTCTCTTATGGCTCAAGCAGAGCTCTGACATGTTTGTGGGAATGACATCAAACTCAGCGAAGTGGGTAAAAAGGATGGCCTGACCGACGCCGCATGACACGACAACCACAGGAAAATTGCGCAGCACAATATCATCATAGCAATTGTCAGGATCGTTTATTTTTTTTTTTTTGCCCTCTAATAGTAGAAACTGAAGTTGAACGCAGCAACACATTTCCAGCAAGATATTTTACAATTCTACAATTGTTCACACACAAATATTGCTTTCCCGAACAAACTTTAACAATTAGATGATGAATGACTTCTTTTCAAAGAAAGGACACTGGCTACCCCTGTAACGAGAACCAGATGACGTTTGGAGCGCTGCGCTCCACTTCCCCAAGTTGTGTGTTAAGCAAATGATGGAAACGACAGAAAGTTGGTGCGGCGACCATGTTGATCATGCTGCGCGATGACAGACGCTGGCGAGCCTGAAAGAAAGGAGTTTGCGTGCAGAGAATTCCCGACTTCATCCAAAGAAGCGAGTCGGCACACAGCTGATGTGGAGGATAAAAGGCGAGGTTTTGCATCTTGTCACTCACGCTAATTGGATACTTATGCGCATTCCCTAATGTGGAGATCTCTTTGCAAGGACAAACTCAGCACATTGTAATGAGATGCAAATAAATCATGCAATGAAAGGTACTGGTTGACATGCACGCACACGCACACACAAAACCAGATCCACTAGAATCAGTGAGGCCAGTTCCTTAATTTTTGTTGCATTGGTTTTCATTAAAATACCAATCTGAAACAGGGGATCAATATTGTTGTTGGATGATGAAAAAAACTATTCTTAAAGTGAAATGAGATGCAATCAGGGGTTAAATAAAAAAATTTAAAAAATCAGTGGGTTTCATTCACTCGCATGCAATACCCCACTTTAACCGAGAAGTCAGTTTATCGTACTATCCACAGTGAGGGCTTCATGAAATTAAATTCACAAATATGAGGAACGTTGCCCAACACATTCAACAAGCAGGATCTCGTCCAAGTGAACAGCGATATTTAGCCGATTGACAACAGAATACCTTCTTGTTTTTGCAGTTGCTTTGCTTCTATAAACTCTCACAGAGTTACAGTGAAACTCCTCTACAACGAAATCTACATGGGCGAAAATACCCCCTCGTGTGAAAAAAATCTTCATGCATTAACACCAATCCCACTGTCCTGCCCCCCCATACAACGAAAAAAAGAGATCAAATTTGCGACAGTGAAAAACCCCCTGCTGTGAAAAATTTCTTGCTGCAAACAGGATTTCGTTGAAGAGGAGTTTCACTGTAGCTTCTATCTCAGAGCAGCGATTAGCTAAGTGGGTGTTGGCCAAGGGGTTGGACAGAGAGTGAACAGGGGTGACCACGGCCTCCTTTGGCTCCACCTTTGGATGGAATGGGAATGAAAAGTCAAATTGAGCCATTTCACAAACACTGGCCATCGCATGCTCAAGCATTTGGAATGTCCTGAAGAAGGGAAAAAAATAAATAAAAACCACACTGGCATAGTAAGTGACAGATACTAAATGGGAGCAGTTGACAACAGAAATATTTGGAGAGCAGTAAAGAAGGCCCTCGGAACTGTTTGTGACTTAACTTTGCAGCGGGAAGGAGTCAAGTTATCACAATCTACTGTTCACCAATGACTTCAGGAACAAAAGTGAAAAGGCTACACTGCAGGATGCTAATATGCCCAAAGGTACAGACACATGCCTCAAAACTTGAGTGCCAAGGACTGATGAGACAAACAAACATCTCCAAAAGCGGTGAAATGTTTACGGGAAAAAAAAGGAATTCCTCACCATTCCAAACAGAGTACAAGTCTGTGAAACTCAGCGGAGGTAATGTCACGGCTTGCAAGAATTCTTCTGGGTCGGGGCTCATTAATCTTCATTGATGTCACACGTGATGGCAACAGTAAAATGAACTCAGAGGTCTGCATAAACACCGTTTGAGTGCCAATTCAAAGAAAGACTCAAGCAAACTGATTGGGGAAAGCCTACATCATGCGGCCAGATAATGACCCATGAATCTAAATATTTGGTGATATCAGTGTGTCGTGGACTTGATGACATTATTGCAAACAAATGATTAGTCACATACTTTGAACACTCTTAAAAAAAAAAAAAAAAAATCTTAATTCTTCATTCGTTCCATTTTTCTTGGTCACCCTGACAGTAAAAATAACGATCACCGCTGATTCCAAAAACTTTTCAAAGGGAGTGCAACTGAGTGTGCCAACATGTGGCGCATCATTCATTTCCGATAAAACAAAGGCAACGCGAGCTGGAATGCACTTGCTGGAAGTGACCCCACGCATAGTCACAATTAGACAAAGCGCAGAGCAGAAAAAGTTCATGCTTAACCTCTCGTTCTCAAGATGTCTGTTTCTTTTTATCTTGTCTGTTTAGATTTAACTGTTAATTCATACTTGTATTATTTGGACGACAAAAGAAAACGGAGATGCTTGGTCAGCAGGAATGAGTTACCGGGGGGACAAAAATATGAACTCTTGGAACATTCCCTTGTCGCATCTGTGTGGTAAAACTGCACGTTTTAAGTGGCCTTTTACGATTGGCGGCCTGAGGCCCACCTGTGCAAAAATCAAACAGTCTGATCCACCTGAGGGAAGTCAAGCGCAAAATCTAGTCGAACAGTATGCATGGATGGAGTATGTTCCTAGACTTGGCACGGGTAGAACTGGCCATAGGAGGGCGTCTGCGCCGTTGTGGGGGCGAGGGCCGCGTAACCGATTTACAGCTAATCCATTCAAATCAGAGCGATTGAAATGCACATATACTTGATCTGAAACAGTCTCGCTGCGGGCTAAGCAGCATGACATTGATTCGCGCCAAGTGCATTTATACGGGTTAACTCCAACTTGCCGCGCATGGGACGTGGGCAGTCGGAGACCGCCTTGCACTTTGTGATTTCTTCAATGATTCAACTCAACTCAACTGTATTTATAGAGCACTTTCAAACAGCTATCGCGACATACAAAGTGCTGTACATGGAGCAACTAACATGTACAACAGTAGAGCAAAAAAATCGGTAACAAAGACGGTAGAGAGCAAAACCCAGAACAAATCTGAGTCATGCCGAGTCAAAGAGTCAGAGGGACTGTCCAGCACAGTTGTCATTTTTATGAAGGAAATACGATGTCATTAAGCACACATGTCAAATCTCTGCCGCCGCCTTGATCAAACTAACCCTAACCCTGCACCACAAATTAGACCTGCTTTCGGGTAGTCTAAAATTTAGCCGACATTTTTTTTCTTCATAAAAATTTCCAAGTGCACCTGAGGAGGGTAACACAGCCTAAAGGACGTGCAGCGCAGTCTACCAAATTCATAAAAACACTCAACTACACTTGGCCCGACACGAAAAGGAAGTTCAGTCTACTTTTTCCACCAACCAAGTCCTTACTAACACACATTTACACACATTTGTGAGAAATGGGCATTTTGCGTATCTAAAAAGTCTTAGCTGATTAAGTTCAGCTTGTGAAAATAGTGCAAAAAGTTTTGCATTCATATTTTTGTTCAGTATGAATTACTCAAGGATGTCAAATACTGGCTAGAATAAATGCTAAATGCGTTCATTCTTTCGATTGGGGTCCTCGCTGAAAAAGTAAAGCAAACACTTTCCAATCCACTGTTTATGTCAAAGTCATAGCATGTGGAAATCTATTGAAGAAAAGCTAATCTTTTGCTGTGGCTGGTACAAATTAACACGTAAGATGTTTTTTGAGGCTCGTCTAGCTGCACGCTAAAGATCACGCAATGTTTATTTGAAGACATGATGTCATAAGCGATGATTTCTTTTCGTGTTGAGCGTTGGCTTCTTTTGCATCTGACCGTGCCTTTGTTGGATAGCATATTCAAGTTCACTGCATTTAATTTGTCTTTACCAAAAAGGCGATTTTTTGTTTTGTTTTATCCACATCTGTGAAAGAGCACTGGATCGATGAAAGAGAAATTGGCTCCATGGAAAACTCTCACGTTGAACACCCCTGCGGTCAATTATGAATTCAGCCAAATATTTTTAAGAACAAAACGCTTCTCTCAAGTGTCTCAAAACTTCATGACGCCCGATGTCACGCAATACATCAGTACTTTAGATTTTGCTGGACTCAACTCCTATGCTAGGATACGTGGTGGTGTAACCTTAGCGTTAGCATAGATCAGTGATAGCTGGAACCGAATTGCGTACAATTTGGGGGAACTGGGCTACAGTGGTACCTCTACTTACGAACCTCTCTATTTTTTTTTTTAGTGGTTGGTTTAGTTTTCAAAACAGTTCTGACTAGCCCTGCTATGCATGCTGAGTTATCGCAAAGTCATGGCGATGTTAAATTAGTGCATTGCGACAAAAAGCCTTTGTGATTTTTTTTTTCCCCTCCCTCCAGACATCCTGCTTTTTTAATTTGCGCCCCGAGGTGAATTTTTCAAATAAATGCCATTGATTTATATTGTTTTCATGGAAAATTCCACACGAGCGATGAATGAAATAAGGAGAGTATTCCCCTTCACCAGTTTTCTTTCTATAGGCTCTCTCTGTTTCTAACTGAACTCTCTCATTTATAATAGCCGGCCAATCTGATGACCTCCTTGTACTTGGAAGACAATCTTGCTAATGGAGACGAACCCATGGAAAGAAAACTGCAGCGGTCCGTTCCTGACGCTGTCTTTGTGCAGCCCACATCGTGATGGAAGTGGGGTGGCCGTTTGGCAGCAAACGCTTTTGTTTAACGGCCATCATTGTTCATCGATGCCATATCCTTTTACTGTGTCCTTACTAAGCTCTCCCCTTTTGGACGACAGCCATCATCACTTGTTCACAGATTCTCTCCAACTCTTTTTTTTGTAACAACTTCCAATTAGTAAATACCGAAAAATACGACTAATCTAAAAATCCAACCAAACGCAGAGCAATACCGCAAGATTGGCAGTGCAAACGGGCAACTGTCATTCCACTCAGAGGTGCCGCAGGATATAATGAAGTAAAATCTGCTAGCGCTTTCCTCTGCGGCAACTGTTCAGGATTAAACAGGAACGCAATTAGCTGGCAAAGTAACTGTAGCATTTAGTTGCTAAAGAAATGCAACTGGAGCACACCTAGTGAAAAACTTCCATCAACAACCACTTCAATAAAAACAGAAATCATGCTACTCTTGCTGCATGATGTCTTTGGTCAAAAGATATGAAAATGAACGATGTTAAAACAACCTTCTCGCAAGTTCTCAGCCCCTCCCATACAGTGTCCCGCCCCCATCCATTGACTTTCTCAGTCTCCTTCAGCTTCTGCATACCCCAAACAAGACTGGAACGGATCCATACGGCATCGATAAATCAGTGAAAAGAAGCAAGAGGGAAAAGAACGACACGTAAGATCAGGTTGAATGCATTTTGCCCCGCCTCCTATAATGCGACTACATCACAGTTTGGAAATTAAGACCACATGAAGGCCAAATTTAATGGTATACATGCATGTAGAAGTAAATTTTGAAGTAATTAACATGACTTAATGCTACATACAGTCAAACCGCGGTTTTCGTCCATAATCCGTTCCAGAAGGCTGTTCGAAAACCGAAACTACGCTAGTTTTAAAATAAAAATGTTTATTGAACACGTCTGCTGACAAAGCGTCACGTCCTCGTCTACCCGAGGAAGCATCACTTCCTTGTGTAAGGAAGGCGAGACGAGTCAAATGGTGCATTCAAGTGCGCTCAGTTTGTTCGAGAACCGAAATTTGTTCGGCATCCGAGGCATAAAAAAACTCAAAATTTTTTATCCAAAACCGAATTGGTCGAGAACCGAGACGTTCGAAAACAGAGGTTTGACTGTACTAATAGATTTAAACATGTATAAGTTCGGTTAGTTTATGAATAACAAAATACAGTGAACATCAGTCCGCAAAAAGTCCGCGAGAAACTGCGAAAGTCCGCAAAACAAAAGCGAGTCACACAGAGCAACATATACAGTACTGTACTACATGTATACGAATTATTTATTTCTTTATTTTAATGAATATGTTTGAAAAAAATCCGCGATGCACTGAAGCCGCGATAAACGAACCGCGAAATAGCGAGGGATCACTGTATCCAAGATAAATCCAAGAAGTTGTGGAAACAATTTTAGTCAGGAGATACATCGGGACCCATTCAGGCAGGTGAAGGCAGCTTAGGGGTCCTCGCGGGACCCCGTCAGAAAATGCCTTCAGTGGAAACGGCATGGCCACGTCGTTTTATGAGTTTAAGTGCATGCGGCCCATTTCTGGACAACTAAATTTCACGCTCTCAAATGCCTTCATCCAACACTTCGTTCATTTGCACATTTCACTGGGAAATATTTCATCCGTGAGCCCAAGTTTATGGGAAGCATTGTTCTGCTGTATTCGTTGACACTGAGGGAAAATAAAGAGGATAGCTGGCGTCACACTGCTTTTATGAAAGATTAATGGCTACGGGGGGTGGGTGATGGGGTGGGGGGGGTCTAATTTACAGCAAAACCAACAGACAGCCCAGGTGACTATTTTCAGCTGCGGCGGTGTCTCTCCTCACACCACCAGACCAGATTAAATATTGAAGGAGTAAAATGAAGCTGATGCTTCGGCGTCGATTCCTTTTCTCTGCCAATCTATTGCGTCTTCCGCCCCCGAGTGCTCCTTTCTCTCCCCAGGAGCAATCAGATTGATAACGCCGTGGATAAAATACTCTAAACCTCGATTACAGACATCGATTGGGGACCCCACTTACACCATTCGATGCGCAAACAAATGAAAACACACTATTAACAAGTACGTTTGGCATCAATTTCGTTGCAAAATGCCTGTGAGTAAAAAAATAAAAATAAATCTCATCCGCATCTCTATGCGATTCAAGCTTTGAAAACGTGCATATCCAAAAAGCATATTACTCTAAAAACAATCTAATCACTCCAGGCAAAAGGGTAGACTCCGAAATGGGAATTCTGCTAATTTCCTGTGACATGTTTACAGTCAAGCCCCGATAAACACAGCGTTACTTTCTAACCTTTTCATAAATTGCGTGTGACATTTTCCCACAGTTTCGACAGAATAAAGCACAGCAGGAAGTCACGTTGCCCAACAGGATGATGTGCAAGGACATCTTATATCAAGAGTTGCATGTTAAAGCGCCTCACGTATTAATGTGTATTGTTACAAATCGATATTCATTCATGTGAAGAAAAAATGATTAAGGAAACAAATCAATATGCAACACTTATTTATCTATACAGTGAAACTCCTCTACAACGAAATCTACATGGGTGAAAATACCCCCTAGTGTGAAAAAAATCATGTATTAACACCATTCCCACTTTCCGGTTTCAAATTTGCTACAGTGAAAACGCCCCTGTTGTGAAAGATTTCTTGCTGCAAACATGATTTTGTTATAGAGGAGTTTCACTGTATTTGTATATTGGTCAGGTTTGTTCATCGCTTTTTCGCATGGCTCCTGACGCACGCCACGGCCCTGCCTGCTAAAGTAGAGGTTTCTTTCATGCTCGGCTAGCGCGATATCGATTTCCCCTCAGTACCTGAAGTGTGAAGGTGAGTGTGAATGATCTCTAGTCTGAAATCTACCCGACCTCGTGGCCAAAGTCGCCTAGGACAGGCTGTAACGCTGTACGCCGCTGGCAAAATTGATTGGGTGTTACTTACCCCGCTATCACGATGAAGAAGTCCAAGCGGTTCCACGTATCTCCGAGGTAACATTTCTTGCCAAAAATTCCCAGAGCCACCATCTTGATCACCATCTCGATGGCAAAGAACGCAAAGATAAAGTCATCAAAATCCTGCAGAGACACACAACCCAAAAAATAAATACAGGTCATTATTTGATGTAGCGTCACTGAAAGATTTTACAAATGGAAACATTGGGAGTGCAACATTTACAAAAAACTAACGAGATGGAATTTGACTGACAATTTTATGGACAGAATAACCCGAGTTAGGTTCGGCTGTCCAAATCCAGGTGTTAGCCCATGCCACAGAAAAATCTGCGTCGATTTAGTGCCACGCAAAACCGTGTCAGAACATACTATCTGACGATGTGCATAATGCATAAAGTCATAATCATTGAGGAAATCAAAATACTCATCAACAAGCATGCACGCACTTATAAGCGAGCGTGCGACAAATGCAGTGTGCTGAGGGTCATTCTCCGGATCGGGTCGTGTCAGATAACTTTTCGCGTCGAGAAAATTACAAACGCACGCCATGACGAGCAACAGGCTGTCACGGAGGCACGCGACGCACTTTTGCAGCCTTGTTAACTATCGAAGCTCACACGTACCCGTTTTAAAGTGCTTTTCTCGAGATTCCTATTCTTTGTCCGTGCCCTCAGCGAATTGCACGCGAAACAAACTCTGAATGAGAATAATGAGAACTATTAAAAAGATATCGCGCAACAGCTGTGATGACAAGCTGCAATTGCAGCGCTAACAACTTCCGGTGACATAGATCACGCCGAAATGTAGGTTAAAGATTTAACTGCTTTATTTATTTATTTTTAATAATTTTGTGAAAATAAGACTGATAGGATGATTAGGGTGCAGTGTGTATTAAAACAAAAAATATATTACTAACATGCACAAAGACATACAAATGTTTGTTTTTTTTTCCTCCTCAGCTGATCGAGTCCGGTCGATCGCGATCGACGTAATGGGCATCCCTAAACTAAGGCCTCCGTTTTATGTTCTATTTATTGTCACGGTGCGCATTTTACTTCTTGAACCGGAGCTCAAACACAATAATGGCTATTATTCATCATATTGGATGGAAGCAAAAATAAAGGCTGAATCAGAAAAAAAGAATGAAGACATTTAATAACGAAAATCAATAAATGCATTTTTTTTTAAAAAGGCATCAGTAAATAAATGGAATTAAAATTAGAAAGACAGGAAAAAATAATAATTCTGGCAGCAGTTCAAGGCACAGGACACCCACTGACGGATGAGTCACCTCAAACAAGAACAGAGGAATAAATATCTCAAATGTGTTAAGTTTAGACTAAAGTAAACTTCCGGTTCCTTGGAAATTGGCCGTTGAGTAGAATGCAGAGGTTCGCCCAGCGATGGAGAAACACATCGGTGCAAATTTCTATTTGTCATCGCCGTGGGCTACGGTCAACTTCCTCTTTTGTCGCGCCTGATGTTAAATTGATGGATCATTCGCAATGACAAATGTTGGCAGTTTTTTTTTTTTTTTTAAAGTCTCTTGTTTTGTCTGAGCGGCTATCACAGGTCCATCCTTCTATATTTGTTCCAAACAAAGCTCAGTCACTGCTGCCAAATATGGAACACCCCCCCCCCCCCGCCCCCTGGCCCCGCCTCCCCCACTTCCTGTAGACCACAGGAGCCCCTGTAAAATTTCACCAGACACTTGCCGTCAATAACAACTCTGAAAGCTTTGATAGCCTGAACTTTGGCTGTGGGACAAACTATTAAGTGAAGTGACAAAATAAAAAGTGTCCTGGGAAGGTGTTGGGTCACCATCAACTACCGGAACGGAGTCAGTGCACCTTGGCATTGATTCAACAAGCCTTTGGCGGCATGTACAATAAGACATCCAAAAGCTGTCTTGCTATATCATTGTCAGTAACTTTGCCAAGCACAAAGGTGAAGGTGATTGTTTGCAGCCCTGATAATATTTTGCTGCACAACGAAAATCAAAATGCAGACCGGGCTAAATTGGGGGATTCATAATGGAGCTACCCGGTTTTTCAACCCTGAATGCCATTCCTCATTAAAACTCATTCAGTACCAGCCAATTCTGGACCAAGTCTGAAAAGACGTTTAGAAACGTCTTTGGGAGTGAATGAGCTAACCAGAAAATAGACTGCTACCCAACATAACGTAACCTTCCTAATTTATCCATCCATCCATCCACTTTCTAATCCGCTGATCCTCAGGAGGGTCGCGGGGGATGCTGAAGCCCATCCCAGCCATCTTCGGGTAATACGCGGGGTACACCCTGAACTGGTTGCCGGCCAATCGCAGGGCACACATAGACGAACAACCATTCGCGCTCACAAGCCCACCGGGGAACAATTTAGAGTGCTTCCATTAACCTGCCATGCATGTTTTTGGAATCTGGGAGGAAACCGGAATACCCAGAGAAAACCCACACAGCCACGGGGAGAACATACATTTTATGTGGGGAACTGGGATTTTGTTGTGGATTATATTAAGAACACAAAACAGCAACTGAATTATTTAAAAAAAACAACTTATCAGTCCACTTTTTAATGTTATGTTAAAAAAAAACAACAACAAAAAAACCACTATTCCGTTTTTGTTTTGTACCCACATTCTGCCACCTGCCCTATTTTTGACCTGAATCGGATTCATTTTGGAGAGACTGGCATTATTCCTGCTTCTCAAACTTCATATCTTCAATCCCCATCCTCTCTTTTTTTCTCTCAACACCAACCCCCCCCCCCATGATTGCGTAACTTTTCAAACGCTCTATTAAAATTTACAGAGTACATTTACAGTATGTGATTATGTGCGGGACAAATTGCTTCATTCCCCTTCCCTCCACATGTGAACCTCTTAAGCCCCAACACCGACGACTCCACACACACACACACACACACACAAATCCCACGTGTGTGCATGCGTGTGCGGATTGCCTGAGAGCAAGTGTAAACACACGTGTTCGCCAGGCAGCCGGCTGTACTGCATGTTATCAGCGCGTCGAGCGAGCGCCAGCATTACGCGCCCTCTTGTCACCTCTTCAATGCAGCCTTTAAGTTGGAAGTGTGCTGAGTCGCTAATGCCGATAGCACTTCATGCGTGTGTGTGTGTATGCGAGTGTGTGTGTGTAAAAGAGGCTATTAGATGGTGTGCAGGGGCTCCTACGGCTTTGAGGAGCATATCTAAAACTCTCTGCACTTGATTTGAACGTTATGACGGGATTCTGTACATGAACGCATTTGCGTGCGTTCAAGGTCACGGAGGGGTCGGTGTGAGGTAGCTCTGCATGATGAGGGAAGAAAGTGCACACGACGGCAAAAAAAAGAAGAAAAAAAAATGGCCTGCAGCAGGAGAGGAAAAACAAAACCAGCTACTGTTCGGTTCAAGCGACCCTAACCAAGCACCTCTCTTGGGGGAATAAACAGGAATTCACTGCCTAAATTAATGCTCCTTCTTGAAATTTCAGCTCTTTTCAGCTTGCTTAGCCAGATGAATCATCATTTAAATATCAAAGAAAAAAAAAGTTTAAAAATAGAAACATTGAGAGAAGGCATGGAGTCATTGCGGAATAACTTGCATCTTGAAAATGTCAGATTTTTTTTTGCCACCTCATAAAATGACAGAGACATCTTAAATGTATTTTAAATGCAAATATAGAAAAACATTATTTTCAATATTTTCAAATTTAATTATTTTATTTTTTTTGCAAGATATCACGTACGCTTTTTTGTGAAGCACTTCCCCCAACATTTGGTTTCCTAAAATTCGGTCGGCTTCTGTCGACACTTACGTTACCTTCTTTTTGTTCTTTACATGTTAAATTTTAGCAAAACAGATTTCATCGCATTCTCCCTGTACGACAGTGTTTTTTTTTTCCTGCCAAATCCTTCCGCTTGATTATTAAAAAGATGTGGGATGAGAGTGCTCAATCCCGCCGAGTCAACAAAAAACAACAAAAGAGGGCTGTTCTGATCTATCCGTTTGAAACCACTTTGCAAGCACCATTATCAGCTCACTGCATAAGATGATCAGATAACAAGCTGATCTATCCCAGGTTGGGCATTCAGTTCTCTTTGACTCTTTCGTCCAATGAATAAAATAAATCTGCAAAAGGAAAAAAAACCACAAAAAAAGAGAACCCCCCCCCCAAAAAAACAACAACGCCTCCATTAGTAGTGGCGAGGCAGGAGGACAGAACTTAATGGAAAACGCCTCCACAAAAAGCATTTGTTTATTTCCATCTGCGTAATGAAAATGGAAGGAGTTGCAGAGGCCAGATATATCGAATAGGTTTTACCAGCCAGAATGCTCAATGCATTAAAAAAAAGGGGGGGGGGGCGGGGTGAGCATGGGGGGGGGGGGGCGTTACCCCCGCAATCTCTTTGTTTGAGGAAATTAAATCAGAACACTGACTAATGCATTTGTCTTCCTGTGCTGCGTTAAATGAGGAATTTAAATCGGCTGGCAGGTGTCGACAGCATCCTGCTTTGGGAAAAATAAATAATACAAAATAAAATAAAAGCGCAAATCACTTCTCTTTGAGCCTTATTTACCATTTAGGTAGAGAGGAGTAATCACGGCGCTTCATTCATTGGCTACTTTCCGTTTGCGTCATGGTATGTTTAATATTTAAGGTTGTCGGACAAATCCACTCCTAGCATGTCTTGGACGGAAGAGTCAGGAAATAAAATAAATTTTAAGATGTAAGCTAATCGAGTGGTTGACGTCCTGGATTGGGAAGGGGCAAAATCTGGCAGAAAACCCGCCCAGTTCGCTCGATGTGGTACCAAGGCGAGCTGAGAAAATGACATACCATCACTGAATAGACATGATACAGCAAAATGTGTCTTACCTGCAGGATTTTACATCTGTCAGAGTGGCAGTCGATGTCCTCACAGGGATGAAACATGCCCAAGGTGACACAGTTGAGCAGGATTACCAACATTGACGCTCGTTCAAACCATGTATGGAAAAAAAAAATCAGTCAAGGAGCATAACACATGGACTGACAACAGCCCAAACAATTCAAAGCAATACACCTCGAAAATAAACATCCCCCCTAAACTTGTTCCGGTGACCTCAAAGAAAATTCGCACCGATTTTGGATACTGACTGAAAGTCATTGCTCACTTTTGCGCATTAACGCCCGAGCATTCAGGTGCTGTGCTGTGCCCTTTAAACGAAAACCCCTGCGTGAAGCGTAAAAAAAAAACATTGACATGCTGAAAGATTAAGATGATGAAGCATTTGGGGTTGGGAATTCGAGAATGCGCAGTCGACTTGATGCACGGCGCATTACTTAAATTGATTCGGCAAAGGCGCGCCGGTTGGAGGCTTGTTTGCGCTAACGGCATCCTGAGCTCTGGGAAACCAATCGGCGATATCGCTACACACAATCTCTGCAGACTTCTTGCATGTGGTCCGAGTGGGGGTGGGGTGGGGGGGGGGGGGGAAGAGAAAAAAATTAATAAAGTTTGTGATGTAATATCACCAAGCACCACTAGATGGCAGACATGTCTTGGTTGAGTTTACACTGGGTCTTATACAGCCTTATACCGTGAGGAGGCCTAATATTTCGTCGTGGCTTTGCAATGTTACGCAGGGCAAACGCAGTACCTCAATAATATTAAATAATAATATTAATAAATTTAAATTTAAAATTTACTGTGAGTTTATTTTATTTAATTTTTTTAATGAACAAAATGAGTTCTTGCTCTTAAGAGAAAGTATGTGGTTATTTTGTTTGTATCAAACCTTGTGTTGTTGGATTAGGATAGTGGATATTTTCTACATGCATTGAAAAATGTCTTCTGAAAAGAGAAATATGTCAAGAGCAAGTATTTTGCACATATTTCATACACAGAGAAATATTTTATTTTAAATAGCTTTTTTTTCCCTCTTAAAACATCCGGTTAGGAAGAATTGCAACCACCTCCATCATTTAAGTTGCCCATCCCTGACTGACAATGTTATGCGTCTTCCAAAACTGCATTTTTTTAAATAATTTTTTTTATCTGTCATACTTTGTCAAAATGATCCAAAAATAAAACCGCAACTGGTCACCACGAACAATAGCGCAGCTCAAACTATACATCATTTCTCCAGTCAGCGCGGTGAATCATCCCAGTTTAACAACATTAGGATTAAAGTGTTTGTCACCTGCGCGCGTGGATGCGAGTGTGCGTTGATGTGAGCCGGACTTAAACAGTATATCTCATCGAGAAACGTTCCGGAAAGACCGATAACCTGCCCGTGTTTTATCGAATTAGCCACAACTTACTCATTTATCCTACGGCCCTGTAATGTCGTTGGGTCAGCATGGGTCCGCCAAAAGGGGCCAAAAGTGAAAACAAAACCATTTGTCATGTGACAGAAAAAAATAATAATAAATGGTGTTGTGAAAACATGCTACATCTAAATCGACACACCCGATTAAAGGATGCACAGTCAATCTTTTTTTTTTTTTTTCGTTTATAGGAAGATAGTGTTACAAGGGCAAAGCAGTTGAATAATTCTGCATCTGGAAGTCAAGGTTGATTGGTTTCTGCCTTTCGGGGTACAAGTCAGATTAGAGTCCGCTACTTCACATTTCGTTTTACATCGACACTTACAGTTTATAGAAGTACAAAAGCTTCTCACAGACTAGCCTTCTATTTTTTTTTTAAGACTTAAACCAGACATGTTTCTCATCCATCTGCTGTCCGAACCACGACACCTCACTGAACAGAGGGTGGACGGCTCCAAAGATTGCCACCAGACATAAATAAAGACATGAGCTGAAGAATTATTCACCGCGAACATTGATAGAGGACCTGAAAGTGATAGACGGTAGCTCTCATACAAGATTGAACCCAAATGTTGAATAATAGATGCAGTCTGGAGGCGAAATTGGAGGAGATGACCACAAAGAACCGAGCATCGGTTGGTTTAATGATGGCTGCATGTGAAACGCTGCCCGGGATTATGTCACACACTGAAGGAAGCGCCAAAGAAGCTGCGAGTCCAAAGGGATGCAATTAAAAAGATCAGTCGGTAGGGTTGGTGCGATCATGAAACAGGAAACAAAAACACTCAAGTTTCATATTTTTCGGGAGTGCAAACTGCAAAATTGACATGGTGGTTAAAAAGAACACGGTTTAAAAAATAAAATAACATTTAATAAAAGATTGGATGCCTGTGCCATGTTAGCATCCGCGAACGATGTCTTAGGTCACCCAAGACTTTATCTGATGTGAAGAATTTCAAAACTTCAACGCTACATCCCATAAAACTGCGAAGGCGGACATTTCGGACGTCAGACCACACAAATGCTTCATGGATTCCAGGCATCACACAACAAGTGGTTCCCATTGGGACGCATTAAAATGCCATAAAAGATCTTCAAGCTACCCATCTTTTTTTTTTTGTACGGCTTACTCTGCGCAGGGCTCTTTGGTTACCTTATTTAGCTATACAGTCAAACCTCGGTTTTCGAACCTCTCTGTTCTCGACCAAATCGGTTTTTGACCAAAAATTTCGAGTTTTTTATGCCTCGGATGACGAACAAATTTCGGTTCTCCAACAAACTGAGTGCACTTGAATGCACCATTTGACTCCTCTCGCCTTCCTTATACGAGGAAGTGACGCTTCCTCGTGTTGCTTTCCATTGTGAGCAGACATGTTCAGTAAACATTTTTAATTGAAAAAGAGTGTGGTTTCGGTTTTCGAACAATTTTGTTTTTCGAACAGCCTTCTGGAACGGATTATGGACGAAAACCGAGGTTTGACTGTATTAGATGGCTAGACTATTGCTAACAACGACAATAAAAACATTCAAGTACCGTATTTTCCGTAGTATAAGGCGCACCTAAAAGCATTCAATTTTCTCAAAAGCAGATAGTTCGTTTTATAATCCGATGCGCCTGATATATGGATCAATATTCTGATTTCTTGGACATAGTCTTTTAAATGCTCTGTCCAGCGCTTTGTTACAGCTGCAGTGGTTATGAAAGCTCTCGATAAAGAAAGCTGAATTGTATTCCTTTTAGCATAGCTCCATCTAGTGGATGCAAAACGCAACTGTAGCCACGATTGCAGCTTGTAATCTATACGCCTTATAATGCGATGTGACCCATATATGAAAAGTTTTAAAATAGGCCATTCATTGAAGATGCGCCTTATAATGCGGAAAACACGGGAATAACTCTTGACGGCGTCGGTGCATACATGTACCTAATTCGATGTCGCCACTGTTCCTTTTAATATATTTAAGTGCTGAAGCTGTGCAAAGCAGATTGTGTCAGGTGTCGGAGGCCTTCAAACTGAACACAATGAGGGAAAAAAAAAGAAATCCTGAAGAGGGGAGGAAAGAACGCCGCAGTGAGAGAGTTGACGACAAAGCATAGCATTAAATATGTATAATCGGACTAATTTAATCAATAACTCTTCCTCTCCTGCCCTCGTTCCCTTCCTCTCTCTCTCTCTCAGTGGGGGTGATAATTAAACAATAAAGAAAGAATGCATGCGTCGTTCTGCAAGGGTGTCAACACCCATACACGCATGCGGGCGCACACAAAACGCACACTCCAGTGGTGTCAGCGTATAAACAAGCGGCGATGCCCTGAGGGACGGATTCAATTAGAGGAAAGATACACAAGGCTGTGCTCTGTCAAAACGGAGAGAAAGAAGTCGACGCCACAGAATTCGCACAATCGCCACATCAAAGAGGAAAGATGATAAAAGTCATCAGCACCTCCGAGTATTCTCCCTTTGGATTCTACACACACACGTGCACACACACACACACTCTTCCAAGTCTACTTTTTTTGTGAAGAAGTTTCGTAACACTAGATGGACAACGGCAGGAGCACATCTGGACAATTACGCTGGAGGATCCTGGGTACGTCTTAGCTCATTTACCAAGAAGAACGTTAGTGATGGACAATTGCCTGGTATGCAATCACTGTTCATTCCAAAGGGATTAGACGGGGTTGAGGTCAAGGTTCTGGGCAGGCTTGTCATGTTCTACGTACGGATCTCAACGTAACACATCCGCATGTTCCTATCAAGGTGGAAGCGGAAAATTGCCCCAAATGTACAAAATCTATTTATTATTTTGTTGGTGGGAAGAAAAGGTGGAAGCTAGGGGTTTCAAAGAAGGATTATTAAGCAAATGACGAGTTGATTCATGTTGATTAAAATAATTTCTTCAACATCAGTCATTTCCAAGGTCTGGACAGACGTTGAGGAAGTAAAATATATATTTAGCAGTTCCATACCACTGGTGAGCAAAACTTTGTGCTCAACCGCCTGATTTTATTTTTCAAAACGGATCAATGGGGACACCTTAGTCGTAGTTGAGGTCTCAAAAGACGTGCGGGACGTAAATTGTTTCAAACTTCATTTGAATTCCGATTTGAATGGGATTATATATTATTAATTTACTTACACTTTAGTAACAGATGATTTCATAATATCTTTCGTTTGTTCAAATTCACTCAACTAATATAACGTAACAAGACAATGCAGAAAATGGGCCAACTGGTCATAATTTGCCCCACCCCTGATCTAGACAAATGGACTCTTCCATAGCATGAGCAAGTGTACCTAAACTGTTGACAGACACTGCACATGTTGCTGTTATGGCAACAAAATGAGACAATAACAATGTTGTGATAAAACCGCTAAAGCTAGCATTGTTAAAAGTTTCACTTTTGAAACCACACCCACTGCACATGATGTTATGGCAACAAATGAGGCAATAACAATGTTCTGATAAAACCGCTAAAGCTAGCATTGTAAAAAGTTTCACTTTTGAAACCACACCGAACAGCGCAGGATTACGAGTCGACCTGAAAAGGATGCTCAAAGCTTGTATTCGGTTGTTGCTTGATTCCATACTTTAATTCCCCCCAGATGTGTTACGAGGTTATAAAAGTCCGACAACAGGAACCCCTGAAAAGGAAATATGTCCGTAAATGGCTACAGCTGCTGTATGTGATCAGGATGTAAAGTTTGAACTCATTCAGGCCAGCGTTGCCGTTATTCAGACAAGATTTACGAGAGCGGGCAAATTCATCTGTAGCGGGGGGAAGGAAGTGGCACGCAGAGCCTCGGCGCAATCGATTGAGACAAGTCTCTCAGAATAGATATCATGTTTACGCTAGCTCGCATAGTACGTGTTTAAGCATCCATTACAGCAAAGCCACACTTGTCACTCCGCTGCAATGCCTCACGTCAATATCTCTCGCTGGATATACAACACAGGCAATACGAGTAGCTACACAGTCTACATAGTTCAAAACATGCCAAAAGTAGCGAACATTTAGCGAACAATAGCAGGAGTGTCAGGACATAATTTGAATCCGATAACTGGCAATCCTCATAGTGCGCGTGGTGTGCAATTAACACGTCACGGTAGGTGATTTAGGTGCAGAAAAAACATCATTATTGTTCAACACCAAGATGTATCACCTCATCATTCAGTCAGGAATGCCATGAAGTCATTTTTCACCTCCGCACGACTAACATTGGAGCAAAGTGATTGCTTCAGTGAGTTACATCAAACATTCAGTTCACATCAAGAGATTTGATTGATCGTAACATTTGAAAGAACAATAAAAGTTTAACCTGAATAAAAATTGACAACACATTCATCTGGTTGCCTTTGGCTACTGTCAATGTTAGCGGTTCGCGATTGTAGCTAACGTTAGCAGTCACCTCGACTGCGTGGGATTTGATCTTTTGTTCGACTCCAACTTCAATCTAAAGCGTCAAAGTTTGTGCAACTTTTAAGGTATACATTTACAGAAGCTTTAGTATGAAATGGGAAGCTAACGAATTAGCGTGTTAGAAATCCACTAGCTTCCATACGGGTTTACATGAAAACTGCCGAATATCAAACAATCTAAAAACATGAATCTGAGTTTATGCTTGAATTCTTCTGTTAACATAACTGCTGGCTTGACGCAACCCTCTGAAATTCTGTCTTCACAACTGCACAAAGACGCAGATCAAAGCAGCAGAAGTTGTGGACATATCGCCGCTTTTGATTCAGAAGTGACTCTCACTAAGCTTGAATAAAAAAAAAGGGAGGTATTACACTAGGAAATGTGAGAAACTCAAGGTGTCAAAATACATTGACGTGTGTGTGAGTGTGTGGGGGCTGGGGGTGGGGGGTAAGAGGGGGGTATACCACGAGTTGTCAGTGAGACTGGAAAGGGCAGGTCAGAGAGGGAAAAGGGAGATGGACATGGCCATGGCAGCAGGAATGAGTCATCGTTGGATACATTTTCTAAAAATGGGTCTGGTTAACATTCCCAGCCTCAGTGAACCACTCACATCCATCGTATGGTCCACGTTCTATCGGGCTCATCCTATGATGGTCTGTAGCCTGTCCCAGGTGACGGGGCAGCATTCAGAGTCAGAACCCAATACAACATAGTCAGTCTGATTATTTCCCCAAATACAGTCAAACCTCGGTTTTCGTCCATAATCCGTTTCCAGAAGGCTGTTCGAAAACGTTCAAAAACCGAAACCACGCTCTTTTTAAAATAAAAATGTTTACTGAACACGTCTGCTCACAATGGAAAGCAACACGAGGAAGCGTCACTTCCTCGTGTAAGGAAGGCGAGAGGAGTCAAATGGTGCATTCAAGTGCGCTCAGTTTGTTCGAGAACCGAAATTTGTTCGTCATCCGAGGCATAAAAAATTCGGAATTTTTAGTCGAAAACCGAATTGGTCGAGAACCGACACGTTCGAAAACCGAGGTTTAACTGTATGTCTATGAATTGACAACACATACAAAGCACTTTGATAATCCAGTCTTTAGTCAAACCCGTACACAAAACTCAAGCTCATCTGTGACCCAAATAAGGACAAATAATTTTTTTAAATGGATGTATGTATGGATGGATACTCCAAAATCTTGTCAAAAAGCTTGCTAGCAGAGTGGACACTATGATGGATTACACAACAGTATAACGAAATGTGGTTTTTTTCTCCTTATCTCAAAGACGTGCGATGCAGCAGCATTGCCCATTCAAACTTGTTTCCTTTTTGTACCTCCCATATTTCGCTAAACTAGAATTTTTTTCTTCTCTTTTATTCATTCCCCCTGTGCTCTCAAGGCCAATGTCTGTCAGCACCGTCATACAAGAATTACCACCACCAAAAAAAAAAAAAAGTGTGAGTGTGTGTGTGTGTGGGGGGGGGGGGGGGGGGGGGGGGATGCTGAAAGTACCGGAATAATGTACAAAAAAAAAAAAAAGTTAAAAGTCAACAGAGGAAAAAGGATGTTCATGAAATATTGAGACTCACTGCCGCGGGCTTTTGTAATGTGCAACCTGTCATTGTGTATCAGGGTTAGTGTGTGTGTGTGTGTGTGTGCGTCTTTTCTCGAGTGTACATAAATGCGTTTCAAGTTGAGTCACTTTATCAGATGAATGGACAATAGTTGTATTCTCCCTGAGGTCAAATAAATCACTTATACATCAATTTGTAAATTTTGGAATTCCGAAACAGCAGATTTGAGAAATCTCTGAAACTAAAAAAATCACATCTTGACAAATCTATTGTGGAGGTGTTATGAAGGCAACTTCATGAACGCACGAAAATGTTCCAAAATATTTTTTTGTGTGTCTTAAATGGTGATGGAATATACTCCAATATTATTTTCTCTACTCCAGTTTGAGTATTTTTGAGTATTTTGGCCTATAAAGGAAATAATTGGGGCTACCCTATACTGGGGGTGAGCATGCCAATTGAAGAACTGAAAGGAGTGTGTTGTCTCGTTCTTGTGAATTACTATTTTTGACACTGGTGTCAAACTCAAGGCACGGGGCCCAGATCCGGCCTGTGGCATCATTTTACGTGGCCCCCTGAAAGAAAATCATTTGTGTCAACTTGTACGATCCTTGCTAAAAAATGTACCAAATTGTCACATTGTAATAAATGACGTTGAGATTTTGCAATAATTTTGTTCCCCTTACAAGTAATCATGCGATAATGCGATTGAAAATGTTTGGGGTTTCGCAGTCATTTTGGCTCTCCGAAGGAAGACATAACTCAAAAGTGGCCCGCGACAAAAAATAAGTTTCACACCCCTGGTTTATGAGGTGATGTTGATCAAGTTACTGTCTCCGCAAAAGGCAGCGCCGTTCCAGCTGAGAATCTTAACTTGAGGGATGGAAAATCCTCGTGGTGTTCCAGGCGACACAACACACTTGCTGACATGGCTTATCAGCAGCCTGAGTCAGGTAGGCGGGAGTTATGCGATTGAGGCAAAATATTGTCTTATTGCCTGTATCAGTGACTAGCATATGAAAGGTGGGAAGAAAAATGGGCAAGAGCTGAGTGGAGCGGGAAGATGAACGGTAAGTGTGTGTGTGTGGGGGGGGGGGGGGGGGGTGATGGATGGAGGGAAGGAGGAAAAGGGGAAAAAAAATTATGTGAGAGACAGCGCCTTTGTAAGAGGATGAGGGCGAGGGACAGGCGAATTGTGCCCAAAAAAAAAAAAAAAAGTGAGAGATGGGAAAGGAGAAGAAGCAAAAGCACGTGAGCGCTTGGACACATTTGACAGCTTGAGAGGCCACAGGGTAAGCGAACGGAACCAAAGCAAACGCCGCAAACATTCAAGATTCAAACAGCAGTCCAAGATAGTGTCCATTTGAAAAAGCAGCCACTTTCAGAGTCCTTGCTTATAAATATGGATGCGGGCAGTCCGCCGCGGAAACAATGGAACGCGTGCCAATTTGGTTCAGATTTGACGACCAAAAAACTATCAACAAACAAAAAAAAAAAACCAAACACACACACATGCTCGCCTGCACAAAGACGCTTCTCTGATCAGGCAGGAAATACCCCCTGTATCTCGCCCCTGTGGACCACGTGTTGCTAAGCAACGCAGTCTTTCACCGGGAAGTATTGCGTTAGCTCACGTCTCCCTCGCTGTGGTGTCTGGAATCGAGGTGACGGAGCGGAATTGCGCAACAACTTTGAGCGCGGCGACGGATACGATTTCGGCAACATCATCGACCACAGAAGCCGTTTAGGAATTCGAGACATGATGTCATCTCGGATCAAAGATCGGCTCTGGTCTGCATGGTCATTTTTAACAGGCATTCAATTTGAGAGCAAATCCTGGGAGGGGCTCCTGAATCTGGGAAAATAATGGCCAAAATGAAGGGGCTGGGTGGGATATGACAATTGATGGCTTATATTGCAGTACATTTTGCGGAATAATTTTAATCTCCATATTAACTCATTCAGTACCAGCCAATTCGAGTCTGAAAAGACGTTTAAAAACGTCTTTGGGAGTGAATGAGTTAAGTATTATATGAATGTATAACCCACCCCAAAAAAATGTCAATCGAAAATAAAAGACAGGAAGCTAACTCTTGGCATTTTCAAATTATTACAAATCAATCAGTTTGGTCGTCATGACGATTTGACATTTCAGTCAACGACACCCAATGCGAGCAATTTATTACCTGAACAGATGGCGGATGCGACATGTGATTAAACCATATGCTCCTTGAGGTCTGGAGCTGAATAAAGAAGGTTAGCAGGAGGTCAGCGAGTAACCAGAATTTTTTTTTAAAAAGCGGAACCAGCAAGTATGCCCAAAAACTGAAAGATGCCAAAACAAGGAGTTGCGATATGAGAAAAATGCACATCCGCGCAGGAACTAGCGTGATTAACGGGAGTTTAGCTTTATCGTCGCAGCTAATCTGATCCAGAACAGAGCGCAAGTAAATATTAGATAAGTTTGCCAAGGCACGCTACTGTAATCTACATGCGTGCGTGCGCGCACACACACACACACACACACACACACATGGTATATACATGCAACAATTCCAGACATGAAAGCTGGATATCGCCGCGTTCAAACGGTTTAGAGGACCGGAGAAAGCTAATTAGCAATCAGTGCTAACAACGTCAAAGCCCCAGTGCTGATGACATCCATGCATCCATCAATCGAAAAAAAAAAAAAGGAAAGAATTTGGATCCATTAGGGATTGTTGGAAAAAAAAAAAAAAGAGTGTTATATACAGTCAAACCTCGGTTTTCGTCCATAATCCGTTCCAGAAGGCTGTTCGAAAACCGAAATTGTTCGAAAACCGAAACCACGCTCTTTTTAAAATTAAAATGTTTACTGAACACGTCTGCTCACAATGGAAAGCAACACGGGGAAGCGTCACTTCCTCGTGTCAGGAAGGCGAGAGGAGTCAAATGGTGCATTCAAGTGCGCTCAGTTTGTTCGAGAACCGAAATTCGTTCGTCATCCGAGGCATAAAAAAATCGAAATTTTTGGTCGAAAACCGAATTGCACGAGAGCCGAGATGTTCGAAAACCGAGGTTTGACTCTCACCTTTGATCTGCTACTGCAAACTACGGCGACAAGAACTGGGGCGAGGACAAATACCTTCCGAGCTTTGTGACCTTAAACAAGAGAAACATGCACAGGTGGAATCAACTTTCCATTGAAAGTGTGCGTCAAAAGTAGAATATCATAACCCTGCGTTGGGCACAATAATCCATTAGTAAATCGATCACAGTAGAGGCTCTGTTGATTCAACTTGGCACACTCTCACACTCTCTCTCACTCTCTCATACGAAGCCAGGGCTTAAAGCTCCACTAGCAGAAAGACAGAGAAAGGTCGACAGCAAGTCTGCATGATGCAGAAAGATCTCATAAACCCAACTTGCTTTAAAAGCTTTGCCAAGCTGAAAGAATGCTTTGCGCATGATCCAAAAACCTCACTCTGTGCTCTACGTTCACCTCCAACAGCAGAGATGAGAAATCTAAAAAATCCCCCCCCCCCCCCCCGAGATGCTCTCGCAACAATCCGCAAACACATTTTTCAACGCTTCTTGTCGCCACCTCCTTGGAGGTGATGCCTTTGCCATAAAGTGCGAGGGTTTTTGCATTCGATCTCCGATCTCAGCTCTCCCAAAACGATCATCCGGGCGCTCTCCAAAACCACAACCTCCACAGTGAAGAGCCACTGAAGGAGCGCCGCACTGTGGGTGGCTTCAAACGCATTACACCCAGACTTTCTCTCGCTCTTTCTCACGCACCCTCACATA
Organism: Hippocampus abdominalis; assembly: GCA_018466805.1. Lineage (NCBI taxonomy): Eukaryota > Metazoa > Chordata > Actinopteri > Syngnathiformes > Syngnathidae > Hippocampus > Hippocampus abdominalis. Next base: position 7,668,316 of record CM031714.1, read on the forward strand.
TCATGACGATAAAGGTCAAACACGCGCATACTGTATGACGAAAAAAAAAAAAAGGCCGTGTGTCGTTCAAGCAGTGTTGATCTCTCCATGACAACAAAGAAAATGTTTACACTCCCGACTAAGTATATATTTTATTTTGGCGGAGGGGGGTCGGTTTCTATGGTAAGGAAGTTTGCCCTCTCGGTGTTTGGGCATCGTGGGCTGTCATGAGTGTTGATGCTATCTATATACAGGACAGGAATGTGAGCACAATAATATGTGCCTTAAGACTGACCGATGATATAAATCGAATTGAGTGCTCAGATGGGCTGCCGAATTTTGGTATGCATATTTTTTTTTTTAAAGCATTTCTTCTCACACGGCAGGATTATGGTTGGAGGACTTTTTGAGCTGCGATTTAAGCAGGTCCAACATTCAGATGTTCTGGAGTGGACAAAAAATAAAAAGGCGTATTGGCCCGAATAAAAGACGGCTCTGATTATAAGACTTTTAATCTCTTGCATTAATTATTCAATTTAATTTTAAAAAAAATTACAAATTTATAATAAATTAACCTCTTTTTCGAGACTCAAGTTTGAAAAAAGACTTTTTGAACACCAAATTAATTTTTATACAGAAATTAAATACAGTACATCTGAAACAAATGATTCTAACAATATATTTGAGAGAAAAAGCATGTTATTTTGCCTCATTCAAATCTTAATATCTGAACATTTAAATATGTAAACTAAAGTGCAATCACATTCGTAAATGTAAATTACATAACTTCTCCTCAGCTGCCGGTTAACCTGGCCGATCTTTGACCCACTTTTCTCCAGATTGTCGCTACGTTTCTCCATTTTGTTATCTCTTCTATTATTTTCTTCTCTTTTCTTTCTTACCGCCATTTTTTATTTTTCTTCTTTGTGCTACCGCTATTTTTATTTTTATTCTTCGTGACAGGGGTTCACTTTGGTCTGGGGAGTCAAGTTCAGCATTCGCTTCAATGATATCTGGCGCCATCTAGTGTCGTGAATGGGTATAATGTCGAGACCCCGAATATAAGACAACCCCCACTTTTTCAGTCTTATTTTAATATAAAAAAACACCGTCTTATATTCGGGCCAATACGGTAAAATAAAAAAAAAAGAGTTCTTTTTGAACACAGCACTTGGTATGATCAACCTTTTTCTCCAATTGGAAAAAAAAACCCCCCCACACAAATCCAAATGTAAGCCAGCTGCACAGCCCCTCACAGAGTGATGCAGTCTGGAAGTAGCTGTCGGCAAACCCGGTAATGAGGGAAGACCATCGAGTAACAGGGAGGGAGGGGGAAGGGGTGGAAAAAAAGAAGGATGGATGGATGAATGAATGAATGGACCCGAGAAAGAGTCGAAAACCTCAATAAGCAGAAACAAACATCAGGGCAGCCTCCGAAGCGAAGCAGCACTGTTTCAAGTCAGACAGGCTAATGAGCGTGGTGCGAAAATGGAAGATGATTACAGCAGAAATTTTGCTGTCAAGTTGCTCACTGATTTTTTTTTTTTTTTTTTGGGAGGAGGCTTTTACATTGGGATGTACAAAGAAAGGCAGACAGCATTTGGCGCTCACAGCTCAACGGAACGGCAAGGAAAAAAGGAAAAAGGGCTTGCTATCAAGCTCACTGGGGACCAAGAGCTACACAATGCAAAACGGTCTTTTTTTTTTTTTTAGATACGCTACAAACAATGCATCTTTCACTCCCTCGAGAAAGAGACGAGAGGGCAGTCAGATGTGCGGCACAATTGGATGACAAACATTTCTCCTCGGCAGCTTGAACTGAACAGAGTATGAAAGGTTCTTTGAACTCCAAAAGACATCCAACGGTATGCTTGGATCTGACAATATGATCAACTCATTCCCGTCAGCTCTGATGACTATTATGGACTAAACTAGACCTTGATATTGGCATCAAATAAAAGGGATCTAAGATTTTCCTCCAGATGTCCTTTTCATTGACGTACGCAAAATTGCCATTCAATTGAAATTCCGGTTTACTTGTGGCAGCGTAAGAGAGCAAATCGATGCCCCCCCCCCCCCCCCCGCAACATGTAAATGTCACAGAAGTGGAGCCATCGCCGTCTCCTGTTAACGCAACACGGCGCGGCTAACAATCCAGCTCACTCGGTCACACACAATTACACGGACAACTACACAGCCGCTAAATCGTCCTCGGTTTTCGGAGCCGCATCAAAATATCACTTGATGTGTTGGGACTCTCTTACATAACAAAAATCAAAAGAAGCAGCGAGTGGACTCGCAGAACATCCGAATGTGAATGTATGCTTTTTACCGCAAAGAACAACATGAACTCATTTCGGTGGCAGCCATTTTCAGACCCTTCGTTAGCCAATCACGCGGGAAAAAAACAAACAAAACTAAATACATAATAAATACCTGGATTCTTAAAAAAAATAAATAAAATAAATGTCATTTGATGAGTTAATACAAGGACATTCTATCACCCCCGTGGAAAAAAGGGGGCGGAGCCAATGTTGCCCATTTTTTTCAAGATGAACAAATATAAAATGACAAAATAATGTTTAAGTGTCTAACTGTAATTCATACCTTCACTGACGTCAGAGTGAAGGGACGGAAAAAAGAACAAATATATATATATCAATGGTGTGCTCGTATCAATACCGTACTCTACTATAAGGGATATATATGATATCCAGAAAATAACTGAATCCTGCACACATAAATTATGTCATGCCAAAAATGCAAAAATATTTCCCCTGCGGTCGCCGTTACGAATCAGCAGTGATCAATCCCCATTTGCATTAAAAGCCAACACTCTCCTTTAACTCGCCTCGGGATTTAAAATCTCTTATCGCGCACTTCATCTTTCCTCCATCCTCTAGTTAAGGACCGACAGCGCTCTGGTTTAATCCTTTTTTTCCACTTAGATGGAGGAGAGGAGTCAAAAACTATAAAAAAGTGATGTGCTCAGGAGGAGATTTAGGGACGACAACAGTTTAATTGGGCATGTATACAGAAAGCAGGTCCCACCATCACTCCTTTGTCTATTTTAAATGAGATCAAAATGTATGTTTAGACAGATCCTTTGGCTCGTGAGGGATTTGTTTCGCACGATTCAAGAAAATCCACCCATCACGAGGTAAATCCTAATTAACAAAGGATTCCCCATAAAGCTTCTGGATTTACTGTCTTCGGCTCGCTGTAAAATTTGGAATTGCACATTCCCCGACACCGGGGGTGTGCAAATTAGCACAGAGCCACATCAGAGACCGTTAAGAATCCCAAAAAGCCAGAAGCGGTTTGATTTATTTATGTTTTTTTTTTTTTTTTAAACAACACGTGTGTGTTGTGTCTGGAAAGACAAATGTTCAAACAAGGCAAATTCCGCCACAGTACGACGACAATGGCCAAGAAAATCCCATTTAGCATAAACAAATATGAACAAATGCAAAGTCAACACGGCAAAGAAAAGTACAAGGGATTTATTCGGGATCAAATCAAACATTGTAATTGGGTAGTTCCCAAAGTGTGTTATAAGTAACGGGAGTGCTATGCGGCTCCCTCTAGTGGTAGGCAAAAGTATCACTTAATCAAATGTTCAAGTCGCCACTTTTCAGGAGACCCCTAAAATGCGATCTTTTTCTTTTTTTTCAAATATCCTTTTTTGTTATACCTCTTATTTATCTATTTAAATGTAAATTCCCCAAACGAAGGAGCAACTGTTGCCAATTAAGTCATCAAGTCACTCCCGCTTGTCATCGGTCCGGATTGCAAAGTCGGTCGCAAGCAGCATTAAAATGAGAATCCCTCCTGGAAAAAAAAAGATTCTTGGGAATTATCGGAATCCTTTCGACTTGACATTAACATCAAGTTGCGTCTCAAAGAGGGAAATTCAATCATGTAATTAAAGCATGTGGATTTGTTTTGTTTTTTTCCCCTGAAGATAATTGTCGGAGAAGCTTTGTTGTCGGAGGAGACTGATTTTGGTCATTTACTGTGAAAAGACAGCCGGCATAAATTCCTGTTAAAAGGTAGATAAAATCTTTGCTCCGTGGAATTTTATTTATACGTCAAGACGATCTAGCTATTCCATAACAAACTGGAAATTTCCTTTTGCATTTTTTGGGGCTAACATGCTAGATATCATAAAACCTGCAAGGAGCACTAATTCCTGCATTTTTAAGTCCTGGGCCGATAGCATTTGGACAAATTGTTTCATGATCAATTAAAATTTCCACGAAGCGTGTGACGCATTCCCTTTTTTGAACATTCTCTCCACCTTGCGAGATTCTATCCATCTGATGATGTACGGCACATCCACGATAGTCGACAGCAGTCGCGGATTTTCGGTTGAACCAAATATCTAGATAAGAGGAACGGGGATGTTTTCTCCAGGCGTTCACTGTCAAAATGAAAGAGGAAAAAAGTGAGAGTCGTGCCTTCCGTCTGCTGCTTGCCAACAGTGAGAGTCTTGAATCATGCTATATATACTGCATCCTTTTTTTTTTTTTGCGCAAATAGGGAATTGGATTGACTGACTTGTCGGCAGACTCGGTGCATCTTTATCTTGTTCCTGGAAGTTCGACTAATGGCACACTTTTGAGCACTGGAGCAAAAAAGGCAGTCGCGTGGGAGTCAACGTTTGATTTCTGGCCTTTCGTCACACCGTTAACACTCCACTCCAAGAAATCGGAACTTTTGAAAGCATTACACACTGATTAAGGCAAGCTGGCATTTCTAATTGATTTCCGAAATGTCAGCCAGTAGCAGAGCAATAACGAGTGACAGTCTGGGGTGGAGGAAGAAAAAAAAAAAATAGTAGTAGACTAGAAAAAAAAAAAAAAGACAATGTACAGATGATACAGCAGCTAGCCACATCTGTGTTGTGTTAGCGTTGACGCGGGGAAGTGCGTCGGCGCCCCGCTACTCCTGGTTCATTGCTGCCGGCAGTCGTTTTTAATTGGCCATCTTCGTGCCAGACCCTGCAGCACGTTAACTAACGTAAACACACACAAGGACCCCTCGCCAAGGTCTGCCAGCTAAAATCCATTTTAATGTTGGGCAAATTTATTCTCTTACCTTTTGTTTGGGGAAAAAAGGCCAAATCGGTTCTGCATAATGAACAGGATTGAAAATTGATTTTAAATGTTTTTTGGTGCATTTATCGACTTGTATTCATTAATGATAGCAGTGGTTAGACATACAGTCAAACATCGGTTTTCGTCCATAATACATTCCAAAAGGCTGTTCGAAAACCGAAACCACGCTCTTTTTAAAATAAAAATGTTTACTGAACACGTCTGCTCACAATGGAAAGCAACACGAGGAAGCGTCACTTCCTCGTCTAAGCGAGTCAAATGGTGCATTCAAGTTTGTTCGAGAACCACAATTTGTTCGTCCTCCGAGGCATAAAAAACTCGAAATTTTTGGTCGAAAACCGAATTGGACGAGAACCGAGACGTTCGAAAACCGAGGTTCGACTGTACATCAAAATCGGACAAAAAGGCTAAGTGTCAAGTCAACAATTTTACTATCCGAGTCCGTTTGTGCCACGCCGAAGGTCATCAAACTGCCATTTGAATCCATTAAATGCTCCGATAAAAACAACCTGCATGCCGCTGGTCGTTTCCTTTAAGGCGAAAAGTAGGTTTCTCTGAGAGGAAAAAGCTTTGGATACAATTTCAGTCAGAGGACCGTGGAAATAAAGAGAAAAAAAAAATATTAAAAAGTACGAATTTAAGCAAAAGAGGTCAACAACATGGAAGATCGACACCGGAATCATAAAGAAAGTCATACGTTGGCACACTGGAAAAATCGGAAGCACAAAGTGGAGAAAGGCAAAAGCTGTTTCAAGTCTTAGGCCAGAGGCTGGAGCACAAGTGTCACTTCAAATGAAGGTTTTGTGACGTGATGTGTGTGTGTGTGTGCGCGAGTGCATACGTGTGTCTATATGAAGTGCATCGCGCAGTTTGATCCCTACAAATCCAACACTATAGAGACAGGATGCGCTCACCAAAACCTGCCTGTTTATTTGCGTGCATGGAAGAAGAGCTCAGAAAACTGGAATCACCCAAAAAAAAAAGTTCATTACACTCTTCAGCCAAATAATCTCGAAAGGACGGAAAGTATGACCACGGCGCATCCTGATGAAGACGGCAAGCAAGTGAATCACTAATAAACCGAAAAAGAACAGTAAAACCTTCAACCGCAGGAACATTAGAGACAAACAACCACACCATGACTCCAAAACAGAAAGCAGGTGGGACCCAGTCCGGTGCTAACTGGACCATCATTCACTAATGTATCTCTGTCTTCACCTGCGGTGCGCGGCCCCCCCTCAGCACCGCGGCGTGGCCGTTCCCAAATCAGCTCGTGCTCGCCGAACAAAAACACTCATTCGCTCAATCTGTACTATAATGAAATGAGGACACGACTTGTTTTTTGAAAATAATGTCGCTCTGTCGCACTTAAATAGGAACTCGTTGCAGATTCAACAACCTATCATGCTCTGAGCGAGCGTTAACATCATTGTAGATTATTCTTTTTTTTTTTAACATCAAGCTCATTTATTGCATCCCATTAGTCTAATGAGACGAGAAATATTACCCAGTTGGAGACGCCACACAATTTTCCGAATGTTGTTAAATTGGGTTCACGGAGAATCTTCTGTGCCAGTACGGTGAAACTCCTCTACAACAAAATCATGTTTGCAGCAAGAAATTTTTCACAACAGGGCTTTTTTCACTGTACAGTGAAATTCCTCTCCAACGAAGTCATGTTTGCAGCAAGATATTTTTCACAACGGGGGGGGGTTTCACTGTAGCACATTTGAAACAGGAAAGTGGGAATGGTGTGAATGCATGAAGATTTTTTTCACACTAGGGGGTATTTTCACCCATGTAGATTTCTTTGTAGAGGAGTTTCACTGTCGCAAATTTGAAACAGGAAAGTGGGAATGGTGTGAATGCATGAAGATTTTTTCACACTAGGGGGTATTTTCACCCATGTAGATTTTGTTGTAGAGGAGTTTCACTGTATAGTATTTTGCATGAAATATATTTTTGTGTGCGTGTGTGGGGGGGGGGCAATAACTACCAATGTAAAAAAAAAAAAAAAAATAATGGCGTGTTGAATTTACTCTTTTTTTTTTCAAGTAGACTATACATTTAAAGAAACAGGAATTCAAAGCACACACCCACACCCTCGTTCACCCAAGCACATCAATTTGTGTTTATCCATGTTATATTTTCTGTTTTATTTTTTCGTGCCCTGCGGCTTCCTTCAAGCGACCGAGGTAAACACCCAGAAGCAGTGTTGGTTTTACATTTCTTCGTAAGTTGTCCTATGAACATTTCAGTTTTTTACATATTTTTTAGGTGTGTGTGTGGTGGTGGTGGTGGGGGGGGGTCTTTAGCACCTCCTCCAAAAGTCACCCAGTGAACACGTTTGTGGTTCACTTGAAATCATCTTAGCAGCCATGCAAAAGGTATTCAGGGAAGACGACATGGCACAAAAACAAACAAACAAAAAAACACAGAAAAACTCTTCAATGTATTTATAGAGAGGAAAAATCCTTCAAAGTCAAGCTTCCTTCAAAGAGGAGAACTTTTATTGATGCGGCGTTCCAAAAAAGGTGGCTTTTGCTTTGGGCAACAACAGTGACAGCTTGGTTCAGCTGGGTGATGCTGTCAGTGCATGTCACACTCAAAAGCTTTCCTTGAGTTTTATGAAGCGCACGCACACACACGCTCACACAAACGCAGTCTCCGAACACAAAAAAAAAACTGCACGAGTGTGCCTGCGCGCACGTGTAGTCATAAATTGAAAAAAGGACCCCGGATATGTGCCAAAAGAGAGAACATAAAGATTAGATGAGAGAAAAACGGCAAACTGTCTACCCCCCCCACCCCACAGGGGAGCTGTTTACAGACCGGCTCATGTGATCTCGGGGGGAACAAAGATAATCAAAATGATTTGCAATCAGTCACCAATCGCTGCACGGCTCCACTACACCCGCATTCCAGCACACCCATGCGTTCATGCAGTCACTTTGACAAGCGAGCATTCAACACTGACAGTAAATCCATTTTGGATTTGATTTGTCTCGATAACTAGTCAATGGCTTGTTAAATGGCAGCGCTGAGCACGTTGCAATTATGTCACGGCTGGAAAAGTGCCGTGCACAAGAACTTAAGTAGCAGCGACACGACGTGGCATTTTAGCCACTTTCACGGAGACTTGTAAAAGATGCTAACCTAATTTGAATGGCAACTGCAGTAGCAATAAGTAGTTAGAAACGCGGTCCAAATGTTATTGGAGTGCCTCGTTGCACGCAATGAACATAAAATTCATTACAAAGTTCTGGAGCATAATAACGTTTGAGAGTTTGTCTTTCGAGGTCTGGAAAGTGAAAGATTAGACTGGAAGGGCAATCCTGTGCCGTCGCAGTTACCTTATGTAGTAGCATTGTAGCGCCACCTGCTGGGTCGCTGACCCACTTGGGCCCCAATGCAAGCCAAATATATATAATTACAAATTCAATTTTTACAATTTAAAAAAAAATAAAAAATTTCACTAATGAAGGGTTCGGTGAGAAGGTTATCTAAGAAGGTTACGAACCACCGCTCTAGAGTATGACGACAATAAAAATGCATATTACGAACGCATACATATGCTCGGCTGCGCATACAGGCCCACGTTGGATGGAAGAATTTATTTTTTTTCCCCCCCCATCACGCGGCAAAGAATCACAGGTCTCCTCCCACGCTGTCAAAGCTAACCACACATTATCTCACAGCGGCGATGCAGCGTGACCCGGCGCGCTTGCCCTATTTTCAACCACCGATCCATTACTCTTAAAGCAGACGGGATGGGAGCGCGGCCGTGTAGTTGACACACATTAGCCCCCCCCCCGTGCCCAACAGTCCAGAGAGTTGTCAATTGGTTTGGACTCACTTGTTCATCTCTTTCATCACAGATGTGAATTAGAATTAAATATTGATCTTTAGAAGACACTAGGCTGGTGATTGATGATGTGAAATATTTTAGGGCATTATCCAATGGATATTAAATTGGACCGAGGGTGAGCTATCACTTTGTGTTTAAAAAAAATAAATAAATTGTGATATTTCAGAGGAACAGAAGAAGCTGGTCTACATTTATGTGCAGTCTGATACAGCATAACATAACACAAAGGACTTACTTGGTTGTGCAATTTCACACAGCAAACACCTCAGAGACGCGACTATTGGGATAAAAGCAATTAAGAAGTTCATTTTAATTTGAAGTTAATATTCCCCGTTTGTTGAAGGATGATGTCAGCATACACCGGTGAATTCATTAATATTTCTCTTTCAGGCTGTCCAATTATTATGATTTTTTTTTTGTTTTGTAAGCCCATTCTAACCAATCGACTGTTTCATTTCCCAACATTGTGATGAGGAAAAACAAATTAAACAGGCTCTTTATTGATCGCTAAGAATCTGGTCCATTTTCCGAATTGTTTGTTGTGAAATAATTTCTCCAAACAAAGGATTCTGTGCACAAACCATTCCTGCATTCGGGGTGGAGCGGTATATGCTAACTTCCAATCACAAGGCTAACACATAGGCGATAACAAATGACAGTAGCCAACTCGCTGTCTGGAAAGATGTCAAGTTTCACAAATGCTGGATTAACTTTCTAATTGCCCCAGTTATCCGAGTAACTGTGAAGCGATAAAAGGATCCATATCTGATTTTATGAGCCATTCACAGTTTCACAGCGCATGCATGCCCATGTGTACACAAACGTGTACGGCTTCATTGTTCAGTCTCTCAAGTCGACCACAAAAAAACATCACAATACAGAAAGAGCAGGTACTGACATTAACGGTGGCCCGATGGCCCAAGGCCACCACGTGACTGTTACGGGCCAGTGTGGTAGCGTGTGTGTTATACAGTATGCAATCTCATGTGGCGCAGTGGTGTGCAAAAGCAGTGTGGTGGTAAAAACATGGCTAAAGTTCGGCGTTCATGAAAACTTCACGCAAAGGTCACGCATAGCTCATGAATCGGTGCGGTGTTTTTCTTGCAATAAACTGTGATTTTGCAATGAAAGTTTTAGCTACACAATTCAACTTTCTGTCGGCCTTCAACAATTAGTCAAATGGTCAAAAATGGCCCAAACAAATTTTACAATAAAAACGTTTTCTTCACTTTCCTGCGACATAAAAAAAAAGTACTGTTTAACTCCTTCTGCTTTTCTATTTTTAACGATTAAAATGGGTCACTTCGACACACGATGTACGAGGACAATAAAAAAACAAAACAAATTTAATCTCCCTTCTCTCACCAATTTGTTGTGAACAAAGTAGATACTATCACTTTCTCCCATCGCCCCAGAGGATCGCGCCCGTGTCCTGATGTGATCATGCTAATGGTCACACCTCGTTCTCCACACCTGTGCTTCACACTCACACCAAGAGCACACGAACAAGCGCAAAGCTAAGTGCCAGCTACAAAAAAAAACAACACTGCTGACAGAGAAAAGTGGAGCGTTTCAATCAGAACCGCCCCCCCCCCGCCCCCCCAAGCCTTGTTACGTTGCTACAGGCGTCGACTATATCAAGGGAGTTCCCATGATGCATTGCACTCTGTACATCTCAATGAACAGAGCCGCGTACTTTTGGTTTTCCCCCCGCAGAGGAAATAATCAGGTAGACATATTGTCTATAGCATGGGGTGTCAAACATACGGCCCGCGGGCCGGAACCGGCCCCCCGTGGAGGTTCGATCTGGCCCGCGGGATAATTTAAAGGTGATAAAATGCATTAAAGACACAGAATGAATATTTTTTTTTTAATACAATGCAATTCATGGATTATCCGCTAGGAGGCACACTGTTTTCATCAGAGAAGAAAACAGCAGTCTCAGTCTGTCACTGACACAGACCCAACACAGCAGATGGTATCAATGTGCCAATGCTTCTTATATAGACATGATATTTTGATTATTTATAGCAGAGTATGGTATAATGTTAATCGTCCGGCCCACACGACATCGACCGAGTCCGTATGTGAAATGAGTTTGACACCCCTGGTCTATAGCTTTCATATCGCCATTGAAGTTTACAGGTTCTGATTTTGGGCTTGATTGGTTGCGTGCCAAAAGGGTGCAAATAAAATTAGATCAATTAAAATCATGATGTATGCTAAATCATGCAGGGTGCTTCTGAAAATAAATAAATAAATAAAAAGGTGTCTGTTTGCCCAAGATGACTCATCCCGCATCCATTCATTCATCCATTTTCTATTGTGTTTGTCCTCATGAGAGGTCACAGGTGAGCCGCAGCCGATCCCAGGTGCCTTCGGATAAGAGCACGGCTCAGAACAACACGACTCTCTATGAAGCTTTTATGCCACGTGAGTGCCTTGGGATATTAACACACGTCATTTTGAAATACTGCACTGTAGATTATCACCTCATCTAGGCTTTTGGTTGCTTTTTTTTGGTCAACATTTGTACAACTGTGAACGCGGAAGATTAACGCGGACGGACAAGAGAGCCGATTAAATGCCAGGGCTAGTCTGCATATATTAGCCGCATATTTGTTTAATGTCTTTTTGCATTAGGTTTGACAGGTACACACTCTCAGCAGGACCCATTTAATGGATCACATTATCCTGGCTGACGGCTCAGGAATTTTACAATTACAGCTTCATTTTAGGAGAGTGCGGTTCCATTGCAGAAATGCGACTGAGAAAGTTTCTTTCCTGGAGTTCAAATTCAAATACTTCATATTGAACATGTAGCCAATATGTGTGGAATACACTTAATGTTATGTGTGCGTATGTGTGTGTGTGTGCGCACCATTTGCTACTTTTCTCACAACAGCTGCTGTAAAAGTTCAGGACTTTGTTTTGTGCGAAGTGTTTGTGGCTGAGAGCAACGTCCTGTGAAAGCAGGAACAGGCTCATGCGCGCTGTTCTGGTGTGGCTATCGACAAGAGACGGCCACAGTGGCGAACCTGCAACATATTCAACAGATGGCACTGGGTTTTCTTCCTTTCGAATACAGTGAAACTCCTCTACAACGAAATCGTGTTCGCAGCAAGAAATTTTTCACAACAGGGGGTTTTTCACTGTAGCAAATTTGAAACAGGAAAGTGGGAATGGTGTTAATGCATGAAGATTTTTTCACACGAGGGGGTATTTTCACCCATGTAGATTTCGTTGTAGAGGAGTTTCACTGTATGTATTTTATACTTAATACAGAGCCAGAGGTTCAATGCATGGTCACATTAATCCATATAGGTAGTCATTTGGGTCACATAGCGAGCCTATTCCAGCTGACTGGCTTAGCAAGAGGTGGGATAAACCTGCCAATGATAAGGCACAGACAACAATTCACACTCACGTTTGCCACCAATTTAGTCTTCAAATGCATGTATTTGGAATGTGGGAAGAAGCGAGAGAGAAAATATATATATATGCAAGCATGTGTACAGAACCTGCAGGACAGAACGCTGCATAAATACAATTCAATAAATACATATACAATCTCGCATCCAACCACACCTCCAATATTTTTTTTTTTTCAATAAACCCAATCCAAGCCGATTCGGCACCAGCATCACTTTTTTTCCATCCCCCCCACAAAACCATTATCTGACCGCCAACAGACCCCATTATTATTGCGTATTAACGACTTAGCAAACACCGTCAGCAGTACCTCATGTTGACATCTCGGCACAAGTCCAGGTTGACTTCCGAGCGAATTAGCATCAACAAGGACGTGTCAAAAGGTATTAAAGGAAGCATTTTAGATGCTGGCCTTCTCTTGTAATGTATAGTTGTCAGTGCAGGAGCATTAATGTAATGAGTCCGTGACCGGCACACACAATTTATTAGCACGGCAACTCAATAAGGGCACGCTGACCAGGACTGGCAATTAACTGCAGGAGCAGCCATTAGGAATTAGCTGTTACTGGGTCAGTACGCCAAAGGGCATGGATCAGTGCATATAGTAGCCACCAAAATAAAAATATATATATCGCTTTCGAGGGGCTGATGCAGCGGGTTTGCTTTGCATACATCTCCATGATTTCTCTCCGCTCCACATCGGGGGAAATCAGAACCACATGTTGAGAATTCACAACATGTAATAAAATCCCACATCCTAACAAGGGGTGGGTCTCCAAAGTCATCTATTACACTTTTGTGTCTGGTCTCAGCTTGGAGAAGCGGCTACTGAGTGTGAGAATTCATCAACTGAGACTGCACTGGAATGACACCCAAATGTGTCAACAATGCTTTCCTTCCAGAAAGCACAACATGGCCGGAAGGAGGCTACTGTATGTTCACATGTATTCGCAGGTCAGAAATTGAAGCAGAAAATGAGATGGGTACATTTTGCACACTAAAAATCGAAAAAATTGCCTAACAAAACTTTTCTTATAAAGTTTACCCCTTTTCCAACCCTTCCCCTACGGTCACACACACACACACGCAGATGTTCTGGTATGTAAGGGTTGATACGATGCCACACTCGACATAACTGTATACACACTGCCTGTCCTTGAAGCCCTTGAGAATAGCGAAGAAAAGCATTCCAAGTTACCAAAGCAAAACAGAGAAGTTCATCAAAGGGGAGAAGGGGATTTAAAATAGACGGCGGGGTGGGTGGGTATGGCGGACAAAAAAAGGACAAGGAGTGTAAGCAGAATCTATCGCTCCCTCAGGACTTCCCCAATGTTTGGGACATGATCTGTCTACAACCATGTGTATTGCCTTTCGTCTGACTGCATTTAAACGTGCTGACCAGACATCTTCTCTATGGACATACTCACTTGATGAGTCACAACACTTAGAAATGTCACTTGCCGTAAGGGTCATAAACAAACTCTTACTTACATTGAGACTATGGCAATCCTAGGACCGGTCACATGAAGTTCAAACAGTAAATGTGTTTGTGAGATGAGCCAGCTTGGAATTGAAACACTGGCTATAATCACAAAATCAACAACATAGCACAAAGTACTCAGGGAGGATAAAAAACATTCCCACACTGATTTGACTCTGTCAAGCGCAATCAAAGTTGTAATAGCAGCGAGTTAAGGAGAAAATCATCAGCGCAAAGTCCATGTTATGGACAAAAATCAAGGATCCCCGAGATAGAGCTTTGGGGGACTCCAACCATAGCAAAATCAATGCAGTTTGTTGTCTATAATGCATCTGCCTTAAACACAGAGTGTCTCGACATTTGCTTTGGAGTTGAGGCAGTGTTGTGTGCGCAGTCAAGACAACAACTGATAAGCTGAATTGCTCTCCTTCACTTATCACCCAAATCCGACTGACCCACTCCTCTCAAGATTACAGGGGCTCTGGATCTCGAGTGACTCAAGTGCAAGTGGAACCGCGTGTATCTGCGTGTACTTGTTTTACTCATAGATGTAAAGTGTATGTGTCTGTTTGTACGTGTATTATCCTGTCGAAGCCGGAAATTGGAGTGCTTAGGTTTATTGTTTTGCTAAAAAACAAATCGAGAATTTGCATGACGTGGAAAATGTGAATTGAGGTTCGTTTATACCTATGTTTTGAGTTTCATGGGATCGGGATAGATTTCTAGAGATCAATATGAAAACGTAACCTCTCTCTCTGGGCTCTTGACAGAGTCGCTCAAAGAAAGCCTGATCGCCTCTTGCATTAAATCATGCTGGATCAGTGATTTATGTCAGTTACAAAGCCCTACGGATGTAACCCACTGGCTGTCGCATCTGCTGTGGGGTTTTTGTTCCCTCTTCGATGTTCAGCTAGCTGTGCTGAAGCAGAAAGGAACATCGTTTTGGTGCCCAGAATACAAAAGTCGCACTAAAAAGCTGCCTGTTTATCTTCTTTGGGCAGGGTCCGTTCCAGTCAGGCCAAAACTCGAGTCTCATCTCATAGGTCTCCAGGGGGGAACTAGAAATAAGGACCTCTGACCTCAGATGCAGATGACAGAGGTTGTGGACCATCTTGCTGACGTCAAGAATATCTAGATTAAGACCGCTTGTTTACTCAGCTGACGGACTGGTGAAGGCATGGGGACAGAGCGAGATCCGAGCGCAGGGGTGGGGGGGGAATAGATGAGCGCAATTATAAATCACCGCAGACAGAGGTACAGAAATGTAAATTCCATGACAAATAGCGAAGCAACAGAGTCAAATAGACAGAGAAAGAACGGGAACGAGTCGAGAGGTTCGGAAGATGAAAGCAAAAAGCGGTCGTGATTCAGTTGACCCTCTCGGGGGATTTGAACGCGACCGAACTTAGTGCTTCCACTTTGATGTGGGAGAGATGGTGCAAATCACTGCAATATGGGCAATGAAAATGCAAGAGGAGTTGACGTGGGGCGGGAGAGGAAGCAGGGAAAGGAGCGAAGAGAAAGACGTAGAGAGAGGAGAAGGTGGTAGCGAGGGGTCAGAAGGGACAAAAGGTGAAGATCCAGGTGGGGAAAAAAAAGGGTTGTGGGGATAACAGGGTTCCCACTCTTCCACTTGCTTTTTATTTATGGACCTTTTAAGGACTTTTGAGGGCTAATCTAGCCATTTTTTAAGGACTTTTTCTCAATTTAGCTGGGGATTCACGGTGGATTTAATGCCTGCTCAGCAATATGCGAGCTGAACAGAAAGCCACATTTCACTGAGCTGGTGTTCAAATCATTGCGGCCAAAGGAAGGGCACATCTTTATTTTTGGGGCCAATCAGCTAACCCTTGATTTGACATACTGTATGTCAAATTTTCCTTTTCCTCCTACCTGTACTACAATGAAAAAAAACTTAAATTCATTCTCAAATAAAGTACACTAACAAAAAAATAAATGTAGAAAATGTAAAACTTCAATTTATTTTCGAATAAAAATACATTTTTAAGGATTTTTATTGACTTTTAGAAGCTTTCCGTGAATATTAAGGACAATTAAGAACATAATTTTACAACTTCTATTTTTATGGATTTTTATGAACTTTAAGGACCTGTGGGAACCCTGGATAATAGGGGAAGACACAGGCACCCAGGAAAGCCTGAGAGGAATGAGAAGAGGAGCGCGCGGGAGTTTCAGATGGGAACAAATTACCTGATAAGACTGACAATCATGCGAGATAATGAAAGTAATGGCAGGAGAGCAAATGCAGGAGGAAGATTGGGAAGGCGCAAGGGAGAATGGCCTTTTTTTTTTTTTCGTCAGGTGACATAAGAGGCTACTCAAGTTTTGCCGGAAAGGGGCAAAATGAGGCATATCTAATAGATGTGAAGGTAGAAAACGGAGGATAGGAAAAATGGGGAAGGGGGTGGTTGAGGGAGGGGATGACTGACTCAGGAGGGAATTGATTCGTGAACTGGAGCGAGAGAAAAATGCCTATACACTCAGGAAACCGCAGTGTGGGGGGTGGGGGGATCGGCTGGTGGTGGTGTGTATGTGTGTGTGTGTGGGGGGGGGGGGGGTTCGAAGAGAGGATAGAGTGGTGGTCGGTCGTGAATTAAAGCAGACAGTGGAGATACAGAGAGTGAGACGTCAGAGTAATTGTGCCAGGGGAGGAGTGGATGAGACTATTGGCAGACTGTTATTAAAGGACGGTCACGGTGGAGCAGGAAGACTGAGCGGAGAACCTTCAAAACAAAACATGTTTCAAACAACACACATTGTTGTATATGCTTCATGAAAAACACCCAGATCCGAAACAGAACTGCCCCTCTGACAAAGCACAGCATCCCGGCTGCTTGCCAACAAGGAAGCGTGTAGCGAGGCGGAGGATACGGCCACAGCCACGAGCAAGACAAGGCAACGCAGGCCCCTCGATAGCGCGCACCTTTGATTAAACAAAGAATTTTATGACTCTTTGTGGACTCGACGCATTTAGCCGTTATATGGTCATGCCAACAAGGGCTAAGCTACGAATATGCCAGACAGCATAATGAGTTTGAAAACATTTTCATTGCCTTAGTATTTTTTGTCAGGGGGTGGGGGGGGGGGGGGGGGGGGTGCAACGCTCATCAATAATTACAATACATAAATTGGCAATGTCAAGACCAAAAGCAGAACGGGCCAAAATTTGAGACTAGTAGCTACAACAGTTTCAGACACACACCTATAGACAGGGGTACACACGCTAGGGGTGCGCCGGTGCGCATGAGCACCGGAAATTGAATATTGCGCTCTAGTTCAAGTCGCACTTTTGCCAACGAAGAATAGGTCAGGTGAGCCTCTTTCAAATTCAAGTCAGCCACCGCGATTGTTTCCGAGGACCAATTTCAAAATAAAAGACAAGGGATCCACTAGGGCTAGCTTCCCGCTAACGCTACATTCGCAGAGGAATTGATGAAGTCAGAGGTGGTTAATTACCGGTTTTCGAACATCTCGGTTCTCGACCAATTCGGTTTTCGATTCTATTTTTTTCATCCCACAAAATTTTTGTTTTTACAACACTCTTCGGTGATCATTTGAGATTAGCTCAGATAGACCACGACTCCATGCAATGGATGGATGATGTGAAAAAATAAATAGTGACTGTAGATCCACTGTCCTCTCGAGGCAATCATGATATACTTCGATCATCGATACCGCTCCAAGCTATCTCTCCCATACCGAGGGCAGGAATCAGTGAAGGGATATGAATTTGATTGCCGTTGCTATTTAAATATAAACACATAGCCAATCCCGTCACAGCGATCTTACGATAGCAACGTTATGGGGGAATGTTAAACCATTTAGTCGAGGTCGTGAAAGAAGCTGAAACGAGGCCAACTCCACTCAACTCTTTTCTTTCCTCCGGCGAAAGGAAATGCGGAAAAATGACTTGTTATTCTTGCACTGTGGCCAGAAGCCGCACGATGTCTCGGATCATAGACACGAATCATTCTTTCCCGGATCGTACAAGGGGGTCTCCGACAGGACTGAAACGCACGCGCCGATCGAGCCGGAAACAAACGCGCACGACACCGGTGCATGGACCGAATATGTTTCCATGCATACGTAGAAATGTGATTGATGATTGTGCCTCAGCAGTTGCATAGTATGCCGGGGGGGGTGCCTGGGGTCACCCAAGGCCATTTGCTACTGATACAGTCGCCTCCCTCTCACCAAACACATATTGCTGAATGTCAGCTGTGATAAAGTGAGCCGACACGGAGCAGAGTTCCCTCAGGTGTACTTAGCAAGGCAAAGCCACCTCGCAGAGCCCCCCCCTCAATCATTACACGAGGGAGGAAGGGTGTTAAGACGAGGCACACGCGACACACACACTCCTCGGTAAACATGACGAACTCCCTTCAACACACAGAAAAATTAAATGTACTGTGTAACTCATCCATAGCACTTTTCCACAAGCTATTTGTGTTTGCCAATAGAGAGCACCGTTGTCTTTATTTTTATTTTATTTATTTTTTAAACAGCAGCCAATTGTAGCCACACCTAGACCATTATTCAGACTCACTCTCACACTTTTGGACAAGTGAGGGTCTTAAATTCAATTCAATTTGAACCCCCAAATTTCAGATGCCTCCCCCCCCCAAAAAAAAACCCAGTTGCTCTCTTGCTACATTTGACCCGCCACAGGAAAAATGAGTCACAGTGACCCGTATTTCATGAATTTGGTGTCTGTATAAACAAAAAGAGAATGGTTACAGTTTTTCAATGATATATATATCAACCCTTGCGCGACGTTATTCATTCCGTCATAATTGCTCATGACATCTTTGCTAATGATATGAAGAGGCGCAAATGACACGCCCACTTTGAGCTGCGCGCCGACGGCGATGCTAAACTAGGTCAGGTCAAAGTGGCGAATTCCAGGTGTGTGGATAGCAAGACAACAAAATGGACAAGCATAGCATAGCAACTGTTGCTATGCTAATGTCCATGACGATTATTTCCGGAAAATTCCTGTGCTTTATTTTGGATCATAATGACTTAGCTCGAGGGAACCGTCGGCTTTATACTGATAACCAAATGTTGGGAATTCTCCATGTGGATATCAAGAACAACGGCAAGCTAATTAGAGATTATAGTTTTTACATAATGTATTTTTTTTTCTTCAAAACTACACAATGCTTATTTCATGAAAATTTGATGAAAGAGAGAAAGAGGAGAAATTTGACTGACTGAACCATTATCGCCGAGCTCGGAACATACCCAAGTGAGTTCCCGTCTCATTTTACTCTGGCGGGCCACAAATAAAATGGCTGTCCGGGCTGCTCAAAACACGAAACAGTAAATGGACAACAACAACGAAAGTGGGCGGGGCTAACCCCTTCAATTCAGTTCTCTGTATTTTCCGAAATTGAACTACGGCTGAAATTCAAGCAACCGACTTGTCTTTCAAGTAACTGCAAGGCCACCCGTTATCCCACCGATCCTTGTTGTTCGACCGCTGCACAAAAAGCTGCTTCATCTCTCGCGAAACATCTCGAGTGCCAAAACAGATGCGGCCATGTCTGCAGTGGCTCCGAGAGGCATGCGAGCCGAGTGAGCGTGTCTGCGGGAAGCGGAAGGAAGCGAAACAAATAACGAGCGGCGCAACCACTAATACGTGAACAAAATGAGCGGGATCCCTCACACACACACACACACTCCAACCCCCCCACCCCCAAACAAATCCACATTCCTCTCAAATAAATAAACAAACAAAAATTCTCCTGAACATGTCATTTACATTACAACCATGCATATTTCATGAAAGCAGCATTCGCCTCACCAACTACGCCGTTTTGTTTTTTTTTCTTTTCCCTCCCAAGCATGCACACACACACACACACACACTCACACTCACACACACACACACACCACCCACCCGCACACGTGCTCTAATATTCCTCGGCCTCATTGACAGTGATGTTGCTGACTCAGGGCTCCAAGGGGGTTAAAGGCCTGCGGTAGCTATTGCTGATTGGGCGCCGGTGCAACACACACACACACACACACACACACACACACACACACACACACACACACACACACACACCCACACACACACACGTAGCATTACTGCAAGGCAGATGGCTGCTCATTTTCCATATCAACCATCAGCATCCAAGACCCCTTCACACTGCCCTCCCCACCCCTTTTGCATGTGTCAAGGAAGACGAGCATGCGGCTTTGATCAGAAGCTTCCCTGACGACGACATAACGCTTCCCACCGTGTGTGTGTGCGTGTGTGTCTAAATGGGTGTGTGAGCGACTGGGTACACGTATGCAGAAGGTTCCGTCATGTCAGTCAGCAGAGCAGAGCAGAGCAGAACTCGCCCTGGAAATAAATATTCTAACGAGGAAGAAATGTCACGCATGCAAGATGATTGATCGTGTTGTTTTCCTGCGAGCGCACAATTGCATCGCGCGCACGCACACGCGGCAATTATGGCAGCGTGATATTCAATTCGGAAGTCATTGTGGTGATTATGTGACGTTATTGTGGGGTCTTTTTTTTTTTTCCCCCGCCATTATTTTTGCATGTGGGAGAATTGGGCGTGTCGATTTATCTACGACAAGGTTTGGTATATTTTTGTTCATTTATTTGAGTCAAAGAAACGACTGTAAACGGAGTTCACTGTGTTCCATAATGGGGACATAATAAAATGATGGCGGGCAATTTTTCATTGCTAATGTCACATTGGTCCTCTTAAAATTCCAAACTTTCCAGACCGACTCAGTAGCACAAATGTCGGTCAGAGGCAAGTCGTGCCCTCTATTGTTTCATGAAATGATTAATGCTCATCGGCGCCACACACACAGACAGATTTCTCAATGAATAAACAAACCGCTATACCCTATTTTACGCTTCTTCGGCATGCGAGCTCCTTATGGTGCATTCAAGTGCGCTCAGTTTGTTCGAGAACCGAAATTTGTTCGTCATCCGAGGCATAAAAAAACTCAACATTTTTGGTCCAAAACCGAATTGGTCGAGAACTGAGACGTTCGAAAACCGAGGTTTGACTGTATTTCCATTTTAAAAAACTAAACAAAACATCCTTTCATTTGCAAGCAATTTTTCCCCCCCATCTCTGATCTATAAAGTTAATTGAACTGCCCCGCACCTCAAATCTTTCCAAAGGGAACAATAAAGTTCCATCTCATCGCGTTGGACTCTTCTCACGACTGTTCATTTTCGTTTTTGTGAGGCCAAAGCTGGCGTTGGCTAAATTTGTCCCCTAGACGAGGTTCTCTCTTTTTAAACCGTCTTTTGTTTTCTCACACGGCATCGCCGAGTACGCTCCTCGCTGCTCTCTTCCAATTCAGTTGAATTCTTACAGACGATGCAGGAAGGAAGACAAGGCATTTAGGGTGTTGGGAGACGGAGAAATGGTGACAAGGAGGAGCATGAGAGGAGGACAGCTGAGGAGACAAAGAAAGCGGGACACAAAACAGAAAGAAACACAAAGCGAATGGATGACGCAGGGAAGTGAGGAGGCGATGTGAGTGTCCACGCTAAACTTCCTACACACAATCACTCCCACAATGGCCATAACACCTCCAACTCCTCCAGCCAAAACAATGCTTCCATCCACTGAAAACAAAGGAAAACAAGGAAGTGAGGAAAATACAAGACAAAGTCCTACGGTTTAAAAAAATAAAAAATAAAAAAATCACCATAGTAACGATGGCTGAGATAAGTGATGATAGCATGCCAGAAAGGGGGGGAAAGGGATATAATGTGTGCACGTGCTTTTCTAAGGGCATGTTTGCTTTTGTAAAATAACATGGAATCAACATTGGCCACAAAAATCGGTGCACTTGCAAATCAAATGAGATTCCATACAAGACTTCCATGAAAAAAAAAATATTCGGAATGCATGATTGTTATCGTTTTAAGTGCATCTTGGGTGAAAAAGCTCTTTAAAAAAAAAAAAAAATCATTACACTGTGTACCTTTAATATTGTGGCCCGGAATAGTGGAAACCAACGTTTTAAATTGCAGCTGTTCGTCCCGTGTTGGCTCCTCAGACCCATACTGTTGTTTCTAACTGAACGGATTTCACATTTAGGACGGACTGCTAATTGTTTTCCGTGCTCTTAACACACTCCGCGCCACGAGCTAATTCATTCCGATCATTTTGTAGAGAGATAGTGGGACTTTTGCTGTCCGAACGGAGGAACGCTCTATTTATTGCTACTTGTATGCGGGTAGGCTTTACTTGGATGATCGCTTCCAACAGTTGTTCATCGAACAGACTGTCACCTCATTTCATTCCCTCATCTTATCCTCTCACTCAAGCCTGTTGGTCATATATTCCAAACCCCCAGCCCCCACCGCCCCACCCCCCATCACCCTGTCTCCTTGGGGCTAAGATTTGCTGAATAATTCAGAAAGGGCTCTGATTTATGAGAGTGCTCGTAAGTGGCCAGACATCCCAGCCGTGCTCATCAGTCTAGCGGGTCATTACAGCTAAAGAGCGGCAGAGCTGCCTAATCTCCAATGACACGTGGCTCGTATCTGATTCTTGTACGGCATCCGCGCTGTGTGTTGGAAATACACCCGCGGAAGTGGTTGGTGCTGCCAAAAATGGCACGATATAACGTGTAGAATGTTATCCCCAACCCATAAAAGCGAAACACAATCCATGACTTTTTTGGTTTTGTATATTCGGTAATGATATTGCTTGGCGGCACGATCTTAGGCCCCCTGTAATTTTTGTCTTGAAAACTCACTCATTTTTGATTGGCTGTTGCGTTTGCAAATTTTTGACACTGACCACGTGCGATACAATTTTTAAATTTTGAGTCGCGGCAAAACTAGTTGCAGAACAGGTTTTCAAATAAATAAATAAATAAATAAAGCACAAGTACTGGTGCCACAAAAAAAAAAAAATCTGTTTTGAGATACGTGCAGCGAAAGCCGTGTTCATTTTTCACAGCGAACGAACAATGCTGATAATCTTAATCGTAAATGTACAATTTTCTTCAGAATATCACGGCGGCCCCTGAGAGATTAGCGGTATGGAGGAATGTGTTGCTATATTGTTATGCCAAAGAGCGGGAGTGGGGAGGGGGGGGGGGACAAAAATAGTGGGAGGGAAACGTTTGATTATAAATTCTTACAGACCCATAAAATTAGATCATTTGGAGGTAATTGCAGTACAGGGAAATGTAATAATGACTCATTAGGAGCTTCCCCTTTGGGATATTCCAGGCCACTGGAAGTCACCACCCACAAAGGGAGAGGGAATTTCTTTTTATCAGATACATCTCATGTACACAAACGGACAATTTTAGTCCATTGTAATGTGATCCAGTAACGCTCAATGACAACTAAATGAGGCACACCAGGAATGTTCTCTTTTGCTCATAATATTGTGTCTGTCAGAGTAAAATTGTGTTTTTTGTCAAATATAATTTGAATATTTAGACATAATACCCGTATGTATATTTTGACATTTTGACCTTAATCTCACTTGCGTAATACGTGAGCTAAATTGTGTCACTGTTTGGTCGAAAAGCATGGGTGGCTCTACATGGTGGCCAGGGGTGGCCATGGCCACCCCAAATTTCGTGGAAAATTTTGATCACTTTAGTTTTTCTGTCATTTTCACATTGTAGCATTATTCTTAAATCCTTTGAAACTCTTCAAAAAGTTTTTAATTTTTTTTAATATTCACTACATATATATGAAATTGATCTGATTGCATATTCTAAAAGAAGCTGTCTTACATTAAAAAAAAAAACATTTGTTCTTACATCAACAACAATCATCAACTTTCAATCATCAAGCTTGCTCAACACATTCATAATACAAGCAGGAACAAACGTTAGCAAAAATCAGGGTTGAAAAATATGAAGAAATTAAGGATTTTTGTGTCACTGTTCTTTTTAGATACGCTTTGAATGAATGATTGCATTATTCAAAATGGTGTCAAGCTGTCAGTGACCTTTCATCAGTCTTATTATCTGGCGAATGCAAATGCATGCAAATGCATGCTTGATTCCGAGTGTGATGGGCATTCTTCTTGATATACGTGTATTTTCATAAAAGAACAACGAACAAGTGTTTTGTAAGTACAAAATACAATTACACTGAAGCGACGATCCAAGATGCTCAATCAATTGGCACTGCTAATAAGAAGCATCATATGCTTTGGGTCATTTGTCATGAAAATTGCATTGGGTTTAAAAATCTAAACAATGCTAAGCATCGGTGTATTGATTTTAGTATCGCTTTGAAATGGTCAAATCCCGCTCGGCTAGCAAGCGTATTGACTTGCGTGTCCAACTGGCTCTGACTACATTTTAGTTATTTGGATTGAACGCTCGCACAGACAACTCGCATTGAAATCCTCGACACGCATCCGAAGCTCTAATCTCACATATACCGACATTATACTTGCAGCCTTTTCACAGTTTGTCGCATTCTGAACATTAAAAATGCACACTTGGCATTTGTGTGTCTTTGGCCTCAAGCTGATACAAATTTGATAGTCGGAGGGTAATATAAAACTCCAGAGGCTGCAGTAAGCTCTGCGCCTCATGAATGTGCAACACTTCCAATAATACAAATACGACAGTCATCGTAATGGCGTAACGGTTATTTACATCATTTGTTTTCATTTGCGTCTCCGGCGATCGTCAAATACGTTAGTCAGCCCGAGATTTTTTTTTTTTAATTGGACGACCAAAAACGCATTCATTCATGAACCCAGTATTCCGATTCAATTATTTTAATAAAACATTCTCTCTTTCAAAGTGTTGCTGCGCTACACGCAGTGGCGCACACATCCCATATTTTTTACTTTTATATTCAAAGCGTGAGATGTTTGTTTTTTTTTTCAAACTCCATGATTGACAGCCTGCCGCAGACTTCAAGGAGTCACACTTGGTTGCTCAGAAATTCCCGGGTTGTACACGGCGGGTGTGTCTTTAGTCTGTATGGCAAAAATGTGGGCAAACCAGGCATGATAAAAATAAATACAAAAATAGGAACAATACAGCACCATGTCACAATCTAGATGCGACCTATTTAACAGTGCCTCTCTCTACCTTTATTGCACATTTATATGAGGCCACCGCTTGATTTTACAAAAGATACCTAAAGGGCACAGAAAGATCACTATCATATTTTCCACACTATAAGGCGCATTCCATTGCCGCAAAAGCCGACGGTACGCCTTATAATCCGATGCGCCCTATAGATAGATCAATATTCGGATTTCTCGGACGTAGTATTTTAAATGTTCTGTAAAGCGCTTTGTTACAGCTGCAGCGGTTGTGAAACCTCTATACCAGGGGCGTCAAAGTAATTTCACATTGTTGGCCACATACGGACTTGGTAGTCCGTGGGCCGAACCATTAACATGATACTATACTGTGCTATAAATAACCAAAATATCATCTCTTTCCTTTGTTTTGGTATCAAGAAGCATTTGGCGCTTTCATATCATTTGCTCTGTTGGGTCTGAGTGAAAGATTGAGACTGCTGTTTTCTTCTCTGATCAAAACAATGTTGTCTTCTACTGTGATCAAAACAGTGTGCCCCCTAGCGGACAATCCACGAATTGCATTTTATTTAAAATATTCATTCTGTGTCTTTAATCCATTTTTTTTCACTTTTAAATTATCCTGCGGGCCAGATCGAACCTCCTTGGGGGCCGGTTCCGGCCCGCGGGCCGTATGTTTGACACCCCTGCTCGCTACAAATAAAGCTGTACCATATTGTCTTTAGCATAGCTCCATCTAGTGGATGCATAATGCAACAGCAGCCACTATTGTAGCTTCTATTCTATGCGTTTTATAATGTGGTGCGCCCTATATATGAAAACAGATTTTAAATATGCCATTCATTGAGGGTGCGCCTTATACTCCGAAGGGCCTTATATTGGGGGAAAATACAGTATTTAAATATAGTGTTGTAAAAGGTAAACAGCTTTGAGCTCCCCAATGAGCCATAGGCACTGGACCTTTATTTATAAAAATGAATTTGGGGGTTTTTTCTACTTGGCAACCACCCTCAATTCAGAGGGGGTTAGGACCCAGAGGAGAACTGCCGAGGAAATACTTGAAATTAGAAGCAGATTTAAAAACAGGCTCCCGCAACTCTCTCTCACTCACTCGATTGCTTGATGTCTCTCGAAAAGACAAAAGGGACAGTGACAGAAAAGTCTGGAACTGATTTCGTAGCCACATCTTGTTGGAAATCCTAAACATGTTAACGAGGGATGCCGAAACCACAAGTCTCAAGTCTTGCTCAGTATCTGTGTCACTGTGAGTCAGCAAGTTGAAATACACACTCGCATACTGCCAAGAACTCAAGGACAGACCGCGATAATCGCAAATGCATAGACGTGACGGCGGCCAAATAAATGCAGGTAAACGCGGGGTGGGTTTGATGTCACACCCGCATGCGTTGTCTGCGGCGGCGAACACGCACCGAAGGGAACAGACAGGGCTTCCCTCGCTGTCTGGATCGGCATAAAATAAGAATGAAAAACACACAGACACACGGCGGAGGAGCTGCGCAGGATGTGCTCACGGACCAGATTCTTTCCTGATTGAAGACGACTAAAGACCAATGCCAGATATTAGAAAATTGGCATCGGATAGGGAGAAGGGAACAAGGACGAGACAGTGGTGACGAGACGACTTCAGGGAAATTATGAATCAAGATGCAAAGCAGATTCCATTTCATCACGGATGGTTTATGCGCTTGCTAAGGAGCATTTTTATCTCCCTCCTATAAATACGTGAGCACAATCGAGCAAAAGGGTGATTACTTTTCTCTGACAGTTTTGCTGACTATCTCCCAATTCAGTTCGATGAGCAGCACAGAGGAAGCAAAGTGCAGCACAAAAGGCAAAATCGGTATTTGGAGCCCCTTAGCCTGTACAGTCACGGTCCAAACGGCAGGTCAGATTTATTTGTTCATGTAACTGTATCCCATAGAAGAAGAAACAATACCAAAGCCTCAAAAACCTAACAAGGACTGCAGCTATTGTCATGATTGACAGAGACTCAAAAAAGGAAAAAAACTGCAAAGGAGAGCAGCACAGAAGACGTTGTGTCAAGAGCCCATTGCAACTTTGAAATCAGGACAAATTAGCTGCGCTAGCGCTTCTAAGCTAACCGAAATATTATCATTCAATCTTTGTTTTTGTCCCGTCCCCCACCCCCGCCCATTATCGAGCGTGACTTCCATTGACTTCTCCATCTTAGGAACATTACTGAAAAAGGTACGCACACTTGACCTTTGGGTCTTATGATTAGGCGTCTGGGGTACATCAATGCAGATTGTACTGTAAAGACAAAATTGTCCTCTGAATGTACCCTTAGTTTACGCAAAGTACTTTTTGGCGGAAAAAACGTAATGGATAGTGATGTCATTATCAGCGACGTGTTCTTTTCACCGCTCGAACGGTTCACACCTGTTTCTCTTGACCTTCCAATAACTTACAAGCGGGTTAAGATTCGAGCGCATCCCACCCCCCCTCTCGAGTGAATCGCAGTACAGGTGTAGTTGTTCCTCAGAGACCAAGGCTAAGGTTCAGTTTTGGAACCAAACGCTGCAATACTGCCGTGATCCGATTCGGGAGCATCCGTTCTTCTCCTGTCGTCACCCTGGAGACATTAAGCTCTAATGGCTGTGAAACTGTAAATGCCACAGTGATTTGGGCCAAACGCCAGGAGAGAACTAGATGGTTCGTGTAAGTGGGGGGTGGGGGGGCAGAACTATGCCACTTTCACCAGCTGAGCAAATCAGAGCAGAATAAAGGGCAGTGGAATTAGGAAAAATTATTAGAGTACTGCACACACAACTTTACACCCATCCATATAAGCATCTTATTCAAGTACAGTACATGTTACGTGGAATTGCACAATAATTTGCATCGAAATAGTTCACATACCCTAGCACAGGGGTCCCCAACCGCCGGTCCACAGACCGGTATCGGGGTACATGGCTGAATACTCTGAGATCGCCACAAAAGCACTGTTGCTATTTCCGACATGCTACTACCTGTGTGAGGCGGGGGTTTTGTGCAGCAACGGCGACTAAAACAAAATTACAAAGTAGACTCGACATAAAGCACACACTCTAGGTGTCATTGTCTCCTATTCCCCCGAGATGGGACCGCCCTGTTGCAGAAAATCAAGCTCGGGGCTCGCACTGATTCAGCATTGTGGTGAGTTGACATTTTCATGCGCTTTGAATTTGCATTGTATCGTATTTTGAAGGCATTAAACATTACCATAGCGATCAGACATGAAGCAATAAAGTGCCTTCGCCGTCAATGGGACAAAAAGGATCTGGAACCAGAATGATCGAGCCGCGCAGACGTTGGCGTTCACATCAAAGCTCGTCTTAAGTGGAGCAAAGTCGCTGACCAATAGATGCTTTCTGAGCGGCCACACACATGCAACCAGACAAACAAGATCTCACGCGAAGCTGGGAGAAGAATCCAATGGACGTGACTTTGATCCAACTTTCCCAGCCCCCTTGAAGTATTTATATCCCGCTATCCCTCGTTTGTTATCTAAAATAAGGCATAGCCCCTTTTTTTGTGACTACTTCACGAGACTCATTCTGCCGGAAAGTCCTGATTAGTGTCCTGATTGAAGATACGGGGGGGGGGGGGGGGGGAAAGAGAGCGAGACGGCGGGTGGGGGGGGGAAAGTGTAAGCTGTCGAGAAAGACGTATTGAAGGCGTGAATCTGTACTGAGCTCATTGCGCGTCGCCTGCCATCCATCCATCGTGATGCAGGTAAGTAGTGGCGCTCCTCGTTTTATACGAGCCATGCATTAACAAAGCGCCCCATTTCATTGTAGAAACGGAATCATATTCAACGTTACATTGCCATATTTCGCATTTCCTCCGATAATATATGCACGGCATAGCGCTTATCGTCATTACGGTTGCAGGTGAGAAGGAGGCAGCTAACTGTCAATCAATCACAAGAGCAGATAGAGTTAAACCTCGATTTTCGAACGTCTCAGTTCTCGACCAATTCGGTTTTCGACCAAATATTGAGTTTTTTGTGCCTCGGATGACGAACACATTTCGGTTCTCGAACAAACTGAGCGCACTTGAATGCACCATTTGACTCCTCTCGCCTTCCTTACACGAGGAAGTGACGCTTCCTCGTGTTGCTTTCCATTGTGAGCAGACGTGTTCAGTAAACGTTTTTATTTTAAAAACAGCGTGGTTTCGGTTTTCGAACAATTTCGGTTTTCGAACAGCCTTCTTCTCTGATCAAAATAATGTTGTCTTCTACCCTGATCAAAAGAGTGTGTCCCCTAGCGGATACTCCATGAATTGCAGCTTATTAAAAATATTCATTCCGTGTCTATGCATTTTTTCACTTTTAAATGATCCTGCGGGCCTGAATGCACCTCCTGGGGGGCCGGTTCCGGCCCGCGGGCCGTAGGTTTGACACCCCTGATCTGCAACAACCGCACGCCGTGTATCTGGGAAGTCTGACCCCAACTTCTTGCTTCTTGAGACTGCCAACAGGACTCGACAATTTAGTCAGAGAAACAGAGGGGGCGCTATTGGCTCAATGTAAAAAAAAAACAACACCACCAAGAACAATAGGAACCATTTTAAGTGCAGGGCTAACAATCTACAGCGGGTGCGTGATGTGATGCTCTCCAAGCCCACTTTAAAAAGGGATGATTGTGAGAGTGCGGGTCTGTTCTGGCTTGCGTGATAAGGCCAGCAGTCGGTCTGGACTCTGTCAAATGCCACCTGTGTCCCAAGTTAGCACCCAAGTCAAAATGGTCCACTTGTGCCAGACATCGCATCCCCTGCTGCGTTGCTCAGCAACGTATCAATCTGTCCGAGGTGGGAAGAATGCTGGAAAAGTGAGAAGCAGTTTCTCGCTATGAGCTATGAGCAGCGAGTATGGACCAGGAATACAACCGTGATTGAGAAATGACTCCATTTAAATCTTATGAAGGGGGAAAAAAAAATGTCTGGAAATATGGGAAGACGGTAAGGAAAAGGTGAGGGAGTATCAAATCGAGGTTTGGAGAAGGAGGAGGCAGCCCAAATAAAAATAGGTTCAATATAACTCAATTCAGGTGCAAGTTGAGATTTTGGTTGTGTAAGAGAATAAAACTGGCCCACCCCCGTTCTCCTTCTGCTACTCTAACCCATCTCCTCCCTCCTCCTCCGCCGCCGCCGCCTCCTCCTCCTCCTCCTGCTGCCACCAGTCTTCTACAATGAACTAATGAGAAAAAGATGGCAAATCCTGCAAGACGTCCTCTATCATATTTAACCCTAGAGAACCCACGGGGTCAAATTTGGCCCCTATAAATTCTGCTACTCAAATGCTACCTTTAAATCCCAAAGGGTCAAATTTGGCCCTAAATCCTAAATTAGGATTAAAGCATTGAATATTTTTTAAAAAACATATTTTGGTGTTCAGTGAACATATAGCAGTCATTTAATGTATAATTCATAATTTTCCAAAGAAGAAAAGGGTTCTTCGGTTCTCCAGGGTTAAAAAAAAGAACAGCATGAAAGAAACAAGGGTAAAGGAGGAAGTAGGTTCTACTCTACTCGTGGTGGGAATCACGTGGAACACCGAGATTGACATCGCACGAAAAAGTTGAACTCCCAAGCAAGTGCGCAAAGATGTCGGCCAGCGAGCATATCAATTCCGCATCGTGAACAAGAACGGTTACCGATAATTTAGTGTCGACCATCCAGTCAACGGCATCTCGGCTCTATCAAATTTACAACCCAACCGATAAAACCGAACTGGTCGAGAACCAAGACGTTCGAAAACAGAGTTTTGACTGTATATTGTATTGTATTCCTTTTAGCAGAGCTCCATCTAGTGGATGCATAACGCAACCGCAGCCAGTTTTAAAATATACTCCGAAGCGCCTTATAGTGTGTCAAATACGGTCATGCTTTCGTTTTCAAGAGTGAGGGGTGAGCCGGAGCCACTGGAATATGTCAAACAACCATTCACTCTCATATGCACACCTGCGGACTATTACGAACTTTCTGTAAGTCTAACGTGCGCGTTTTTGAAATTTCAACTATAAAGTCAAATCCAATGGAGAACAATAAGTCTGATGTTATCTTAGGCGTGGCTTCGTTTGTTGTGTGATCCCGTTCGCTTTCGTAACCTTGAAATGCCAGGACAGTCGTAAACTCAAGACCCCTTGCACTGTTTATAAACCCTAATCCGCCTCCGACATGTCACATATATCTCCTGTTATCAGATATATTCCTTCTTGCCTCACGCTCTCTCCCAAAGTGGGGACCTCGCCTGTGTTTTTAACAGGAGCCGCAGCATCCATTTGCAAACTAGGCCACCGGAGTTACATGGGTGTGAGAACACAGCACGTGTCAGAGAGGGGAATTACGGCAAAACAACAAAATGGTGTAAAAGTAGGCTGCCTCCTCAGTCACAACAAAAGACACCGAGCGTACATCTGGCAGTCTTGGTAATTGACTTTGTGGTTTGTGCCTTAAGTCATAAAGGTCATGGTGTTGCGCTTGTTCATCCGTTTTCTCGATAGTTTATCTTTGCCGGTCCGGGCACTGGGGCGAACGCGCAGAAGTAAAACGAGTGAAGCGCTTCACTATCCATCCATCTTTAATCTTGTTCTCTTCGGGGATGGTGAGCTGGAGCCTATCCAAGCTCGGTCTGGGTGAGAGGTGGGCTACGCTAAAAGAAATTCTTGAAGCAATTCTGTCATTTCACAGAAGAGCAAATGTAAAAGCCATAAGTGGGCTGTGGGTTGCAATCTAGCTCGGGCAAAAGAAACCAAACAAAACAAAATAAAAGCAGTAGAAAGTCGAAAAGTATGCCGCAGACAGAGCACAAAGAAAAGCCTTCTTTGTGCTCAGTCTGCTTGTAGTTTTAACAGCTTAAACAAATCTCCTCATTAAGAAGAGACCTCATACGGAGTCGTCTACTCACACCTTACTGCTGTCTCAACTCTGTCTCGGCACTCGCTCTTCACCGTCTCACTACTCTCCCGTTGCCACTGCGGTTTATTTAGCAACGCGCGCGACTGTGGCAGTGGTTGAAAACAACTTTAAAACGACAAAGATGATGTCATTGAGTTTTGTCCGTCAACTGGCAGCCTGCCGGTACTGACTTTAAAGAACGCGACAATCATGACCTCACACAATTGGTTTACTCAAAACAAACACCGCAATTACCGTATTGGCCCGAATATAAGACGGCCCTGATTATAAGACGGCCCCCTTTTTTCAAGACTCAAGTTTGAAAAAAGACTTTGAACACCAAATTAATTAACCCTAACCCTAGACATTTAAATATGTAAACTAAAGTGCAATCACATTCGTAAATGAATGGCTTCTGAACTTCTCAGCTGCCGGTTAACCTGGCCGATCTTCGACCCACTTTGCTCCAGATTGTCGCTGCGTTTCTCCATTTTCTGTTATCTCTTCTATTTTCTTTCTTACCGCTATTTTTTATTTTTCTTCTTCGTGCTACCGCAATTTTAATTTTTATTCTTCGTGGCAGGGGTTCACATTGGCCTGGGGAGTCAAGTTCAGCATTCGCTTCAATGATATCTGGCACCATCTAGCGTCGTGAATGGGTATAATGTCTAGACCCCGAATATAAGACGACCCCACTTTTTCAGTCTTATTTCAATGCAAAAAAACACCGTCTTATATTTGGGCCAATACGGTAGGTCATAGGAGCCGCCATTTCTCCATTGTAATTGGTACAGCAACAGCGCAAGCTAACGTTAGCATGTGTGTTTATCGTGCGTGTTCTTTATCGCCACCTATAAAGACATGTTTGAATGCATTTGGTATGCAAGACCTTAAGCCAAGGCTGAAGCGGGACTCATTTTCAGCCCTGGAATCGCAGGGCTCAGCCAATTAACGGCCCGCTAACACTCCACTTCCTGTTAGCGCATTTCCGGTGCACTACTTAGCGGACAGATGCTAACTTTACAATCGGCACACAGCTTCTGCAATCGGAGGAGGGTTTACTCATCAAGTGTCGTTGCCATGACAAGAAACACTTGTGACCGTTATTCCTCTTTAATATGTTGTTTTGTACAGATGGGATGTAATAAAGTTCCAGTGTCGTCGTTTTCAGTCCGTGCTACTTTCGGTATAAAATTATTGCAACTTGGGGACCCCCTTAATGCAGTGAGTGCTACATGTAATAAAATGGCCTGCCTCTGTTTGTTATTAATACACCGTACGAGAAAGTGATATTTGGATTCAAGCATTGTGGTTGTGCTTTATTTGCCGATTTTTAAAAATAACGGATGCGCAGCTTTAAGGAAACTAAGGTGTGGGCAGAAGTAGCAGCCCAAAGCAGAATATACAGTAGCATACGTCCCACCGGGAATTTGCCCAAACGTCTCTATGAGTCACTCTGCTTGAGCATCCTGACATGACACTTTGGGGATGTGATGCTCTAGTACATCGGTGAACCCTGACCTTGCAAATGTCCTTCACTTCTGGATGAAGCGGCCGACAACATTCCGGAATCTTGTCGCAAGTCCTCCCAGCGGAGAGGAAAGCAGGCAGTTCCTCGGCGGCAAAGCACCGCATTTTCTTCAAGTACACACATCCCTTGTGGCAGAGAACTGCACATGCAAAATACATGTACGCTCCATCACATGGTCTCGCCGCCCCCGCACGCCTGCTAAAAGTCTTTGCGGGGTTACGTAAGTTTATACTTCATCAGATGTGTGTATCGAGCGCAGAACAACGCAAGGCGAACACTTTGATTCGGTTCATTAGGAGAAGCAGTGACTGCAGAGTGAAAGAGGCCCTGATATCAATTAGTTTGCACAAAACCAGAAATGGCAGTCAAAGAACAGAAGGTAACGAGAAAGCGGGAGGCGGGGGGGGGGATGACGCCTGCTTTTTCACCACTTTGGAAAAGCAAACGCGTCGAGCAACTGACTTTTCATGTTATTTTCTCCCGTTCTCAAACTCCTCCACCATATTTTTTTTGTTTTCATTTTCTCGGAGGCTTCAAAGATGGCACGAGGGCCGCTGCTCGCTCTCAAGCTAAACAGCCTTTTTTTTTTTTTTTTTTAAACACCTCACAAGAGAGAAGCAAGCGAGTGCTCGGGATGGAAAAGCCGAGCAGAGGGAGGTGGAGGTGGTGGCTTGGAAGAAGGGAGAAGGGGGCAGTAGACATTTTCTGCTGATTAAGTCAGCGTTTGCTTCGCCTTTCATTATTTGACAGATGCATCAGAGCAATGAGCAACAAATGTGAACAAAGACTCCAGCGGGGGATCGAAACATTGCAGGGAAGACCTTCCTATCCTTTGAGTTCTTTTTTTTTTTTACGCTAGGACGCTATTTTAACGTAGTCTGACGGTGGTGAGCTCCCGGACTCTGCTTCTATCAATGCGAGAAACGGATCGAGAACAGCGTACGGCCTCTCCCGTAACTGCAACTCCTCCTCCATCTTGGCACAGCATCCAGCTCCCGGCCACAGAGGAGGCACCTACGGGAGTCCTGTGGAAGTTTGTGCGTGAGGGTGCGGGTTGTGGGGGGGGGGGGGGGGGGGGGGGGGGGTGTATGTGTTGCTTACACAACCTCTCAAAAGGCGCAGACACACACACAGATACTTTTCGTCTATCAGATTTTGGAGTTGACAAAACCAGCAGAGGGAATTTCACGCAAGCAACGCGCCGGGCGCCCCTGAACGCGAGAGCGCACGCCCGAGGGGTCTTCAATTAGACAGTAAATACCTCGACGAGTATCCAGGGGTCCTAATTAACTTCAGATTGTTAAAAATGGCCGCAAGCCGCCTGAAGCCAGGGGGCTGACTCAGGACGTGCCTGTTTTGAATAGACTCAAATTTTTCGCGTGAATACCGGGATACGCCTCCGCGACGTGGTGCAAGCGCAAACTGGAAGGCGGAAGAAAAAAAAAAAATGGAACCACCGATGTCATACAGTTTGGAATTTAAGTTCGAGAATTCAATTCGGCAAAGAATAGGAGTCACGAGTTTCGAAGTTGCAATGTCACATTTCACAATGTGCTCAGTGAACGTCAACTGACTCGACAACGAAAAACAGCCATTAAGGTGAATGTAATTCATACAGATTTGAATTTTTATGTTGCGTGCGCAAGTGATAACACACATGCATGACTTGTAATGTAATGGATCTCAAAAGTCTACACACCCCGGACTTTTTTTTTTTGTGATATCAAAAATATGACCAAGCTAAAAACGTTTGCTACCATTCATGTGATTTATGAGCTTACACAACTTCCAAAAAGGGTTCAAATAAACAACTGACAAATTAATTGCAAATACACACACGGTCACATTCAAACTCAAGTTAATTGGGAGTCACCTTACACCAGCCAGCATTTAGCCCTTTCATGCACCCTGGAACCTGATAACGTGACAAGCTGCCCCACTGTAGTAACCGCTGACCCTCAAAGGGTTAAAGCGTCTCGGATTATCTCACCAAAAAGTTCAGCTGTTCGGGTAGGCTTTTGGTTTGCGGCATACAACAGAAGCATAGCAAGCTACTGGCGATACTGTGGGCGTATTTATGGTGGGTAATAAGAGAGACGAGCTACTAGCTATCAGTCGAAGCAGTTGCAGCAGCAGGCGGAGAAAGAGGAGGCGGAAGACACGGATCAAGAGAAACGGTTAAAATGATTGCAAAATATCCCATCTGCTCCTTCGGTAAGCTTCAGTGTACACACAAGTGCATGCAGATCAATTTCAGCAGCGGAGCCAGTGACCTTTTCCTAAATCTCTACTGATACACACAAAAGGGCAAGCACGGAGACGAACAACGAACGCATAAGCACAATAGGAAAATTCAACACTGTTAAAAATGTATCAAGCCTACCATCATATACTTTGAATGTTTTGTACCGGTGCTGCAGGGTTTATTTTTAATAAAACTAAACAAACACGTGCAAGAGGCAATAAAGATACCCAGCAACGAATCTGTCAAGGGATCGGCACATTTATTGGGGAGGAAAAAAAAAGACTAATCAAGCCTGATATATTATATATATATTATTATTTATTTATTTTTTAATAGAACTATTTGAAGGACCTTTGCAGATTTGACATTTGCAACTATGGAAAAAGAGCTGGGGCGAGACCAAAGATTGCGAGCAACTGAAGATTAAAATAAATAAATAATCCTTTCAAACGTACAGAAGGGCGCAATATTACGCCATTAGGTCATCGTTTCGGCCGCTTTGATGTGTGAAACGAATCGCACGAGTGCGCAACTGTTGACGAAGAATGAAAGAAAAAAAATGACAGAATGTGGTTTCTGGGCGGTAGTTTATGCAATCGGCGGCATACGGCGCGGCAAGAATGAGGCAGTCGATGGCAAGGGGGATTTATGGGAGGAGGACTACCTTAGGCTGTGTAAAAAAAACAAAAAACCTGCTAAAACAATACAAGCTATATAGTCACAAGCACTCCTGGGAGCAAAACGGGCACAATCGGAGCTGATGTAGCATTGCCATTAAAACGGAGAATCAACAAGAAAAACGGAAGGAAGGATGAAGGGTTTTTCGATTTTGGTAGCACAACCGATAACTGGTTGGAAATGAAGGAATGAATCACAATGGCATGACCATTAAAAAAAAACTAAAAAACATGGAAGCAATAATAATAAAAGACAGAGTGAGACCTCTGGGGCCCGAGACGCATCAGGCGAGGCATCGCTCCAGCCAACAGCGGCTGCCTCCCATCTAGCCTCACAAAAGCACATGCACGGAGGAACATCCTGAAATGCATTATTTGCCCCCCACCCTGAGGTAAAAAAAAAAAAGCAGACAAGCGCCTTCTGCGCTTGATTACCCATTGCTCAGTCTTTCACACAGCACACCACCTCACGCCTTCAAGGCTCACCTCCAAAAAAAGCCGCATCAAGTACAAACAGGTATCTTACCTGTAAGGTGACCGGAAACTGATTTTTTTTATTCTTTTGAAAAGGATATGGGTTACAGACCATCTTGAGACACCAGCTCCGAGGACGGGTGCTCTGTTTCATGTAGAAGAAGACCACCGGGGCCAAGGTGGGGTAAGGTAGACTTTCCTCGCCGCAGGCCGACGCTTCATCCCCGGCGGAAGAAGTCCCATCGGGAGCCGGGGGGGCCGGTTCCACCATCACCTCGGTCCGTTCCTCACCCACTCCGGCCCCGGATAAGTCGTTGAGCCGGATGAAAGTCCTCGGCGGTGACGAGCGGCCCTCCGAGCCCCTGGAGTCGAGGGTCCCGGAGAGATTTCCCCCATCCTCTGCCATTATTCCCCTCCTGTGTGGATGAGCGACCACAAGTGTGATTATAGACAGCCTCCGAATTGAAATCAATACAAAAGGCAGATTACAATATTGTTCCGATAATAGTTGAAAATATGACAAACATTGGTTACTGTAGGTTTTAACTACCTAACTAAAATAGACGCCATAATTCCAATGCTGTCTTCAGGCGCATCTTGATGTAAATTCGTTAAAAAAATAAATAATCACCTGATTTGGACTCGCTCGATGCTTCAGTCATCGCATGATCAATTTGGTGGCTGCAAAGTCCACACCAGCCTGCAGTAAGAACCTTTTCTTGCCGAGGAGGGTTTCAGAAAATCGATGTGCTGTGGGGGTTTGGAAGGACCCGCAGAGTTCCCAAGTGGATCTCGAGGCGCACTTGGTCCGTCTCTGCAGCCTCAGTGCGGTGCGCAGAGAGGCACCCCTGAGCGGAGCCCCGGTGCTCAAAGCTCTCCGCACGGGGATCACAGTAACACTGGATAACCATCCACCAATCAAGACTTTAAAAGGGTTTTGGGTCCGTTTCTGCAGCGCGAAGCCTTTCTTCGTCTTCGAACAACTTCTTTTGAATGCTTTGCTTCAGCCGAATCCCCCTCCGAAAAAGGCGTTTAAACGTTTCCACGGGCTTTTCCTTTTCTAAATGAAACACGCTCCAACACTTTTCATTGCATCCACGGGCGTTCTTGTGAAGCGCATATTCCGCAGCACAGTTTTTAAAAATCCATCAAGAGTGTTGCCGTGCGTCCATTCGAGCTTCACACATAAAATCCGGCGTTCATTTTTTTTTTTTTTCTTCAAAAGCGACAGAGCATCTTTCGTCTTCGTCGCCGACCGGACACTGCCGCTCTCACTCTTGTCTCCTCCAGAACTGTGTTCTCTCGGTTCCGTCCATCAGGAAAGCTCACACAGCTGGATGGAGAGAGGAAAGGAGCGGGGTGGGGAGAGTCCGAACTTCAAGATCAGCCCAACCGCCACCTTTCGGCCAATCAGAGCGCAGCCCAGTCGAAAGCTCGATTTTGATTGGTCGAAGAAGCTGTCGTGTCAAACGCAAAGCGGAGGAGAGGGGAACTAAACAGCTGGAAGCCTATGTCAACTGTCAGCCAATGAGGAGCGAGAGAATGATGGCATTTTCTCGGAGGCGCGCTGCGATTGGTGGAGAACTTTATTACGGGGGAAACTTGGAGAAAGTAAGAGTTGCCGCCACATGGTGCAATGGGACTTTTATTTGTTGGTACACCGATTAACTGAATGATAAAATGGTGGTCCATGACGTTTATATATATATATATATATATATATATATATATATACATACATATTTATATATATATATATACATATTTATATATATATATATATACATATTTATATATATATTGACCTGACCTATCGATTCTGAGACATAGACGTAGACTAACAAGAT
Source organism: Hippocampus abdominalis (assembly GCA_018466805.1). Lineage (NCBI taxonomy): Eukaryota > Metazoa > Chordata > Actinopteri > Syngnathiformes > Syngnathidae > Hippocampus > Hippocampus abdominalis. Next base: position 7,706,947 of record CM031714.1, read on the forward strand.
CCTTCCTTACAAATACATTTAAATCAGACTCATTTTCTATAGCTATAAAGTCTAAGAATGCAATATAATTCTCAGAGTCAAATTCATTTTTGGTTCATTTATATTCCCACGAGCCTGTAGTACACTGGGGAAAAAAAAGTTTTTGTTGAATGTACTCCATTTTATTTCATCAAGTGGTTGCATGGATCCAAACACATTTTTCAAGGAGATATTTAGTCAACTTAAAAACTGTATCCGGATACAGATGATTTTGATTAAATCCTCTTCACAATGATTTTTCCAGTGTGCTAAACTTCAAAACAACCCCTAGACCTGATTTATATTTTTCATTGCATAATATTGTCTTAGTTTACTGTATTCTTTATTTTTCTAAGGTGCTGGGTTTTTTCCCCTTGACAACACAAACCATTTTTTTGCATTTGCACCCAATGTCATTTGCTGCTTGGGCCAGGTAGAGTTGCGTAATCTGAACACGATGACAACATCTTTCTTTATAATAATTATGCCTCATGCATGTGGTCATTTTGGTATTACTATGACAATATATATATATTTTTAGACAGTTCATACAAAAACATAACAGTTCATGCCTTCAGCAATAGTAGACGATCCAAAACTCAATTAAAATCTGAGCAGTGTCGTTTCACATCAGCGGGCTATGGTATGTATGCCGGTGGCCACTAGAGGAAGATGTTTCCTCAAATCGCCTTTGCAGCTAATACGAAAAAAATAAAAATAACTTGCCCGAGGTAGAAATGATGTTTGGTTAAGTTGCTGTGTCTCACGCATTGATTTTTTTTCCCCCCCCTGTTGCATGATCAAACATGAATTGGCAATATTGTACATGACTGGGTCACGGCTCCACATAACCGTTTCAACCCGCTTTATTTTTCATCAAAGGTTATTATTATTGATTTAAAAGAATAAGCCGCCGATCAATGAGAATGACGCATGCCCTTTTTTCCTAACATCAGCGGCAGCTGGAGCGCTTCAGCGTGCAGTCGTAGTTGTTAATCACACAAGACATTAGTTTGCATACTCATATTTTCTCACATTTGATCTTAAAAAAATAAATAAAATCCACAAGCAAGAAAGCACAGTAGAAAGACCACAAGAGGTCGAGAGTAAGAATTGGGACTCTTTACCGTGGCTGTCAATAGCGCCCGTTCAGACTGATTAGTTAATTGTGCCGTGTCTTAACAGAGTATTGATCCAGCCCTGCTTCTACCTACTTGGCAGCAAAGGGGCCCCTTTTCTGATTAGCTCGGGCAACAAACAATAAAAGGCATGTTTTGGGGGGGGAGGTGCGGTGGAAATAACATTCATTAATAAAAATGCAGCAACAATTAACCATTTATTATTCATGCAATGGAGCGGAGCAGCGGTTTCACAACATTGAATGTGTGATGATTTCATTTTTATTGTTATTATTATTTATTTATTTATTTTAACTTCAAACAAAAAGTTTGTACCTTCCTCAGCTGGCCATTATGAAGAACTTACCTGTCAGTGGATTCGGAGGGAGTTGGGAGGGGAAGACTTGTCACTTGGAGGTCGCCAGGAGACTTTTATCAATGCGCACGGCAGCTGCTGCTCCTCGGCGTTTCTGAGAGGAGCAGAAGCAACACCAAATTAGTGAAAGAGTTATGATCAGGGGAAGGGGGGGGGGACTGCTGTACAGTAATCCCTTGTTTATCGCGGGAGTTACGTTCCAAAAAGAACCAGTGATAAGTGAAATCCGTGAAGTAGTGAACTTTATTTTTTTTTACAGTTATTACACGATAATTAACTATATATACAATGAAATCAAAGACCAACCCCTGTTTTCAGGCCCAATTACAAAAAAAAAAACCCAAACGTTCTCAACAAATAACTACAATAGTTTTTGGAAATACTGTACTGTTGACACTCGGCCCCGCCGACACGTTCTGATTTAAAGGGTTAAAAGCATTAAAAAAAACTGCACAAAAAAAAATCAGTGAAGCAGTGAAGCCACGGAAAGTGAACCGCGTTAGAGCGAGGGATCACTGGACACTGAACCACCGGCCCCACATATTCCTGATTCTGCATTAGCAAATTCCACCCACTGTATTTACGGATTTTTGTCCCCAAAAGAGTTAATGATAACCAGACCGACCTTTCGTTTTGACCACATTTGTGGTCAAAACACCAACAGAAAACCCGATTCATGAGAGTCATATTGAGCAGCTTTCCTCCTCGCTGACCTTCGGGGGCAAAGAACATTGTGTTCCGCGTCAAGTACTTGCCAATTTTATGAAACAAACTCATGCCTACTAGATGTACCTGATACTTGATCATGACTCATGATCCGGCGTCATAGCACACACCGGTACTGTATGTGTGATTTCAATCCATCCGCGATATTGAATGCTCATTAGTCCCTCCCCCTACAGGAAGAGGTTTGTCCAAATGCAGTAATTACTATATCGATTAAATTATCTCGGCCTGCTCCAACATTCCGCTTACAGTTTCAGTGAAAATAAAGGCCCAAGCATTCACATCACAGTTCACAATAACTCCGCTGTAGCGAGGAAGATTAAGAAGACAGTGCCGAGTAGATCAATAGTTTGCAAAAAAGGCAATGCGGGCAAAGTTTGTAGCTCAGGTGAGGTTTGATTGACATGGTATTGATGCGGAGAGAAATTCTTCAATGGTATACGTCGGCGTACGCAAGGTGGGCCTCAAAAACCTAAAAATAGTTGGGTCTCTGGAGTGCTCTGCTCACCCACATGAGCTAGTTGCGGCTCTGAGCGCACACAGTTCATTCGCAGTCTGGATGGGGAGTCAGAAGTCGCAAAGTATTGTGACCTCTTTAGTTAACTGGCAAAACGGAACGCGTTGACGAATCGCATGATCGAGCGCCATCCCCAGTCGCCATGGTAACGGTGGCTGTACTCTGCATTTGCATGAGACAGAACCTCCCCCTAAAACGGTGTGATTTGAACCAGTGCATACCCAGTGCTTGTTGTCAGTGAAGTCATTCTTCATTATTTGTGTATTTTCTTTATCCAGATTCCAAAAGAGTATTTTTTAAATGCGGGGAGCAAACATGCAAAAAAAAAAATTAAAAAAAAAAAAAAAGCTCCTTGATGCCCACCCTCATACAGGAGAGGAGCACAACAGATGCAAAATTTGGCATCCATTTTCATTGCTTCGCGGATGACACCCAGCTCTACCTCTCCAGCAAACCCGACGCCTCCCTACCACCGTCCTCCCTCTCACACTGCCTTTCAGAAATTAAATCTTGGTTCGCAAATAACTTCCTCAAACTGAACAGTGACAAAACAGAACTCCTCCTCGTCGGGACTAAATCCACACTTCACAAAACCAACAGTTTCTCTCTTACTATCGATAACTCCACTGTGTCCCCCTCCCCTCAGGTCAAGAGTCTGGGTGTCATCCTCGATAGCTCATTATCTTTCAACTCCCACATTAATAACATAACCCGGTCCGCTTATTTCCACTTACGCAATATCAACCGTCTTCGTCCCTCTCTCACCCCTCACACCACAGCTATCCTTGTCCACAGTCTCGTCACCTCCCGTATTGACTACTGCAATTCCCTTCTTTTCGGTGTCCATCACAAATTCCTCCATAAACTTCAACTGGTCCAGAATTCTTCAGCTCGTATCATCACTAGAACCCCCTCCTTCCATCACATCACCCCTGTCCTCCAGCAGCTCCACTGGCTCCCTGTCAAACTGAGGATCACCTTCAAAATACTCCTCTTCACATTCAAAGCCATCCATAACCTTGCCCCCCCCTATCTGTCTGACCTTCTTCAAATTTCCGTTCCCTCTCGTTCCCTCAGGTCCTCAGCCTCCCTCCGTCTCTATGTTCCCTCTGCCCGTCTCAGCACGATGGGGTGCAGAGCTTTCAGCCGCTCTGCCCCCAAACTCTGGAACTCACTACCACCCGACATCCGTAATATTGACTCTCTTCCCGTATTCAAAACTCGTCTCAAAACCCACCTATTTAAAATTGCATACTCTGTTTAGACTCATCTCCTCTTTTATTATTTATTATTTATAATTTTATATGTGGTTTTATTGCTTTTGATTGTACAGTGTCCTTGAGTGTTCTGAAAGGCGCTTATAAATAAAATGTATTATTATTAAAATAAAAAAATAACTGACTGGGGGGAAAAAAATACAAATGACATTGAATGCATTTAAGCCGCCGCATGTGTCGTCCAAACAAGAAAATAATGCATTGCACTTTGTCTTTCTCATACAGTGTGTGATTATGTGCGTGGGAGTGTGCAATGGTGGGTCAATGGTAAGTCAACAACAGTAATGGCCAGAGAGAAACAAAGTTTAAAAAAAATGTTTGACCATTTTCGAGTCATCTTTCTATGTGGAGCAATAGTTTATGGAGCAATAGGGGGTGGGGGCGGGGCATACAGATGACACTGTTTTCAAATGAGAAAATAGCCAAGAAAAAAAAAGTGTCGCAATTTAAGCCTTATGAATTATTTTTGGACATGTACAAAAACACTTTATTTTTCTTTACAAACACTTCAATTTTTAAATTGTTACTTGTCCATCAACGCAAGAATTTCATTGGTCCTTTCAGTTGAGTGTGAAATGTTTGTTTGTTCAATAGACTTCACTACAAGTATAATGTGACTTGTACTAACTTTGGTCAAAGTCAAAAAACAAACACAAACAAGACCAAAAGGGGCAAAAGTGGATGCGCTGAAATCATGTACCTCTAACAATTTAACTGAACAATCTAGCACATTAAACCAAGTTGGACACATTTTATGCCTCTAAGTCAGATGCACACAAAAGCAAGATTCATAAAAGCATGCTTGGGTAAGCTTGAAGCAAAAAGAAAAAACAAAATGTAGTTTCAATTAGGAAAAATAGGCCTCAGCAGGCCTTCAATGCCTTGACTCACCAATTGTTTGTCCATTTTTGCCGGCTTGATCAGTTGATATCCAAACTTTTCCTTTGACGTCTCCAGGTTCAAAACAATCCAACAAATGTCCAAATAACGCAGCGAAATGCCGCCGCTCGCCGAGAGGCCGACTTTCAAGCACTCTCCATTGCTTCCACAGAGTCCTCACATGTGACTAACTTGTGGCGGCCATTTTACTTTTGACCCTTGACCCTTTGCAGGGAGTGCACACTTCTAAGTGCAGTACCCATACCTGGCCAGCGGGGGTATCCTAATGGTCTGCACCAGGGATGGGCAACTTCAATGATGCAGGTGGCCACAATTTGTTGATCTGCTCATCAAAATATACACAAAATACATGCATACATTTAAAATAAGTGCTCTTAATGTATTGCATTTTTAAGAATGCATTTTCCAATACATGTATGAAACATCCACTATGCTTATGCCTACAACAAAGTGTTTGAAGCCAAAAAAAACCCAAACACATTAACCACAAATGGGTTTTTTTGTTTGTTTGTTTTTTTACAGTGCAAAGGCCTTTATTGCAAAAAAATTACAATTCAAGGTTGGCACTAAATTACTGTGCAAGTGACCAACATGAAGTGCAAGACCTCATTTTGTTTATTTTTTTCCTCCACCAAAAAAAAACTAACTCCATAACATAATATTATTGAAGTACTGTTTACGTTTCTGAAATCAAATTATTTGGCTTTCAAACAACTCCCCTGATTATTATTATAATTTTTTTTTTACTGAATCAAAATTAATCACTAACTTTCCTCCGTTTATTTGGTTTTACATTTTATTTCCCCCTACCAATCATCCTTAAATGATGAACAAACACTTTTGTAGGGAAAATAGCCCAAACTGTGAGTTTGAATCACTGCTTCTCTACGTGTGCCCTACGATTGGTTGGCGACCAGTCCCGTGACCCGAACAAGAACAAACACTGTAATTGAAGCGACCTTCCAACTCTTTGGGTTTTGCTGTGCTCCCATCCGGTATCCAACTCAGGATGAGAGGCTCCTCTAGGAGGGGAAGCGAGGCTGAATGTGGCCCAGCTCTGTCTCCTGTGCTGTACTAAACATCCAAGAGGCAACCAGAAGACGACATCTAGAGCGACGGGGAGAAATGGAAAGGGATAAAAAAAAAATTGGAGCGGTCATGTAAATTCTGAGCAAACTTTTGTCACTCCTTTCCGTCAATGTCAACTGTCAGTTCTGTTCAAGACTTCAATTCAAAAGTGGGGCAGTGGTAATAAGACGATTCGTGCGTGTGAGGGTGTGTGTGTGTGTGTGTGTGTGTGTGTGCGTACGTCTGTCTGTACTCCTGACCTCTGACCTCAAAAGTGATGTACAGCTGCTACCTGCCAATTGAGCCCGACGAGCAATCTGGTCATCTCCCTATGATGTCTACACACACACACACACACACACACACACACACACACCAGCGCAATAGAGCTGCACTTGATTGTACAAAGGGAAGATTGAATATAACACCAGGAATCTCCCATGCATCATTCTTTGACCACACCGAGTGGTCGATCAATATTTCCATTTGACCGCAGATCACGTAAATATAGGAAATGATTGATTTCATTTTTTTTTCTTGAGTAGATTATGGAAATGTTCTCCTCCCTTAAAATATCAGCATCTGTTCCACTGATGTCTTCCCTCTGATCTGCGTCCAGTTGACATTCCTGTCCGGTCAGCTTCACGGCGGTTTCTAATCAATGAGGCTGCCTGATTTTGCATCATAAACTGCCGCAACTGTCTGAGCTGGAATGGAAGGAAAGCCTTCTTGAAGACTGAATGGCCATCGTCTGTTCAGCGGGGAGCCTTTTTAATTATTTCTGTCTTGCTTGCAGTTTCAAAGGGCAGCCATGTTTTTGTGAGCCAGGCCTCGTCCTGCCCCACATGCTGGCGGGCTCATCAAGGCAAGTATGGATTTTGTTGCCATGACAAGTAAGGGCGGAGCTAACAGTGGCTGCACATGTAGCCCAGACTATAAACAGTGTCTTTGAACAGCGTAATCAAGTATGTATTGCTTACCAGAGGCAAAGGTGATGAACTAAATCGAACCAGCACATTCAAAGACACACAGTGCAGCTCTGCTTACCTTTTGGCATCAACGTCTAGTTGATACTAAAAGCAACCCTCCATACCTCCTCAAAGCCTAAAACCACAACGCAGAGCATGATGCCCAATTCAGATTTTTTTGGGGGGGTTAAATCTGATATTTTTATGAACTCGAAAAATAAATGCAACTTCTAGTGTGAACGGAACGCATCCGTGATGTCACTCACGTGCATGTGCATAAAGCACCATGTCGCGTGACCCCCCTTCCCCTATAAAAAAATGACGTCATGTGGCAGCGGCTGTGTTTACAGAAAAAAATATCCTGCATGTAGCAGCTCATCTTATCTCATATTGACAGAGAAGCAAAGTGGGAGGAGATAGAAATATTTTGGCGATATGAGGAGAAGCTTTCATGCTCAATTTTGTCTTTAACTCTTGACCCGTGTGCATTGGTGAATCATCCATCCATCCATCCATCCATTTTCCTACCACTTATCCGGGGTCGGGTCGCAGAGGCAGCAGCTTTAGCAGTATCCGGGATCTCGTACTTTCGGTCACGACCCATAGCTCGTGACCATAGATGAGGTTTGGAACGTCGATCGACCGGTAAATTGAGAGCTTCGTTCGTGTTTGCGTGTCCTTCCAATCTGGCTGGCCTTCATCCTAATTATGAACACAATAGCGAGAAGCCACGTCAAGTGTTCCCTTCTCCTGCTGCAAAACATCCAGAAGAAAAATGATCCACAGCTTTTATCCATGTTCTCTGTGGTCACGCAACTGTTTTTGATGTCTCATCAAAAAGGAATTCCACTTCCAGTTTATCAATCGGTGTTCCCCGGGGCTACAACTTTAACTTGATTGCAAAAACATTTCATCAGATTGTAATGCTTGGTATTATGACTATACAGTGAAACTCCTCTCCAACAAAATCTACATGGGTGAAAATACCCCCTAGTGTGAAAAAATCTTCATGCATTAACACCATTCCCACTTTCCTGTTCCAAATTTGCTACAGTGAAAAACCCCCTGTTGTGAAAAATATCTTGTTGCAAACATGATTTCGTTGTCGTGGAGTTTCACTGTATATTCTTCAAATATTTACTGAATGAAAGCACAGTGATGTTTAATACGAGCTATTTGGTAGTGCCCGTAAATTAAAAAAATTCGGCGATGCTAGTGCAGCGGAATAAATCTGAATAAATTTCAGTAGTTCAAAAAGTGACATGCATATCTTAGAAAGGTTTGAATCATTTATATTCTAATTTCCTAATCTTACATTCGAATTTGAGTATTCAGACCTGCAACTGGAGAAGAAAGTGGAGAAAACGGTGAGGGTGTTCGGAAGGGATTTAATGAGCACACCTTTCTCGGGTGCTTTCGCCGAACTCGGCTATCATGATGAACTAGTTTGCTCGTTGCCCCCCGCCCCCCGAAATCCCCTCCCTCAGCCTCCATCGCTCTACTTACCTTACATGCCGCGACACAAACTGGGGCCTGGCAACACATAATAAATCTAGAAACAGAGGAGAAGAGAGAGGTGGAAGAGTTCAATGCTGATTCGTTGTCAGATTTTTGTTCCGACATCAAGACCCCGGTGGACGAATATGTATTTTTATCAGTGCAATCCTTTTTGGCGACATTTTGTGATTCATGAGCTTCTTCTATATGATAAGGTATGAGGTCAATAAAACCTCCGATCAATTTTGCTATTCATACACAGGGCTCGCGGTGTCATGAGCAAACTATGATTCATACACTCATTAGACACTTCATTATTTACTCGAATAACGTTCATGATAAAAGCCGTAGGATCATAAAGTGTGTTTAGAAAAATTGGTTTCGGAATGAATCTGTCAAACATAATATGCTATTCCATTGGTTTGTTTTTTGCAAGGGTGTACAGTCCCCACGTCATCTGAAAATTTGACCAATACTGTATTGAGAATTGTATATGATCAATTGTGATTATTTAGGTAACGCTATTTACTTTTTAAAAAAAATTTACTCGCTAAACAGCACGACCACGGATCGATGTGTGTTGAGCTACTTTCTGGTGCGAGGTAGTAGGATGAATGATTCAGTACCAGCCAATTCTGGACCTAGTCTGAAAAGACGTTTAGAAACGTCTTTGGGAGTGAAGGAGTTAAGTTGCTCGACGACAAACGGAAGCGTTAGCATTCCACACGGCGCAACAAAGCTAATATTCTCAGGCAGTGGAATCACGCATAAAGTCATAATACAAACATCAATACGTTTTCAATGGCAACCCATCTCATATTTTCCCAAGCTTTGAATGACTGGCCTGATGCCCCCCCCCCCCCCCAGCTGTTGCTTTCATCTGCCCTTTGCTCCTTATTTTCATCTCATCTTCTTATCATACATATGAATACTCCTCTGCCTCCTGTCTACCTCCGCCCGGTGTATCGCGAGGGGCATGTGAACTGAGCTGCAACTAACCAGATAACCATGAACTGTTCTTTAACCCTTTCAGGGACGGACGGCGGCGACTGCAGTGCACGGATGATCATGTTATCAGGTGTCCGGGGCGTTAACACGGCGCTCGGATGGCAAATCAGTAACCAAAATGAAAAAGCGTGCCTCACCAACCCATTTTTTTTGTTTTGTTTCCCCCCCCCCCCCCTGTATCTCGACAGTGACGATAACTCCATCTCCGCCCTCCCTCACACCGACTGGTCGCCGTCGGCATTTCTATGGATGCACTCCGTTGCTCATGACTGCTTTTGTGATGCTTTTGTAGCCGACACAGTTTGAGCCATGATCCAATTCTGTTTGTCTTGCTACGTCTGTCATGTTTATCCAGACCTGGCAAAGATGTCAACACGAAGGGGGGGGAACAGGGCGCTGAGGTAGCTCAGACTTCAATTTCTATCGTTTGTTGACATTTCTTTTTTCAAAGCGCCACCTATTTAATGCATACAATTTGAATATTTTATTTTGCTCAATATAGTTATTACTATTCAACTGGTTGAGGCCCAGTCCAGAGTAAAGCCCGCGCATCCCCCCAAAGTCAACTGTGAGGAGGCTCCAGTTGACTCATGAACCGAAATGAGGACAAGCATTGCAGAACATGGATGGATAGTTACTGCATTTAGCTAAAGTGAGACAATTTCGCCCCATTTTGAACACCCTCTTATAACTTATGGTCCCTTATTCTGAAAAATCTCAGACAAAATTGGCAAGTTGATGTCCAGTTAACACGACATTGTTTCTCTCTTTCAAAATTTGGAATTGATAAAACTCTTCCGATTCATTTTCATTCACACTTCAATTTGTTATGAATTCACAAAGTTTCACACAAGGTGCTTTTCGAAACTTTTTTAAATCAGTCTTTTTTTTGGGGGGACGTGAATATGAAATGTTCCCAACATGTAAGAGGCAACGGATTCTTTTTAAACTCACTGAAAGCTTCGACTTTCTTGTCAGTGTTGTAAGCACCCCCCCCCCCCCCCCCCCCCCCGTGGCCTCATTATCACACAGACAGGCAAGACCCAGCAGCCAAATCTGGAAACAGGCACAGAGCATTAGATATATATATTTTTTAATCCACATTGTTTCATACTATGATGCGGGCACAAGCACATTTTCAATTACAAAACCCGATTCAAAAAAATAATAATAATACCGAATGCCCTACCCGGTAAAACGGCAGGACTCACCTTCAGTTGGAGTGATGATTCATGTTGCAGAAATAGTTTTTGTGACATTATTGGTTTCGTGTAGCTGCCACTTGGTAGGGTGGGGGCGGGGGGGGGGGGAGATTTTCTCTCAGGTAACTGCCAAATCGTGGATAGGGGAACTTGCTGTCATGGTGGTGTTCTGTAAATTAACATGACTAAGTGCTGTAATAAACGTGTTATTACAGCACGGCTAAAATCTCAACAGATTCCTTCAAGAAATTATTAGCAGATCACAAACGAAAAAGAATTACAGTGAAACTCCTCTACAACGAAATCATGTTTGCAGCAAGACATTTTTCACAACAGGGGGTTTTTCACTGTAGCAAATTTGAAACAGGAAAGTGGGAATGGTGTGAATGCATGAAGATTTTTTTCACACTGGGGGGTATTTTCACCCATGTAGATTTCGTTGTAGAGGAGTTTCACTGTATCTGAAAATGGAAGGTGAATTAGCACCATGGCCGAAACACAAGCGATGCGAGACAGATGAGGAAAAACAAAACAAAACAACAACAAAAAACCTCGGCTAGGAAGGAAACGCACAACGGCGAAGGTGGCAATTTTCCTCAGGCGGCGAGTGTGATACGGCGCTTCTTATTCTGACAGGATGAAACATCTTGTTTGTCTCCTTCGCTTCCAGAGCCCAGAGCAGGAACCTGGAAGCCAAACTCCCTCGCCTCACCATCAGCAGCCCATCTGTCTGCTTTCATACACTCGCATAGAAATACACACACACACATATACCCATACGCCGAACATTCCCACGTGGCCGTTCTCCCTCCAACACTAAGTCACACAGAGTTTACATTACCTTTATTCAGCCTGCTGGCATTCCACAGAATGAGAGGGGATTGCTCTATGTTAAGGAGTATAAATAGTCGAAAAGAGGGATACGGCAAGACAACTGGGACACGGTCACACTTCCTCCAGCTGGACTTTTCCCATCTGAGATTGATTTACACAAAGTTAAAAAAAAAAAAAAAAGGAACACGAGTGAAAACATTTATGAAATATGGTAGAGAGAATCACTGATGACGCTCAAGATTGAAATAATCTGATTTTAGTCAGAGGGACCAAAGACTCTCGCACGTAAATATGTCGCCTATCGTCTCATAAATCTCGCCTGTCAAGCCTGCTCTGCTGACATGTGTTCAAGATCGCAGTCAATTGAGTGAGGGAGGGGAGCAGACGGTTAAGCGCGGGGGTCTCGCAAGAACGCAGCTCGCCAACTTTGATGTGTGATTACACATGAAGTCAAATGCACAGAACAATGAATGCACCCCCCCCCCCCCACACCCCCAACACAAACACACATTTCTAATGAGGGGCAACCGCTGCCAGATTCGGTAGACATCCAACCTAAATAAAAGACATTCAGATGCAAAAGAGCAGGTTCAACGTGAGGTTAAGCTCTCGTAAAAAAAAGGGTGCGACTTCCTTCTGAGCAGTCACAAAAGGCAAGAAGCGCGACGTATTTACAATAAGATTGCCGCCGCGGCTGAGTGTTTCTTTACAGGGACTTTTTTGTGTTGCTTATAAGCTCGACGTGGCTGTTGAGGTTCAGACCGTGGCAGATATTTAAGGTATGAAGAAAGTGCAATAATTAGAGCTGCATAAATAAAATGAATGGATCAGGACTGCTTACTGGATACATTGAATTTAGTCACAGAAAGCTGAAAAAAAAAAAAAAGATAAGCTAGCCAGATTTGCTAAGAAGTCTTTAAAGCTCATTCAGTCAAGTTAAAAAACTCCACATTGCCGTCCAGTAGCAGCCGGCGTAGTTCCTGGGGCTCGGTGACAGGCAGTGAGCAGGTGAAGTCCTGGCACACGTAGGCGGTGGCTACTCCGCCCTGCTGCGACATGGAGGATAGCGCAGGCAGACGCTGGCGGAGGAAATCGTCCGAATTGTCGTCTAAAAGCATCAGGACCTGCCAAATGGGCAATGCAGAAGAGGAAACATCAGACCAAAGGTTCTTCAAATATGCTACAATATGATTGAGAGTGAGGATGTCACTTTCCAAATAAATATAAATATGCTAATTTGAATTGGACTTTTATAACAGGGTTCTCTTATTAACTCATTCAGTACCAGCCAATTCTAGACCAAGTCTGAAAAGACGTTTAAAAACGTCTTTGGGGGTGAATGAGTTAAAAATCTGAAACTAGTCTTCTGGGAGAGAAAAAAAAAAGCTAGTCAGAGGGCGGCCATTTTGCCACCAGCTGTGGACTGGAAATGACATCACAGTTGCTCAGGAAACGGCCGATCGCGCCTAGGCTGTTTTCTGCGTTAGGTCATGTGACATTCGCAAGCTTCGCCACTGTCATGAATCACAACAGAGACTTTTCCGATGTTTTACTGATAGCATCCACTCAGGCCCACTGGCCAGAATCGACAACACCTTATTGAGCTTTGAGTGGTCACTCGGCGGTGGCCCGAAATGGTTCCAAAGGCCACCACGTGGGCCTTACAGGGCCTTTCGACTGCCAGTGTTTGAAGGCTGTCACGACAGCGGGGAGGTATTTCTAAGTACAGAGCTAGCATAAGTCACCATTCACTCATTAAATATTTATACTGCGCCGTTTCATTCTGTTTACAGACGGTGGCAAACATAAGCAACTGGAGGCACAGGAACTTATAGATTCACACTGGGTGCTATTGACGGCGGCTGGAAACATTTCGCAGACGTTTCGACACACACTGGGGAAGACTGTGTGGGGGGAAAAGGTGCGATGGAATGTGTTCAAGACGGTGTGACTGTTGCTAAGGAGACGAGATGAGGGTTTCCATGACAAGTGGAACCTTTGCCTTTTTGTCCTGACTCTTTTTTTTGTTGTTGTTGGCTTGTCAGCATCATGTTGTCTCCATGGGGAGGGGGACCAGAGCACACAGAGCTACATCCTGTAACTTAAAGGTCATGCTACTGTAGTGTCTGAGTCACAACTCGATTGAAACACCTGTGGGGGACAACAAGATTGAAAGTAAAAGGGGGGGACGGATGAGATGGATGATGATTTGAATTTTACAATAGTTAATCTCTCAATCACCGGTCATTTTGGAATCATTTCATCCGATCTTAATTCGCTGCGCAAGCTAATGCTAACGCGAGTAAGATTTAGAAAGTAGTAGACGGATGATGATTTGAATTTTACAATAGTTAATCTCTCAATCAGCGGTCATCTTGGAATCATTTCATCTGATCTTAATTCGCTGCGCAAGCTAATGCTAACGCGAGTAACATTTAGAAAGTAGTACACGGATGATGATTTGAATTTTACAATAGTTAATCTCTCAATCACCGGTCATGTTGGAATCATTTCATCCGATCTTAATTAGCTGCGCAAGCTAATGCTAGCGCTAGTAACATTTGGAAAAGTGGTCAACTCGTCGTGAAAATTAAAGTGGAAATATCAAACAGTTATTGTAAATGATCTGTTCTGAACTCCTGTTTGACATTTGTCATATTGAGCACAATAACGCTGCCAAGAGATGCGTCAGTAACTCACGCAACTTCCTAAAACTGACATCACAGTAGCCTGGGTCTGTGGGCTCTCAACAACAACAACAAGTATGTGTTTACCCCACCTTAGGTTGGAATAAACATAATTTTGGGTTGTCCTTCTTTCGGGTTAGATTTCCGAAAATAACTCACGAGATCACGTTGGTTACTGCATGCCGAGCGGCTGCGTGTGAAATCAGAGCAGACATTTGGCGACACATGAGAGCAGACTAACTTAAACCTACCATCAACACAACTCCCACCCGTTACATGTTCTCGCAAGTGACATCTTCTTCCCACTCTCCCCTGCGCGTTCTGCCAATTCCAGCCCCGGCTAATACGCAACAAACAGAACGGAGAGTGCACCTGTGTTGAAAGCGCACCCATCTTCAAGGCGACCGTTTCACCTGCTCTTAACTTCAAATCAAGCCGCGGCACAAGTGAGAGGCTTGCCCACGCGCCGACGCCGAGGTGAAAGCCGCGCAATAAACAACACGCATGAAGCTCAATGACGGGGGGGGGGGGGGGGGGGGCATGTGTAGCAGACCATGAGGAGACTGACTTCCTCAACCCATCCCTCATTGTCCCTTTGCTTTGCCCGTTTCGCTCTAGATATGAAGAAGCAGCCCAAGTCATCATAACAAACGGGCATCTGGACTCCAGCCCTCAGGACAGATACACACACACACACACACACACACACGTTCACACTTGGACAGCTTGGAAAAGCTGGTGACGGTGGGAGTCGGAGCTACGGGACCGCATGCGCTGCATACATCATCTGTCATCCTTTGACATCCACTTTACTAGCAGCTTCATTCACATACCGTAAAAGTGTGGGTGTAAAAGTGCGGGTGTAAAAGCGTGGGTGTAAATGCATGTACAGTGGGCCGTCTTATCTGTCCAGCGTGGGGTCATGTTTTCGACGGGGATGAACACAGAGCGGGGCGTCGACCGCGGCAGATGCGCAGACATGCTAACAACCACGGCGATGATTACATCTCAAAACGATGACCACACCCTCCCTCCCTCCGGAGCTTTGCGGGGACACAGAGATGAGGAATTACGACATACGGGGGACATCGAAAGAAAATGTAACATTTCAGATTAGTAATTCTGGGAATGGAAAAGTCGGATAAATGTCAGGATTTTATGGGGGATATATAGCGGGGGGGGGGGGGGGGGGGGGTGACGAGTGTGTCAGTATCTCACAGCTTTACAGGCGAGCGGAAAGATCGGTCTTCTATCGGTAAGAACCATCCGGGACCCTCTCTGCCAATCATCATATGTCCAGCTGTGGGATTGATTGGCTTGAGCAGGTTATCACCACAAAGCGCGCCAATCTATTTTCCCGAGCGCAGAGAATGTTTTGGGACAAATAAACACAAACAGCCGCTTGGAATTGGTGAACGGCGATCGTGATGGAAGGGAGGCAGGAGTAGCAACAAGACAGAAAGTGGTTGCGAGGGCGCCTAAGAAGTCATAAAGGGGCCCAGAGAGACCAGATCGCTCTTTTTTTTTTTTTTTTTAAAGGAGTACTGGTTTGCCTCTGGCTAGCTTCTTGAACTCTCCCCATCCTTCCATGTTCTTTCCTTTTACAGCCTCCTTTATAACCCAGCCTTTCCGAACCCTCTCTCTCGGTCTCTACGGACTTGTTAGGGATATCCCGACGTTTCCCTCCAGCGTTTAAAAGGTGCCTTCTGTCAGGACTAGCTTTCCTCTTAAAGGCCATTGCTATTGCATCCCATTTTTTCGAGCTATCTATCCCGCAATCTTCTTCCTCTTATTCTTTTTTTTTTTCAACAGTCAAAACGTCGATATAGGCTTCAAATAAAGGCAAGAACATGTGAGAGAGATTCAAATCTTTACACGCGGTCATGCCAAGGAAACCTAATATTATCATATATGTGTGTGTGTGTGTGTGTGTGTGCGTTCGTACAAGTGCTCAGGGCTCGGTACAGCTCATTCAGCACACAAGCGAGCAGTAATTGGATTTAAATTAGGCATGTTCCTCGGCTCAAAGCTTCCTAATGTAACGTGAAACAGAATGCCCTCACTCTCTCGAGTCTCTCTCATCCGCTTATCCCCTCTCACAGAGTTTCCCACCCTTAGTGATGTCCCTCCCGTTTGACCTTTATCAGTTATTTTATTTCTATATGTATTTTCTTTTCAAAAATGTGTCCCCCATTTTCCATCAGTTGAATGGTTTCAGTTGAATACAAATTTAAAAAAAATTTAAAAACGGCCCTTTCGGGTGTATCACTTCTACATTTGTACCGTATTGGCCCGAATATAAGACGGCCCTGATTATAAGACGACCCCCCTTTTTTTCAAGACTCAAGTTTGAAAAAAGACTTTTTGAACACCAAATTAATTTTTATACAGAAAATAATTACAGTACATCTGCAACAAATGATTATAACAATATATTTGAGAGACAAAGCATGTTATTTTGCCTCATTGAAATCTTAATATCTGAACATTTAAATATGTCAACTAAAGTGCAAATTACATCATAACTTCTCCTCAGCTGCCGGTTAACCTGGCCGATCTTCGACCCACTTTTCTCCAGATTGTCGCTACGTTTCTCCATTTTCTGTTATCTCAACGATTATTTTCTTCTCTTTTATTTCTTACCGCTATTTTTATTCTTCGTGGCAGGGGTTCACTTTGGCCTGGGGAGTCAAGTTCAGCATTCGCATCAATGATATCTGGCGCAATCTAGTGTCGTGAATGGGTATAACGTCTAGACCCCGAATATAAGACGACCCCCACTTTTTCAGTCTTATTTCAATGCAAAAAAAAAAACCACCGTCTTATATTCGGGCCAATACAGTATATGAGAAAGAGCCTCATCGGCAACGTGCTCGTGGGAGTGAACGCTTGACAAGTTGTTGGCAAAAGATGGAATTTGCATCGGCGCGTGGGCACACCCGCGGCTACACGGGGATATCCCTCTTAAGTGCGCTACATTTGAAAGTGTGTTGTGCTAATCCACCGGGAAGGATGCAAGCTCATCATCTGTTTGTGCGTGCGTGTGTGTATGTGCGCAGCAACTAATGGGCAGCTCACCCAACATCTGGACATACATATATAGTAGCTTCCATGCTTGCTGATCCAGAATATTTGTTATCCCCCAGAAAATTTGATTGTAGAATAATACAGGCTGCTCAGTGAATCATTTTCGACCTGCCGATTTCTGAAAATGTGTCCGTTTGCACTCGCGCCAAAAGCGAAGCAGAGTTGCTCTCGAGTGATGTTGGATTCGCAGATTAGGATTACCTTCTGATACTTTACCGATCACGTCATTTCTTGAAATAAAATCGAAATCAAATGACATCTTCGGTATTTAAATGACTTGTTAACTCGTTCAGTGGTTCAATATTTTCCGAGATGAAGATTTACCCATGCTCCATGACCATAATAATAGTCATAGTGATTTGACGCAACCAACAAAAACTCTCCGGTTGTGCTCTAGCAGCCAATCCCGTCTGATAAAGTTGAGAGTATTTAGTCTCAGCATGTGACCCGGGAAGTGATAGTCCGTCGGGTGCATGGCCCTGAATAACAGATGCAGGCTGATAATGGCTCCATCGAGTTCGCTCTCGGTCTTTTCTCTCCCCACGGGGATCTGGAGCGACCCTGATGCCACCGCGACCTCACGTCTGATAACGCCGTTCTATTCCATTCCGAGCCCTGTTGAGTGTTTTGAGTGCTGAGTGAGGATAAAATAGATACTTTCATTTGCTGATCTCATTACGGCCATGGTTAAGTACGACACGGGCCAATGCGAATTTCTCATTTGCTTTGGTGAGATTTGCTGGAGCTGCATGTTCTCTCTTTTTTTTAAAAATATATTTTGGGGGAAACTTACTTTTCTGCTTGTGTGTGGCTTTGCTAATCACGCTGAAAAATGTGTTGATTTTAAAAATAACCTAACAATCATTAGCTGAGAGAAGAAAGGGGAAATGAGGAGATAGTCCAAAAAATAAATAAAAATGAAGCCATAAAAGTCTCTAAATCGAGCTGCATAATGTGTTTTTTGTTTTGTTTTGTTTTTTAAACTATGCCCATGGTGTACTTTGTACAAAGACATTATACAGTCAAACCTCAGTTTTCGTCCATCATCCGTTCCAGAAGGCTGTTCGAAAACCGAAATTGTTCGAAAAACAAAACCACGCTCTTGTTAAAATAAAAATGTTTACTGAACATGTCTGCTCACAATGGAAAGCAACACGAGGAAGCGTCACTTCCTCGTGTAAGGAAGGCGGGAGGAGTCAAATGGTGCATTCAAGTGCGCTCAGTTTGTTCGAAAACCGAAATTTGTTCGTCACCCGACGCATAAAAAGCTCGAAATTATTGGTTGAAAACCGAATTGGTCGAGAACCGAGACGTCTGAAAACCGAGGTTTGACTGTATTGTGATCTTGCTGGGGCTGATTTTTACTGGAAGATTTCGTGATAATTGCACGACTATTTTTGTGTGTTTGTTGCACATGCAGACCCTAAAAAATTCTCACCACAAATTCCACCCGCCACCTCCACCGTAATCGCCAACTTCACAAGCAATCAAGTGCCGCTTACGAAAAGTTAAACGCCGAGAACGGCTCGCTCGCCACCATATTTTCGGAAATACTCAGACAAAGGATTTGCTTGATGGTTTCATTTCACACTTGATTGGTTGGCACTCCAGAAACTCAACTATTTGTGAGCAATCCATAAAAAAAAAAATTGGGGGCATGACGGACAGCGCTTGTCAAGATTAGACATCATGTGCAGATGTAATTAGAGCCTCCTATACTTACCCTGTGCAGGAGGAAGAGTGAGTGGACTGCCTCGAGAAGACCTTTTGTATCTGGAAACTCTTTTTGGCCGCAGATCACAATCTAGGGGGGGAAAAAAAAAAAAAAAAGGGGTGATGTCGAGGAAATATAAAAAGGGAGTCAATGGGATGGGGAGAGGCGGAAAACAAAATGCGAGAACATGATTAGAGTGGAACAAGAGGGGAAAGGTGGTACGAAAGAGGGGGCGAGGGGGGCGGGGGGTGAGGTGACGGAAGTCAGTGTCGGATTTGTAGCGGTAACGAGGAAAGGCAGGTGTTGTCACTGAGACTGCTGCGCCCTTTGAGCTTGTTACTCTTGCCCCGCGGCCTTAACTCATCCTCGGCAGGTCACGTATATAGGAAAGAAAGTTAACTAGACTTGCAATTGTCCCCCCCCCCCCTTTCGCAACTCCCTATAGTCTCTCAAGTTTGTTCAAAGTTTGTCAAGGAAACTCTGATTTAATTGGTTCTCCTAACACGGGGGTCGGCAACACGCGGCTCCGGAGCCGCGTGCGGCTCTTTAGGGACATCTAGTGGCTCCCTGGAGCTTTATAAAAAATGTTTGAAAATGGAAAAATATTTTGATCGTAGGCTAATATAGCTCAAATAGATATAGATACATGTTGCAGCTCCCGAAAAAGAAGAGCTTTGGTGACACGAATTGATAATATTTCAATTTTGTGCGTGTTTTTTTGTGAGACTAACCTGCTTAAGCGTGTGGTGCTGTGCCATAAGGGCCCGCACCATCTCTGGTAGAGCGATGGGTATATTGGTGAGACGGTCCGAGAACGCTGCCAGTAGCTTTTGGCACCGCTGGAGCCATTCCTGCCTTCCGGTGTACTGGGATAGACGCAACAGACTGGACGCTGACACGGAGTTAGCACTGGGCTCGGCTCCATCCTGATCTGGATGACAAAAAAAAAATTGTTCAGCGCATTAGATAGACTACATTATCATTATTTCTTTATAAAACAATATTGAAGCCAGGCTTCAACATGAACAGTGGCCACCCAACGCTCACTGAAACTGGCCTGACTGGACCAGTGCAAATTTCATAAATAAATACAGTACGGGGAAATTAGCACAATTTCATGAATAAATACCGTACAAGGAAATTAGCACATTCTTGATCTTTCAATATTTTGAAGTGAAAATTATTCAAACTCATTCACTCCCAAAGACGGTTTTAAACGTCTTTTCAGACTTGGCTGGTACTGAATGAGTTAAATGCTAAAATAATGCAATACAAAGACATTTAATGTGAATTGCACTGAAACTCGGATATTACGAATACCCGTGGGCCAGAAGCAGTTCTGACAGGGTTACCACAACTTCCCGTCAGACCATATCTTGCCCTGTTAAGTGATTGGGTCTTATCTATTATCAGTGTACAACGAGAGCCCGTGGGGCATCTTCTCATGACCTACGACCCCACAAAACATCTGCATAGCAACAAGACCCACGTGTCGCAGTCAACATAGCCCATATGCCTTTGAGAGGAGATGACTAAATGAAACGAATTCATTTTCAGCAGAGTAAAGTTGGCTGTCAATAAAAAAAAAAAAAACCCTCACCTATGAAAACAGATTTTTAAAATGGGAGTGCCTAGAGTCGACATCCCAATGTAGATTAAACGCACAATTGGGACGGACCCTCAGCGCTGCTACGGCGTCGCAAATGAACCCACCAATACATCACAGTCAATCCTTTAATATGAAAGGTCTCTCAAACGTCGGCTCCAATCAATAACATCACATGCCGATGCGACAGGCATAGGAACCCTGACGTACATTAAAGCGCTCCCGCAAGCAATCTCATCACTGATCTGTCAACAGCTCACATTTTTTTTTTTTTTAACCATTAGCTTTTTCCCCATCTTTTCGTGCATGATGATACCCCATTTATCACATCTTGCCTCATTTTGACGCCGTTTTAGACAACCCGCATACGCTGGGTGTTTCATGTATTCAGTGACTGTAAACACATAGCGGGATACGTGTCATTTGACCAAATTTTTCACAAATTCAGCCGAAAACTGTCCGCAACCACAATTCCATCCGCTTTCTCCTCCGGCGTTTATTCAGGTGTGAACGAGAGCGTGAACTGCCGCGCGTCCCGACGTGTCAGCCCTGTGTGACTGATTAATGGGTCGCACCTAATACCGCCATTTATTCATGAAAGATGAAATATTTTGCTTGCCAATTAATTTTGGAAAAAATGTGTGCACATGGGTTTTCATCAAGTCTGGACTCCGGCCTTGTAGGCATTTGATCAATCCTTGGCTCGATTTCTCACATCATAGCCACAAACAGCATTGATATTTTTTTTTTCCCCCTGTATGAAATTAGACTCTCAGGAAACCATTTGCTATGGTTGTCATCGCGGGTCAAATGTTTGGGGGGGTTGATTCAAACTTTTTTTTTTTTGGTTTTGTTTTTAGTAGATCAAAGTTCAAGGAGTATCCTATGGAGGAATATCGCTATGTGATCAGCTCTACCTGGCAATACGTAAAGCATGTGAACTGAGGAAAGCCTTTTTATTGATATATTGATTTATTTGAGGGAACCAAACCCGAGTGTCTCAGTATTTCATGACAACTTATGATACGCCAATGATATGTGACTGTAAGTCTCCCTCTCACCTTCTTTGAGTTGTAGAAGAACAGTGCTGTCACTCGGGTCAGAGCAAAAGTAGCCTCCACCCGCCGAGTCCCAGAACAGCGTGTCCTGTCTGAGCTGCAGCTCTTCAGCCCACTGCAGCCACTCGGTTTGCATGGTGGCCTCGTAGAGATCCAGCAAGCCGCAAATGATGAATGCGTAATCGTCCAGGAAGCCAGAAATAGGTGGTGATCTATTTAAAAAAAAAAACAGGACAAGATTGATTGTCAGGAATGTGTGTCCTGGTACGATAGCTTATATTGGAACCAAATTTGTACACAAACATTCCCATACATAAACATTCTACCTTTAACAAATCACTGAGGAGGGGTTAAAATTTGTCAATGCCATTATTATTGTGGGTACTTTTGTGTAGAACTGCAAGTCTGCTTCACAGTGGTGAGGCATTTTGCTTGATTGCGTAATCACTTCAAAACGCAGGCAGGAACGCGTCGAATCAGGTGCCAATCTCAAATTTGAATGATTCAGCGGTTCAAATTCCTCACAAATCTCTGACGACAGTCTTTTTCGATCGATACAATTCACTTTCAAACATAACTTCATTTTCTCACCCCATACTCACAAAGTGCAACTCTCAAAGGAGCTGAAAGAAGGTCCAGTGTACTCCCCTACACTAATTGCATTCCCCCTCAGGTTCCCACAGTGGCACCATGCGCGGGTGAGTGCAAGTGGATGGAGGGTGACAAGGGGTCAGATAGTGTTGTGTTCGCAAAAGCCGGTGGACAGGGCGATGGAGACCGCGAGGAGAGTGGTCAAGTGGCTGAAAACAGGCCTTTTGAGGACATAGGGAAACTTTTGAGTGGTCTTGTTGAGGTGAGGAAACGCATCGTTTGTCTCTCTGACAGACGGTCCGAGCCACCCCGATAGGTCCAAAGGGCAAAGCGAGGGCTCGGGAATTGAACAAGAATAAGACTCGAGGTTTTGAAAGACACATTTGGACATGGTGGCAAAGTTTGCGGGGCAAAAAAATAAATAAAATACTAAGTGCCTACAGAGGACAATTTAAAAGTAGTCTTTGAGGAGGTATGGGAAGGTCACAAAGCATATAATTCCATCTGCTTTTAGCAATGCGAACCACGTTCATTAAAAAAAAGGATCACAAGCTATGGATAACAGAAGACTATTTGCGGTTCAAATATCAGCCTGTGCGTCAAGGAAGCTACGTGGTGAGAGTTCGGCAAGTGTGACGGACGTTTCAGAAGAGCGGAGACATTATGAAGGCCGCTACACCAAAGGAAAAAAAATATATTATCCTGAAAATGTCCCCGGATTATCACAGCTATATAAAAGCCCCCCCCCCCCCCACCTCCCCACCAGCAACCACATCACAGTGGCAGTTTGTCTCCGATAATAGTGTCTCCATCGCACAAGGACATGTCAGTTGCTTGAGGTGACCAGTTAAAAGGACGACGGCCGTCAAGAGAAAAACTCTTAAAGAGATTAAAGCGTGTTGGAAACATTCAAGGACCTTTTTAATTCACCCCCACCCGATCCACTTAAAATGTTGGAAGCACAATTTGGAAAACAAATGGAGAGGAACCGTACAAAGGCACCGGTCAGAACACAGTAATCTGATTACTATTGCATTCCTGGAATCATATATAAACAAGGTACTGAATGTAATCGGACGAAAACATTGACCAGCTGCAGCCCGGAAGTAACCACAAAGCGCCCGTAGAGGGCCGAACGCTAGCATAGCGCACAATCGAACTGTCGCCTGAGCATTGCAGATGACAGTGGATTTTGTCGCTACTATGCTTATTAGTCTGTCCTCAGCTTGTCTGTAATTTTCTGCAATTATTAACCGATTTTAAGTGGTGAAATACAGTTTGTTTTATATTTAATTCAATTTAATAAAACATTTTCTATATTTTGTTCTTCTCCTTTCATAACTTTGCTGCTGTGAATTGTGAATTTCTCCAATGCGAGACTAATAAAGGATTTCTTATCTTATCTTATCTTAAAATAGCTGCAGATTCCCTCACTCTATTCCTTCGTCCCTCACAATTGAAAGTCTGGATACGTTTGAATAAACCTGTTTTGTTAAAATAAATTATAATTAAAAAAAACAAAAAAAACAATGACGCTCATTATTGTTAGCAAATGGAAATAGTTTTGGTTGTCCCAATTGACTGCAAATAAAGTTTAGTTCAATTTCATGGATTTTTTTTTTAATGCGTTGTAAATAGTGTATGTAAAATTCTGGTTTCAACTTTATATGCTTGTAAATGACTAAATATATCCAAATGAATTTTACAACATTTAATATTCAAGGTCATTCCAAAAACATTACTGTGCCATTTCCTCATTTCATGACATTTTCATTTGAGCCTGATTGTCGAACTCAAAACCCAAAACAATTCCACGATGGAACAATTGTTGTCGATTTACAACAACGCTTGGCCCTAAAAAAATATCCAACATCTCGAGCTACCTCACAGCATCTTTCGCATCGGCTAATCAACACGTCCCCAACAATTAACCCAGTTAGCCGAGGTAGCAACCATTGCTCCTGCTAAATGAGCCCACACCCTCATATGCGCCTCGTATGACGTATACAAATGCTGCGTCGAGCTGGAGAAAATCGCCACGATAAGCACTCCCCATGCTGACACACAAGCGAAGATGACAATTACGAACGAGACGGGAGCTGCGGATCAAGGCCACGGTGTTCAAGCAACTCGCGTGTAGCTCTTCATGTGTGTTTAAAAATGAATGCCTTTTCTCTTGGGTGTTGTGCTACGCCTGGCATATTTGTTTTTTGTTTTTTTTTCTGCTGATGCGGCGGTTTTATCCACTCGCTCATTCACATTAACTAGGGCGCAGCGCTGGCCAACAGAACCAGGACACCTGCAGCCGTGCAGTGAGCATAATAGTGAAAATATGTCAGCGCAAACGCACCTTTGGACAAGTAAACAAAGCGTTTGTTGCTTTAAAAACGAAAGTAATCACCCAGTTTCTCAGTCAAAAAAAAAAAAGGCTGTGAGCTGGAAAAGGTCTCCGGCCACAAGATCGTATTCACGCAACAGGCTTACATAATCAGTTTAAAACATGGCCGCCAACCTTGTTTCAATCGTACGGCGCAATGAGACTGCCGGGACGTAATGTCATTACGGACTGCTTCATGCAAATGCAGAGTTGACTCTAATGAGGTTAGCGCGTCGTGTTTTTTGGGCTTCCCACAACTGATCTGATTTCCCCCAATAGGATTATCTCTTGTTCCCATATAGGCATCACATATTTTATTCCAGGGATGAATTTGTAACATTTCAAAAGTGAGCGACGAAACGCAAAAGTCTTCCGCACACAACCGGATTCATTGGTCAGGATAATCCATCTTTATTTGAAGATTAAAGTTGTTTTTTTTTAAAGGTCCTGCTTCAACATTTGAGTGATGTATATTTTCAGGACGCACCTAAAGATAATGAACGCGCACCAGATTCAAGTCTGTCACTGTGCATTTTGCACGCGAGGGACTTTGTTTTGCACCCTAATTAATACCGTACCCTCAAGGAGGAAACCATCAAACCTGGCAACGCAGCCCACCATGATTACATTTACTGTTTAACTCCCGTCACATGTGATCTTAGCGCACCTTTGCTGTAGCTAGGTTAAATTCGCTGAGATGTAGGTACACAATGGATCGATTTCTGATTTTAAAAAAGTGTCAAGAACAAAACAAAACAAGAAAAAAAAACAGATCAGATGGACAGACAGACAACTCGAGTGAGGAAAATGAGGTTGACGAGTCCGCAAACGAAAGTCACCATGAAGATGCATGGGGGGACAAGTCACAAGCGTTCCCAGGGCGAAAAAAAAAAAAAAATAAATTAAAAAAAAGTATGAGGCATAAACCGCCGAAAGTGGACAGTGTGCACTTATTTCCATTCTACCATTTTTTAATTATTTTTTTTTTAACTTGCATGCGCTGTAACATGCGTGCAAAACGGAGCTGCCACATTATCTTCAATACAGTGAAAGTCCTCTACAACGAAATCATGTTTGCAGGAAGACATTTTTCACAACAGGGGGTTTTTCACTGTAGCAAATTTGAAACAGGAAAGTGGGCATGGTGTTCATGCATGATGATTTTTTCACACTTAGGGGGTATTTTCACCCATGTAGATTTCGTTGTAGAGGAGTTTCACTGTATTAGAATCAAATGAAAAGTGATAATATGACCTCACGACGTGAATGTGCCTG
The DNA here is from genome assembly GCA_018466805.1 of Hippocampus abdominalis. Classification (NCBI taxonomy): domain Eukaryota; kingdom Metazoa; phylum Chordata; class Actinopteri; order Syngnathiformes; family Syngnathidae; genus Hippocampus; species Hippocampus abdominalis. The sequence goes on from CM031714.1 coordinate 7,732,851, forward strand.
ATACTTTTGGAGTCCCACATGTCATTGTGTTACATACACTCTTCTACCATCTTCTGGTGTGCTTTGGTGATGTAACCAACTGACTGACACCTTTGATACACACACACACAGACACACACACACACACACACACACTTACATCTGCTGCACCTCCATCTGGTCTCCACGGTAACAGGATCGCAGAATGGTCTGCCTCTCCGCATCCCACAGGTGTTCCTTCAGGAAGTGGCCGGCATGCGCCGCCCTCTCCAGCAGTGCCTCGTCCCCGAGCGCGGCTCCGACACGGGCGTAGGCTGACAGCATCAGACCTGCCGATATGCAAATGATGATGATGAAGATGATGATGATGATGAAGACAAAAAAAATGGCGCTTTGCTAGAATAGGACTGCTGAAAATAGCGGGTCTTCTTTAGAACCGCGCAACACTAGCAGAGGTATTTTCCCCGCCCTTTGAAGTCTTATCGTTGCGCTCTCTCACTTACGCACTCATTTGCTTCATGTTTTCCTCTCCATTCCCCTTTCATGTCGTGTATCAAAGACCGGGGACGACACCGTCTGGTCTTCAAAGTGCTGCAGTCGAGGACAGGTGACTAATGGGGGGGTTGCTTCATTAGTGAGGAATGGGGGGAGTATTCTGTCTAATTGGAAAGTTCCCAGGAACGCTGGGCCTCATTAGCTCGCTAATACAATCTGTCCTGTGATAGACACCGAGTGGGAGGCAAATGAGGATCCCCCCCCCGCCCCCCTCCACCACCACCAATATAAAGGAGTACATAATGCGATAGATGTTACGTACTATTTTATGGGGAAGCTATAGTACGTGTCTTCAGTAATTTCAATCCCAGCTGTCTTCGGGCAGGAGGCGGGGCACACCCTGAACTGGTTGCCAGCCAATCGCATGGCACACATACACAAACAACCCTCCGCGCTCACACAAACAACTACGGATAATTTAGAGAGTTCCATTAACCCGTCATGCATGTTTTTGGAATGTGGGAGGAAATTGGAGTACCCGGAGAAAACCCACGAAGGGCAAGGGGAGAACATGCAAACTCCACACAGGGAGGCCGGAGCCGGAATCGAACCCTCCACCTCTGCACTGCGAGGCCGACATGCTAATAGAGGCCCCCCACTAAAAAAAGCCAGCAACTGTGGTGCAAATGTGTGTGTGGGTGTGCGCGCACTCTGATCTCTTTACCATTCCAGGAGGCCAGCATCTTGGTGTCCAGATGTGGGCGTGGCCGAACCTTCCTCGCCTCTGCCATTTTGGCTCGCGCCGAAGCCAAAAGCTCATTGAGCGTCTCCACACTAACGCCAAAGTGCGCAGCCGTCAACTCGGCGGAATACCGCACGATCAGCACATTCTGGCCCTGCAGCTCCCCGTGAGGGTCCTGACAACAAAACATAAAAAAACAGAACAGATATGAAGTCATACTTGGCATAATTTCTGACTTCCCCTGTCATGCGAAGGTTGCACAAGGGAGGATTGAATACAAAAACAAAAAGTAACTGTATGAACGGCATCATCGCCCACCTGTTCGGGGGCAACATTGCCTTGCTCTTTCACTCCATAATGGTGCATGAAAACATCGGCAAGGGTGGCGGACCCACTGGCGCCCACCGCCACATCAGCCAGCAGCTGTCGAACCTCCGAGGCTGTCCAGACGCAAAAAGCTCCCTCGCGCTTTTCGGATCCCCCTGATGTTGGGAAAGAGTCTGCATCCTCCGCGCTGTAAAAACCGCCAGACTGTCGAAAGAAGTACAGCGAGGGAGGTGGAGATTTAACCGCGAGTCAATATACGGCAGCCCTCACAGGCTTCGCAAAATCACGGGAAACGTTTTCGTTTACAGTCACGTCAGGAGGAAATGATTGGCATATATCAACACCCAAAAGGAACGGACAAATAATTTAAAGGGAGCAAAAATAATTGAGAGTGACCTATATGAGACGTACCAAATCAAGGTGAGCTTGACGTCATCAGAATACTCTGCGCCGATGAGTGACATACAAAGTGCATCGGAAATCATCCAAGGACAAAAAAAATAAAAATAAAATAAAAAAATTAAGTTTCAAATCCACTCTATGATTTTATTAGTTCAAACCTACTCATGGTTGACACTCCAAATGAATTTTGCCTCAATCTGAACAACTGTCCCGTTCACGTTCACTCTTTCCAAGTGTGCCATCGATGCATAAAAATACCAATACCCGCTTAAAAGCCGTCGGGTCATTGACAAGCAATTTGAACGTTGCGCATGTCATCACGACTGCATAATGACATCATTAATAGGAGAGAATCTAATCATTATAAGCAGGTGCGTGCTTCCTTTCGTGGCCTATTCGCTTTGTCAGCAGATTGCGTCGCTCTACTTCGACCGAACACTCGTGCAAACATCAAACGAGAATGAAAATTTACATATTCATTAGGTACGACTAAATATACTGTTAAAAGTCCTTCTTTCTCAGTTTAATGATGGGTCCAAACGTTCCTTCAGCGTGGAACAGCGAACTCATACAAGGTCTGATTTGCGAAGACGGACTGCAAATTCTCGTGTTTTCCCCAAATTTCCAGACATGTGACACGTCTCTCTCAAAACAAATTGCGCACGCAACAATACATACCTGAGCGGAACTCCAGCTCAATGGAACAGAGTCGCGATCGTTTTTTTTTCCTTCTCGGACATGCGGATGAAGAACGTCACCGTACGACTGAACTTGGATAAGATTCAGAAGTGTATGTAACTGAGTAACTCCAAATCGTTGAATCATGGAAAGCGAAACTGCGTAGCAATCGGGGCTCATTCAGATCAAAAGATAAAAGTAGAATTTGATGCAAAGAAGTTTGTTACATAACACGCATCCTTCACAAGCCCCCATTAGAGTAAAGGAACGCCCGAGCAAGAATTCACCTCGTCACTCAAGTCTCTGGAGACGTAAAGCAGGATGTCCTTTGCCACCTCCGCAAAAATCTGCTCACCTGATACCTGAAGAAAATAAATAAATAAATTCGGCAAACAGATGCTTCGAGTCATGATTCAACGTTACGGTAACCTTCAAACTGCTGTCGGGTGATTTATGCGCCATATGAATGCTGAGGAGGTAGCTCTCGCCTCATTATGTCCATACGTGTGTGAGACTGGTCATAGTTGAGCAAGCCAGCAAACATGTAGCCTCATTAACTTGGGTTTTTGGGGGGGGGTTTGAAAAAAAGGTACTTCAATGATATTCCAATAATTGTTCTTTTAGAAAAATACACAAATCTGTTTGTCTATGTAGCATTTATCCTTGCATCCTTTGCCCCTGATCCGGAAAGGAAAACTTTCACGGACAAACACTGTCATTATTCTAGATAATCACTAGAGTGAAACTCCTCTACAGCGAAATCTACATGGGTGAAAATACCCCCTAGTGTGAAAAAATCTTCATGCATTAACGCCATTCCCACTTTCCTGTTTCAAATTTACTACAGTGAAAAACCCCCTGTTGTGAAAAATGTCTTGCTGCAGACATGATTTCGTTGTGGAGGAGTTTCACTGTATTATTTTTTTTTTTTTAATAATAATTTAAAAAATTTTTTAACTGGGTAAGCATGAATTGCCCTATCAGTTGCGCAATAAAGACGGCATTCACAGACAAGCGCTTACCTGGAAGGCAGTTATGTAGGCGATGGCAAGCTGGGCCTGGTCGTACAGCATCTTTTCAAAATGTGGAACGTGCCAAGAAGAATCTGTGGAGTAACGGTGAAAGCCCTGCGAGAGGGACAGACGCACAGCAATTTGGGAGCGTGAGGAATTCTGCTTTGTGTTCGCGCCGGAAGCCGAAATGGTTTGGCGAGCGTGAATTAAAAACCTGGGCGACATGGTCGTGGATGCCACCCAGCGCCATCATGCGGAGTGTATGCAGAGCCATCTGCAGAGCCTCGACGCCCTCCGAGGTGGAGCGATTCACGGACCAGAAAGACATGAGGAACATCAGATTGACTGGAAGACGAAGAGACGAAAGGAAGTTAGGCCAAACACAGGGCGGCGACCGCTGGGCCTTCGGTGGTCGTGCCTACCCGGTGTGGGGAACTTGGGAGCATCCCTGAAACCGCCGTACTCTTCCTCGTAAGAGTGGGCCAGCTGCTGGAAACAGCGTTGAGCCACATCAGGAGCCAAAGGAGGACTTTCGCCAGGGGTCGCGACCACAGCCGTGCCTTTTTTCAGCGCCTCCAGGATCCTGTCCCCATTGGACTCCAAGTTGGAGCGGTTGTCCTGCCACTGAGGGGGATGACGACAAATGGCATCATTACCGTGTGTGCTGAAAGAACGGAATGAGCATGAGAAACTTGTTACGATACCTGTTGCATGATTCGGGTCAGGACAGTCTTAAAGCCGGGTCGTCTCCCGTGGTCTCTGGGTGGAAAGTAGGTGCCGCCGATAAAAGGGCGGAGGTCAGGGGTTAACCACACACTCATTGGCCATCCTCCACCGCCACTTGTTGCCTGGAGACAGTGGAGGTGGAGACACCCTTAAAGCACAAAAAGTCATTTGCGGTATTTATAAAAAGATGAAACTGTGCGCCAAAGTACCTGAACGAAGGTCATGTAGACTTTATCCACATCCGGTCTCTCCTCTCGGTCGACTTTAATGCAGACAAAGTTGTCGCTGAGCAATTTGCCAATTTCTTCGTCCTCAAAAGACTCCCTCTCCATGACGTGGCACCAGTGGCATGTTGAGTAGCCCACTGATGGTCAGAAGGTTCCAAAGGTTCAGATTTTTAAAACAGGTGGGGAGAGAAAAGGGATTGTGTGGAACATATAAATGAAATGTATTATTATGATGATTATATAAACTAGAGAAGTTGACTCTCAGAATAAGTACAGCGAACACAGTCACGGATAGGGACCGGGCCAGCACGCAAAGACCAAAAATCGGGCTGTAATTAAAAGCCACTGAATGTCTCGGTGGAAAGGAAATTCCAACCCAAAACTATAATAAATTCTGATAAAAATTATGTATATAGTTTTTTTGTAGTTTTTTTTTTCAGGAAAACCGCGGGGTAATCCCAACCATGCTACTCAAATAAATATCATGCCAATTGATTTAACTGCAGAATTTAATAATATATTTTTTTTAAGTATTATAATGAACATCCCCCCCCTAAAAAAAATAACATCTGCATTAGTTTTTTTTAAAGTAAAAAAATAAATAAATTAATTAATACCTGATAAGAAGATGGGTTTGTCGTCATTTCGTGCCTTGTCGAAGGCATCCTGTCCCCACGGATACCTGAGACGATTTTAGTATTAGAGTCCATTTCAGACAAAGTTCAGAAATGCAGACCTATTTGTGGTTAAACAGCAGTCTGACCAGTCAACGGGGTTGTGCGCATGTTGAAGCAGGTAGGGTGACCTCTCCTTGGCGAGCCTATTGGTGTGTCTGGGAGGCGTTGCGGGTGGCCCTTCTCCCCCTGATGCCATGCTTGTGAAAGGAGATAATCTAGGCACAACAAAAATATTTCACGTGGAACATTTACAAATATTAGCCGGGTAATGTGGTGCCTTAATGCTCCAAAATATGGTAGATAATATAAAACCACCTTTGACTTGAATAGGACGGCTATGTTCAGTATGTACGCCTTTCGGCTTCCGTAGCTACGTACATGAAAGTGCGGATTACCAATGAGCGATTTGCCATTTATGGTTCCTGCTTTATAGGAAACAATTAAAACACCCAAAATGTCACTAAAAAGAGATACAGGAACATTAGACCGTTTCCCGAAATTCGGCCACGTTTAAATTAGTTCATCCCACGCCTATGACTGTTGTTATTGTTTTAGCCATCTAAATTGAATCTTGCAGGAGCTGTCCCATCATCATGACTCGACATGTCTTGCAAAGGCAATAACACAAGCAACTCGATGAAGATTCGTTTTTCCTCAAAATGCAATTATGCCGAATAAAACTATAAGGCACTGAGATAATGGCTGTAAGTGTTCATTGAAGTCTTTATGTCCACGTGTCGTCAGGAATATCTGGAGAGCCATAAGGTCTATGATTTAGTATAATAGTCTCGCAACAGAAACACCTCAACAACTTCTAAGTATGCAAAGAAATCTGTAAAATATACAATGGGCATATTCTACCGTAAGCATTAGCGTCTCTTTTACCTGAGGAAGTGGAATGTTGTTGACCTGACGTTTGGTGGTTGTTGTTGGTGGCGGCGGCGGCGGTGGGTACAATGTCGGAAGAACTTTACGGTATTCCCCGAGTTTGCGTACGAAGGGGTTGTGTAACCGAGGGCTGCAATGACAAGACGCTCGGGTTGCACGCGGCTATATTTGGACGCCAGACGACGCCATGCCAGTCTGAGCATCCTAATCCACAAAATGTGGCAAGCTAGCGTTTAGTGTTAACACTCTGTACCTTGCCCCAAACTTGCTACACAGGCAAGCATGAGGAGGCGTTGTTGTAATGCCGTAAACGGACACGCGTTGTCGCCAAATACCGTTGGAGCATAGACGGTACGAAATACGCGAGAATAACGATTAAAATGTAATTTGAGAAAATATCTCGGAACGACCGACATTTAGTTCACTTTTTTAAAATTAAAACTATTACACATAGCCTTTTCAATTATTTTATGTCAATGTTAAACGTTACACGGTTCCACGCTATTTTTACATTTTTGACAAATATTTCTTGTGACAAGGCATCACATTACTGTATTTCAAGTCAAGAATTTCACAATATATCCCACTATTGTTATTGAGCAACAAACACTGAATGCAAATTAAAAACATAGCTTAATGTTGCAAATGGTCACACATATTAATATATTATTATTTCACAATTGCTACACAGGCAAGCATGAGGAGGCGTTGTTGTAATGCCGTAAACGGACACACGTTGTCGCCAAATACCGGTTGAGCACAGACGGTACGAAATACGTGAGAATAACGATTAAAATGTAACTTGAGAAAATATCTTGGAACGGCCAGCATTTAGTTCGCTTTTTTAAATTCAAACTATTACACATATCTTTTTCAATTATTGTATGCCAATGTTAAACGTTACAATGTTCCACGCTATTTTTACATTTTTGACAAATATTTCTTGTGACAAGGCATCACATTATTTCAAGTCAAGAATTTCACAAGATATCCCACTATTATCATTGAGTACACAAATGCAAAAAATATTAAATACTTCCTGATTAGAATTTTTTTTTAAAAAGTATGCACTGTATTTCACAAATAAAAAAAAATGTAGGATTAAAAAACAAATGTTAATACAAAATGTAAGAAAGTTTGAAACAAACTGAAATCATCATTTTCAATTTATCGAAACATTAAATGGTATTTTGAAGTAGAAATGTTTAGGATGGTCCCTCAGAGATCCAAGCTTTCCTCTTTTTCGGCGCCCCATCACTGATACGTCTCCTTATGCCCTCTTCGCTATTTGGTCTGACAACGGGAAGCGCGCTACTTCCACATGGGGCAACTCCACCTTGTTTTAGCCACAACCTTTGAGCTGCATCGGCTGAGTGCGAACTTCCAGAATGCCACGCTCTCCTCTTGGGAAAACCTGACAAACCAGGAGAATTTACAAGATGCAAACTGGAGCTTCCGATCGTCGGCTTTGCTGCTTCGGCTGTTTCACGAGACACATGATACTGTAGATGCACTGATTCCGATTCGGAGTGAGAGTTCCGTGTACGTTGGAAGAGGTGAGCCGGTGCAACTGGGGGCTGGATCGTGGAAGGAGGGAAAGGAAACATGGCCGAAATGGAATTTTGTGGATTTGTGTAAAGCAGACCTGTCCTCCTGCGTCTTACTTCACCTTTCGGCCTCCCATCACCCTCCTGATCCTTTGGATTTGCTGATTTTTGGAATCTCTCCTCACATTTTTCCTTGTTCCTGTTCTTCTTTTTTCTTCTCCTGGACAGAATGTCTTCAAGTTCAATCTCCAGGTGGTTCAAATCCTCAGTTATTCGAGTGACCCGATCGAACTGAGAAAGCAAAGCATTTACACACGGTAGCAGGTGGTCCAGGAAAGGCTGGACGTCAAACCCTTGTTCAGAAAGCGCGGAGTCCTCGGACAGTACAGAGAGGGACGACGACAAGGGACGTGGAGATGAAAAGGAAGGTGAGGAGAAGGAAGAGGAGTGAGATGATGGAAGGGAGGAATAGAGAGTGGAAAGACGGGAGTCCTGAGAGGCTCTGGAAGGAGGAACGTCCATGCCTTCAAATTTCACCCTGTGTCTGAACTACAACAGAAAGGAAACAGGCCAGCATCAGTGACAGGAAGTCACTACTTAGTACTATATGGGAAAAAAAAAACCGTTTTCCATCCATGACACAAGCATGAGGAGAAACAACGGGCAGGTGCGCTAACCGCTAGGTGCGCTAACCGCTATCACACCATGTTGCACGCCTCGATAAAACAAAACTCACTTCTTTAGCCTTTCGGAGTCCAATCCACAGCTTGAGTCTCTTGATGAAGAACTCCACCATCTCGTAATCTTGCGGTTCCGCCGCGGAACGGTAAATGTCTGCTTTCTCAGCCCTCGAACAACACAAGACATTGCTGTTTCGGTTTTCATGGTTGAGACTCAAAATGTTTGTTCTATTTTTTTTATTTTTTTTTATGGTCCACATTATAAATTATGGACAGGTGGTTCATAATCTGACATCCAATTGGAAATTAGAACCATAGCACTCTATAATAATCTAGAAGCCATTCAAATGTTGCTTCGGCCATTTCTCAGGAAGGAAAAACAATCATAAATGTTGGCCAGTACCTGTATGCCCGAATGAGAACAGCGCCAAAGAGTTTAGCCAAAAGCCAGACACCCGCACCCGTCAGTAGTAAGCCATACAGAGGGCCGAGAACAGGATGGACCCTGCATAGTCGTTGGAGGCCAAGCCGACCGCGCACAATGGACATCAACGACACAAAAACCTGATGCATCGACAAAAAGCCTTCCACGGACTGCGAGAAGAGCTGCAACCGGAGCAGAGATGTCAAATCCAGTTCTTGTTCAGATTTGAGTTTTTTTTTTACCGTTTTCCCGAGGTGAGTACTGAACAAAATCAGTAGCATTAAGAGGAAACTTAAGGTCCACAACTCCTTCCAAGCTCTGTTCAGGACTCTGATGATCACAACCCACCTCCGCACAAATCTGAATGTTCCCAACAGCTGGAAAACGGAATGATGAAGGGTGCATTTAATACTATGTAAAACCACAGATCGGTTTAATTATGTGGGTGTTATGGAGAAATGCAGCTCCCAGTTACCTTTAGGACCAGAAAAGTCAGTAAGACAGCCGCACATTGAGAAGACTTCTGGGCCAGTCGAGCAGCGCCGTGGAAGTTGACGAAGCTGTCAGGCTGTGCACGCAGCTACATCGTAGGAGAGGATCAGATGCACATTAAAGGACCAAAAAATATAAGTCAGAACTACATCAGTATATTTACCTGGGAAACACAGGAAGTGGCCTGAGCGCGAAAACAGAGATGGAGCACACTTGTCGCCAATGACAACGCGGCCAACAGAAGCTGTAGCCAGTGTTTGCCTTGAGACGGATACTGAGCACGCTCACTCGCCATCGACCGCAATTCCCCAATTAATATGGCGAGAGCAGAACCGAGAAGGAAAACCTGTCAAAAATGAAGCCGGATCGTTCTTATAACTGTCTTGAGTTTGAAAGTTAACGCCTCAGGTTGGGTTTTACCGTCAGGACCAGATGGAGGTCTAAGCCTTCATGAGACGATGGGATGAGGAGCGGGTAGATCGAGAGGGAGGAAGTGATTCTTCGGGTCCAATCTAGTTGAATGGATAGACATAGACATAACCTCGACTCTCTGTGGTACTGGGTAAAATCCAAAGAAAGGCTTTTGAGCCTAAGGAAGGAAAAAAAAAAAAGGACAATTAGCACAATTAGCATCAAATGCTAATCATTTTTGACATTTTGGGAGATGACGCAGTCAATCTACTAACTGCTTCATGCAAACGCCTCCGATAAGTAGGTCAGCCAGGGCTCGATGTGTCGCCACGCTGCTGTTTCCAAGCGTGACCTGCTTCCGGCCCAGCGTGTGCGCGTACAAGAGACGTGGCGACCCCACAAGGCGGAGCAGCGGGTTTTGGTGCAGGTATGTCACCAAGGTGCTGTTCATCCACTGCCCGGCATCTAAACAGCTGCAATAAAAGTGACACAAACCACAATATACTTTGCTTTCCCGGTCTGATTATACGGTAGCGGCATGCTGACTTTCTGATCGATGTTAGATTTGGGCGGCCCAACGGAGCGGTGTGAAGCTGGCGCCCAACAGCCGAGTGCAGCTGCCTTCCCTGCCTTCTTTCCACACTGTCCTGGTAGTTCATCATGAGCACCAGCAACAGAAATAGCAGCTGGAACATGCAATGCTTCAAAAAAGATGAAAACGGCAGTTAAAAAAAAAAAAAAGCATGAAAGCCAGATGTTTTTCTTTTCTTTTCTCACCCTCATGAGTGACTTCAGCGCACGGACTTTCCGAGCCTCCTCTTTAGCCTGCAGCAGTCCGTAGCCGCAGGGTGGTCGAACCTTCCCACCCTCTTCTAAGAACGATCTCGCCACTGTGGTCTCCTGGGCGAGTTGGTTTTCCACCTCTGGATCCACAGGTCGCCAAATGGCGGTGCAGATCAAAGCCTGAATGCACACCTAACAGAGATAGAATTTCCGTTGAAGTCCCGACTAACAAGGACGATCGACCCGTCGGTGATGAAACGGAACCTTGAGAGGTTCCAGCAGGAGAGCAGAGGTGAGGAAGGCAGAGAGCGCGGATACGAGCCACATGAGGACAACCGTTCTGGAGAAGAAGCTGCCGTAGATTCCCACGAGAACCAGGCATGCTGCGATCAGCGCAGCCACGAGAGGGTAGATCACGCGCAACACCCAGGGAGGAAGCAGCCAGCTGGGGCGACCTCGAGCGATGCCTAAAGCGGGGTACAGATTTTGGAACATTTTAGCATGGTGCATGGAGACTGCTGGAAATGACTGAGAAAACAAAAGAAGGGGGGAAAAAAGCTGCTGTCTGTTAAGTGGTAGATTATTTGGTAACTACACTGCAGTGGCAAATTATTCTGCATTTTAATTCTATTGCAGTGAAAGACAAAAAAAAAATCCACCTGTTGCTGAGCATAACACCCTTAATCATAAATATACATATTCCACAATGTTTACCATTCATCATTATTATAATTAATTACCGTATTGGCCCGAATATAAGACGGTGTTTTTTGCATTGAAATAAGACTGAAAAAGTGGGGGTCGTCTTATATTCGGCGGTCTAGACGTTATACCCATTCACGACGCTACATGGCGCCAGATATCATTGAAGCGAATGCTGAACTTGACTCCCCAGGCCAAAGCGAACCCCAGTCACGAAGAATAAAAATAAAAATAGCGCTAGCACGAAGAAGAATAGTTTACATATTTAAATGTTCAGATATTAAGATTTAAATGAGGCAAAATAACATGCTTTTTCTCTCAAATATATTGTTAGAATCATTTGTTTCAGATGTACTGTAATTATTTTCTGTCTAAAAATGAATTTGGTGTTCAATAAGTCTTTTTTCAAACTTGAGTCTTGAAAAAGAGGGGGTAGTCTTATAATCAGGGCCGTCTTATATTCGGGCCAATACGGTATTATTATTATCATTAAAATAATGACAGATTCAGAATCAGCGCAAAAAAAAAAAAGGCAACTCCAAAGTTTTAACCCCATCTCTAATTTAAAAATGTAGTCAAAATTAGTTGATGTGTAATCAATCAAAAATGCTTTGGATCAAAGTGTTTGAGTATCAACATGGTTTCTTCTCACTTATGATTTTCATTATTATTATTATTATTATTACTGACAGTGAGGCTGCCCTATGACTGATTTCTTCATTCAAAGACTTTCATTTTTGCATTTCCCCACCCAAGTTTCTGTACCAATGCGCGTGGTGGAGGAGCATCTTGTCGAGTCAGGGGAAGGACTCGGCAGGAAGGTGCTGGCCACAGAGTTCACAGAAAGCACAGAAGGACATCGATCGAGTTTTTCCTCGCGTTGGGAAGGACCGGAATGCGGCTCGAATGTCAAATACTCCGGCTCACGGTGGTATTTATCGTCGGCGTGATCCCACCAACTGCTACATGAGGTGCTCTGGCTGAGAAAAAAACAAAACAAAACAAAACAACATTTAATCAGATGAATCTCATATCATGTCTTCAATGATAGTAAACAAGAGCAGTGAGATGGACCGTATTGGCCTTACGTGTTTGAGAACGATGAGGTGGTCGTAGGCGAGTCCCGGCCGCTGTCAGAGTTGTTTTTGGAGAAATGCAAAATGTCCTCTGTTGCTTCTTCTATTGACATCAGAAGATTCTCCTCTGAAAGACAAACATACAGGCAAAATATAGTTGAAGCCTTTTGTGCGGAGTGAAATTTGAAATTTGTTACAAACTTGGATGAATATTTTCTTACCGGACAGAGTCAAAAAGTTTTTCATATTGTGGTTGTGAGCCTGCAGTGGTTTGGCAGTATCTTGATCCACAATGTCTTTTTGGAGGTGATGGAGAAAGGCAGCGGGTGGGTCAGAAGAGGCGCGTGGGGTCAGGTGAAGCTGCATGCGAGCTTTTTTCCTCCTCAGTTGGCGTGTTGCGCACAAAGCGAGCGAGGCATCGCAGAGCTCGAGGTCTTCGGACTCTTTGAGCAGGCTGTCGCACGATGCCCAGGAAGTCGCAGTCTCTTCATCGGTCTGGGGCACCAAACCAGAAGCAGCCCAGAAGTCGAGGATGCTGGAGTCGAAACCTTTGCTCTCTAATAACTTGCGCAAAAAATAATAATAATTCAAGAATAGGTGATCATTAACTCATTCAGTACCAGCCAATTCTAGACCAAGTCTGAAAAGACGTTTAAAAACGTCTTTGGGAGTGAATGATTTAATAAGACTTGGTGCTGAAGAGCAGCAGGAAATAACAGTTAAACATCGGTTTTCAAACGTCCATAATCCGTTCCAGAAGGCTGTTCGAAAACCGAAATTGTTCGAAAGCCGAAACCACGCTCTTTTTAAAATTAAAAATGTTTACTGAACACGTCTGCACACAATGGAAAGCAACACGAGGAAGTGTCACTTCCTCGTCTACCCGAGGAAGCGTCACTTCCTCGTGTAAGGAAGGTGAGAGGAGTCAAATGGTGCATTCGAGTGCGCTCAGTTTGTTCGAGAACCGAAATTTGTTCGTCATCTGAGGCATAAAAAATTTTGGGTCGAAAACCGAATTGGTCGAGAAGCGAGACGTTCGAAAACCGAGGTTTGACTGTATTTTTGTGTATACTCACAGATGAGGGACTCTCTTGGAGTCGGCTGGAGGGTCCAGACAACGATAAGAAAGATGGCCCTGAAAGTTCTGTTTGGCCGAGGTAGACATCCATCTCCACAGAATAACAAACCGGTGAAGAAGGAACTGACATGTCCACGATAACCTGCATTACAAACACACATTCAAATGCTCAACGAAGACTCGAAAACGCAGTGAAATCCGGTCATTCACATACGGACATTCAACAGTTTGTCTAATGTATTTAATAAATGTGTGGGACGGATCCGGTCACTCTCACGGTCAGAAAAGCATCTGAAAATACGGGCTGGAGTCAAGAGGGTTGCCGCTGCGAGCACGTGGTGGCCTTTTGATCCATTGGCGAAATGGAAGAAGCCCATAGACTAGAGCACAGATGTCAAAGTCAAGGCTCGGGGGCCAGATCTGGCCCGCGCCACATCATTTTATTTGGCCCGCAAAAGCAAATGAAGCATGTTAAGTTTGACGATGCTTGCTCAATAAATTAGTTGCTGAAGACGAGCTGGACAATGTTACCTGACTTTGGGATTTTCGAAACAAAAAGCAGATCAAACACTGGAGAGGAAAGAGCAGCACTGCAACAACCATCCCCACAGCGACAGTTTCCATACTGAAAAGCAGTTTGGCCGACACTGGTCCACTTGTAGAAACACATCAAATGCAAATTATTTCAATGCTGTTATCGCATCCATTTCACTGCCTTGATGGTCATTCGGTTCTTACTTGTGCCCCTGGGAACCCACGGCCCCATACCACAGAGCACCCGACGCCAGATAGAGATGGAGCATGAGAGCGCTGCAGGTAACTCTCTGAGCTCGAGTAAAAACACTGTGGATGGGGCGTTCCCATAGCGACAGCCACAGGTGGTGCTCCACCATTCCAAAAATCAACTGGGAGGATAGGATTCGGCGAAATTGGGAAAGTTCTTCCGGACCTGGGACGAAAGAATCAAAAATGTTCAGAGTTGATTTGAGGTTAATCTTTTGCTCGCTGGAAGTCAAGTAATCTTACATGAGGCCAGGATTTCTTTCTCCACTGTACCATTCTTGGGATTTTCCACAGAGAGCCAGTCATCCACCAGGAAGAAAAACATATGGTCTGTCACAGGGTCCCAGACGACCACGTGCTGAACGTACCAGGATGGATCCAACCCTACATGGACAGTCAAGTGGAGCGATGTGCAACTCCAATGATGAAGGGGGCCGCAATTTCTCATGAGTGCTACTGGGGGGGACGCATAGCATGCACTTCTTAAACAGATTTATGACAACAAATTTGAAACGTGGACAAAATACATGTGGCATATATATATATATATATATATATATTTTTTTTTTTTTTTCTTTTGGGGTTTTTCGGGGTGGTAAACCTAATGTATGGAAAATGTACATTCGCGCGCCTAATAATTTTTTTGCTGATTTTGAATGCCGCGCAGGACAAACATAGAACCTCAAGAATATAAAAATGTTGTGTGAGTTATTAGTAATTATGCTCATGATATAAACTTTTTTTGCATTTATTTTATATATATATATATATATATATATATATATAAAAATGCAAAAAGAATATATGCAAAAATAAATAAAATAAATAAAAAATAAATGCAAAAAAGTTTATATTATGAGCATAATTACTAATAACTCACACAACAGTTTTATATTCTTGAGGTTCTATGTTTGTCCTGCGCGGCATTCAAAATCAGCAAAGAAATTCTTAGGCGGGCGAATGTACATTTTCCAGAGGGTTTACCATCCCGAAAAACCCCCAAAAGAAAAACAAAAGAAAAAGAAAAAAAAACCTTAAATATAAAAAAAATTACATTAAAATTAAATGTAAATTAAAATTATATTAAAATTAAAATTAAATTAAAAAATATATATTACAGAGCCCCAAATATGCAAAGGTAGTTTGAGGAAAAATGTTCATAAGTTCCCCCTGCCATTTGTTTTTATTAATCAAGAGGCCATTCAAAGGGTGGCCGCCAGTTGCCCATCCCTGGAACAGCGCAAGGTCAAGTGTAATCATCTATTTAAGCTTAAGTCTGTTTGCAACAGTGATATGACCCCAAAGGAAAGTGGGAAGAAGCAGGGGAGAACATAAACAGGATGGCTGGAGACCAGATCGGAATCCTGAACTTCAGAACTGGGAGCTGGATGTGCTAACCATTAGCACCCTCCCTTGAAGTCATCCAATTCAAAATGTAAGCATGATTTTAAGGAAAAGAGAAAACTGACTGTAATTTTATTCAAGATTGAAGCACGTTTAATTCCATCAGCCCCGGGCCAGCATTCAGGAAGAAACCACGTTGGACCTTTCCGCTCTCCCCACGTACCTGTATTGTCATGCCAGATCCGAATTTTCCAAACTTCCCCCAAGCTGACGTCTGTTTCTAAATGAAACTGGTCGAGGCTGCCACGTTGAAAAGCTCCAACCCTTTGCAGATGACGAGAGCCGCTCTTGTTTACGCCGTACAGATTGATGCCAACATGTGCCGTGGTGCCTGATGGGATAAAATTCAGCATTCCAATTTGCTATACCGAATTCCTCTCCGTGTTTTGCCATGAAACGTGTTATTTTTTTTATTGTCACTTTTGCTGACCTGCTCCATGCCTCCAACCGGTCTTAACCAGCACCCTGTAGTGGTACAATCCTCCCCGACCGCAAAGGGGCACTTGGCTCAGCCTCAGGCCGTCCAGGTGGTCCAATTTATGGGCAATGAGTCCCACCAGCAGGTGAGTCAGGATCAGGACAGCGCATACAATTGCCACCATCACATTAAGACTGGGATCAGCTGCCTGGAAAGACATGGGAGCATAATTCCAAAGGGAGATATTTACCGGGTGACTTACGCTTGTCACTACTCATGTGTGCTGAATTAGGCCACATACAGGCGGCAGTAACACAACTGCCCCGGGGTGAAGAAACAAACTGGCCCCAAACATGGTGAGGTGGTGCGTCAGACAATGCACCGTTCGGAGTGTAGTGCCCTCTAGTGGTTTGAGCCCCTCACTACGCCAAGTCCTCCCCTTGAGGCTGTAGTACTGACAAAGAGAGCTGAAGACGCATAACGACACGGCAACAGGACCGCCCTGGACCTCGAATGAAGTCAGGCTGAGGGACAGAGTCTTTGCTGTCCGATTTAAACTGCAATGTAGAAAAAAACAATGGAATGACGTCAATTAAAATAATGCATGACGTTGAGAATAAAAGTGTACTCACAGTGGAGAAAGAAATATCGTTTTCTCCGTGTGGCGAACCGAAAGATTGACGATCCACTCTTTCGTGAAGGAATCCTGAGATCCGCTTGTCATTTTTATCTTAACGTGGCCCGCGGTCTCTGAAGTAGCTCCTAGAGAGGCGTCATATTTAACACCTCATAATTAAAACACTCAGAATTATAAAATAGAAATGGCGAATTCCGCGGGAATGATGTGAAATGCTATCATGGAACTGAAATGACAAAGAAAGATATTCTTATTATTTACCTGCTAATAGGCTGAAGTTGAACGAGATATATAAACCTGTATTTTCATCCAGGCCATCCACAGTTCTGATTGTAAAGTTCTGACATCGCTCGAGCGGAAGCGGAACAGTGGCACATGTCCCATTCGTATGTCCATCCACTCCCCCACGTGCGTCACGTTTCCCCGCTGGGAACTTGCTCTGCAGGGTGACTCGAATAGCCTGGTCAGGCTCAAGATCCCGGACGGGTATGGGCTCGCCCTGCGGGGTGGTGATCTCCATGGCAACCAGACCGGTCGAGATCGGAGGGTCAGCTGCAGCCAGCAAAGCGTTCGACTCATCCAGACTGAAAATCACCTGCGCCAGTTCTGAGCGCTGACTCTTAAGGCGAGTGGTGAGTGAGGCCGGGATTTGAAATGGACATGGCGGGGTTGATGACTGGGAAGGAATTGTGTGCTTCGAGCAAAGAAGGTTGGAGGGGTCGCCATAGAAACCAGCAGTACTGATATGAGGCGTGACCAATGAAAGGGGAACCTCGCCAGGACCGGGTGAATGCATCAGGGAGCGCATTAACGCCCCCGCCTGGCTAACTGCCGACAAGGTGATGACTGACGCGGCCTGCAGAGTTCTGGAGTAGTTGTGTTGAGAATTTGAGGCAATGGTTGATAGTGATGCAGCTGCCAGAGAGCTACCTGCAAAAATATGCAAATTGAGATTATAATTTGCATAGTTAATACAGATGATTTAGGGGGGCGGGGTTTGGAACTCCATCACTCACTGAAAAACTCATCTATTTGCTGTTTTTGTGCAATAAAAGTATGACTTTGACAACATTTAGTGGCATCTTGGTGACAAGGAACTCTTGATTTTAGTGAGTTGAGGAGCTCTTGCTCACTGTTCGGTCATTTTATATTCATGATAATTGTAAAATGGATGCTCATATTTTCTGGCACTATTTAATGAAATAATTTGATTCAAGTAGGGCATACACATGAGTAAATGAAATTACAAGAATTTGTATTCGTTTGAATAAGGAGTGTTCAGATGAAGGCTTTTATGCTGCCGATTCCATCGTTCATCATTGTGTATGTATCCAAAATGTGGAGTTCACAAAAAAAAATTCCAACAGGTCTGATAAACTACATTTTCGAGAAATTTGGGAGGAATGGAGAATGAGTGAATATTGTGGCCTTTGCAACCTTACCTACAATGCGAAGGATATTATTCCCAGTGTCAAACACTGAAACTCCACCGGCAGGACTTTTGTGTACCTCCATGACATGAATCATCTTCCCAATTGCTTCGAGAACCTTCTCCTGACAGTCCATGCAGATTAACTCAGCAGGAACCGCCTGGGGAATAAAAAGCATGGTTACAAACTCTGGTGTATTGTCCTGGACCTGGTGAATGATTCTCGATCGTGACTATTTTTATTTTTTTTAACTCATTCAGTACCAGCCAATTCTGGACCAAGTCTGAAAAGACGTTTAAAAACGTCTTTGGGAGTGAATGAGTTAATAGGTTTGAATGAATGATAGGGCGGAGAGAGAAAAGTACATTCGTACAGTGGACTGGACTAAAGCTGAGCTGATTTGGTCAACATCCATCATGGAGGAAACGGGAAGGGAGAGCAAAGCTTTGGTAACATTTTCTCTTATCTCCTTCTTCATGTTGAGCTCTCTAGTACTTTGTCTAGATGCCATCTGTTGGATGAAAGGGGAAAAAAAATGTGCTAAAATTGGAAGCAAAAGTAAAGCTTTTGGTTGGTGTCTTTTTTTTTTTTTTATAATCTTGCGATGGGAGATCAAGGTGTCGCCACTAGAAAGAGCTGTCCATCCATGCCTGCGATCTATCTGGTCTTGGGTATTACCTGATTGAGCTGGCTGGTGAGCGCAATGGAATATGGGATGATTTCCTGAGGGTTGCCATGTTGGACAAAGGCCCACATGTCTTTCTGGCTCTTTGTTCGAAGCCACTCAGTGACATTCCGATGACTCTGGACACTCAGAGTTCTGAAAAGTAAAGGCAAGTTTGGCAATACAGAGAAAACGTGGATGTAACTTATTATTGTTGTGGATTACCTGTTTAGAGCAACAACACTTGACCCAAGATTGTCCTCGATGATCAAAATCACCGTGATAAGTGATTCGCTTTGTCCTGGCACAGGAATGCCCACCGGAACGAGGCTGCCAAAAGTTGATCGAGTACCCCTTGGGAAAGAAATAATACATCTTCACATACTGTACAGACTACTAAAAAAGTTCTATTTGGATAAGTGAGAGATAAAACGGATGGATGGTAATTTTCAGTTTTGAAGTTCGGCTTACTTGTACAACGTGAGAAGAGGGCACATGACGGGATGGCACGGTGCAACCTGAAAGGTATAGATGAGCCCGGAGGAGATGCTTTCGTCATCGCTCCACCCTGCCGTAAAACAGAACATAAAAGTGCATACATAACGATAACGCAGACTTGACAGTGTGGCGTGGTGCAGTGCGCGAATACCGGTGCAGTTGAAGGTGACTACAGTCCCCAACGGATGGGACGGGTGGGACTCTGGGTGCAATTCGCACAGACCTCCATCAGGGGGCTTGTGAGGTACAACCGTCTGACTGGCACTGCCCCACCTCCCACTTCCGGGGAGAGTCACATTGAGAGTGAAGGTATACATGTGACCCGACAGCACCGCATCGGAAGGCAACACCAATTTCGGCGAGTGTCTTCCTGCAGAGGGGGCAGCCTTGTCGAGGTCGAATGTCGCGCCTGTCTCATCCTCGGCCCTCCAACTGTACTGTGATGACAGTTGCAAAGCACGGCGTATCCAATTAATTTCAAAACCTAATGACTGCCAATTAATTTCCTGGAGAGATTATGTTCTCCCTTTGCGGTTGCAGTGAATTTCAAATACCCTCACTTCCCAATTGATATGCTCAAATAAATTGAACTCATACCTGAGCGTGGTCATCACACTCTACACAATGCCCAGACAAGATGATGCAGGCGTGGCCTGGACAGGATACCCACTCCACAAACACAGGAAGTTGTGGTGCTTCACACACGGTTACCTCAACAGAGGGTAGACATAAAAAATATGAAGGCATAGCAAGGGGTCCTCTTCAGTGTCTTTTCAATGTCCCGTCAAACGATGCGCAAAATGAGCGCGTAATCCAGCCAAGAAATTCGTGTTGCGGCAGTAGACAGTCCGTGAAAAGCCATGCTAGACAAAACTCACTGTCTGCGTGAAGGATGCCGGCGTCTTTCCCATCTTAGTTATGATTAGGGTGAACGCATAAATGGTGTCAGGATGTAACTGTTTGCTGGGTACCGTCACAATACTACTGTCGCTTCCAATAGGAACTGTGTAATTCTGTGAATTCGAACAGAGGTAGTGAAATCAGTCAAAGCAGAGTGCCGTAGGTTCCAATATCCAACTTAGAATGATACAACGTATGCTTCGATCAAAAGGCAACCCACCTCTATGGTGACGGTCCAGCGATAGTGGAATGCGTCCTCTCCTCCTTGGTCTGCGTCAGGGTCTTGAGATCCACTGCCATCCAGAACGAGGTCAAGGGTGCTTGGCCACAGTCTACGTGAACCTCCCTTGATGACAGCTACCAACGGCGAGCTGACCACGGTGACTTTAGTTTTTTGACGCACTAGCAGAGGGGTCCCTTGGAATGAAATGGTGAATAAAAGGCAATACTGTCCCACATCGAGAGAACACTTTGGGAGATGGAGAAAAGGTGACGTTGTACCATTGAGAGGGACTCGCTTCCCAGTGAGATCCAGATTCTCATCGGTACAATCGGACGCTCTAAACATCTCCCACTGGTATGTTGTCTTGTAGGCAGTGCAGTTAATCACCACACTGGCTTCAAAGAAACTCACTCTAGATCTGAAGATAGTTGGCCGGTTCTGGATAAGTGACGCTTGAGGTCTGGAGCACCGCAACGCCACCACGTCTACGCGCAGTTGCGCAGACGCGTGGCTGACACCATTGGAGACGTTGACCAGAACAACGTAAACCCCAGCATTGCCAAAAGTATGATTGACTGAACTGAGATGCGAGGGGTAGTCTTTGACGGAGTTCCCAAATGACCACGCGTATCTCAGGTTGCTCCCTCCGTTAGTTTTAGCAAAAAATAGCACAACATGTCCAGCAAATATGGGTTCTGAGCGGCAAAGGAGCTGGACTTCCTTCACGGGCCATTCAACTGTCAGAGATTTGTTTAGCATCTTGGAGCAGACGCCATTGCTTGCCAGTGCGGTCACCGACAGCGAGCCATTGATAGACGGGGTAAAGATGACATTTTTTCCTTTGAGCCACAAAGGTTCAGTGTCTTCCAAGTGAAATATCCAGGTGTAGTTAACCGAAAACTCATTTTGATCATTCACCTCAAAATGAACCTCCTTCAGAGCCTCAATGGCGTGTTGGGCAGGGGTTAAGACTCGCACGGGTTTTAGATTCTCAAAGATCTGAACTCGGGTTGACATCTGTGCGCTGCTCACCTGATTCCAAGCTGTTAGTTGAACAACATGAGTCCCTGCCGGAAGGTTCGATGTGGTGAACAATCCCTCCGCCACATCCTGACGATGCTTCCAGTCTTTAGTTTCAAACATCAAAACGAAGCTTGCATTGCTTCCTCTCCGGATTGCTGGCGTGAAAGTAACTTCCTCCCGAGTACAAAGAGCATCCCTGCTAACGTTGAGGGTGAGGCCTTCGATTCGATCCTGGACGATGACACGGTGTGTAACTTCCTGCCAGTTAATTGCATTGGAGACATTCAAGGACACTCCGTAGACGCCTTCGTGGAGAAAAGTGTAGGTAAACGTGGGGTTGCTTTCCGAAAAAATGGCGGTTGTGGCGTGGCTAACTTTCCAGTCCCAGTGCAGATTACTACCTTGGCGGACAACTCCTTGGAATGGCACAGCAATATTTGTGCTTAGATGAAACGGAAACATCTTGCCACCGATTTGAAAGTTCGCCTCTTTTACTTCCTCTTGGACTGTAAAGATTTGAGTGTCACCACATTGACTGATTGTGTTCTGAACGAGAACTTTAACCAAACAATCCCCTGAGCTCGTGAACTTGTGAAGAAAAAAAGGGGCGTTTGTCTCAAGGAACGCAAGCTCCGAATCCACATACCAAAAGTACTTCAGGTCAGAACCCGTAAGGACCGATACCGAAATGTTTAAAAACGTTCCCACTGCCACGATATTTGTCTGCGCTGTTATGCGTGCATTTGTTACCCGTTCCACAGCCACAAAAGAAGCAACGGCGGTGCTCTCGCCCAACATGTTCGAGGCATTTAATTGAATTGTAAGCCGACCAGGGGTTTCGACGACCAACTGAAAACGTTCTCCATCAGCTGGAATCTGATGCTTGATTTTTTGGGGGGTAGCGAACCACTTATAGGTGACATTAGATCCTTTAGTGACGGAAGCGACAAACACCACATCCTCATGGGTCGGTAAGTATGTCATATTGGTCAATGCAGGACAATCCATGTGAAGACCTTCTATTCTCTCAAAGACTTCAACTAAAATCACAGCTTCCCTTCTGCTCACCAAGTTTCGGGCGATACTTCTCACTTTGTATTGTCCTGCTTTGGGAAAAACAAATCTGAACGTTCGGGTTCCCTCTTGTGTTGGAACCAAACCATCCACTGTCCAATAGTAGGTGGCGGTCCACTCGTCGCTGCTAACTGCTGTGATAAAAGTTTCTTCTCCGACCACGCTGAACGGCTGCTCGGTTTGAAGACTGAAGTCGGAAACAGGACGCAAGACGTTCACCTTGAGACTCACAGACTCTCGACTAATTGCGTTAAACGCCGTGGCGGTGGCTGTAAATTCACCCGTGGCCGTAAAGACGTGCGACACATTTTGTTGCTGCTCTGTCGGGGAACCATCTCCAAAATCCCAAATCACAGACACATTGCTGCCAGTGAGGCTAGCAACACAAAATGATGCTGAGGTATTGACAGTCACGGTCTCACTAGCATGCGCCAAAGAGAAATTGCTGACAGGTCTTTGAATGGCGATGCTAGCGCTGGCTGTTTTGCTGCTTACGTTGTTACTCGCCGTGACAAATACTTTTTGAATGCCCTCATCTCTGAAAGTAAAACATTGTTGACTATGTTCTGTCACAGCAGCTTGACCGGAAGAGCTACAGAGCCATTTAAATTGGCAACTCGTTAACTGCTCTGGAGAAAATAACACGCTGAAACATATTTCATCTCCCGTGGCCGCTGTATCTTGAGACGGCCGCACTGACATGTCAGTTATTGCCGTCTGAACACAGACGGTGCTATTGTAGGACGCAGTGCTAAGAGAGCTTTTCACAGTTAAGCTAACATGGAAAAGCCCTGGGCTGGAAAATGTGTGCGTCGCTGCCGATCGCCCTGTCACCACAGTCTCAGGAGTTCCCTCGCCAAACAGCCAATGGAAAACCAGCACGGATACGTTGCCATTCAGCAAGGCCGAAAACTCTGTGTTTCGACCCGTCATGACACACTCAGTCGGCATCACTCCGATAACAGCTAACCTATAGACAACCACGTCGATCGATTGGTGAGCATGGCTCATTGAATTCGAGACATTGACCCTGACTGTGTAGTTGCCTTGAAACTTGTAGATTTGCGAAACTGAGCCATCAGTCAGGTTTCCCTGCTTGGATCCATCACCAAAGTCAAAGTCCCAAATAAGCCTCGTACCAGTTGCGACGGTAGCTCTGCAATCTGTAACGGAGCCCAACTCACTGGGTCCGTTGCAACTGACACTCAGACTGGTTATTTTCTCCAAAACGTCCGCCACGAGCCAGGTGGTAAGCATAGAAAGAGTGTTGTTGGCACACAATGTGATGTTGTACTCTCCCGCAGACGTAAAGGTGTGTTCAACTTTGGGGTCCGAACGTTGGACGGCTTTGGATTTGTCACCAAAATTCCAAGTGTAGATGACATTGTCCACGACGGGATCGGTGAAGGCTTCCAGGGGATACATTTCATTGACAACGGCCACCAGAGCGGAGGAGTTAAGGAAAAGGCGTTTTAACAGAGGGCGGACGCTAATCTTGATCGACTTGTCTACTTCTTCATACTGGGTGGAAACTCCCACATGAAGGCCATAGTTCCCTACAATCGTGAAAACCGGATACGTTTCAATTAGCTTGATTCAATAGAAACCACAAAGTCACAGGGGAGATGATGAATCATTTTGTTATTTGTGTCATATAGAACAACAGCACAAAAAATAGAAATAAATATAAGGTATTAATAGACGGGAGTGTTTACCTGGTGCGGTATAGGTGAAGTTCACAGAGTGCTGCACAAAGACTTGTGTCTCTCCTTTTTCTGCAAGCGCCTCCATAGTGTCGCATGGAGCAGGAATGGTGTGAAGAACTTCGCTGCTACCATCGCCAAAATCCCATCTACATGACAAACAGACATCAACTCGTGTAGGAAGTGATATCAAGTGCAAAATTATTTTGGGAGTTGAGAGGTAGCCTCCTCACTAGGTATTTTTGTTTGGTCTCAAGTGGCATATTTGGAAACAGTTGCAACCAGTGCAGTCATGGGGAGGGTATCCGAAATGGAGGTTGGGAGGGGGTATTAATTGGATATAGGCATTAAATCCAAATTAGGCACTTGGACCTGCCATACCCCTCAAAATCACAAGTAAAAATAAAAAAGCATGAATAGGTTCAGAATTAAAACCGTGACTTACAATCTGTATCCTAAAAAGTAGACCATAATAAAAATGATGGATATGTTCTAAATATTCAGATCTACACATAAACATCAGTATACGACTCTCCAGCATATACTTAACTGTATAGTGCAGGTAATATTTTGGTTCTATTTTGTTGGACGAACACATCTCAAAATTATGTATTCTTTGCTAAGTAACATTGTCCTTGCAAAATCATTTTTTGTTGGATCGGTTTAGATTGCAGGTGCAGCGTGTGCCCAGTGAGCGGACATGGGAAGCATATTTTACCTGAAGGTCGTCGGCAAGGCGATGTCCACTTTGACCCTGATGGTAACAAGGTGTGCGGCACCCACGGCAACCACCCGCCTGACGTACATGAACTCAGGCTCGCCCAGTGGCTTCATTTCATCCGCGGTCAGGAGGAGCTGTATGCTCTGGGAGCTCACGGGGTTGGACGCCGTGACCTGTTATTGCAATAAATGATGTTGAAAAAGCACAATGACAACCCTTTCGAAGGTATCTCACCTTGAGTTTATACTCGGCGGGTTTCTTGAACACCACACTGTAAGATTCTCCTTCATCAGCAAACGCCTCCAAGTTGTCAATCACCCACGAGAATGTCACAGATGAGCCACTCGCCACTTGGGCGGTAAAGGACTGCGAGCACAATGTGAGAAAACGCAAAGGCATCGGTCTGCAAACATTCTTGAAAAGCGGGCGACGTGCTTTTGTTGTCCAACCTGAGGAATGTCAACAAGCGTCCTTTGGTGTCTGCGTGGCTCCACGCTGAGTCCCGACACTGCCTCGTAGCTACGTAGCGTCACGGTCAAAGTCTGAGACCGAACTGCATCTGCCACACTGATATTCAGCATCTGGACCCCCACTGAAGGTGAGACCAGAGTCACGGACGAGAACCACACATCCTCCGAATACGTCTTGCAGACGGGCAGATCTTCGGGGCAAGATCGGCCGAAGGGGAGTCCAGTCCGGAGCACTGGAGCCGACCATGAACATGTGACTTTCTCTCCTGAGAGTACCGTGACAACAATGAGCGTTGGAACGTTGAGTCCAAGATGGATCTGGTTCTTTTCATCCAGTGGAGGGTGGATGATCCTCAGCCCAAATGTCGATTTCACATGACGAGTCAGGGACGTCGCGTCAGAGGGTGTGGTCGTTTCCAACATCCGCCCTTGCTCAGTTCTTGCTCCATTAAGAGTGTCTCCGTAAAGCAATCTCAGATCACACACCACGCCATCCACCCAGTGTTCGCCTTGGGGCCTGAAAGTGAGGCCTCCCTGCCACCAGCCACCCCACTTTGCCCCCAGGAGAGACAGGTAACTCTGTCGCCACGGGGAATTAAGGGGAGCTTCGCTGGCGAGGCAGCGCAGAAAGGCTCCGCGGTCGCGGGTGTGTTGAACGGCAACAATATCGTCTGGGTACACATTGATGCCTCCTTCTGGAAGAACAACCTACAGCAGAGGTGTCAAACTCATTTTAGTCGCGGGACAATTTGGGAGTTACATCTTCCCTTGGAGTACTGTTATGACAGTGAAACCACACAATTATCAGTTGTACACAACAAATTAATAGATTACTAGTTTTAAAATCAATCAAGTCAATAAATACTGTTCAAATTGAGTGGAAACAGGGTAACTATATTATTGCAAAATATCAATGTTATTTTTTTGACATTTTGGTACAGATTTTCGCAAGTTAACACACGCGATTTGCTTTCTAGGGGCCACATAAAAAGACCCGGCGGGCCGGATCTGGCCCCCGGGGCCTTGAGTTTGACACCTGTGACCTACAGTGATATGCAGTAAGACTGTGCCTCTATTAATTTTTAAAAAATTAAAATTGCAGAAAAACCACTAAGTATGCTACCAGACGGTAAATTATTTTGAAGGGTTTAACTTTGGAATGTATGGACAGCGTGTCCAAAAACTTGTTTCAGGATGACGGTTAAATCGGTGCGTTCAATGGGATGTTTGCCTGGTTAGTCACGTGTTTAAAATCGTTAAAAGTAACGTCATCAATACATTTTGCATGAACATTAATGAGTGAATAACTCATTTAACTCATTCACTCCCAAAGACGTTTTTAAACGTCTTTTCAGACTTGGTCCA
This sequence comes from Hippocampus abdominalis, assembly GCA_018466805.1. Lineage (NCBI taxonomy): Eukaryota > Metazoa > Chordata > Actinopteri > Syngnathiformes > Syngnathidae > Hippocampus > Hippocampus abdominalis. The sequence goes on from CM031714.1 coordinate 7,759,511, forward strand.
GAATTGGCTGGTACCGAATGAGTTAAGACAGCACACGTTCGCTACTCACACTTAACGTTTGCAGTCGTGAGACGGGGCTTATTTTCAGCGGTACGTCCGCTACCAAGTGGTAAAAAGGTGCGGTCGCTGGATATCTGGGTGGCAACGCAAACCCACGTTCCACTGCCGCCGAGGTGTAAGGCGAACAGGGGCGATCGTTGGCGAGGCAGGTTTCGAGAATATGACACCAGTACTGGCCCCTGCCGCACCCTCCTGTCGTGTTGCACAGTGGAACCGTTGAGCAGCAGCTGAATGGATTCATCAGAGAGCTGCAACCTAAAGCAGCAAAGAGAGTATATTGTCCTTAGGATGTGTTACATTGACAGAAATCAGGATGAACTGTATTTTACCCGGAGGTACAAGGTGATAGTTGGGGTTGCAGTAGGGCCGAAGGATTTGAATGCGGGCCGAAGAGGAAGTCGAACTGGGTTGGACCACCAGTTCCAGTGATGTCACTTGACCGGCATGACTGAACCACAAGCCAGGGAACAGCTGCATCTGTGGACCACAAACAGTCACGGTCACACTCCAAAAATGAATCTTTTAAAATCTCTTTGGACAATTACGAGTTGCGGAGTTTCATCATGCATCGCAATATGTGCCGATATTTTTCAGGATACTGAAACCGTCAAATATTTGACCATCCCGAGTTTTTTTTTTTTTTAAATACAATTTTGAGCTCTCCAAAGGGGAGCTCACAAAATAAGAACGTCATTGCATACGTCTAATGCAATCTTGTGGCATTTTGGTGCCAAGGTGCTATGTTGAACTGAGTTTTGGAATTTCATTTAGACCACACCCCCCCATAAAATGTGCTTTGACACCATCTTGTGGCGTGTTTTGGGAGTTGGAGAACATCAATCATATTCTCTCAATTGAACCACTACTCTGTGTTACAGAGTCATAAAACACAATTGGGGGGGGGGGGGGGGGGGGTCATCTTCTTGACCCTTTCAGGGTCAGAGGTTACTACAGTAGACAGCTTATCATGTTATCAGGTTACAGGGTGCATGAAAGGGTTCTTCTGGTGCCTGCTGTGCCCCTAGTGCAGAGATTCCATCTGGACATTTTACTGACCTCCACTGCAAGTTGTTCAACATCAGGGACAGTTGCTAAGGGGGCGATCTGGATCCGCTGGTAGACGCCAGTCATCAGAACAACTCCCACAACGTAACTCTCCGGTTCTGGTAAAGACTCTGGGGCGTATTAAAAAAAAAGTATCAAGTACAGTATGGAAATACTTTGCGAAATTGTGTTCCAATTACATATCGTCATACTCAAGCTTCAAATCTTACCAGTTAAGTCATTTTGACAGAAAAAGTGGTATTGTTGAGCACAGGGGGTCGTCCTCCACTGTCCAGGCATCCCCAAAGCCATCTGAGTGCATACTTCCTGTTTGTCCCTGCCTCCATTGCGCCACGGAGGACTGGTTGACTCCACAAACCCGGCCTTGTCTGGTATATCTTGACTCACTCCCCGAATCCAAACCCACACCGTGTTTTTTCTGGACAAAGAAAATGCATGTGTTAGCGAGGAGTTTTGCAAAAGTGTGACGACACGTATTGCATCACACGTATGTATTGCACATGCCGCTTTCAAGGTTTTCACAAGATGGCTAAAAATTTGCTTTGCCCTTTTCTCAATGGCCAAAAGTTCTTTTGTCGACTCACGCTGGGAAGAAGTGGCGGAGGAAGCTTTGCAGCTCCAAAGTGTCTGCAACTGCCACATATCCTCCGCGAGTCCGCTGACAGGAAGCCAAAGCCTCAGACCACGTGGACGTCTTCTCAGAGAGCCAGAAGCATCGCAGACTGGGCAGGTGGACGTGAGCACCTTCGGGACAGGAACTGACTTGTGCGGGGGGGGCTTCACATTCACACGCAAAAAAAAAAAGGAACGATTGAGCACACGCATCATCAAGTATTCAAAACGATTGTATCCTCAGGCAGTAATGCGCAACAATTATTTCAATGTCAATTCAGTATTCAGGGCTCTTAATGCTTTGGGCGTCTTATTTCTGAAATAAACAATGTAGCAAAAACGGAATGACAGTGCTTAAAAATAAACCTGAATGTAATTAATTCTATTTGTGTATTAACATCAGAAAGCAATGCAGCTGCTCATCCATGTTGAAAGCTGATGCTGATCCCAACTTATTCATACCTGTCAACTTGTGTCGTCTGCATTTCACCCAATAAGTTATTGGGTGTAACTGATTAGCTGGTCCCCACTCGCTAATACCCGCCCAATGACATAAACAGAGCTTTTAAAAATAGCCGCCGCAATTTAAGTTCCGACAACAAACTTCTCACCTCCTGATGTGCTGATCAAAAGTATGAAAATAATATTCCACGCCTGCTTCTGTGGAGTCGGTATGACTCTCATCTTGCTCGGTATGAGGCGCCAAAGAAGCAGCTCCGAATAACTCGACTTCCCTTACATCTTCAGTGCATTTTTTAGAGGAAAAAAGTCACAAGTCTACCCAATTATCTTGCTTCCCCACTCTCCCCCATCTTCAACCTGATGTTGTTTCTTTACCCCCTCACAATCATGTCCTGTGTCGTCCCACAGTCATCCCACAATCAGTTGTGTTGGTGTGTCTGTTCAAAAAGCCTCTTCGCCGCTCTCAGAGCGCCTGGGTGACATTTTACTTTGTCTCTCAGCAACAGCCATAGAAAGAAGCAGACTGGACAGAGGAGGCCCGCACGGCTCATTAGCAAGTTGTAAACCCTCATGGACAGACACAACATCGCACAAGGCACAAAGGGGGGAGGGGGGTGGCAAGTTTGTACCCCCCCCATAAAAAATAAAATTATATATATATATATATATATAAATACACACACACTCCTCATCACTAACCCAACAAAAAGGCCTGTTTTTTTTTTTTTTTAATGAAAGGATGCCATTGCTGTTGCCGGGAGAGGGAGAGAGAGAGAGAGGGCATAAAGTTGAAGGGGGTGAGAAAGCAAACCTGTGCTGGAAAGTTTCAGTCCATCGCCATGGAAACAATTGTGTTTTTTTTGTTCTGATGGATCTGATTGAGATGCTATCTTATCGTTGTTATCAACCTTAATACCTCAAGTAACAATTCTTGGACACCACACTGTCAGATGGTTATTCATGCGCAAACATGCAGTCAATCAGTGGTGAAAATGTAACTGATGAGCCTGTAGTATCACTTTCAATATATTAATGTCCACATGTAGTATAACTTTCAAAGATATTAATGTTAATTTTTTTTTAAACATAGTATTAGACGTAATATTTTTAATTGTATGTAATTTGTATTTTCTTTCGAATCATCGACAGAAATAAAGGTGTAATTCTACATGAAGACAGACGGGGGCAGTAATGTACACTTGTATCTGAATTTGAACGTCAAGGCAATCCCGACGAAAAGTAAACCAGGAAACGCGGACGGCCTGTGGTGACACATCGCAGGTAAAACCTCGAAAAAAACGATGCCTTTTCTGTTCAATGATCACATGTCAAAAGCACGGAGTAATAAATACACAGGAAGACAAGATTTTTTTGTGCGTTTTGGTTTTTTTTCCAAAAAATAAACGGAATGCACGATTCGTGGGTGGTAACTGTTTGTTTACATTTAGCTGCTAACGTTCGCGTTAGCTCAGGATCAGTCGTCATTATTTCCGTGATCGTAAAGACTAACTACAGAATTTGATTTTGATCTAATTAATGTATGAGGCCGTTACTAAGATTTCAATTAGCCGTTGGGGTGAGCGACATTTACCGCGTTAGTAATTTAAAGTGTATTGCATTTAATCAGTTTCCTGATGGTACACTATTGTGAACGTGTTTTAATATTTAAATAAATGTACGCCGACTTCTTTTAAGATGCAGTACGTCAAATTCAAAATGTCACATACTATACAAATAAAATATCAATCATACTTTGATTCATACCTCCCTGACATCAGAAATTTTGATTATTTTTCACGACTCACAAAGTGGTAGGTAGGTACCTTTCTGTGTTCCAGTTGACATCATCTTCGTGTGTCTTGCCAGTAGGTTCTATGCTGAAGTTGAGGACCACAGAAGAGGAAAGTAGTCGTGAGATCTCCCAGCTCCGCCAAGCAGCGTTGCAAAACAATGAAAGACTCCTGGATGAGATGCTGTGCCAGGAAATCTACAAGAAGGTCATCAACTATCGAGGGGGCTGGGGCATCGCAAGCACCCCTCTCCACGCCGCGGTGTCCAAGGGCCATCTCAGCTGCCTGCAGGTCCTGCTGACCCACGGCGCCTTGGTGGACTGCGTGGACGTCAAAGCCCAGACGCCGCTGTTCGCCGCCGTGCGCGGAAAGTACCTCGACTGCGTTTTAGCGCTCCTCCGTTCCGGCGCCGACCCCAACGGAAGCGCGTACAATATTTGCTCCCCCGTCCTGACCGCCGCTCGTGAGGGTGACATCAAGATCCTGCAGGAACTGCTCAAACACGGCGCCGAGGTCAACTCGCGCTCCAGAGTCCTGCTGTGGACCTCGAGCGCCAGGGTGTCGAGCGGCCCGCTGTACCTGGCGGCCGTGTACGGACACATCGAGTGCTTCAAACTTCTGCTCCTCTATGGTGCCGATCCGGATTACAACTGTGCCTATGTCAGACTGCTGAGCACCATCAAGCAGCCCAAAACAGTCCTGGAGATGTGTCTTAGGCACGGTTGCGGTGTGGAGTACATCCAGCTCCTCATCGACTTTGGCGCCAATGTCTACCTTCCCACGCTCATCATCGAAAAGTCCACCAAGCAGAACGAGGCCGTGGAGCTGCTTCTGCAAGAAAGAGGTATCGCATCTATGGGTTTTAATTATCCCACTGGCCAACAGCGGGTTGTCAGCCGTATTGTGGACTTTGCTTTTAGGTTTCCTCATACATTCTCCAAAATTCTAAGTTAGCTTCATTAAAGACTAAAAGTTTTACTGTATATGTAGATCAGCCAGCACTAGTTATTTTCACAACTTTTTTTTCCAGAGGGATGCTGAATTATTGAATGCGCTATGGATCGTTAAAAAAGATACTTACAGAAAGGAATTAACATGTTGCTCCGTGTACTGTTCCTCAGGAAACCCCAAGGCCTTGACTTCACTGTGCCGACTGGCGGTGCGGAGATACCTCAAAAAGATCAACAAGATGCACTGTATCGAGCAGTTGGACATGCCAACAAGTCTCATTAACTTCTTGCAGTACAAGCCGCTCCCAGTTATGATTCTCTAGCTACGTATTAAATCATGTGGGGGGGGGGGGGGTTGTGAATTGTTAAGTGTCTTGTTTTTTTTTGACCTCGTTCTACTCATGCTTTGCGATCACAAGTCTAACACATTAAACATATCTATGTCTGGCTTTGTAGTTATTTATTCGGTTAGGCATCTCAGGTATGAGGTCTTTAGAGCCACAATGAAAATAAATTTACATTATGAAGTTTAAGTGAGGCTCACATGATTTACATGAATAAATACAATGTTTAAAAAGCTGTCTTATTTTCATGGTGAAAGGTTGTGTGGTCAAAATTTGAGTTATTTCTACAATAAAGACATTACTGGCTGTGCTTATTTGGTTTGTCTGTGAAATATTACAGCTTTAATCTCGACAATGACTTACCATACCTGAAAAAAAGTACAACTTTATTCGATTGAAAGTATGACAATACTGAAGATCTTTTTTTTCATAAACATATGCGACCTTTGGCAAAATTAATCTTGTATCGTCCATGTTTTTCTAATATTGCCCCTTTAATACTTTTTATATATATTTTTTAAAAAACAGCTATTCTAAACGAAACCGAATAAATGGCCATTATTTTGGCAAAATGAAAAAAAAAACAACTTCAAGTGTGACACAAACAATTTAAACCATTTACCGACAGTATATTTATGTAAAAAAGTAACAAAAAAACCCAAACATGTCAAGGATAAAATTACCTACCTCAGATAAACACAAAGCAACAAAAATGGCTACTGCTAATTTGCATATTTGAATGTGGGTGGTTGAGAGATTCATCGTAATAATGACGGCCTCTCTTATTACATTAAATAAACGAATCGTATACGATAAATCATCAATATATCATTCGTGTTGTGACTGGTTGCGTTGACGGAGCTGTTTATTTAAATAAACAATTCACATGTACAGTAAATCAGCATCAACATTTTGTTTTTGACGGAACTGACCACTATGGCCAGCAGATGGCAGTAGAGCGCCAGAAAAGAAGGCACGGCTGTTTAATTGGGCTTGGCCAATTGTTTTCATCAGTTTGCCCGAACAAGTCACATTTAAATTTGCACATTGCGGCATACCATAAAACAACATATTTACAGCTTGCGTGAGGATTTAACGTCTTCCTTCAAGAAATAATGTGCTGCTTTTTCCCCCCCCAGGCTTTGCACAGTACTGTTTGCTTCAAAATATAAGACAAAGATCAAATTGTTCAAGACCAATATATCCCAGAGTTCAAGTATTGCCACTATGAGGTATTCGCAACAAAACTGGAAGCTCAAACTAAAACGAAACAAAGTTGACAGTAATTTAACGTGTAAAATTGGACAACTTCTATCATCAAAGTCAATTGGAAATTGTTAACAAGCGAGACTTTTACATTATGCTTTTCCATTTGAAAATACATATACAGTTAGTTCCTGATGGATTTGGACAGCGACAGCGGATTAATGATGTTGCCTCTAGACAACCATACTATTTACAAACTATGGACATTTTATGCAAAGTATCTACTGTTATTTTTGGGACCTCCAGAGTCTTTGAACTCAAAGTCACATAATTGTGAATACGCAGGTATGCATAATTATTTAACACCCAGATAAAAAAAACTTTGCAGTCAATGACTTCCTGAAGTCTGGAGACAACACCAAACATTGTGTTTTTGTCTCCCGTAAGCGTAAAGCATGCTCGGCTGGGTTGAGATCAAGTGCCATATCTAAACATTGGGACGTTTTTAGTTCCCATTATTTAAAAAAAAAAAAAAAAAGACTCGAGTTGTTTCAGTGAAATATAATGCATAGTGACTGCGTATCCAAAGCATACCACATCATCGTGGTATGATGTGGACATTTATAGTTGCGTGCGGAACAGACTCAGTGGGGTTTTATTGATGATGTGGCTGCTGACGACAATTAATTGCGAGGACTATAGATCTACACCCTCTGGTCACACTGAGCCAATCGCAACTTGACAGGAAGATAAATGACCCAAAATATGCTGAGAAAGCAACTTGTATAAATAAATGTCCGAAAAGCCAATGTGCTGGTTATATAATGGCAAAAATCAATTTAAAAAAAAAAAAAATACTGTCCAAATGCTTCTGGATCTAACTGTACAGAAATGATGTTGTGGGGGAAAAAAAAAATATCGCAGTGTAAATACTCATGCGGATAAAATTGTTGGTACGTCTTGAGAATGAAAGAAAAACCCAAAGTGAATCTGACAATAGTTGTTATGATAATGTTTCAAAATGAAAAGTAAATACTGCAAATTGCGGCCACAATCCGGGAGGTTGGCTCCAGTGCCACGAATTTTAAATAACGGAATAATATATGCGACTATCGTCAACGGAACATCAACACGGCTTGTCACCCAAACAGCACTGTGAAACCGCCTCACCCTTCCAAAAAGCCAAGCGGACTGACGACAAGTTTGGAGACATCCGTGAAGCTAATTCGAGGACGCACACGTGGATGAACAGGTCAAAATCGCCAATTTATTCCCCCCCCCCCCCGAGTTTGCTTTTCAAAACAATTCCGTTGGACCGCAACACAAACGCAATCGCTGATTTTCACTGATTAATAAATGGTCAGATTCAAGTTATTACTTTCATGAACAGAGAACAACAACAATCTTGTCCGCGTGTGTGCGTCATCATTGCATAACATTGTGATTCAACAATGTGCAACGTAATCGCAGTGACGTTAATTTGCTTGCTTAAGATAACAGAAGCTATCCTTCGTATGCTGTACAATACATGTGACATTTAGGGTGATGTCACATTTTTTTTTATTGCTATGGCAACGGGTTGCGCTGAGGGGAAAATGGCCAACTAATTACAGTATTTACAGTACATCCCGACAAAAATGTGACTTGGGTCCCCCTTCTTTGACACTGAGGTCAGGTATGTTGTGGTAATGATGGCTATGGGGGGGCTGTTTGTTGGCGTGGTGCCGGTCGCCATGGTGATTCAGCCTAGCCCCACGTCTAGTGACATCATTACGATAAAGCCCAAGATTGAGGTCCAGGAGGCCAGCTTCCCGTTCCCACTACGGACAACAAGAGTGTAAATGCAATATGAATCAGAATACCATGTTTAGGCTAATTGGGCCGCGCTAAGCTAACTTCCCCTTGAAATCCGCATTTGATGACCAAAACCGGCATCTTAAATCTCTCACCTGACTTGAGCCTCGGGTATGATGTCATCCACCACCACGTAAACCATCGCCCCGGCGGCGAAGGCCAAGGCGTATGGCAGCAGAGGTTCGGCCAACACCACGGCGACGGCGCCCAGCATCCCAGCGATGGGTTCCACCATGCCGCTGAGCTGACCATACCTAAGATGGAGGCCGAAAACAGACGCGATGAATGAAATTCACTTCTGGCTCCGTTTTGGGTGTGCTCATGACTCGTGAAGAAGGTGTGCGTATTTCACCAAAAGGCTGTCCACGTTGAGACGCCCGAGCCTCGAAGTGGCAAGCTCACTGCAAGGCCTTCTGGGAAATTCTGGATGCCGATACCAACAGCCAAATTCCTGCAGGCAATGGGAAAGTGGAGATAATCATTCATTCATTTTCCGATCCGCTTATTCTCACAAGGGTCGAGCCTATCCTAGCTGTCTTTAGGCAGTAGGCGAGGGGCACCCTGAACCGGTTGCCAGCCAATCGCAGGGCACACAGAGACGAACAACCACCCGCGCTCACACTCACGCCTCGGGACATTTTGGAGTGTTCAATCAGCCTGCCATGCTTGTTTTTGGAATGTGGGAGGAAACCAGATACCCGGAGAAAACCCACGCAGGCCCGGGGGAGAACATGCAAACTCCGCACAGGGGGGCGGAGCTGGAATTGAACCCAGTAGCTCTGGACTGTGAGGTCGACGTGCTAACCACTGGACCACCGGAGATAATAAGATTTTTTTTTTCCAGTCATAATAATCTACTATTCGATACCACAGCAGTTTCTTTTGTAACCATGAGCCTATCTCGGGGTTAAAAGATCGATTAAGAATTGTTTTTCTTCACTGTCGCAATCTATTCATAAATTATTTTTATATTTCGTACACGTATCTGGATTGAAAAGTATCAATGCAATCACCGGAAAAACGGGCAGGATGTGAAATGAATATACAGTATTTGCGATAAATGCTTGATGAGCGTAGTATCATGTCTAAGCACTAGATGGCGCCAGCGCACAATGAGGCACATTGACAAATTAAACAACTACAGGTACAGAAAGCCGGAGTTCTTCTTCAGCAGCACAACAAAGACAAAATTAGTACGTACATCGGATAGTGGCATATTCTCTCATTAATCTAATGTCATGATTACAGTAAAATAATATTTGTATGAAAAATACTTGTAGCCCATAAATCGGAAACTATTGAATTAAAAACCAAAAAGAACTGCGCATGCCGTGCGATAACATATTCCGACAACACTGTACACACTAGTGCTCATTGTGTGCTACTCCTCACCTTGAAATATCATAATTACAGTAAATAACTGTGTCAAGATACTTCTGGGTGATAAATAGTGGGAAAACAATTAGGTGCGTTGGTAACCATTCTAAGGCTCCTGCACAAACTAGTTCATTGCGTGCTGTTCGGAACCTTGAAGCGTTGTACTGTCGGAGCTGTTGTAAAGTTACTGCATATTACCGTAATTTCCGGACTATAAGCCGCGACTTTTGTCACACGCTTTCAACTCTGCGGCTTATTTAATGAAGCGGCCTATATAAAGACTTTTTTAACGGCCGCCTGTGTACCGTCTTTCTTTGTAAATATCTCATGTAACAATATGGGCACCTGCGGCTTATAGACAGGTGCGGCTTATGTGTGTACAACATGTTTTTTTCCTTTAAAAATGTAGTGGTGCGGCTTATAATCAGGTGCGGTCTATAGTCCAGAAATTACGGTAATTTATTTAAGTAAAAATGGAAAAAGTACAGATATAGTAAAAAAAATAATAATAGTAAAATATTATATATAGATACAATACATATTTTGAAAACCTAATACAAAAAAAATTATCTCCACACACACTAAATAAAGGTTGTCTTCATTTATCAACATGAATGGAACACACACAAACAAAAGAGAAAAAAAAACCCCTAGAAACAACTTTGCTGGATGCAAAATTTTGACAGGGTTAGAATTAAGGCTAAACTGAAAAGTGCAAAATACCAAAATGTAAAAAAAATGTAAGAAATTTGCGAAGAACGGAACCCCCCCCAGCTCAGGCCAAAAATGAAGCAATGACCGGAAGCTTCTGTTTATTAGTTATAGGCTTGCACAAGATCCATCCATCTATTTTCCGAACCGCTTGATCCTCACGAGGGTCGCGGGGGGTGCTGGAGCCTATCCCAGCTGTCTTCGGGCAGCAGGCGGGGGACACCCTGAATCGGTTGCCAGCCAATCGCAGGGCACACAGAGACGAACAACCATCCACACCCACACTCACACCTAGGGACAATTTCAGAGTGACCAATCAGCCTGCCATGCATGTTTTTGGAATGTGGGAGGAAACCGGAGCACCCGGAGAAAACCCACGCAGGCCCGGGGAGAACATGCAAACTCCACACAGGGAGGCCGGAGCTGGAATCGAACCCGGTACCTCTGCACTGTGAAGCCGACGTGCTAATCCACTGGACTACCGGGCCGCCCCCCTTGCACAAGATATGTTTCCAAATGTATGGAGCTCAAGTAAAAAGTCGTCCGACAAATAAATACTGCCGTACAGATACCTGGAAACATCGACTTGAAAGAACTCTTCTATTGACGCCACATCCTGAAGAGTTCAATTCTTTGATGCTTGCCAACCCGAGAGACACCGATTTCACACGATTCAAGGTAATTCAAGTTTCGAGGTCGCATTGTATTTCTTCACGAAACGGCTTTCCTTACCTGGCACTCTCAAGCGTGGCAGATGAAGTCTTCCCAATGGCCCCGAATCCAACTCCCACAGCTAAGCCCTCTGCAGAAAAGATCACCTTGAGTGTGACATACAGTATGGGCAGCCTGGGCCTCCTTTTAAAATAATTACAATTTCTATCACCGTGGCACGAGGAAATATTCAGAAACAAGCACACAGCAGGAGGGCGACTTACAAATTAAAAAAAAAAAAAATATATATATATATATATATATATATATATATATATATATATATGCTAATGAGCCAGGAATTAATTAGTGTGCGGATATCTTAATCCATGCATTTGAGCTATTTTTTTTTTTGGATTTACGCAGCTGTCACTGTAGAGGGAAAACTATTTATGTCATTTAAGGATCTGAACCTGCAGGCGCTTGAGACACAGAAAATAAACTCCTATTCACGACACAGACAGATGCTTCATGAGAACGAGGACGGATGTTTAATTTCAGTCGTGGAATATATTGCGACCTGGCCCGCAGGGTGTTGTTAAGTCATCAGCTTCATGGGATGGGACAATATAAATTGTGCACACTTTTGAAAGGCGGCCAATGTGAGGGTTCTTATTTTAACCCTTTTAGAGACGGCGGTTACTACAGTGAGGTTGTCATTATTGATGCATGGTAGGGTTAAAATGAGAGATTTTTAGAAGCTTATTTTTGGCTGTTTTTGTTAGTGTGACCAATGCATGCAAAAATGTTAGCACGATGGAATTGTTATTTATTTATTTATTTTTAAGACACAGATGATACTTTTAGTCTTTGTGCAATTGACATGGTGGAGAATAAAATCCCGCCTGCTCTGAGTGACTTGCAGTGCAGCAAGTCATCAAATAAGACCTCGCGTCTTGGCTCACAAGAGCTTGGGCCAAGTACAGACATGGCAGATTTAACAGTCTTCCCCGCATCTAACGCCCCCTTGTTCTTGCTGAGATGTTCCTGTGGCTACGAATGACACATGAGGTGGCCGCGGCCCGCCGAAAGCAGTCAATAGTCTATTTAGGGGAGGGAACATTAATGTGACCTCGTGATGCAAAATTTACAACAGTAGCAACTTGTACAAAAAAAAAAAAAAAACGAAACTAAATTTTGCAGATGATAGTAGTAGTATTGTTTTTAAATAGACCACAGTTTCGGAACAAATGGGTTAGTACGTACAGTTTACGGCCTTTACCGCCCTCCATAAGTATTGGGAACTCTGGTTACGATGTGCTGGTTTGCTTCTAATAAATTCATAGATTTTTTCAAAATAATTTCAGGATAAAATTAATTAATTAATGAATTAACTCATTCAGTACCAGCCAATTCTAGACCAAGTCTAAAAAGACGTTTAAAAACGTCTTTGGGAGTGAATGAGTTAATTGAATCTCCACCCATTAATCCCGGCCCAAATCGGGATGCTCTTGTAGCTGGAAAGTTATCTGAAAACATTCCCATCAACGTTTGCAGGTTTGTTGCATTCGTGCGGTCCAAAAAATAAAACGTAAATAAAACAGAAGGGAAGAACGATTCACAGAGTTCAAAGGCTTGAGTATAGCAAGGAATTATTTATATACATTATAAATATGCTAGAATTATTAATGCAGCGTCCATTCAGCCTAAAGCTACAGGTGAAAGACGGCATACATAAAATAAATAAATAAATAAAAAAGCAAAGTAGAGACTAAAAAGGAGACAAATGAAAGATGAAAGCATCTGTGCACAGGCAACTTAGGGAGACATCAAGAACCTCATCTGTGTGCAGCCGCCGCTACCCAAGAGCCTGAAGGGCCTCTTCATCATCATCATCCAACGCCTGTCGTTACCTCGGCTAACGACACATTGGCTCCAGTCTATTCCCCACTGTCCATACACGCAGACATAATGAAGAACCCTTATGGATGGGGGGGGGGGGGGGGGGGGGGGCAAGGGAGCACTCTTCACTCGCCACTCAATTCTCGGGATCCGTCTGAAATGCCACAGGGCCCTCGAAACTCTATTTGCACTTTCACACTAAGTTTGACGACGCATTAACAAGCTTTAGTGTCTGCCGTTATACTGAACATAACTTTTTTTTTTTTAATCTGATCTCTAAAGTTGAATGGCCCTGAAGGAATACTATTCAAACGTGCAAATCTAAAGTCGTAACACCTCATCGTTGACTTCCAGCGGAAGGAAGCATCTTAAAGTAATAAAATAATGACGATGACCACAGGGCTGTCACAGAAACTTGGCACAGCTTAGCATAGTCGGCTTTGTCACTTAAATTAGTCCTGTTGTCAGATATGACCCGAATTTCCTAGTACAAATGGAAAACAGTCAGAGGAAGCCACGCTAAGTACTTATGCAAATTAGAGGCCGACCATCGTCTGGGAACACGTTATCTTGATGTGAGAGTGTCCGCAGCCAGGTTGCCACTGCAAATGTGAATCTTTTCTCAATTGCTTTATCTGGCTAAGTAAAAGTCAAATAAATACCGTATTGGCCCAAATATAAGACGGCCCTGATTATAAGACGACCCCTTCTTTTTCAAGACTCAAGTTTGAAAAAAAGACTTTTTGAACACCAAATTAATTTTTATACAGAAAATAATTACAGTACATCTGAAACAAATGATTCTAACAGTATATTTGAGAAAAAAAAGCATGTTATTTTGCCTCATTCAAATCTAAAGTGCAATCACATTTGTAAATGAATGGCTTCTGGTTTTTGAAATGTAAATTACATCATAACTTCTCAGCTGCCGGTTAACCTGGCCGATCTTTGACCCACTTTTCTCCAGATTGTCGCTACGTTTCTCCATTTTCTGTTATCTCTCTTATTTTCTTTCTTCCCGCTATTTTTTATTTTTCTTCTTCGTGCGACCGCTATTTTTATTTGTATTCTTCGTGACAGGGGTTCACTTTGGCCTGGGGAGTCAAGTTCAGCATCCGCTTCAATGATATCTGGCGCCATCTTGCGTCGTGAATGGGTATAATGTCTAGACCCCGAATATAAGATGACCCCACTTTTTCAGTCTTATTTCAATGCAAAAAACACCGTCTTATATTTGGGCCAATACGGCAGGTCATGGGAGCCGCCATTTCTCCATTGTAATTGGTACAGCAACAGCGCAAGCTAACGTTAGCATGTGTGTTCATCGTGCGTGTTCTTTATCGCTACCTATAAAGACATGTTTGAATGCATTTGGTATGGGTATAATGTCTATAGACCCCGAATATAAGACGACCCCACTTTTTCAGTCTTATTTCAATGCAAAAAACACTGTCTTATATTCGGGCCAATACAGTAAAACCAACTTGTTGCTGAAACATATTTTGTAATTGTAATAAAAAATCTTATCGATCAAGTGTTTCCTTCTGATAGATTGGAAGGGCATTTCGGCCTCACCGTCGCTGATACGAAGCAGCAAACCTCTCCTCCCACTGTTGCTTGTCACTGCCTAGTTCACACTTCCGCACCTCGCCTACATTCCCGTCTGACAATGTGTTTGAACAAATCTATGTGAGGAAAATGGGTTCAAGAGTCTGACAGGGGGAAAAAAAAGGGCTTTATTCTGAACATGTGCCCCTGTATGTAAAATCATCACCACATGACCACAGAGTAAGGCATGTACCGCCGCATCAAATGAATCACTCACTTTCCTGCCAGCTTGAAGCCACTCAGCGGGGCAGTGAAAACCTCATTTGCATCAAGAGAAAAAAAAAAAAGGACTTAAAATAGTGGTAGGTGCGTTGTGAAATGGCAGCTGCAAGAGGTCCGCCTCCGAGGTCTGCCTTACGTGCGATTGTGTTGTTTGAGTGCACTTAAAATGCATGACTAGATTCGAGTTAGTTTCTTCGAAATATCGATTTGTCACATTTGCAAACAGACTTTTAATGTCCTATCCGAACGGTTTGTTCTCACCTGGAATGTTGTGAATAGTGATGGCGAGGATGAGGAGAAGGATGCGTCTCCAGCTGCTTGCTGAATGGCCAGTCAGTTCCGGATGTGCGCTTCCTGTTTCTTGGTCCTCCGAGCTACCCCAATGAGAGACTCTCTTTCTCGGAAGTTGAAGGCCCTCCTCTGTTTTTAATGGGGAACACCAAAAAAAGAGAATAAAAACGAAACATGAAATCAACAAGAACAACCAATTGGAGGCGATCTCAAGGGTGAAAAACAGGGTTCCCACTCTTCCACTTGCTTTTTATTTATCGACCTTTTCAGGACTTCTGAGAGCTAATTTAGCCATTTTTAAGGACTTTTTTATCCATTCAGCAGGGGATTCACAGTGGATTTATTGTATGTCAAATTGGCCCGAAATGACCCGAAGTGATCACGTGATCATCATCGGAACTGATCGGAAACGGCGGGAAAAGCAGAGCGGTAACCAGGAAGGCATATAGCCCGACAGCTACAGGGGTTTGAGAGGAAGGTTGCCAGGCGCATTTTCCGACAAAACTAGAAATTGGAAGGGTGGGCAAAATGACATACACAAATGAAATGAAGACCACAGGTTAATTTTGAAGGATTTTTATAGATTTTTGAAGCTTTCCCTGAAAATTAAGGACAATAAAAACATAATTTTACAACTTCTTTTTTTTATGGATTTTTATGAACTTTAAGGACCTGTGGGAACCCTGAAAAAGGAAGATCGTATATTGAAGGCACCAATGCACAATCTTCCAAAAATGATGATAGGAGGCTCTGATCACTTGTAGAATAATCCAAATAAGCAACATTGGGCTGTCTTATTTCTGTAACGTTGGCACAAACCCCCCCCACCCCCCCCCAAAAAAACCCAGAGGGCAGCTCAAACACTATTGGCAATCTGTTTAAAAGGGAAAGGAAATGCACAGACATGCGTCGCTGCTTTTAACACTTGACTTCTAAGCTATGCTCATGCTGCCAGACACACTCCACTTCTTTAGCGATTCCGCCACAAATTCTCATCGAAGCCTTAATTCGGTATGCAGTCAAAACGGTCGGCCATCCCGACGGAATCAAACTCATTCTATGAGCAAATACTGCCAAGCAGCCGCCTGTTAGAGCAGCAACCTGTCATTTTGTATCCAATCTCGTTTTGAAGATTGTGAAGAGCTCAAAGACCTGGTGGTGCTTTGAGCTCTTCACAATCTTGTCTGCCCATCAAAATAAAGCGTCAGCTTTGTACCCGGAGCTCCCACCTTGTATCTCACAAGTTGCCGCGTGTACGCAATTGCCATATTCATCGTCGATCTAGCTCTTGTTTGACAGCATGACGATAGCAACAGTGCAACGTCAAGTCTCATCCTTGATCAATTTCATATCCTGTTCAGTGAGGCGTAATGCCCGGGTGGCAGGATTGACATTCGTGTCATCAATCAGGGGCCTTGTCCTTTCTATGCTTGTTCCTTGTGGCACAAATAATCCAGTTCCCAGCAACATAAGTTTACATGTTTCCATTCAAATCTATTTGATGGCAAAATGACCTTTTTGGATCGTAACCCGAGAAGCCCGGTATCAATCATGTCAGAAGAAAACGTAACAGAGCTACCAAAACACAGAATAAAAGACGCGTTCATTCCAGATTTGTTTCGACAACCGCCATTCATCACATCTCATCAAGCAGTGGATCAGTGCACATCGGCAGCTGATAAAAGAGCCTGTCGGTCAAAGACGGACACAAAGAGGCACGGTTATACGGCGCTACAGCTCGTATATTATTACAAAATGGAAAGTCAATAGACGCTGCAGTCGTCACATGAGCATTCGTGCATATAGAGCTCTATAGCGTCCTCTTATTGTAAACATTCTTTTGAACAGGAAGAGAAAAGAGCTATGCCACGGGGATTCTGGTTGCACTTTGGGAAGCTTGGAAATTTGATTTTGTGAAAAAGAACCAAATCCAAAGTGGGGGATAGGATGAGCGAAAGTTAGGATCGACAAAGTTTTCTTGTTTTGGTTAGATTTAGCTGTTCCTCCAGAAGTATACAGTGGTACCTCTACTTCCGAAATGATTTGCTTCTGGAATAATTTTCTTAAGTAGAAAATTTTGTAAGTAGAGGCGTGTTTTCCATGTAAATGCTCTAATCCGTTCCAAGAGCCCCCAACATTCTGATAAAAATGTGTTCTAAAGCATAAAAATGCATAAAAATATGCAACAAATACATGTTACAATTAGATGATTACATAATAAATCAGAGTTGTGCATGATGTAAAAAACAAAGAATAAAAATGATGGTCATTTAACTCTTTCATTCCACAAGACGTACTTGTACGTCTTTTTAAAATTAGGCCCCGCCTACCAAGGGCGTACTTGCATGTCTAAGTCTTTTTTTTCTGCGTCATAGAGAGGAGGAGGGTCTGATGCAATCTGAATGAGAATAAGCCATTTGCATTGTAAATCATGTAAAAAGGCAAGCAGTAGGTGGCAGTGGTGCCTCACGTGCTTGAAATGCATGCTTTTACAAAAAGCTCTTTTTCTCCGTTTTTTGCCCAGGAATCACCATTTTCATGAAACGTAGCCATTTTGTAATGCCGATTGCTGAATAATGGAAAAAGAAAATATTTTTTTTCTGCTGAAAGAAGAGAGTCCAAACTTTATTTTGGTAGGTTCCATGTTTATATAGCATTAGAACCAAATATTCTGTGGGCCTTGCAAGGTCAGTCAAAATCCAGTAAAACGCTACAATTGAGGGGGTTGCTCCAGTGAAAATGGCTGGGATTGAATGAGTTAACTTTTAACTCATCGTTTTATGCCCTCTCTAGTTCATGTTCTCTCTCAGAAGTGGTTTTTGCCTGGCGTTTTGTCAAGAACTGATCCAAAGACGTTTGCTTTTGTCGGCTTTTAACAATCCTTCAAACATGTCCAAGGCAAATATCAGCATAGTGAGCGATCGCTCACTTTATCAGAAAGTCTTACAACGTGCTCAGGGCATGTGCAATTGGGAGGACATGCCGGAGGGCCTAGCGTCAGTCTCCTCTCGGTAATGGTGGACCTTGCTTTGTTCACCAAGTGACTGTCGGGTTGGAAGGGAGAAGAAAAAAAACCCTGCGGGGGTCGACCCCAAACTGTTCCCACAATGGTGCAAAAGTACAACTGTCTTGGTGAGCTGAAGAAATAAGATCTAGTGGGAAACTAATGGGTCTAGCCCAGTCACGCAACAGTGAGAAATACGAAAAGAGACAAAAGGAATGGAGATGCGCCAAAGTCTGAGAAAGCGTTTCTGATCAACTGGGCAAGGGCAAAGCAGCAAAGCCACTGGCAACTACTTCTTCGCATTAAAAATCCACAAATTGAGTGTTGCTTTCGGAAAGACAAAGGAGCCCTGCTCCTGTTAGGATAGGAAGCTCAGCTGGGTAAAGTTTGGCCCATGCTGTAACTGAAGGGTCATTTGTTCACATTGGTCTCTTTTATTAGTCTCAACTGATTTTTTTTTTTTTACACTACTGCGCATCTCCATCCAAAGTCACACAATGGGGTATGTACATTTTTATTCTGGTAGCTACTGTCTTAAAAGGAACCTCAACTGCAATGTTTGCTCTAGATAATTAATTTTGTTGTGAGCAACATGATAAGATACAGTCAAACCTCGGTTTTCGAACGTCTCGGATCTCGACCAATTCGGTTTTTGACCAAAAAGTTCGAGTTTTTTATGCCTCGGATGACGAACAAATTTCGGTTCTCGAACAAACTGAGCGCACTTGAATGCACCATTTGACTCCTCTCGCCTTCCTTTCACGAGGAAGTGACGCTTCTTCAACTGAAATTGTTCGAAAACCGAAACCATTTTTATTTAAAAATAAAAATGCTTACTGAACACGTCTGCTCACAATGGAAAGCAACACGTGGAAGCGTCACTTCCTTGTGTAAGGAAGGCAAGAGGAGTCAAATGGTGCATTCAAGTGCTCTCAGTTTGTTCGAGAACCAAAATTTGTTCGTCATCCGAGGCATCAAAAACTCAAAATTTTTGGTCGAAAACCGAATTGGACAAGAACCGAGACGTTCGAAAACTGAGGTTAGACTGTATTCTGATTATTCCACTTCTATAATCCCTCACGACGCGCAGCAGTGATGCTATTACACATCATAGCAGAGGGACGAAATAATCCAGATTTCAATGTAACAAAGATTTCGGCGGCCCAACATAATCAATTTTTGCCGCCGCTGCAGCACCGCTATTCATGATGTGAAAATCTGTCAACTGCATGTTTTTTTTTTTTTCTTCTGAAAGAGGAGCAATTCCTGTTGTTGACAATAATTGCTTTGCATTAATACCTGCTGGAGAGGATTATAGCCTTTGCGTAATTAGCAATTTGGGGGAAAAGAAGACAGAGAGAAACGGACTCACCCCTTTTGTTCCATTTGAAAAACGGCAATTAGTCTCTTTCAGTCTCATCCATCACGATTAAGGTAGGGGGCACACAACATTTCAAAACATGACGGCGTGCGTTGAAAAGGCTCTAATTTCAAAGCATTAAGGCCATGCCGTTTTCACTGAATTCATAAAACAAAATAAATTCCTATCTCTCCATCACAACCAAGCGACACAATTGGGTCGTTGCACATCTGCACAGCAGCTCAAAAAACTAAATGCAGAGTAGTCGAACTATTAAGCTCAACTGTATTGCAGAGTTTTCTTCAGCTTTTTGACTTTTTTTTTTGTTCCATGGATAGATGCAAAATAAAAACAAAATTAAAGTATCATATTTTCCAGCTTATAAATCGCTCCGGAGTATACATCGCATCAGCCCTAAAATGCATAGTAAAAAAGAAATTTTTTTTTCCGAGGAAATGTATTTGATAATATCCAACACCAAGAACAGACGTGTCATCTTGAAAGGCAATTTAAAATCAAAATAAAATCGAGAACGACAGACTGAATTAGCTTAACATATGCTAACGCTACATGACGCATCAACAACAAACTGAGAACCTGCCAGGTATGTTAACGTAACATATTAACAGTTATTCATATAACGATAACGTGAATTACGAAATCCAATGAAATCTTTAACCCTCCGTGTCACTTTTAAAATTCTGCCAACTCCGGAGGGAGAAAATGCGGCGCTTCCTCTACTATATCGCTTGCGTCAGACTCATTGAGTTATCAACGCGGGCCTAAGAGTGCCCCCTTGTGGTTTAATGTGAAGATTACAAGTAAGCATGATGTAATAATGTTTTAATAATTTCATACGTAAGTCGCTCCAGACTAAGTCGCACCCCCCCCCCCCCGGCCAAAGTATGATTAAAACTGTGACTTATAGTCCGGAAAATACGGAAAGCTACAATATTAAGAAATATTTTTTTCACAAATTATTTTGAAAGGAATAAGAGGTGGAAAAGCAAGTAATTAAAGTGTTGTGGAAGAGTCACGGTTATTGAACCTTCTGTACAGTGTCTTGCTCTTTAAGTATCGCATTTAATATGTTAGTACACACATTCTATCCAACTGGGAGGGTTCCGATTCTGGGCAAAGCCGCAGCACCGCTGGGATCTTTGATTTGTTAAGTTGTAAAATCCAATTTTCCTCATAGGAAATTATGGAGTTCCAGATTGAAGTAATTTCAGGGGTAAACTGCTGGCATACAAAAAAAAAAAAAAAAGCACAACTCACTCGCATGTACACTGCGTTGTTTTTCTTTGAACGCAGTCGACGACTTAGCCGTGTGACATTCAGTGATCCTTTTCAAATGAAACAACGAATCCTTTCCATGCTCGTGCTCGACTTTCAAGGTTCCACTTGAAGCAGCGTGAAATCATCCACCTAAATCAATAACTTAATCAACGATCCAAAACAGGCAGATTAGCGATCCAAATGACATAAGTAATTACAGTGGCGTGCAGTCAGGGGAGGCAGGTGAGGCCGTGCCTCCCCTGTCATCACAACTATTAATATTTGTCCGCTCGATTATGATTTTGGTGTCGTTCTTAATCTATTTTGACCATTTTATCATAAAAATCGCCTTGCGATGCTACAAGCTGTAATTTCTCGCCCTGAAAATGGAGGATTTCATTTCAGTCGGTGCCTCTCCAACCCCAACCCTCACTGCACGTCATTGATAAACGGAGTCCTACAATGACTCTTGTAGTTAATTATACCGAGTGAATTAAGTAGATTCCCATGTATCAGATACTGAATATCTTTTTGGGGCCTAAGAGCCTCTAAAAAGAAGGGGGGGGGGGGAAATCAATTGATATAAAAAGGCATTTGGATGACAGTTTTAGGCAATACAAACCATCCACATTCATATACCACACATTTCCGAAAGGAAATTACTGGCTATTTGGTTATTCTTCTGTGATGGCTGAAAAAAGATGTGAGTTTCGACAGAAAACCTATAAGTGACCAAACCAACATCCGTAAGTTAGAAAAATAAGGAAAGCTCCACCACCAATCATCTTGCCATCATTTAGACACACAAAGAAGCTTCCAAAATGCAAAAGATCCCCAAAAGAGGGTTGAACCTGAGAAATGGAGGAGTGCAATCTTGGTTGAACCTCTTTGCAGGTGTTTAATACTAATAATTATGAGGATTATTTTTTTTTTGGGTGAAAAGCATGAAAAAATAGATTGGAGGCATTCTCTGAAGAAGGCAGATGAATCAAAATGACAATCGATGATCAAACAGGGGCCACAGGTAAAATTCAAGAGAATACTTTGCCAGAAAGCCCAACCGGAATCTACAGATTTTTTGGACAGATGAAACCAACGTCAACACGGGAAGACCCATCGGGAAAGAACGGCGTAGTTCGGAAACGCAAAGCATACCGTATTTTCCATGTTGTGAGTTTAAATTATTAACACACTATTATATCATTTCATGTTATTTTCACATTAAACTGCAAGAGGGCGCTTTAGTGTTGATAAGTCAACAATGAGACGTTAGCGACGTACAAAGGGAGGGTTGGCGTCTTTATTGTGTTTCTCGCAAAGAGAATCATCAACACTTGTTGCAATCACCTGCGGCAGGCTAGCGTTTGGCTTGATTTTGCAGCGCAGGTGGCAACTCAGCGAGGTGCCTTTGAGCGGACAATTAGGCGGATATTTGCAGCAGCTCTGTCTGAACACTCAGACTCGATTCGGGGTTTAAATGGAGCCCCGTGAAAAGGGGATGTTAACGGGAGAGTGTAAAGAATAAAAAAAACACATGGAGGAACAGTGGTTTACATCTAAATAATTGATAGTAATGGTCACTGAAAAGGCAGCAAGCAGTCCTACAATTTAAAACTTGGTAGAACGTCCATCTGCGCATGTGAACCAAGTTAGTTGTTTAGCCCATAATTCAGGTTTCAATATTAATGGAACGGTTTTCATCCCTAATGTGCATGACCAGAAACAGTTTCAAGGTTTTTGGATGAGAAGAAAAAGGGTCACATTAATTAATGGTGGGAAATGTCTTAAATAATTGATCTTGTTCTTATCTGAAAAGGGGTGATTAGTCTTTTCATATCCACAGTAGCTCTCTTTAATATTCTCAGTTGTTTGGCATTTTATATTATATTTATAGCTATGACGTTTCAGGGAAAAAAAAAAATAAAATCGAACCTGATGCTGAACCTAACCCTTAATTCATAAATATAATTAAATACATGAATAGATTACATGTTATATTAGTGTTCTTTTTATATTATTCTTATTCCTAGAATCTGATGTGCTAGAGATTAAAAAAAAAAAAAGTGTAGATTCAGTACCAGCGCAAATAAATAAATAAATTAATTTAAAAAATTATATATATATATGTATATATATATAAAAACACACATTTATTTATTTACACACACACACACTTTGTATCGCTTAACTTTGTTGAGAAATGTCTTTTGTTTGCCTGGCAAATGCTTTTAAATGATGTCCGTTTAATAATGTCAAGTTACCTTGTGTTTAAAAGGCACCATAAATAAAGCTGCCTTGCCTTGCCTTAATGCCTGACGTTATAATAATGCGACACTGTATGTAATATGCATGAGAAGCTGAAAGCCAAAAGCCCATTAGGGACAACTCCAATGTTAGGACACCAAATCAGGATGGGTTAGGAGCGCACAAACACAAAGATTAGAAAAGTTACCATATTGAGGGAAAGAAGCCATCCCAGAAGACTGTGACAAATGTTTTCAAGGTGACAATGCACTCTTTTAGCGGGTGGGTATATGACGGGTGGCTTGCCTGTCGGAGGTCTTGCTCTACCTAACTTGATGGCTTGAGATTCAGAAAATGGGTAAAGATGCTCCTCGTCTTTCTCTTTGACGATCTTGGATTCCGAAGCGAGGGCCAAGGCGATGTTGGGGTCGGCGGACACACCCTGCGGACAAACGAAAACGGACATTGAAGATGAACATGATTTTTTTTGTCGCCGTCGCGACGTTTGTTTGTGGCTCGCTGGTCATTGCATTGGCAAGGAGCAACGAAGACTGAAGTCATGAATGTGACACAAAGGAAGACAAACAGGAGATTACGCTCAGGCACGAAGCAATGGGTGCGCAGGGGAATTGGACATGTTCTTTCAGCCATGCAAACAGATTTTCAACATTGTGTCCTTCAACGGTGTGGGTTATTTGAAATACGTTGAGGCATACAAGACGACCCCGTTCACGGAATAATAAAATATTCATCATCTTATTCCGGGGGTCGGCAACACGCGGCTCTTTAGCGGCATCTAGTGGCTCCTTGGAGCTATTTGTTTTTTGTTTTTTTTGTCCTATATGGCCGACCCGTCTTATTCCATACAGTACATACTGTACAGTTTTATTTGGGCACCCGACCCCACCATATGAGCTCAAGCTATTCACACGATTGTGGTCCCGTGCGTCAGCCATTTTCTAAAGGGGAAAATTAATGGCACAAAATGGCCGCCTTCTGTAAGAACAATCTTATCATCTGGTCCAATCTTACCATTAACAACGTGTCAAATTTGAAATGCCTTTGGGCTTAATGCGGGATGCACCTTGGACTGGTAATGAGTCCCGCCTTGTTTTATTCACCCAAAACAGGACATTCTAAAGCATCATATTTTCAGACCAGTGATTAGTGAAAAAGCCACCAAACAAGACTCCTCTTGTATCGCCACTTTGCCAGACCTCTATTTGAAGTTCAAAAAGCTCTTCTTCTTAAACAGCAATTTTATCCACTGACAAAGTCATTTGAAAACGGCACTTTTCTTTCTGACTTGTCATTTGAACCGAACGACAAACTAGGATGGAACCGTCCTTCCTACATCAGCCCTAATGGAGAAGGAGAGCTCACAATGACAGTTATTACAAAATGCATTCAATACGCTGCATAAAATTATTGCATCTAAAAATAAACCTTTGAATGCTGATGCGTGCTTTGTTTCCTTTGGAAAATTAGTAGTTACCCCGCCCCTTTATTCGCCGGTAAACAAAGTAGCCGGTAAGAGTGGCTGTATGGTAAAATAATGCCATGGCCTTGCATTTGCCTCTGCGTGTCTTGCGAAAGCTTGACAAGACAGAATTACGCAACTATAATGGTTAGGAAGAGAACAATTTTTCTTTTCCCTATAAAAATGGCCAGTAAAAAAAAGTATAGTCCCATAGAAAAGAGACAAAGTCATGACAATTGAACTCAGTATTGTGAGAATAAATACAAAGTGGATTTTTTTGACTAGGAGTTGCACTTTCTTTTCCAATTGCTGGCTGTTTAATAAAATCCTCCAAAAACAAACGCACATTTTTTTTCGGAACTCTTTCGCTCAACTTTAATGACAAAGAGTTCAAGTCGTATCGCAAAAATAACGCAAACTCAAACATTTCAAACCATCAACGGTTTCTCTCTGTACTGTTGACTGAATTTCAGACCTTCACACACCCACGCGCTAAACCACATTCAGAAGCCACGTGTCCTTTTTTTTTTTTTTTTAATCAATCATTTAAGATGGACTCATCATTGATGACAGCATGGTTCCGTGCATGTGTGTGTGTGTGTGTGTGAGTCTGTGGGCATGGCAAATGGTGATGCAAATGACACCCTGCCAGGTATCAAAAGATGCCCGGCTCTTAATTAATGCGCTGACATTTTCAGCGCGCACAGGCACACACACACGCGTGCGATAGGGTGGAAATCCTGTTGCCATCAACATGGGGGGTGGAGGGGTGACAATTATGACGTTAAAGCAGGATCCTAAAAAGTGATTGATTATAAGATACAGTATGAGAGCTTTCGCAAACAATTAATTGTTAAATCGTGAGTAGAGACAGAGAAGATGATCCTGATTTCAGGACGTTTCTATTTGGTGGTGTGCCGTGAGATTTTTTTTTTTGAATTCGGCTCAATACACACTCGAAATACAGTTGGGTCAAAAAGGACCAATTTTTGGGTCATTTTCTGCAAACCAAAACTTTTTTAAAAAATTGATTTATGTTGACCTGAGTGACAAGTCAGCCCGTTTTGACGCAAATTGGGTTACAGTCAAACCTCGGTTTTCGAACGTCTCGGTTTTTTACCAAACATTTTGAGCTTTTTATGCCTCGGATGACGAACAAATTTCGGTTCTCGAACAAACTGAGCGCACTTGAATGCACCATTTGACTCCTCTCGCCTTCCTTACACAAGGAAGTGACACTTCCTTAGGTAGACTTGTTCAATAAACATTTTTATTTTAAAAAGAGCGTGGTTTCGGTTTTCGAACAATTCGGTTTTCGAACAGCCTTCTGGAACGGATTATGGACGAAAACCGAGGTTTCACTGTATTTTTAACCCAGCTGTTTTTAGAGTCCAGGTTGAGAAACACTGCACGAAAGCACATTTTAAAGCAAGTAGCTAGTACAGGTAAACTATTTTTCAAAATCGTGGAGGGCACGGAAGTAACCGAAAAACACTGTCGCGCAATTTGGCAACGTTTTACTGGCAGGCGAATATATGATCTTGACAAATTGTCATCCGCCGATGGAGCGACAGAAAAAAAAAAACGGGAATAAAAACAGTTTTGTACGCTAAAGATACCCAAGTCCACTTTACGACAAAATTAACTATTTTTGACATATCGACTGCTAACTGTCTCAAAACATGTCGCTCGGCAACCAATAAAGAGACGTTTTATCACGCTATCGCTTCAGCAAACATCTCCGGTGGCCACTTAAAACTGCCCTCCAATAAAGATGTTTTATCACTACATGGTTTCAGCAAATATTTCCCATGGCCACTTACACCGTCCTTTTAACACTTTAAACACTCGCTTTGTTTTCGACATGACGAAAGACTCACAAGACAATGAAGGCAACAACAACTTTGGATAACGAACATAGCACAACCTTGTAGGTCAACTTGAGTGTGTATTCGACATCTAATTAAAAACAAAAATGCTTATCACACCCTGTTTTACAACACCATGTTTCAGCAATTATCTTTATTAGTCCCTGAAACACGTGCCAACGCTGTCGAACAACAGTTCTTGTGGTGCTGACCCAGGAAAAAATTAATACCTGTAATCACAGCTCGGAACGGATCGCAACATCTCGCAGCGACGCGTGTTTTCCAGACTAAAAATCTTGAGTCAACAGTTCAATTGCTAAAAAAAGGAAATTACGTGAATAAAAGTGAACAAAGAATCTGTGGTGGGGGGAAAGACAAGTAGACAGACTGGAGGGGGGGGGGGGGGGGTGCTGACAAAAGACGAAAACAAAAACAATGCTCCTGTCGAGAACAATTACCAGACGTGAGTGCGGGATGAAATCCAAGTACAATCTTGAAGCGCACACAAATGAACTGAGCCAAACACACGCCAGGAAAAGGCTGGCAAGGTTAATTCGAGGGATACCGGCAGGAATTCATGATTGACGATAAAGGCTGCGCGCTTGCGATGCAGCAACGAATCTTAATAATTCTGACTCCAGAAAATAGAGGACCGAGTGTTCATTTTAAAAACAACTATGAATTCACCTTGGAGCCTTTTTGGATGGTAGCTATCGCACAAAGTCCTGATTGGACGGAAAGCAGGTACATGATGTGTTCATAAAAGGACATCACGTTAGCTAATTAGCGACGAGCTTTGCAGTTAACAAACGTGGCATGAGTTGAAATGCTACGCATACTTTCCATTGTTTTCCCCTTTCGTTCAAATCACTTTTAAAATACCGTACACCACGTTGTGATTGTGTGCGACACGTCCATTCTTTTCGTCAAAAGTAGGGGGCACTGTCTTCCTAATGGTCAAAACCAAAGAACCAACGCAAGGACACGACATTTCACACGACATAGCACGACGAACAAAACATTCTGACGTGGCAGACTTTTGTCGTCGTGGTCATGAAGCATCAAAGCGCCCCTGATGCCTCACGACCAATCATTGAGTTTGTCGCTCGGCACGGGCTACGAACTGTCAAGTCGCCACAAAAATCGACAATGAGACACTACGCGTGTTCGTGACACGTCTGCCGGCTCAAAATCGGGCTACATTTGCGTAGCGGAAGGGGCTATCGCATTGTCTTTGAAAATTTACAGTTTGAAAAGCACTAGCATCGAACCAGTAACCCTTTAACTCATTAATTAAACGTTTTGGGGTTTTTTCCTCCGGATAGCGTCCCAGTACTTTTTGAAACATGTGGAGACCGGAAACTTGTACTCTGCGTCATGTTGAGACTATTCGCCAAGCATGTCGCTGCACTGATCAGGGGTCAAACGTAGCTCGCCTATATTATTTATGAAATAATCTAGGTACATGTGTTGGCTTTTAACTGTCATTTTGTTATTTGCATGAGCCTGTCTGCTGATTTCCGAGTGGGTGTCTAACGGGTTTGTTTTGAAATGCAGCAAGCGCAAAGACTTCATAACATGAGCCATTTTTCAAATTATCTGCCTTGGTTGATTATAACGTGGAGAAGCCTGCTCTGCTCACAAGATGGCTGTCCATTTATTCTGTTGCATTATTGTGCTGTCACGAAACATTCCTCATAAAACCCCCACAAAAGTAAAATGATGTTTTTATTGCCAGGGGAAGATGTGACGCATGTTGATCCTGACAGATCCCACCCCCTGGTCCCCCGCCGTCCCCCCACCGCGCCAGATTGATCCCATTTTGTCAAAGCACTCACTTCATTTCCTCCACACTCTTTTATTTACACGGCCGTTTTCAGAGAACATCGAACCATTTAAATTCGACGAAAATGAGCAGCCAACTGCATTCCTCAATAAAATTGATCGATTCGAGCAAAATATATTTTCTGCTTCAAGTATGCATATCTTGACATGAAATTGTACTTTAACATCACTGATCCATACATTATACAATTGATACGTACTATTCATGGGTTCAAAGACCCAGTGTGAATTTTGCACTTCAGTGCCTTGTTAGAGAAGAGCAATTTCTGCAAAAAGTACAAAAAAGCCAAAATCCATAACGTGTTGCACTGTTAGGTAGACGCATCCAATTGTTTTTTGTTTCCATTTTGTTTTGCAAAAAGAATTTTATTACTCTAATTTGTGCCATTTTATACATTTTCACACCGTTTCATGTCTGACTAAAAACAAAAAAAAAAGCGTGTTCCGCCAATGAACGGGGCAAAGGCTAAAACGAAGATAGCCGTGAGGACTACTTTGATCTCAATCTCGCGCCATCAAAGCAGTGCTCAGTTTCAACTCGGCTAAACTGTGCGTGCAAGCATGCCCATAGGAATACTTTCTACCACAGGCAATCTCTGTCGAACAGCGTGTGGCTTGGTGACGCACCAATACAGCCAAATGCTTTATATATCTTTAAAAAAAAATTAAAAAAATGTCCATCCTTGATGGTGACATTTCACTGCTTGCCGGGGGCATGGAGAGCAATCCTATTGAGATGTGACAGCGGCGCCACAATAACTTCGGCTTGTCTGCAACTAAACTGTCAAGAGACCTCAAAACTAATGAGGCGGCGAATTGTTCTGTGTTAACCTGAAGCAAGAGAGTCGTGTAATGTTTGACTTCCTGGATCACATCAATGATCTCATACAGAGCCGATACAAAGTCATTTTAAATAGACAGTCAAACCTCGGTTTTCGAACGTCTCGGTTCTCGACCAATTCGGTTTTCGACCAAAAATTTCGAGTTTTTTATGCATCGGATGACGAACAAATTTCGGTTCTCAAACAAACTGAGCGCACTTGAATGCACCATTTGACTCCTCCCGCCTTCCTTACACGAGGAAGTGACGCTTCCTCGGGTAGACTTGGAAGTGACGCTTCTCATGTGAGCAGACGTGTTCAGTAAACATTTTTATTTTAAAAAGAGCGCGGTTTCGGTTTTCGAACAATTTCGGTTTTCGAACAGCCTTCTAGAACGGATTATGGACGAAAACAGAGGTTTGACTGTAGTCCCGGTGTTTCTTGGCGGCTTATAAACATGTCTGCGCTTTTGTGTACGTAGCTTTTGAATAGAAATTCTGCGACGGGTCTATCGTTAGGTCCTGAAAAATTCAAGAAATGCTTGTGGAATAGAAACCCAGTAGGGGTGCTAAGATCTGCACACTTCACTCCCAAAGACGTTTTTAAACGTCTTTTCATACCTGGTCTAGAATTGACTAGTACTCAATGAGTTAATGGAGCCCTGAGTTCAAGGACAACACGGTGAAGCAGCATTTAGCTGTGATGCTGCACGCAAAATGGAATAAGCTGCCAACAGAA
Organism: Hippocampus abdominalis; assembly: GCA_018466805.1. Lineage (NCBI taxonomy): Eukaryota > Metazoa > Chordata > Actinopteri > Syngnathiformes > Syngnathidae > Hippocampus > Hippocampus abdominalis. Next base: position 7,789,254 of record CM031714.1, read on the forward strand.
GGCAAGTCAGCCCCAATTGTAAACGCTTTTAAATCCACGTTCAAACCTTTGAAGGCGATTCCGGCAAGATTTGATCGAATGGTGCGCTCAACCGCGATTGCGAAGTGACCGGTTCGCCCGATATTAAATCTACCAAATTGTAACACACACACACCGCCGCTAGCGTCACGCCCTGTTCACGTCAGGCTCGCTCTCTCATCGGTTGCTGGAAACTAAGTGCCCTGTGGGATTTTGCCCATTTCTTTTCTTTGTATTGAATTTCACAATTTGAACATTTTCACTAAAGCGTGTCCTCATTTTTATGAGATATCGTAAAATGGCAATATAACTTGGCTAACCTTTGTTTAGTCCCACGATGCGGACATTTTAAGTTCACAAGATGAAACTCGGGCATTTATCCAAATGAATCGTACATTTATTTTCATAAACCGACCCGATAATACCGCATCCGTCCAGTATAAACCAATAAAAATGTATATTAGGGAAAGATAAACTCTTAATAAAACAAAATATCCAGAGGAAAACTACAAGGCCATATTGTTGCCTCCGCTTACAGCACGCAGAATGCCACAGTCGGGTTTTTCCTCCTGATTACTTTTTTTTTTTTTTTGTCTCCATAGAACATTTTATTCAAGGTGTTTTATACTGATATTGATTAGGCGTCTGCGGCGATATCTATTGATTTATGGCCCCGGCCCTATGTGAACATGTTATCTACTCAAACATACACTGCAAACTTGCGCACGCGGCGGGGAAAGAGATTCCCTGCAGAATTTCCATTGTGAGTCTGAGGGCCACTGAGTTTGCACGGTGACATTTCAGACAACAATGATTATTCACCAAAAAAAAAAAGGAGAGAAAGAAGCAGCAGACGACACCCAGTGCAGTAGGGAAAAACAGCACACACACACACACTGCCTTTTGTAAAGTGATATTCAATATGGAGCATGAGCTCCGTGTCCATGTTGTGAATAAATGAGGTGGAGCGACACTGCTAGCTGCATGAATCATCGGGTTATGCTGGACCTCCGCTACCTGCAAACCCCCAAGCGGCTCCCGGGGTTACATTCACACCCGGTTGGCAACCATTAACGATGAACGGCAAATGCTGCTGCATCCTTTGCAATTGATGAGGGGACGTCATGCGGAAAGGTCCCAACAGTTCATCTACGTGCGCCTCACACCGTTACACACAACCCCATCAGGCGTTACATGTTTTTATTGATTTGATCTGCCATTCTTTGGATGGCCAGAACAGCGTCCTGTGAATAAGGTGATCGCAAATTGAGCGAGCCGTCTAATAAATACAGCTAAATATGAGTAGGAGGCTTTGGTACAAATGGAGACGCCGATTTTCATAACTGTCCCCTTGTAAAATATCACAGCAGATCATTTGACCGACAGATTAACTCATTCAGTACCAGCCAATTCTGGACCAAGTCTGAAAAGACGTTTAAAGACGTCTTTGGGAGTGAATGAGTTAAAAATGCAGTTGCCTCGACACGTTTGTGTGCGATTAGGAAACAGGAAGGACGACGGCGACAAACAAAAGTGACACAACTCTCATGCTGCCGTTGCGCACAATTACACAACTAGGACGTTTTGATGTGCGTCGTACCCTGCAGGTGTAGTCCCCCCCCCCCCTCCCGCCCCCCCGCCTTTGCGCTACCTCACTGTTTGTAGCAGCTTATTTTACATATCAGTGCACTCAAAAATGCAACACTGCGAAAGGATTTCAACCCAAGGTTGCATTGTTCCGATTCCAAACCTGGAACCTTTTTGAGTAGTATCTTGCGTAGAAACATTTCAAAATAAGAGCCTTTATAAGACCACGCCTGTATATGAATACGTGCCAAATGAATAAACAAGAATGAAAATGGAGGAGAGTTAAACCCAAAATGTTTTTTTACGGTGCAGAGATGTGCCATAAAAGGTTTTGGATGCAAGGTTTTTGATCTGATGAGCCCGAGATTAACTCATTCACTCCCAAAGACGTTTTTAAACGTCTTTTCAGACTTGGTCTAGAATTGGCTGGTACTGAATGAGTTACTCTCTAGCAGGAAAGAACAAAGTATCGCAAAAGAAATGCTCATCTGTGAAGAATGGTGGAGGGAATGTCATAGCTTAGGCTTGCATGGCTGCTTCGAGAACGGGCTCAGTCGTCTTTACTGATGATGCAACTCTTGATTGGAGCAACCAAATGAATTTGGAAGTTTACAAAATTACTTTGCCTGGCAATTTACAGAAAAATAAATCCAAACTCATCGGGCAAAGTGGCATCATCCAAACAAGATAATGACCCAAAACACGCTGCTAACACAACCACGGACATTATCAGGCTGGGGAGGGGGAGATCTGAAGACCAATACACTGTCCAAGTCTATCACCGGACCTTAACCCAGTCGAGTATGCATTTCACCTCCTGAAGAGGAGACTGAAGGGAGAACCCCACAGAAACAAACAAGAACTGAAGGAGGCCGCTGTAAAGGTCTGGAAAAGCATTTTTTGGAAGGTGACTGCAAGTTATAGTAGTCTATCACTAACTTCTACTAATACGGAAGAACGAATAAGAAAAATAGTGAGTACAGCAGAAACTGAGTGTGCCTCTTTTGGGATGTATAATTACGCCGTCAATCAAACTGCAGTGCTTCCATGATGCTCCATTTGGAACATGCTGCAGCTCGCTTCACCAATAAAGCTTGTACTTCACATTCTCTGAAAGGTCTGACATCCCATCAGGACAAATCTACACATTAAAAAAAATTATAAAATGAGTCAACGAAAAGACTTATGCGGATGCAAACATCTATCGCACAAAAAACGTCTACCGTTGGGACATTTCCGACAACTGATTGGAGATTTGATTTAAGTGTATTCAAATCAAGCTCTGCGTGATGACATCCTGTCTGCAGCGCACCCGCGCAAGCACACACAACAGTAATCCAGTCCAGACGCGAACCTCAGCGGGGCCTTCGATGGCACGCCCACGTTTTGGGAGGTCGTGTCCGTTTCCACCCGGTTTCGTTTCACCTCTTGACAAAAGAGATTTGTGAAGAAAACCACGATGGCGTGTCAGGATGTTAATGCGTACGGTGACTTCACAACGGCTCCCAGCTTTGTAGTTTAAAATGCAATTCGTTCCGCTCGCGCTGTTGCAGTGAAATGAGCCATCTGGCTTGTAAGGTCGGCCTTGACTGAATAATGGCCCATGTTCATGATGCAACCCGCTAATGCAATGTATTCAAATTATGGGGATTTATGAATGTCTAACATCTGAAGACAAGGCAAGGGGTTATGTCAAGGATTGTAATACAAATGAATTTTTTTTTTTCTTTCTTGCAGGTCAAGAGAAAAGTAGCCCCGCTGAGAATCACTTCTAACGTGAGTGGCGGCGGGAAGCCATGACTAATGCGGCGGACTGGCGTCATCCTCAAACGACCGTGCCCTCTCGACCCCAAAGTGACACGGCGGTGACTCGGCCTCATTTCAAATGCCTTTTCTTCCTGAACGTATTTCTTTTCTTCCTTGCCACACACCTGGCTGGGCAATTTACCATGACGTTATTTTGTATTCAAAACGAGATAGGGCGGGAGGTTCTAAAAGTTCTATTCCTCACTTTAGTTGTTTGAAACATAATAATAGGAGCTGGCTTTATTTAGCTTATTTTCGAAATGGCATCGCGGCAAATATAGTTGAAAGGAACAAAAACAATTCGCAGGGATGACAGGTCTGACGAGAGGCCACCCGATAGTGTGTTTCGCACAAGATCGTAAGATCCGGTGTGGCAGATCTCTCCCAGGAGACAGTTATCAGGGATGGCGGCTGCCACGCTGAAGATTCACTGTGCAGTCACAAAAAGATGCTTGATCCAAGCGGGTCAGAGCGCGGGCTGGCGCCTGTGTATATTTTATACATGGGAGCAAAAGCAGAACTGTTCATGCTTTGGGAGGCTTGGGCTTAGAATGACAGAAACACCGAGGCCTTTTATTCCCCCCCAAACAGATAGCTGATGGGTCAATTGGGCCACTTGACAATTAACTAATTCAGTAGCAGCCAATTCTAGACCAAGTCTGAAAAGACGTTTAAAAACGTCTTTGGGATTGAATGAGTAGGTAAACTAGTTTAGTCATTTTTATGCACACATCCAGGGCCAAACAAAGCATTTTGCCCTCTTCCCCCGATTTCCGGATATTTCAGACAGTCACATTTGTAAATCTCACCGCAAAAAAACCCCCCAAAAAAGAGTAAATAAAAAGTAAAGTTTCAAAATTAGGGTTTTGTTTACCATGTGCTGGTACTGTTCCAGCTCCAGGTTTGGTATTAACATTGCAGCATTGTGACCTCCAATGTAATAGCACCTCTATTTCTGATGACTTCTTTCTAAAAGTAGTTGCCTGATCATATTTAACCATTGAGTCAATTTGCCACTGTGAGCTCCGGATTGAAACTGCGACAGCCAAAATTATGTGGCAAACATTATAAAACCCCAAGCCCTGCTCGGCTGCTTAAACACTGTGACTAAGCTGCGTCTTTAAATTGAAGCAATGATGAACGTGGTACAGGAAGTCCCGAACACTGATTGTATCCATTTGCAGCTCCGGTTGCTAATGCGGTTGATTGCAAGTATGGCGCCAATAACGTAGAACAAAAAATAATACCTAGAAAATATTCCCTTCACACCAAAATACAAGTGCACACACAACATATGATTAGTAAGTAAGTTAAATCTAGATTTTCATTAGAGGACTGAGCATATTCAGATTTTTTTTCTTGTCTATTGACATCTAAAGCTGGAATTACACGACATGGTGCAAGCGACACAATTTGCAGTTACTATATGAGTCATGGCAGCCTAAAGAGAAAACTACAAATTGGATATCATGTTCATAAAAATCAAATATGTATTGATTATCCACCAATGTGACGGCAGTGTGAATGGCCAATTTATCAGGACTGAACGTTCTATACCGTATTGGCCCGAATATAAGACGGCCCTGATTATAAGACGACCCCCTCTTTTTCAAGACTCAAGTTTGAAAAAAAGACTTTAAACACCAAATTAATTTTTATACAGAAAATAATTACAGTACATCTGAAACAAATGATTATAACAACACATTTGAGAGAAAAAGCTAGTTATTTTGCCTCATTCAAATCTAAAGTGCAATCACATTCGTAAATGCATGGCTTCTGGTTTTTGAAATGTAAATGACATAACAGTTAACCTGGCCGGTCTTCGACGCACTTTTCTCCAGATTGTCGCTACGTTTCTCTATTTTCTGTTATCTCTTCGATAATTTTCTTTCTTACCGCTATTTTTTATTTTTCTGCTTCGTGCTACCACTATTTTTATTTTTATTGTTCGTGACAGGGGTTCACTTTGGCCTGGGGAGTCAAGTTCAGCATTCGCTTCAATGATATCTGGCGCCATCTAGCGTCGTGAATGGGTAAAATGTCTAGACCCCGAATATAAGACGACCCCCAATTATTTCAATGCAAAAAACACCGTCTTATATTCGGGCCATTACAGTACTTTTTTTGGTTGCTTCCGTGTTACGGCTGCCTGGTGTTGAAAATGTGGCCGACTCATTTCTTTTAACGAGATGTCTGTTACGCAACAGTATCTTTACATGACGTCTCAGTGAACTGACAAAATGGAGGAACGAACATGGATTGAAGGGCGTTTCCCTCCAGCGAGCACACCTGTTCTGCATATTAATTGTGTATAACAGTTAAGCATAGGGATAGGCAACTGGTGGCTCACGAGCACCACCAGATATGCCTTCAGCCCCAAGATTGTAGTTGACATCAGAGAAGATGACAGACAGTGGTCAAGAAAAAGAAAATGGCGGTAAAAAGTTATGCATTTGTACTGTGTTCAGTATAACTTTTCTTATCTTTCTTATCTCAAGGTCGAGCTCCATTTTGTCATGCCAATTCGGGCGTAATGAAATCACGTCAACTCAACTCTTTTGTGCAAGGGCATAAAGTCAGCCGGCGAATGCATTGTCAGAGCAAAAAAAGAAACGGCACCCTATGGAAGGGACCTCTTTGACAGCGGTGGTGGAAGCAGAGCAACAAAAGAAGGGAAGCAGAGCAATTCTGCGTAACATTCGTACGGGTATAATGTGGGCTCAGAAGAACACGTCTATGTCTGGCTGCATTTTTTCAAATATTGAGTCAATACTGTTTCCATGGTGGCTCTAATGGGCTGCGAGCACAAGGCACAACTTTATGTATGGTAAAAATCAAGAATTTTCTTCAAATCAAGCCTCAGTGTGCGATAGTCGCAATACACGTAATATTTACAAACATGACAGAAAATGGCATCATACCATTGAAACATTCAAAGCTGTTACTCTGACATTGCCGGGACACTAAAGATGCTGTGTTGGGGAGACAGTCCGTTTTCAAGGTTTTGAAAATGGTTCTATAAAGTCAGAACTGCTATTACTGTACTACTTGCCGTCATACATATTTTATTTGTGGCGTAAACTTTCTTTATTTTTAACCAAAACATTTTATATTTTGTTCTAAAGTACGTGTTCCTTGTACATAAATGTAAAATGGAATATTTTTCCCATATCTGTGCTCGAGATTTAATTGCTTGAAACGGAGCGGGATTAGCAACATTGCTCTAAATTCATATTAATTGAATCCCTCCACACTAATGTGTGTGTGTGTAAAAGTCTAAAAATTACAATGTAAGTATTTCTGAATGGCTTACTTCAATTTGAAAGGTAAATATATCCGGTTCCAAGTCTCAGAATGTATTACATGTGCTCTCTCCGCTTTGTTTCAGTCACATTTTGCATTTTCATGGAAACGTGTCCGCTTTTTCATAAACAAGCAGGCACAGGGGGTGGATGGTGGCAAAAGCAAGTAACATATCTGGTCTGATAAATATTTGATATACTTTGAGACCTCGAGTCTCCTCATCATAGTTGATGTCAACTGTTAGCATGTTCTCGTGTTTGCGCGCGAGCTGATGTAGCCGTCAACTGATTTCATCTCTTGATAATATTTAATAATTGTCAGACTAAGTTTCTGTTCATGGTTGGTTGTTCTCTGTCCTAGCCGGACTTTTAAAAGTGTGCCCGTAAACCTAAGCACTTATTTTGGTCTTTCCCAACTCTCCATATCGCATTCGCATTAGCTTCTCCATCTTCTAATCTTCTGCCTTCTTCCCCTGTATGTTTGGATGCTTAGCGACTCCTCATCCGCTTTGAGTGAAAGTGTTACTTGCTCAAAGGGCATTTGTCGCCACGGAGCCGAGGATTAGTTACTTAAAGGAGAGCGCTATCTTGGCATCGAGCATTCTCAAGCCGGCGTGAAAGAAAGGACAACCCCGGAGATCTGAAATATCTCTGAATTGAGATTTCGATCCCAGAATGACAAATCGTTCATATGTACAGTATCTATATGCACAGGAGAGAGCAAGATCAATAGATATTTTCACAGTACCCGACCCATATTATGTCATGCATTGGTTTAAAAGCCGTGCCCCCGCTGTGACCAAGTGCCTGTAAGCAGAGGATTCATATAATCCTCACTTGCTTGGTCCGAGGAGCTTGACAGGAGAGGTCGAGAACATAACCTGTTTCCAGTAAAGTTCATGTTATCTTTTCGGGAAGTGTCGTCTTTTAGTTACGGAGCCTCAACGTTCACCCTGAGTAACCATGACGAAATATTCAATTTGCTCACTCCAGTATACGACAACTCAAGACACGGCAAACACTGAAGATGCCGTTTGTTTGCTGTGCTCTGCTCATTGGTCATCCTGCCCAGTCGGCCAAATTGTTCTTGGATGCTCCGGGGCTAGGACCCCCCCAGGGCAGTTGATATATTGTTGTACCATGACATCAGCCTCTATTTGTTGGTGAAAGTTCTTGTAAGGTAACGTACAAGAGATTGCCAACAGTAAAATTTCACACATATCTGAGGAACCAAAGGAAAAACATTTTCGATGTAAAAAAAAGAAATATATATATTGTGAGCAGGACATGGACAAGGAAAAGGTTAAGGAGGTTAGGTGTCTCTGCACTCACCATCAACCAATCATTCCATTAGCAAGCAATCTGTCCGTTTCACCCCCACTTGTTAACTCCTAACCCTGCTTTTTGTCCCCTTATCGACTACCCTTCTCACAATCTCTCTTTTTCTCCTCAAAGAGTTCTTTTCATTCGGCTCTGGTGTTTGTCGAGGAACCAGTAAAATTGGCCACCGGCAGCTGTCCAAACACCGATGGCACCATTTGTGTTTGTGTTCAAGACCCCCCGACGTTCCCAGTTGATTTCATGCTTGCGATTATCACGTCTCAACATTTCCCTTACAGTCACCATGGAACCAGGTAAAGAAAAGAGCAGATAAAGAAGAAAAATGAGCCAAGAATATGAAGACGAATGGAAAGGGAAGAGGGCTCGCAGCTCATGAGGTAACGAGGAGAAAACATGAGTTAATAAGAGTTCTATCTTAGGAGGACTTTAAAAATGCTTTATTGCTGAGAACGAGGAAAATAGGTCCACCAACTCTGGTTACAGAACAACTTCAAGTCAAGCATGTTTGAATTGCTAAACAAAACAATTCTATTTAACGAGATTCATCCTAAATCCACATGATTGCTTGCAGAGCACAATTCAATACGATCGACAAGGGACAATACGCTCTTACCGACTGATTTTTCACTTTGGCAGATGAAAAGCAGTCCCCCGCAGTGGTAGTAACAATTATACTCCATGCATGTGCTACAACTGCGTGGCTTTGTTGTAAGAGTGAGAGTAGTACATTGGCCTGGCAGCAGTCCAGACCTGTCTCCCATTGAAAATATGAGGCACATTACAAAGTACAAAATACGACAATAGAAACGCCGGACGGTTGAGCATCTGAAACATCAAGACACATTTAAAAATATTGAACTATTTCCAAGTTCATTTCTGGTACTGTAAATCTGCGAGTGTCGAAACAAACTAATCCGCATATCAAACAAACATGCGTACACGATCAATGGGAAGAATGTTTCTCTACTTTGAATAAGGAATCCCATTGTCCTCCAGCCACCAGTGTCATTTGGTACATTTGATAAGAGTGTATGACAGCGATGTGTCAGACGCTCCTTCAGATGCAATTTGTGTCATTGCTCCTGTCCTAACATGACCACAGAAGCTCAAGGCAACAGCTGTTCTCCGCTACACCGACCAGTTCATGTTTCACTGCCATATTGTGGTCAAGCCTGGTATAACCCTTGCGCCCTCCGTAATATTTCTGAAACAAGTATTTGAACAGGGTCAAGTTGAGGAACCAGACAAAGCACGGCCAAAAGGGCCCGTTAGGATGAAAACATTTTGGGCTTTGTTTTCCCATGCCAGGATGTGGGTCACCGAAGGCCCCCTCTGGAGCCAGGTCTGTGGATGAGGCTCGGTAGTGAGCGCCAGGTGGCCCAGCCCCACAACCTCAAAAGGCAAGGTGGGTCTCCCTTCCTATGGGATCACCACCTGGGGGAGGGGCCAGAGGGGTCAGGTGCAGTGTGAGCTAGGCGGCGGCCGTAGGCAGGGACCTTCGCGGTCTGACGCTCGGCTATGGACTCTGGCTCTAGGGACCAAATGGGCTTTCACTTTTCGCGCTTTTCTACCTACAAGGTTCTCAAAGCCCTTCAACACCGTCTCCTCATTCAACTATTGATAACAGCAACTGTCCACTCTACCACCTGAGCCAAGCCGCCGCCTTCTCTGCGGAGATCTCTGCGGAGATCATGGATTTCCCAAGCTCCTTTTAGAACAACCTGTCAGTACAGCAGCGATCGAGCGCACAAGATCCATCAATAGAATTGAATCTTACCCAAGAGGCCAACAATGCTACTGTACAAACAACCAAGAAAGCAAACCACTTACAACAACACTGGCACAATTCAATATTCCCCGCCGTCAAAATTTGATTTAGGTTCCATCTTTTGCATTCACTGCGGCTTACTGAGCATTTGCACTACTATATTAAGACTATTTGTCTGGATGAGCTAAACTGCGGAAGCTAACGAGCAAGGACGCTTGTATACAACATGGGGGACATTTTAATCTATTGATAATGGGAATCTCAGCAGGCATGTGGCCACGTGTGCGGCTTGGTATCAATCAAGCCTGCTGTGACATCTGCTCAAGAGCAACTAACAGGGCCACACTTTGGGCTTTATTTTCATAGACAGCGCGTCTGCGCCAATCAAGGGTTGGTTGGGGGTTGTTCTCTCAATGCGTATGTAGCTCTGGACATTTGACAGTTACAAGCAGCTGGCGATTGATCACAGTGTTTGTCACATTAAATCGACTGCAAAGGGTGGCACAAAAGAATGAAAACGACAGATTATTTAAATTAAGAAGTATAAAGGACGATGTCATTTACACACACACATACATACTTGGCAGGATGCATGCACACACACGCGCGCGCACACACACACTACTAAATACTACTACTACTAAAGAGCGTGCAAATAGTTTGTCACGTTTGTCAAATGTAAAATTGGAGCAGTGTTGATGTTTGTAAATACATTATTTTGCCATCACAATGTCATTATTGCTGTTATTTTCGACATAAGGGACTGCATATATTTGAGACGCCACTAAAGCAAAAATTATTGGGCATTGGAGGACATAAAATATATATTTTCACAAAAACCTTGCTTTCTAAATTTTTTTGAGTCCAAAATAGGTCAAAGCAAGCCATGTAAAAAACAACAACACTCTTTTAGTAAGTCAAAAAACTTTTTTTGAATGCAAATACTTTCATGAACTTCTATCATTTGCACTGACAAAAAGCGTGTTTGGTTTTGTTTGACATACACTGCAAATGTGTACCTATTCCTTCGCGATTTTTTTTATTTTTTATTTTTTTATTCTGTCCTTGACTCGGTACATGTATCAGTTATGAGATGAGATTCTTACCAAGAAGGGCAAGGCCACGTCAGCGAAGTAAACAAAAGCAGCCCCGAGTATGAAGCCGATGGCCACGGGCAGGAAAGCGAACGAGCCGTACTTCCCCGAATCCTCGGCCATGTCGATTGCTGGAGCCAGCAATGACCAATAGGAAGCAGCCAACATCACCTAAGTGAGGACAAAAACGGCAAAGTAAAGGACAAAGTCAAGAACGTGTACTACTCGTCTTGACAATAAATGGATTGGAGCAAAAACAAGAAATAAAAAGGCTGTCGACGCTTCAGATCAGAAAAGGCAAAAGATCAGCATGACATCTTCAGCATGTTCCGACTTTTCATTGTGGACTATTAATGTCAACGAGGATTTAGTCTCTCTGAACACATTTGATGTCATATTTTTAGTGATATAAAAACACCCACATCATCTTTTTTTTAATCGGCACATTTAAAATTTAAATCAGCTGCTTGATTAAGGGGCATTGCTGCCTTCAGGTTTGTCTTCAGAACGTGAAAAAGACAGCGCCGACAGACATCAAGTGACTCACTTGCCCATGGGAAAAAATAAATCAACGTATTTAACATATAAATGAAAAGGCCTTCTTTTTTTTTTTTTTAAACCCTTCTTTGTACCCTGTAGGCTAATAAAATGATTAGCTGTCCAATTTTTTTTTTTTCTTTCAACGGAGTTTCAATTTTTCATCAATTTTCGATATTCGCCGTCGGCCTTGGTCCCCCCCCCCCCCCCCCGCGCAAATAGCGTCGGTCCACTGTACACAGACGAGCACTGAGACTTGGCTACTCCATGTTTCAACAGTATCGCTGCTCTTATCCTGCAAGCTCCCTGTCGCCCTCCTGCAAGCCTATGGATGAGGACCACGCGCAGCAAAAGGCGGCCTGCTGAGACGTGATGTGAAAAAATGTCCAACGACAACAGACTCAAAACAAAATTGGAAAAAAAAACAAAAAACAACAACACGCCGCCTCAAAGATGAAGTGTTGCATCAAAGGCCACCGCTGCCAGCTCTGCTGCATTCAATATTGATTCCGCCGCCGTTGTCATGCGAAAAAACAACAACATTCTTTTTTCTGATACGGGCAAATAAAAACTTTTGATTCAATGTGGCCAGTTTGTCTCGCTGGTTAACTCGTTCACTCCCCAAGACGTTTTTAAACGTCTTTTCAGACTTGGTCCAGAATTGGCTGGTACTGAATGAGTGAATTTGTTAAACCTTCATTTCAATGCAACAGAGTTGTCATAAAATGATTGAACACATTTTGGTATGGAAGGAGACGCATAATTTAATGAATGATTGATTCATCTGACATATTGGGAACACCCAGAGCCTCAATCGCCCATTTCCCCCCCCCCTTCTCGTCTTTGACTGTGTTTTGGCCGAGGATTAATCTGGCAAAACTGACAAGGCGGCGAAAAAAAAGAACTTGATAATCCACCGGATTGGCAGATAACATTGCTGAACCGATATCCAGACCAATTGAAGCAAGCTCAGACGATAAGAGCTTTGGATGGTAAGCACATTGCATGAATCATCACTGCACCACTTGATCCGTCTCTCTTAACCTGTTGTTCCCGCTGATGTGGAACAGGGTCAACGTGGACTCATCAGACCATGACATTGCGGTGACCCAAACTCCATGTTCCTTTGCAAATTGAAGTAATTTTTCACAAGAGTCTTCCTGATGAGTCAGAAGGGATACGCGGCCGTTTACGCCTAATAACTTCTTTTCATGTTGTACATGTACAAATCCTCTTTTTTTTTTTTATCATGGCAATATACAGGATATTGATCCTGTCATGAGGCGAAAGAAGCAGAGTGTTGATGACGAGCATGACAATAACTTGACCGCCTGACCTCAATCAAGGTGGGCAGATTTAGGAGAGTTTATCTTTTTTTTTTGCAGTGGCTAATGTCTCTTTTTTTTTCTTTTTTCTTGCATAAGAATGGTCAATTATTTCCTAAAATATTTACTGTAATGTCTGGAACAAATTAATTCACTTTACATGTTTTTTTTAGACCAAACTTGGAAGTCGTCAATCAAAGTCTAGAAAAAACACAAAATTTAACTTTGTGGAGTTTCTACTGGAGTTCAACAAGTGAGTTATATGTTGAGCCGAGAGATCAACAAAATCCAACTACCCATCCCTTTTTTGGCCAGTTTATGATCACAAGGGTTGTGGGGTGTGCTGGAGCCTACCCCAGCCATCTTTGGGCAGGAGGCGGGGGACACCCTGAACTAGTTGCTAGCCAATCGCAGGGCACACATAGATGAACAAGCATCCGCACTCACTATCATACGTAGGGGCAAATTTAGACTGTTCCATAAACCTGCCATGCAAGTTTTCGGAATGTTGGAGGAAAAAGGAATACCCGGGGAAAACCCACACAGGTATGCATTCCAACGTTTACAGGTGACCTCTAAGTTTTAGATTGCACATGTCTAACTGTCAAATGTTCCTGTTCTGTAATGCTGAGCTTGAGTGCAAAAATTCACAGCAGCCGTTTGATCCTTGAATCGACCGATAAAAAATGTCCTGGCTCAATTCGAGCTGATGTTGACGCCGCAACTCATTATTTCCTTTGGGGGGAAAAATATTTGGGAATCAGAGCAAACTAGAAGTCAACCAGTGACCTGCAAAAGATTGGCCATCACAGAGTCTAAACATTAATGCAGTTGTGAAGATTTACAATTTTATGCCGAACAAGACTATCCCTGGAGAACCCACAGGGTCAAATTTGAGCCCTATAAATTCTGCTACTCAAATGCTACCCTTAAATCCCAAAGGGTCAAATTTGGCCCTAATCCTAAATTAGGATTAAAGCATTAAATATTTGAAAAAACATATATTTTGGTGTTCAGTGAACATATAGCAGTCATTTAATGTTAAATTCATCATTTTCCAAAGAAGAAAAGGGGTCTTGGGTTCTCCAGGGCTATACAACTGTATGACGCCGACACACGCACCCATTTAGAAGAAAACATCTTCATCAAAGATTGATGCAACTCTAAATGGAATAAATGACATTGTATAACCTGAACAGGATCAAAGCTGTAGGCAATTAAATAGAATTTGAAATTTCGTGTGACATCATCTGTTGCCAAGCAGATTAATATCATTGGGACCAATCTCAAACAAAATCGGCAACAGTGGATGATTCTTTTTTTTTTTCCCAGCTACTGAAAACGCTAACCGTAAAATAACATCAAATACAAGGAAACCACATCACAAATTTTGTGAGTGAATGAGTTAACATTCATCACTGAGAACTATATCGATGTGTATTAAACGTATTCAAGGATGTAATCAGAAGAAAAGTGGAATGCTTTAATTAGACTGCTGCTCCGTCATGATCAGCCAACTACCGGTAATCAGGGCCAGTCGTCGAAAAAATCCGGATAATTACTGTACCTTAGAACGAGAGTAAGCAATTGCAATCCAAGATTCCCCACACGACTAGATAATACCTCCCCAATTTATTAAAAAGCTTTAATAAGTTTACGGTACATATGAACCTAAGTGCCAGCTCATCCCACCTATTTGGTACTAATAATAATAATAATAATAATTCACTGGAGCAGCGGGAGCATTTCGCTCTCCGCGCAGGTTTCCCCTCACAAAGTAACAGTTACAAAACACAAATCTATGGAGGACACTCATTTGGCTATGTTGACCTCAATAATCTAAAAAGTAAAATATGAATACAACGTGCCCGTTTAAAAAAAAAAAAAGCCATTTCATAATGACATTTCATATACATTTTTCTCCATTTAAAACAGTGTCCAGATGTCCTAATTCAACGTGTCCTTATCAATCTTTGCGCGAAATACAATGAGGACATAGAATCGAATTAAGCGTAAATAATACTGCGGTTGCAATCACGTGGGGGGGGGGGGGGCAATTGTGTTTCATGGAAATGAGCCACCGCTCGCCAAGCCTTCTTGTGAGCGGTAAAAGAAAGGGTTTGACAATGAAAATTACAAGCAAGGGTGGTACGAGGACACTGCAACTCGGCGAGCAGCTACTTATTCGAAAAACATCACAGATGGTGAAAAATAAATAAATAAGTGAGTTGGAATAAAGCAACATTTTAACTAGTGGAGACAGCCCTTCAAACATCATTTATTTGGTTGTCTTAAGTACACAATTAAGCGGTCGGCAAGCCCTCCGGTGATCTATCTGTGTTAAACAAGCAATTTAAAAGTCATTTTTCCCTTTCCCATTACAAATAACAATAATTGAAGAGAAAAGACAGAAACTCACCCCCGCAGCAAATCCTAAACTTCCATCCAAGATGTGCTTCTGTAGAAGGAAGAAAAGAGGGATTTTAATGACGTGAAGTTTGTGTGTTGATGAATAGCGGTAATGTTCACAGTTTATAAATTAAAAATATTGCTGGTCTTGAGCGCAATATTCCCATCATTAAAAAAAAAAAAGTATGTTTGTTGAGCCATGAAAATTCCTTGCCAATTTTTACCTTGTATGTGTGAGGATGCTGACATTTTAAAATTTCGTTAAGCTCAAAATCAGTCGGCGTGTAACATTTTTAACCTAAATGTTTAAGGTGTGCATTGTAAAATGAGGAGAAATGGGTTCACTGAACTCACCTGTCGACCGGAGAAAACGAATACCATAGCAGCCCCAGCGGCGGTTAGGCCCCAGGTAAACAGAGTCCCCAGCAGCGCCTGTGCCACAGGGGAGTAGCCTTCTATCATCGTGCCACCACACCTGGGACACACAAAAAAATATTTATTTAAAAAAAAAACACACACATAAGGGATCAGTGGCTATTTTAAAGTAAAATATATGACAACATGATACAGGAAGAATGATCACTCAGTTGAAGGCAACACAACTTTTCAGATTTCAGCATTGTCACCGTTACCCACAGAGAACAAAACACTAGGAAGATGGTGGCATGAGTCACCTTAAGTCAACAAACGGTTTCACGTTTGGTTACTAGTCTGTTTGTTTCTGCACACAGCAAAGAACTAAAGGCAGTTGAACCCTGTTTGCTCTGGATTATACAGTACAGTAGTCCCCTCGGCTTTTTTTTTTTTAAACATTTATTTCAATGGGCCAAACCGTTCGAATTAAATAATCACTTCTCAATCATCAGCTATAGAAGTTTGAAATATCCAAATGACTAAAGAGCATACTCTAAATAATGTTTTAATTGATTTGAATAGGTTCCAAATTGTGCTCGTTTAGTGCTTGATTACAATAATGAAGCACACAGTGAACATCAGTGATGACTGGATCAACGTTAACATCAAAACTAGTTTGGGAGTTTTTTCTGTCTTTGGTTGTATCACTTAAACTAAGTAAAATTTTTGACATATGAGTTAGTCCACATACAAATCAGAGTAAATGTCATCGTGTGTAATCTGCAAATGAAGTGTTATATTATTCCCCAAAAGATCGTTGGTGAAATCCTTCTCAAGAATTGCGACCTTGCAATTGGAAAAAGCGGATTAGAAATAAGATCAACCATTTGCCTGGCAATAAATAGTAAACATATCTCCAGCTGCTTCAGGTATGCTACTATCGTATCTTCTTCCGAATCGAGCGATAGCTGGCGATAAAAATGTAGTCGAAACACTTCATTCATACTCCTACTCTTGCAAAGAAAACAACAAACCTATTCAGTGTGCTTTAATCTGATAGTATGTCGCAAATGCACATGTAATACAGAACGTATCGTTTCATAAACAACGTATTCATTGCAGATAAATGGAAATCAGACGTCAATACTGGGGCGGCCCGGTAGTCCAGTGGTTAGCACGTCGGCTTCACAGTGCAGAGGTACCGGGTTCGATCCCAGCTCCGGCCTCCCTGTGTGGAGTTTGCATGTTCTCCCCGGGCTTGCGTGGGTTTTCTCCGGGTGCTCCGGTTTCCTCCCACATTCCAAAAACATGCATGGCAGGCTCGTTGGGCACTCTAAATTGTCCCTAGGTATGAGTGTGAGCGTGGATGGTTGTTCGTCTCTGTGTGCCCTGCGATTGGCTGGCAACCAATTCATGGTGTCCCCCGCCTACTGCCCGAAGACTGCTGGGATAGGCTCCAGCACCCCCCGCGACCCTAGTGAGGATGAAGCGGTTCGGAAAATGGATGGATGGATGGATGGACGTCAATACTGCTCGATGTCAACTTATATCATATGCAACATTACTGCACAGTGCATACGGTCAGAACTCGGCTTCCTCAATCTTTTGACAATGGGTACTTCTTTCAAAACGGATACAAACGCTTTAGACATGCATTACTGCTATTTTTGTCTAAAAAGTTACACTTCTCACCTACTGGCTTCCAAATTGACTTCGTTTCCCCTATATTTACTTCCTACTTCCCGGTACACGTGTCTTTGACACGTAGCCCCGCCCTTTAATGCCTTTGATTGGCCAAATGAATATGACGTCAACGTGACACCCTCCTGATTTTTAAAGGAACATGATACTCACAGAACTTTAATAATTATTATTATTACTATTATTATTTTGATATGAGTATATGATTTCTAATAAAACAAACTTATTACATTCTAGACAACTAATGCAAACAACTTTATATATAAGACGTACCTTATTATTTATAAAATTACTTATGAGCATTAAGGGGGCTGGTGTGGAGGATGTAGATTTTTGTAGTTTTCAAATAGTTCTGCATGATATCTGATCAAAATATGTCTTCACAACTTAAACATTGATCTGAACATAATTTCTCAGTGGGTTACTATGCTTGGTGGATTTTTAACAGAAATTTGGCAGTAAGCGAAGGGAAGTAAAAAAAAACTCAAAATACACATACAGTACTATATGCTAACTAACCCTTATCAAGGCATGCATTTGAATCGACGTGTGAAGTGCAGTGAGGTTAATTGTTGGTGAGGCACTGGACTTGGAGTCTGATTAAAAAAAAAAAGTGTTACATTGTTATGTAGTCGCCACTTAATTAGCAGTCACACTCAGTTTGAAAAAGGCAGACTATTTTCTGACCTGATCTTTGAAGCAGATTTTCAAGCTCGGTGTTGTTCTACCTGTTGTCATTCTATCTTATTTCAAATAATAGTCTCGTTTTAAAATATTTAGTGTTCCCGGTACATAGAATATCTCCCGTGGTTGATTTTATTCGGAGAACATTTTTTATGAGAATGAACAGAGACACCTTTGATTGGAAGGGCGGCGAGCTACCTGTATTTCTCTGCATAATAGAACGGCAGCAGTGAATAAAATATGTAAGCTAAAACAATAAATATTTCGGAATGTTTATCAATTACGAATAAGGTTCAGCAGCAGGTGGAATTTCTTTTTCTGAAATGTCATCGCCATACATTTCAACGATCAGCATTGCGCAAGCTTCTGTGGATGAGAATGAACAAGAAAACAATGATCGTTTCACCCATTTGATGAATTCATCAGGTGTTCATGTGATTATGATTCTATTTGCAAAATGTCACCAGCATACAAATTAAGGAAGGAATATTAAAAATGTTTCCCTCCTTTGATTAATGAAACAGACTTTAATCTCAACGTGTGCCGGTGTCTTCCTTTGCTGCGGGCTGTGTCTAAAAACATAAGATGAATGCCAGAATGACACCAAAGTGAAATATCGCCCATGAAATATGAAGCACCTCCACGGTGTTTTGCGGGATGATTAATAGGGGGATATCGAGGTGGGCCGCATTGCATGAAATGTTGGCAGCAAAGCCACGGCCAAATCAGCATCAACTCCGAAGGCATTTTTTTTTCTCCCCTCACTTCACTGGAACTTACTGCCGGTTCGGAAAAACGTCTCCATAAATCTTGTGATGAATGAGCCCGCCGAGATGGTTTAGAGAAGTGTTAAGTGTCTTTCGGAATCACATCCCATACTGGATAAACACTTACGGCATGGGAAATAATTGGCCGGCTCGGTTATTTTGTGGAATTTAGATGGGCGGACCACTCCAGAGGATTTCTGGGGGTATTCCAGCTATGCGTGTCAGAGTGGCAACAGGATGGAGGTCATCGCTCATCCATGGTCTTTAATCGTAGCCCCCCCCCCCGACCCCCCCTTACTGACACGGAGTCGGACGCAAACGTGTCTGTGTTTGTCGAGACTGTTAAAAGCATAAATAAAGTGTACGTTTTTTAAAACTAACGCCACAGCTCTCCTATGTTCGGAGCTGCAACATGTATCTACAGTAAAACTCCTCTACAACGAAATCTACATGGGTGAAAATACGCCCTCGTGTGAAAAAATCTGCATTATATGCATTAACACCATTCCCACTTTCCCGTTTCAAATTTGCTACAGTGAAAAACCCCCTGTTGTGAAAAATTTCTTGCTGCAAACATGATTTTGTTGTAGAGGAGTTTCACTGTATATCTATTTGAGCTATTTTAGCCTACTATCAAAATCTTTTTCCATTTTCAAAATTTTTTTTATAAAGCTCCAGGGAACCTCTAGATGTCGCTAACGAGCCGCACGCGGCTCTGGAGCCGCGTGTTGCCGACCGCCGCTCTAGCCGTTCATATCGACTCGGTTTTAGAACATCCACCCGAGCAAAACAACACTGGGACGGCATCCCATGTCAAATGTCACGGCAACAAAAGTCCTGAGAAAACAAACGCGAGACACGTTTTTCCTGCGTGGGGGATTTACTCGAGTGAGCTCGCGATGGTATCTATGTGTGCGTGTGCCCCCCCCCGGCCTAAAGCTATGAGCTTAGGGAGTGCATGGAGACATAATAGATAGAAGGGAGGCTGTGTGTGAAGTAAACAGAAGCAGAGGGAGGACAAGGGGGGGGGTGAAAAAAAGTTATGAAAACAAGAGTATGGGAGCAGATGGGGTTTACCTTGGAAACAAGCATTACAGCAGAGAACCTGGGGAGGGGGGCAGGGGGGGGGGGGGGGCTTTAGCCAAGCTGGACTTTATCACAGCCTCTGGAGACTGATGAACAAGGGGGTGGACGAGTTCCAGGCACACACACAAGCACACAGCAGCGCTCGTCACACACCGTGGGGGGAAGATATATAAAAAGAGCTCCCAGGGAGAAAGTGCGGCCAGTGAAGCATCCGTCCTGTTCATTTGAAGGGTGTTCACGCAAAGGCCCTCGGGTGCTCCGGACGAGCATACATTTTTTTCTTTTTTAAAAAAAAAAATAAAAGCAGCGAGCGGATGCTGAAGTGTGGCCAAAGCTTGATTTGATCTTTTTTTTTTCTTTTTCCCCTTTTGGGTCTTTCACCTTCCATCTGAGTACTTTCTATTTTGAGAGGTGAGAGAAAGTTATGCAGGCGCACTGACGGCGACTTGGTTTTTTCGCAGAATGGAAGCGGATATCGACAACTGGACTTCTGTGGATGAACGCTTGGACTTCAAGGAGCGTATTGATGGTTTCGGTGTCCTCATGGCCATTTTGTATCTTGCGGTGTGCGTCGCGGGACTGGCCGGGAACTCGCTGGTTATCGTCGCCGTTTTGAAACTGGACAAAATGTCCTCGGCCACCACGGTGTACATTTTCAACCTGGCGCTCGCCGACGGACTCTTCATGGTCGGGCTCCCGTTTATCGCCAGTCAGAACTTTCTGAGCCGCTGGCTGTTTGGCGACGCGGCGTGCAAAGCGGTCATGGTGCTGGACGGCATCAACCAGTTCACCAGCGTCTTCTGTCTGACCGTGATGAGCATCGACCGCTACATGGCGTTGGCCGACCCGCTAAGGTTCGCCTCCTGGAGGACGCCGCGCTGCGCCAAGATCGTTTCGGCCTTCTTGTGGCTTTTTTCCATCCTCGCCATCCTCCCCATGGCGCTTCATTTCTCCGCGGATCGAGGCCTGTGCATCCCGGATCTCGTTTCGGAAATGTGGTGGCTGGGCGTCCTGTCTTACACCTTCGTCTTGGGGTTCGCGTTGCCGTTCACCATCATGAGCGCCTCGTATACGGCCTTGCTGCTCACGCTGAGGTCGCAGCGGCTCCGGTCCACCGCGGCCGATCATGAGAATCATCGCCCGGAGCGGCAGGTCACCAAAATGGTCGTCGCCGTGGTCGTCGTCTTCGCTTTGTGCTGGTTGCCGTTTTACACCGTCAACTTTTGCTCCATGTATCAATCCAACCTGAACTTTGCGCGGGTGTTTGAGTTCTTGGTCTTGCTGTCGTACTCGTGGAGCTGCGCCAACCCCATTCTGTACACCTGCCTCTCGGAGACCTTCAGGAGGCACTTCCGGGTCCTCCTCTGTTCGGGCGCTAAATCTTCTCCCAGCATGCAATGCAACACTGAGCAGTATGACCTAAATGTCACAGGATTGCAGGATGTCACTATTCTGGCATAGTGGCAATGTCCAAACTACTCCATTTCTTGTAATGTACAACTGTGCACACATTTGAGAGTGAGTATTAAAAAATATATATATATATATTTGCTGCCAGGAAGGAAACCATGCATTGTTTATGGCATTTGTTGGCAATCTCCACAGTTGGCATTTTAACCCCCATGCAGTAATTATCCCAAAATTGGACATTTCGGACACTTTTGGCCTGTTGGACAAATGGACACCACAGACAAAACAGTGAAAAATAACTCCATGAAGCTGAAATGTTGCATAGGATGTATAACTATGTCTTGGCCAATTCCCACTGAACATTTTGAGGGGTTGAAAGTGACAAAAAATTAAAAGTGAAAAAAGTTGTTGCACATTGGAAGAGGGACATTTTTGGGACAATCCTCGAGGACGTAATACCCTTCATGCAGCCGCTTAAAAATACTGCATGAGGGTTAATTGTGTCAAAAGACATTTGGGGATTTTTGGGGTTGGCTAATCAGCGGGATGCAGATTCCGTACAATACAAGGTGATGAAATAGCTTTATAAATAACGTCGAGTATTTCCAAGAATTGTTAAAAATACAGTTAAACACAAGCCACATTCCGATTTGACATTGAGGAATTTATCGTTCACACTTCTAACACTTGGTCTTTAAAATTCCTCCTTGGGTTCTGTTGGACTCGGGCTCATTGTGTAATCTTGCTTCATAAAAATTCTTCCCATAATTCCATGCACTTGAGGCACCGCTGCTTCTCCTGTTATACTGCATTTTTGGGTGACAGCTAATGTGTAAAATGATGAATGTGCCCCTTAAAACGAGAGTGGGGAACTCTTGATTCTGACTTTTCACACGCATGTGTTCACACATATTGGGAACGATCGCATTGTGACATTTTGTGTGTTGTAAAAAATAATAAAATACTGCACATTGTTTTCAATGACACTTGCAAAAAACTGAACTATACTTTATAATGGCTTTTTAGACATGTTTTTTTTTTTTCTCAAAAGATTGTGCTAAAATGAAGTCAAACGGGAATACGGAGCGTGTCGGTCATTTAATGAATGAAAAGAAATGTGAGTGACAATCGGTATTATTTGAATGAGAAAAAAAAAAACTGATGTGAGATTGTTTGCTATGATCAGATTTTTTTTTTTAATCAATATGTAAATGTGGATTGGGATTTATATTCACGGTTTCTCATCTGATAGCTTTTTTTTCCTCCAGTGGCTTTATTATATTTTGTGAATAAAGACTGTTTCTTGCAAAGCACATTGAGTACTTGAGGAATAAGTTATGACTTATTGCAAATAATATTCTGTTTTCCACTGACATGTTGATTTAACTCATGGCCACTACTAGCCTGAGGCGAAAACCTTGGCCCTCCATCCTGTGCCAGAACGTTGTCATTAATATTCAGGTATCATTTAATTACGGAATCATATCTTCAGCTGGAAGAGAGCCTTCCACATAGTTAACGGAAATGGAACTCTGAAATCTTGTTTGAAAAAGACAAAAATCTGGCTGTGGCAACACTTGACACCTTTTCACGACATGTGATTCGGCAGCAACAGTTCTCCCGTCACAGATCAAGACTGACATCTCAAAAGGGGAAAACGACGCAGGTTTGGACGAGCACACTCAGGGTCGTCATCGCCGCCCGCTCTTGCGCTTCACCCTCGAGACACACTCTGTGAACCGGAAATTCCGCGATCCGAGACCCACTTGTGTGGAGCTGCTTATTCTTTAAAAGCACGACTAAACCTTTCTTCCACCTCTCAAAGTCTCAAAAAGCACAGAGGAGCTGACGACAAGAGTAATTTCACTGACGGCCGAAGAGGAGGAGGCTAAGTGCAGCGGTGTGAGTTTCAGAGTTGATATCATGGCGCAGCTTCTTTTTCAGTGACTTTCTTCCAAGGCAATAACCTCACGCGGATGAATGCGTGATGCTACACTTTTGTTTGTAGAATATGAATAAAACACTCAAACAGAGTCATGGTTTTAAGTATTCACGACATACCTGTCATGAATCCTATTACGACCCTTGCTGTTTAAATATACATAGCGTTAGCAAGCTAGCATCTTATCGCGTATTCAGCTCGATCCAGTTTTGAGGAGACCGGTGAAAGGTCCTCAAACAGAGTCATGGTTTTAAGTATTCACGACATACCTGTCATGAATCCTATTACGACCCTTGCTGTTTAAATATACATAGCGTTAGCAAGCTAGCATCTTATCGCGTATTCTGCTCGATCCAGTTTTGAGGAGACCGGTGAAAGGTACTCGAACAGAGTCATGGTTTTAAGTATTCATGACATCTATGTCATGAATCCAATTACTACCCTTGCTGTTGAAATATACATAGCGTTAGCATGCTAGCATCTTATCGCGTATTCTGCTCGATCCAGTTTTGAGAAGACTGGTGAAAGGTCCACAATAGCGGTGAACGTCTAATTTTTGTTTGGATTATTAATGATATTGTAAGCTCGGACATTTTGAGATGACGATGAGCGTCACCAGTTTATTCGGAGACGGGTGCGCGCGAGATAATCTGATACACATCCGAATAACAGCTGAGAGCTAAAAATGAAGGATCCACCAAACTTTTTACGAGTGGATATATGGACACATTTTGCACGATCGGATTCAAGCCTATTGCACAAAAACCAAAGCCCTTGTCGAAAAGGCTATTCCGAAAGGCGAAATATTGCATATCAACACTGGGAGAGGCTGGAGCCATGATATCAGATCTTATTTCAGAACCACTTGACACAAGAGGTCCGACTGTCGATGTAATGTAATCATAGATAGAAAGACCCACTCCTGAACCAGCGTCTTACCAGCGCGTCCACATTCGTGGACAGCCTCAGATAAGTGTGATGATTTGGGATTTGCGTGGAGGAGTTCGGAGGAGGTAAACAAGGCAGCACTGCTCTCAAAAGTATTTAACCCTTTCATGCACGATATACGGTGATAATATTTTGTTAGCGCTTTCATTTTTGTTCCCGCTGTATTTTAACACCACTGATGGTGTTAGCTGTCTTTTAGCTTTCGCCAGCCGATGCCTGCCGCATAGCAAACGGATAGGCCCAGATGACTGATCATTTTTTACTGTCAAAGAGGAGCAGGGCAGATGTGTGGGCGTATCTTTATAAGAGAGCAGATGGAAAATGGATTAATGATAATTACGTATGCAGAGTATGTAAGAAAACGATTCCACACAACCCAGATTTACGCCCCAAACCTCAGAGGGCCTGCCTACAGATGCTACATCATTGTCGTATTTCCATTTAACCCTTTCATGCACCCTGTAACTTGATAACATGACAAGCTGCCCACTGTCGTAACCGCTGTCCCTCAAAGAGTTAAATTGTGTCCTTATGTCCAGTGCACAAAATTGAATTGAATCGAATACAACTTTAACAGAATACGCGATAAGATGCTAGCATGCTAACGCTATGTATATTTAAACAGCAAGGGTAGTATTAGGATTCATGACAGGGATGTCATGAATACTTGCATGTGATGATTTAATATTTACATGTGCGATGAATTCGAGCAGACATAAAAAAAAATGAATGACAGAATTCAACACTTATCGATGGACTCTGCCGTGGTGACGACCATGCAGCGTCTCTCGGGTAGGAAGCACAACTGATGCGCGCAGTTTAATCTCCTGACAGAAAAGCACATTGTGATGTTCCTTCAATCGCCTCTGATTAAATCCGTCGGGCCGTGATATATTGCTCCGTTGCAAAGTGTCGACAGGTACGCGTGGGTCCTTATTAAAGCCACCCGGGCACGACTTCAGTTTATGGGTCTGCATCTCATTTGTGAGATAAAATTCCAGATGCTAAGTGCCTGAGAGTTCCCTCAATGAAAGAATATGAACGCATGAGGGAGAGTGACGTGGCAAAATTGGTTTATTAGTGTGTCGAAATGTCTGGAGTTGCTCAGAACATGATTAGCAGCCCAGCATTAAAGGTCAAAGTTAATTAACATAATCCTCTATCTTTTTGCGACCTTCTTTGAGTCGGTGTTTCCATTTTCTCCTCCTCCTCCTTACAATATTTCCACAAATCCGCTTTGTAATTTGTTTCGATCCAACATTCACACTGCGCAACGTGCTACTGACAGATGACTGGCTCATAAAATTTAAAAACTCTGGCTCGCCGCCGCATTGTCGTAAAGGATGATGACAAAGGGTAATGCCGGTCATAAGAATCCAATTCACGATTTGTCCTTTGCGGTTGTTAATTTCGGAGTAGTTTGTCAGCTGCTTAATGGACAAGATATTTAAGATGTTTACTGTTGATAAAGTTACATTTAAAAGTTTATCTTGTAAGATACAGGACACGTGTTTTTATTTCTTTTGACGAGTTGACATAAAAAAAAAGTCTGTTGCATTATGATTATGACTATCATTATTATTATTGTGGGGTTGTGTCAAGTTCATGCTGCGTATGGAAAAGACATTCCAAATGTCACCCAAACACCAGATGGTTTACTTCAGCGGTGTTAGGGTTTCACAAATCCATCTGGGATATAAAAAAATTAATAAAATAAAAATGTTTGTTTTTATTACATTTGAGGGTAGATCAACAAGTAACAGAGCAGACCGACTTCCTGATTCTATCAGCGGTATGAATGCAGATAAGATGTGGGCCGCACTATGGGGATAAGGGTGAGCTCATTTGTGTGCCAAAAGCATCGTGCGTTATTACAGCCTGTCAGGAAAAAAGCCCGGGTGGCAGTTCCAGTTTGGGGGGGAAAAAAAACAACAACAAAAAAGAGCACGTGTGTTTCCACCTTTTGTTGAATTAACGAATGCAAGCTCGCGATTAATTGCGGCCGAGAACTCACCGAGTTTGAGGGGAGACGTTATTGCAAACTGGAGGCAAGCGTGTCACAGGGTTCACGTTTGAACGAGGGGTGAACGATGGAAGCGTGAAAATGGTAACTCGTTGATCCGATCCATACATTTCGCCGCAAACATGCTACATTGACCAAGCGTTTGACTTTGAAATCAATATAGTCTGACAAATTGCGGTGGAAACTCGATTCACTCTTTTGTCGTCAGTCAACCAGCAGTTTTTCCCCGATAATGTGTCGGTGAGCGAGCTGTTTTGCATTTCACTGTTACGTACTGTCATGATGCAACAATATACTGTAGTAATACTTAAAAATAAATAAAGAACCCGTAAGGACATATTTTTCACATGCAAATCTAGCGCAAAGTCCAGTCTAATTGTGCGCATTAGTGGAGTTGTATTTTGGTATTTTCGTCGCAAGACCCAGTTAGAAATGGGTGCTTGCGCCGTTGTGGGAGTGAACACAGCCAACTTGAATACCGGCCAATTGAAGCTGTTCCACTTATTCCACTTATTTATGAGATTGGGGTGCGCAAATTATATTAATTAAGAAGGGACTGCATGATGATGTAAAAGTTGGCCGCTGGGAAGCGGGCACTTCCACCTCGATCGCTATTGTCATATTTACGAGACCATCCAACCTCATGAGTGCCTCCCGCAATTCCAGTGAGCGCTCAGCATTTGACCATATTTCAACAGGAAAGAGGAAGTTCAACCTGAATTTATCTTTTTGTTTATTCGAATTAAAAATGGCTCACCAGGCGTCTCAAACAAGCCAGAAATTACAGTGCATTAGTTGTAAGAAAAAGCGACGTTTTTTGTTTTTCTTTTTAAAGCAACTGATTCATTAAGGTTAAAAACAAAAACAAACAAAAATTGAACTGTAGTACGACTTAGCGTGGTCTACCAAAATTAGTTTGTGCCTCCGACCATAATTATCAGGGTAGAAAACTTCATCTATAATTACAATCAGCGTCACAGCGAATGATTTTGAACTACGTGGCATTGGAAATAAACCATCCCAAATGGTTTCCAACCAAAAGAGTCAGAAACACCATCTATTTATTTATTTTTTGCCTCCCCCTACAGCCACAAAAGAGAGATTTGTTTATTTTGCGCATGTGCCCTCAGTCTTCAATCCTACTGTGAAGTATTGCGCTCATGAGAATAAACTGGTGATTACTTGAACACCTAAAGGCAAAAAAAAAGACCTTTGATTTTACACACACGTCAGTGTGATGAAATAATGCGTAAAAAGGCTGTAAATCTCCTGAGAATCCAATGTAGATATTTTATTCTGTCAGCCAAAAGTTCTGGAGCCATATTTCTTTTTTTTGTTTGTTTTCATGAACCCGAGCCAAGCATTTTGCTCATTATTCAACATTGCGGCACTTGACATCGATACATTTATCACAGGTGTTTATTTTCGGTTTCCACCTTTATTTTGGAACTTCAATTCATGTTTGTGATCCCAATTTTTTTTCGGCTATCATGCTACTACTTGTCACATGTTTCAAGTTGCATCAAGACGACAAATGTGTTTTATTTTGAAAAATGCCAAGGGAGAGGACATTCCACTGCTGACATGATTACTTTTTTTTTTTCCAGACCTATTCAAATAACTGTCAAATCCTCACGATCACTGGAATCCCATCGCGCGTATTTGCCTCGGGCTGGTTCTGATGCTTAAGGTCAAGCGTGATGTTCAAGGTTCACGTGCAGTATGACATGACTTCAGATCGATACATTTGATCTACAGCATCTCCACTCGAGATCACCCGTATCTTCAGTTACAATTTGTTTTGTCATAAAATATCTCAAGTAATAAAAAAGCTGGTGCTGGAGCCTATCGGCAGCTGTCTTCGGGCAGCCGTCAGGGGGGGGGGGGGACACCCTGAACGGGTTTCCAGCCAATCGTAGGGCAGGCACAAAAAGACGAACCAACCGCGCTGACAATCACACCTAGCGACAATTTAGAACGTTCCATTAACCTGCCATGCATGTTTTTGGAATGTGGGAAGAAACAGGAATACCCGGAGAAAAGCCACACAGGCACATGGGGAACATCCAAACTCCACACAGGAAGGACGGAACCGGAATCGAACCCTGCAACCTCTGCGTCGGACATGCTAACCTGTCGACCTTGGTTCCGCCCCGAAAAGAATAAATATCAATACACAAAACAATGTCAAAAGTCTGACGACATTTGATGACCAACAAGTGATTTTGCGTTATTGCTTTCCCTTGCCGTTTGGAAGCATTTTTGGTTAGACTCGTTCTTATCCTGATTATTTTGTGACCGGCGTTTTATGTTGTACTTTGTCGGTCTTGTGGCCTTATTTTGTAAATAAACCATTTTTGTCTTCGATCTTCTCTTGGTCTGCGTTTGTGGGATTCGGAACCCGAACAAGACAAGTTTAAGTAAGGACATGAAAGCATTGTTCAATAAAGATTTAGTTAAACACTCAAAGCGCTTGAAATCGAAATTTTGTCAGATCCATTATACTGCATACTCTAGTTGAAAAAAAAAAATCATTCAATTCTCGCGTTCTCACACATGCCATCATTAGGAGGAAATCAGCACCCGCAGCGGCTCCTCTTGTTGTCTGTTTAAGAGGGAGGAAATTTCATTTGAAAATAAAGTTGTACTTGACTTGAGATCTGGAAAGACCCCGCCCGGCAACCCATAAAACTAATATATACTGACACCACTATATGTGCCTCGTCTCAAATGATTGCATCTTTTTTTAAATTATTTTAATTTTTCATGAGCACTTATTATTTAGTCATTGGAGGCAAAAATTTGTGATAACATCTGCAACATCTCATGCAATGTGACAAAAAGCTATTCGACCACGACATGTTTTGAACCTTTTAGGACCAATTCGATGTTCTTGTTTGGTTACGTGTGTTTGCGCTAGCATGCTGGGCCATCACCTGGTGCAAAGGTGCAGATAAATCAAATCCCAGTGAGCATTTCACAACAATCATCGTGTCAAGGTCTTGCAGCAGCATCGTATCAGTCACACTTTGAGCCTGTGCTTTTTTTTTTTTTTTTTTGCCGCTTGGTTTGTCAAGTGCCGTGAAATGTGCGCGAGGCTGCTCGGGAGGAAACACAAGAGGCGAAGTCAAGGAGCAGATGAAACAGACACGAGGAGTCACGCTGGGAACAGAAAGTCAGGCACGTTTTGGCCCGAGCGCTCGTCTGTCGTCGCTTTCCCTCTTGGTAACAACTTGTCCGCGAGGTGACGACAATTAGAATGAGCACAACAAGCGGCCGCTCTGATTCGGAGGAATAAACATCCAAATGTTTTCTCGTAGCAAAGGGTTGAGGAGAGCCGCCATCTTTAATTTCAGCGACGACGCTGTCGACGTTTTGTGTTGCCGTTTCGCTGTCATCTTCAAAAGCGGCAGGAAAAGTGCGAGAAGCTTTCATGTAGTCTGCCTTTCATCCCGATCCGAAATGGACTTTCTGGCACTACAGTTCTTTTGTATTGACTCAGATCTCAATCTTTCAAAAAAAAAAAAAAAAAAAGTTGAGGGCCAAATTTGGGCCAAGAACAAAGTCTCAGTCACCCCCGCTGAGGCTGTCAGATTTAAAACGCATCATCGAGACATCCCTTGCTTTTACCTAACTCTCATGGCCTCTATCAGCGGGCTTGACTCGGAATGCTGCTAGCATGCTGTGCTAACAGTCTTGGATAGCTGGTCTACTTACGAACATTTTCTCATACAAAATTTTCAAGTTATGAAACGCCTCAATAGGAAAACATTGCCTCTTGTTACGAAAGAAATTCCAAGATACAAAAGGTAAAAATACAGTATGGGGTGCGACTCACAGCTCCGAGTTTCTTGAACGCAACATACTTATAGCTGCTCTACAATTGGCTATTCCCGAGCATCATCCTGGCATCCCATTGGCTAAGAGGGATCTCTACCAAATGTGTCGATGTGTGTAGATAGATAGATGTGTGTCAATGCAGCATCTTCGTCATTCACCCCTCGAGCCTTGAGGCCTTAAGATCGTTTTACGTAGATGTGAATCATCAAGAAAAAACAAAGGTAAACGTCCTTGGATCAGTTCTTGACAAAATACCAGGCAAAAGCGAGAGAGAACATGAACTAAAGAGGGCAAAAAACGATGAGGACGCAGTCAAAAGTTAAATAACCATCATTTTTATTGTTTTGTTTACATTATGCATAACTCTCATTTATTATGCAATAATCTAATTGTAATGTGTATTTGTTCTATTTTTTGATGCATTTTTATGCTTTAGAAAACATTTATGTCTGAATTTTTGGGGGGCCTTGGAACGGATTAGGGCATTTACATGGAAAACGCGTCTCTACTTACAACATTTTCTAGTTCCGTAAATTCTTCCAGAACTAATCAATTTCCTAAGTAGAGGTACCACTGTATTTTGTTTGAAATATTTATATATTTAGTTAGTCCATTCGCCTCACAGTTGTGAAGTCGATGCGATTGGTTGGCAACCACATCGGGATTTGTGATTGTCAAATTTGACAGATATAACATTTATGATTTTCGGAGTGACCGTTTCTCCAACCTGATCTATTGCCATGAGTAGCATGAGGCAAGTGACACTTGTATGGCATCTTTTACCCCTCTGGAATTTATTTTATTTTATTTTTTAAAAAGTATGACCACTACTACTACAACTCCTGTCATATTTGACATCAGTATGATGTGGAACTCACATCAACCAAAGCTGAACGTTTTCCAGCTTGTTGGCTGCTTCTCAGCAGCTAGTTGACTGCCGACCTCACTTGACCCAGAACTAATAACCCTCGCAAACTGGCTACTGATTTACAATGGGTGGGGGTCGGCGGAGGGGGGGGGGGGGGGTGTATTTGTGTGCTCACTATCTGAACCTTTTAATATCTCCTCCCTTATATAGTGGATGACTATCCCCAGTCCCCGGGTGAGATGAAATCAACTCATATCAGGACATAAATAAAGCATGAAACTTGGATACAACGTCGTCCGGCATTAAAAATAGCGGCACTTAAGATGTTCTCATGCAGCAAGTCATCGAAGACATCCTCGAAATGCACTTCCTTCTGGCATGTCACATGAGTGCACCAAAATATATATTTTGAGAAGATTCAAGCCGAACGGATCGATCGCGATGTGCCATTTTCGCCTCCAAACTGCCGCATCCGAACGCTCTGTTAGCAAAGTGGCACGAGTTCAAATCTGGAGAGGAACATGCCTACACGCTTTTCATAATGATTATTCTCTTGACTTGTTTGCATTCTGCTTGAGCACGAACCACAAAATATATTCGTCATTGGGGTAAACAACAAGCCATTGCTCAGCCTCCACATTTAATGACTGTAAAATTTTTTAAAAAAGGTAAAATTTTGATGGAAAGGCGGTAATGTGGTCATGACGCTACGACATATCCCCAAAGGGACGTAGTGTGCATCTAGTCAGATTGGTTTTTGATGCTTATAGGCATTTTGTCCCTACCATACACATTTTCCCCCAGCTTTTTAAGACTCCTAAGATAACAATCGAATCACAATCTTAACAGCATCTTCGATCATATGGGCCCCTACCCCCCAAATGCCCATTTTGACAAAGGAGTGGAAAATACTGATAAGCTCATCCAAAATCGCGTCTGCAAAACAAGCAAAATTGCACCTTTTTTTTTTTTTCATGCACGCGCAATGTGATAAAACCTGAGCTGAATCGCGATGACAATCATTTTTTGTCAGGTGCAAATTAGCATGCAAATAGGTGAGAGCATAGCGTAGGAAAATTAAGAGACGGCATGCATTCAAAAATGATTGACATATTGTTATTCCTCAAAGGAATTTTTTAGCGACTCGATTATCTAATGACTGATTTGGAGCCAGTCACATGACTTAATGTCGAAGAAAAAAACTCCTTTCAACTCTGCATTTTCATGGAGCTTGGTCATTTTACAGTGGAGGAATGAGCAGTTTTTCGACCCAAATTTTAAAACATGCCTAATATGCCATGTATGGCTTCCCCAAAATTATCAGAGCAGTCGATTTTTTTTTCTTCCTGTAATCGTCTGTGTCTCTTCCACTAACACTTCCAATTCCATCACTCCAAACTTAACGTCGCGCCTGTGATGCACCCATGTTCTCCCCATGCCTGGGTGGCTTTTCTCCGGGTACTCCGGTTATCTCCCACATTCCGAAAACATGCATGGTAGGTTAATGGAACACTCTAAATTGTCTCTAGGTGTGAATGTGAGCGCAAAAGGTTATTCGTCGATGTGTTCACTGCGATTGGCTTGCAACCCGTTCTGGGTGAACCCTGCCTATTGGCCGAAGATAGCTGGGATAGATTCGATATGTTTTGTTTCTGAAGTAAATGTTTGGAGTGTGGCTTATATTCGGGTGTGCTCAATATTTGGGAAATTACGGGCATGGACTTTCAAATCATATCAATGAAGAAAATGTTGTGTTTTTTTTTTATAAGTAAATACAGTTACAAGTTTGGGAATGAAGAACCCCCGGGGTCAAATTTGGTCCCTATAAATTCTGCTACTCAAATGCCACCCTTAAATCCTAAAGGATCAAATTTGGCCCTAATCCTAAATTAGGATTAAAGCATTGAATTTTCGGAAAAACATATATTTTGGTGTTTAGTGAACATATAACAGTCGTTTAATATATAATTCATAATTTTCCAAAGAAGAAAAGGGGTCTTGGGTTCTTCAGGGCTGAACCAGGCATGAAAGTGGATTTGGTGGAAATCCAGAATTTGACAGTCATGTAGTTAAAAAAAGGTTTTCTCATGAGAATTTGACCCTGGTTCAGATAATATCTATTTCTTCCTAAGGGTATTGATCTCTCTCTCTCTCTCTCTCTCTCTCTCCTGCACCCCCCACTCTCTCTCTCCTCCCCCCCTTTCCCTCCTTCTCTCACTCCCCCCCCCCCTCAGTCGCAGTCTTGCGCGCACCCTGTCACCGTGACACACTCGTCGCTTCGCTTCTCCACCAACACTTTGCTCGCGCTCAGGTTTATTTCAGCATAAGAACATTTGCAGCCGCTAAAAAAAAAAAACCAACCAAACAAAAAAAAGGAAAAAAAAGACTTAAGAGACAGCTCTCGCGGGTCGTGATGAGGGTGCATCGTGGCTGCTCGGACCGCTGGAGCCGCGCGTAACGGAGAAGGAGCAGGTGGATGGATGGACGGACGCAAAGGAAGGACGGATGGAGGCGCTCCGTAAAGACACCTTGGCAGTCGGCGCGACGGACTTGATGCAAGGAGGACATTTTCTAGTTCAAAGTAAGTCTGTGCGGTGAATACATCAAACAGAGTCAAATAAATCATCATGCCAAAGCGTTTTCAAAGACAAAACCGGTTGAGGGAAAATGAATTTCAAAAACTGAAAAGTCCTATCAGTTGACATGAAGTCATGGATCTGCATTTTATATTTTGATGCCTACCTATAGTATCGCACCGGCCACATTGATGCCAATCGACATCAAAAACATTGTGGATTATGTGACTGCTAATTTAAATGTCGATGGACTTTCCCGTCTGAGGCCCCCCAGTGACGGCACAGTATCAGCCCCCCCCCGGTGGCTTGCAAAGATTGCCCTAAGCGCGCCAAAAATATCACATATTATCATAAAAAACACTCAAACTGCCACAGGACATCGATTTCCCTGAAATATTTCTCCTCGGCGGAGCCGTTGAGGGGCTGAATGAGTCTTAGAACAATATGAATAATTGAATTTGTGGCTGGCGAGATGGGAGTCAAATTATGTTCGATTGTCATTCTTACCGCTCAGGTACTGGAACATTCGCACACGTTCTTGCTTTACAAGTCCTCTTTGACATACTCACAAATTATTTGAATGTCACGATTTAAAACCCCCCAAAAAGAAGCATATCTAGCATTTTTCTTTTTCAATAAAATATGGCTCTTTCTTATATGAGCTGTCACTCATGTAATGAAGTCAGATTAAAGTCCATTCAAAGTGAAAATAGGGAATTTCTTTCTTTATGGTGGATTTCAAAATAAATCAGTGTGGCGTACATATGACGTTATAAATGGTTGGTATTCGTGAGTACTTAACTCATTCACTCCCAAAGACGTTTTAAAACGTTTTTTCAGACTTGGTCACGAATTGGCTGGTACTAAATGAGTTAATGGTTGCGCAAAAAAAAAAAAAAAAAAAAAAAATCACGCCTTCTCCCTCAACTAGGATGGCAGATCCTCCCACAGTGTCAGAGCTGTTTGTCCCCAAGATCGATTGAATAAACATTGTGTCTCCGCAAAGCGGCACAACGCCCTCGTCTCTCGAACCTGCCTGTTTGCATGTATGCACGCTACTACATCAAGCCCTGCCCTCGATGCTTTGACCCCTGGCGTTGGGTTTACGGTTTGGTTTGACAGCGAGAGAGCGGCGGTGGTGGAAATGAATGATTTAGGATGAGAGTCGTTAAAAATTGCACAAAACGGGCTCTCGCAGGGAGCCAAGTCGACTGCCCGTGAGAATCTGAGTTCTTATCAGTAACTATTTATTATCACCATCATTCATAATACTTTGTCATCTCTTCCTAGATATATTCCTCCCGTCATCTGCAATGTGATACTCGTGGTTCCTTGTACACCGCCAACCCCCTCGGCCACATTTGAGCTAACTTCTGACTCGGCGATCATGGCGTTGGAGCAATGGTCTTTCCTCTCGCCTCCACCGAACATGACGATACCCGAGCCACTCCTATACGACAGCGACCTCCAAGGGAACGAGTCCGACCTGGACCTGAACCTGACGGGAGAGACGAGGGAACCCCACCAGGACAAGACCAGCTCAGTCGTCATCACCTTCATTTACTTTATGGTGTGCGCGGTGGGGCTCTGCGGCAACGCCCTGGTCATCTACGTCATCCTACGCTACGCCAAAATGAAAACGGTGACCAACATCTACATCCTCAACCTGGCCGTGGCGGACGTGCTGTGCATGATGAGCCTGCCGTTCATCGCCTTGCAGCTGGCATTGGTGCACTGGCCCTTTGGCGAAGCGCTATGCAGAGTGATCATGACTGTGGGTAGGTGGACGAACGAGCGCGCTTCACAGAGCCGTCATACTTTGCTTGAGCTAATAGTCGCTTTGTGGCTCCGCGAGAGGTAAATGCTTAAAAAATATGAAAGGAAATGGTTTGGCGAAAGCTGTGGAGTCCACCGGTTGGAGACCGCAAAGGGAAATTACTTTGAAGAAAGATGGATGGCACTTAAAATATATTCATTCATTCATTAATTTTCCGATCCGCGTCATCCTCACAAGGGTCGCGGGCATGCTAGAGCCCATCCCAGCCGTCATCGGGTAATAGGCAGGGGGCCACCCTGAACTGGTTGCCAGCCAATCACAGGGCACACAGAGATGAACAACCATTCACACTCACATTCACACCTAGGGACAAATTAGAGCAAGGGTGTCAAACTAATTTTTGTCGCAGGCCACTTTGGAGTTACGTCCTCCTTGTAGGGTCGAATTCATGTTTAATCATCATTATTAGTTTTGAAATCAGTCAACAATTTGTTCACTTATTGTTCAAGTGAAACAGTCTCCGAAAATTCTTGCAAAATCGCAACGTTATTTAGTACACATGACAATTTGAAATTTCGGTACAGATTTTCGAACGGATCATGGAACACATGATCTGCTTTGGCGGGCCACATAAAATGATGTGGCGGGCCAGATCTGGCCCCCGGGCCTTGAGTTGGACATCTTGATTTAGAGTGTCCCATTAATCTATGGTGCATGTTTTTGGAATGTGGGAGGAAACCAGAGTACCCGGAGAAAACCCACGCAGGCTCAGGAAGAACATGCAAAATCCACAAAGGATGGCCGAAGCTGAAATCGGTCCCTGCGCCGCCGCACTGTGAAGCAGATACGCTAACCAGCCAACCAATGGGCTGCCATATATATAACTCAATCGCAAATTAATTAATTCCACGTTTTACCTGTTCATTATTCTTCGTGTACAAATATTATACAAAAATAGTTTTTCATTGTTTTGTTGATGAACATAAAAGTGGACAAATATGTTTACCTCTTGCGAATATTATTGTATTTTTTTTTTAGTTCATGCACAGGCTTGTATAATCCTTGCTCGAAAATAAAAATAATCACATATTTTCTAGATTTCTGGAACGTTTTAGTTCACCAAAATAGTCCTCTTGGACGTCAGATTCACGACACAGAGTCTTGGATTAAAAGAAAAAAATCCTTCCTGCTACATTAAGTACACGTTGTCACCCAGGAGTGTTCTTGGCAACATCTTTACTCCATAAAGTTAAACAATTGCTTGAAATTAAGTGCCTAATATTCACACTTCCAACTCAGTGAGTCATCAGTCTGCTCTGCTTCATTTGCAATTCATCGAATGAAAACGCGCAAGTGACTCCCGACTGTATCTGTTTTTCTCCCCCCCCCCCCTCCCCCTAGACTCTCTCAATCAGTTCACCAGCATATTTTGCCTGATGGTGATGAGCATCGATCGATACCTGGCTGTGGTTCACCCGATTAAGTCGACAAAATGGCGGAAGCCGCGGGTAGCCAAGTTAATCAACCTGACAGTGTGGGGAGTGTCACTGTTAGTCATCCTACCTACCATGATCTTCAGCGGTCTGGACAAGGTACCGGTATGTGGGATCGTTTGGCCCGAGCCCCAGGATGTCTATTACACCGCCTTCATATTTTACACCTTCTTCATTGGATTCTTCCTCCCCCTGGCCGTCATATGCCTGTGTTACCTGCTCATTATAGTCAAGGTAAAAACTTACTACTAATTTTTTTTTTTTTTTTTGCTTTGCTTGTCAACTTATAATTGGTGTTGGGAATCGAAACTATTGAGCCAGCCGCTGCGGTTGATCATTGATCTCTGTTTGCAATCGAGCAGCCTCATCGAACACGTCTCTCTCTCTCTCTCCCTGTCGAGAATATGCGTGACGTCGGACTATGAGCTCAATTTCGAATTTCAGCCCTTGAAGAGTCGCCCTATTGCTACATTCAAACCAGGAAGCTGAGAAGTCATATTGCAGATGTGTTTTTTATAAACCCCCGCCCCCTTTTTATGCACTCTGTAACCTGATAACATGCTAAGCTGTCAACTATAGTAACCGCTGTCCCTGAAAGGGGTGTCAAAATTTTTGTCGCGAGCCACATTGTAGTTCCGGTTTTCCCTTGGAGGGCTGTTATGAATTTGAGAAACCGTATAAATGTTAAATCCCCTCCACATATTACATACACAGCGCACAAAAATTGATGGATAACTAGTTTTCAAATCAGAAGTAATGAATAATGATGGTTATTGGGGATTACATATGACAATTTGAAATTTTGGTTCAGACTTTAGCAAGCATCATGGATCTTGACAGCCTTGATTTGCTTTTGCGGGCCACATAAAATGATGTGGCGGGCCAGATCTGGCCCCCGGGGCCTTGACTTTGACACCTAAGATGATAATGTTTTAAATGGTTCATATTTAGAACTGTATGAATACTGTCAGAACAGTGCAATAGTGATTAGCCCGCCTGTCTCACAGTTCAGAGTTGGCATGTTACGCCCGTGCTTGTGTGCATTTCCTCCCACTTTCCAAAAATTCTCCGTCGGTGTAAATAACGTCAAATGTGCCCTGCGATTGGCTGGCAACCAGTCCAGGGTGCACTGCGCTTCTTGTTTAACGATCGCTGGGATGGGCTCCAGATCGGTAATTAGGACAAGTGGGATAGATGACGGATGAATTCATGAATAAATTGTGGCATCAGCGGCTTGAAAGGTTTGAGGAGCTGACAGTTTGCCCTTTCCCAGGTGAAATCGTCAGGCATGCGAGTGGGTTCAACCAAGCGCAAACGTTCCGAACGCAAGGTGACGCGGATGGTCTCCATCGTGGTCGCCATGTTCGTCCTCTGCTGGCTGCCCTTCTACATTTTCAACGTCACCTCGGTAACCAGCTCCATCAATCCGACCTCCGCCGTGAAGAGCACCTTCGACTTTGTGGTGGTGCTAGGCTACGCTAACAGCTGCGCCAACCCCATTCTCTACGCCTTCCTGTCGGACAACTTCAAAAAGAGTTTCCAGAAGGTGCTCTGTCTCAAAAAGGTGACGGGCTTGGATGAAATGGATCGCAGTGACAGCAGGGCGGACAGGAGTCGGATGGTCAACAACGCGCTGATCATCAACGCCAACTTGGAGGCGCACAATGCAGCGCTGCTCAATGGAGAGCTGCAGACCAGCATTTGAGGGCAGGGGAAACGGACGGCCAATGCAGACCGAAGGACTGAGCGTCTGCTCACACGACTGTTAAACTACCCAGAGATACGGAGGACTGACACAATAGCCGATCGTCCTTTGGACTCTGGCACATGAAGTAAGCCAAATCTCCCGGTAAACAGTTTCACAACAGAGTCCGGAGAAGGTACGTTGACCCGAGCTTACAACTGTCCGACTGGATGACCCTGAACACTGAATAACACGCAGCAAGCCTCTTGACTGACATCAAACGTTAAGTTGCACCGATGCCGACGTCACCGGCTTGGCAAACAAGGACTCCGCGTTGGGCGAATTGTGACGCCTGGATCTGCTGATAGTAGGACTACTTTACTGCTTATCTCATTCAGTACCAGCCAATTCTGGACCAAGTCTGAAAAGACGTTTAAAAACGTCTTTGGGAGTGGATGAGTTAATGGTCCGTGAGGAAGAAACGACCCTTTTTAGGTGGGAGATGTTTGGAAACACCATGTCATTAGGGCACTGTTTTCATTCGAGGGGAGGCATGCTGAGGAAGCCAAACATTTTAGTGGACGACGGCCTAGCAAACCTGGAAAGATAAAACTCAAACCCAGAGAAAATAAATAAGGAATAATGATATACGGTAATGGTCTGTTACACCAGCCCGCTCGTTAGAAGATGATCAGAGAAACAAAATGGCAACGCCTTCACAACACTACGCTTATTTCCCCAACGATGAAGGTTTGCTGGCGACTTGCCGAGGAATGCCGCACTGATCCGTAAACTCGTCCGCGGCGCGATGGTGAAAGACATTGGCAACCTCGCTGGATTCAAAACAGCTTGCGCTTGTAAATACGAACGTGATTTTTTTTGCCATCCTGGCGCATGTGCAAACACGGGTGGGCCATTCGAAAAAGGTCAGTCAAATGTTTTCCTGCTGTGGCATGTCCGTGGAACCTTTCAACGGCATACTTGACATTTTGCCGAAACCTGCTTCTTTCAGTCAGTGTGTCGCATTTTTTATTTTATTTTTAATTTTTAATGCAGTGCTCAGTTTTGAAATGTTAAGTCATGATGATGGAAAGGTTCCTCTTCACGGTGATCAGCCTCTCGATGGCTTTAGCCTTCGCACATTCTGACTGAAGTCAGTTCATGCCAATGAGTAAAACGCGATACGGTACGGGCACTTTGGTATACGGATTAAATGAAGAGTTTGAGTTATTGGTCAAATGTTCTTGTTCTCGACAACAGCTTTGCGTGTACATGTATAATGTCTGAATTACAGGACATACAGTCAAACCTCGGTTTTCGTCCATAATCCGTTCCAGAAGTCTGTTCGAAAACCGAAATTGTTCGAAAACCGACACCCCGCTCTTTTTAAAATAAAAATGTTTATTGAACACGTCTGCTCACAATGGAAAGCAACACGAGGAAGCGTCACTGTAAGGAAGGCGAGAGGAGTCAAATGGTGCATTCAAGTGTGCTCAGTTTGTTCGAGAACCAAAATTTAATCGTCATCCGAGGCTTAAAAAACTCGAAATTTTTGGTCGAAAACCGAATTGGACGAGAACCGAGACGTTCGAAAACCGAGGTTTGACTGTACTAGTTTTACCATGACCAAATTGATGCATCTGTTTGCTCTATTGAAACTGTTTTATCGGACCGTAACCGTGTACTGAATAGTTTCATTGGGCCACCTGAACCGCGTACTGAATTTAATGCTTTGCCCCATTTTCGCAGTGGAGATCCATCCAATGCCGAGGCAAAATCTGTGCCGGCCCCCCTCAAGACACATCAACCATAATTTGATAAGATGAGGGATTTGTCGGGCTTTCCCGGTTGCCACACATTGATCGCAGAGGTCACTAGCATTAGCGCACAAGTTTCATTCGTTTTTGGTTTATCGGTGTATCCGAGCTAAAACATGCCCTGGCTCGAAACTGATCCAGGAAGATTATTGCTGTTCCCGAGAAACAGATCTAACAGAAAGGTTCATCATATTGTATGCCTAGCAGAGGTTTCAGAGCATAATGGAATTGAGTTTTGGCTACCTGGCTTTGAACGATCAAATAACTGATCAACCTGATTTTGTACTCACATTTCTGCTTCGATATTTCAGCTATTTTTGAAGACAACATTACCATTAAAAATCTATATATACTTTTGTTTGAATTTTGAAAAAAAAAAAAATGCACGAAGCGCGAGGATTCTGGCTTCTAATTCCACCGCATTACAACTTTTGTAAATATAGCAATTGGCCTCCGTCATGTGTTAGCTTTACCTTTTTAATTCAAGAGAGAGAGAAAAAAAAACACATAGCAAAGAGTATCCTTCACTTTTTCGGCTCAACGTGGCTCCTCCCGACACGCAAAGCTCTTAGAACAGTCGAGGGGTTTCATTCCAACAGACTTCCTTGACACCAATGATTACTTTTGGGTCAGCAAGTGCTTTGGCACCATCTCAAGGCAACTGAAGACGTTATTCGAAAGAGCACAAAAACCATAAATCGGTTTTTAACCCTTTTATGCACCCTGTAACATGAGAAGCTGTCCACTGTCGTAACCGCCGTCCCCGAAATGGTTAAATCGGTTTCACAGAAAACATATCCAACTACACCACTGAACTTTTCGACCATTTTCTCCGAATCATCATCTTCCCATCAAGCACCAATGCAAAAATATCTTTTGAATGACATTCCTTTATCTATACTGTATTTCAATTCAAAGCATTGTAGAATTTGTTTTGTGTTGAGAAAATGATGTGGAGTCCCAAATGACCATCGCCGGACCAAAACTCGCCCACGCCCCGATGACCGCCATCTTGGAAAATAAACGTGGACCTTTGCCCAACCAATATTGCTAAAAATCATCACAACAGCAAAAAAAGTAACTTGATGAAATACGATTGCTCTATTAGCTATTGGCGTGACTTCTTCTTTCATGTCAATGAGAATATTTTCTGAGATTCTGGTGGGAAAAAACAGGGTCATCCTGCCGTGTCGGGGTGACTGTCGCAGATTGCTGCTTTCATTCGGGACTCATTCATCGGTGGAAAAAAAAAAAAAATAGATGGGTGGACAAGCTCAATTTATTTTATATACTGCACCAGACGCTGCGGTTGTATTTCTTACGTGCAATGATGACAAATGTGACAGATAATTGTGCTAGCCAGCTAATATATTTCGAACCAAACACATCCGCCCCCCTCCTTCAGAAGTATTTTTGGTCATGTATTTTGGGGGGGGCATATAATGATGAATACAAGGGATCCGAATTATGGATGAGATTGATATCAGAGGTATGTATGGAACTCGGCGCTTTTTATTTTATTTTTTTTGGCTATTGTTTGCACACCAGGAGGCTACATTTGGGCTTGGTCTGAATAGTAAGTGGTTTTACACAATGGAGCACACGCTTGCACGTTTGCATAATAATGCGCGCAGATGACGATGACTGGCTCCATTCAATGCATTGCACAGATGTAAACCTCCCCACAGCATCCTTGTCCCTTAAGCATTCAACCACATAACAGGACTCGGGGGGGAAGGGGGTGGGAGGGTTTGTGCTGAAATGCTCCACGACAAGCTGTGTGGTTAATGTATTTTTCGGTTGAATGCTTTTCTGTATCGAACCCCCCCCCCCCCCAATTATTTTAATCATATTTTTTGGGGGTGTGTGAACCATTATTATTTCCAATTACTTAGAATCCCCTTTGTACACCCCCCCCCCCCCCCCCCCCCCAATTTGCTTGGCATGCAGAGTCATGAAAAATGACAAATGTCTCGTGAAGGAATTTGAGTGAACCATTCCGAAAAGAAAAGCACCAAAACTTTCCATGCCGTTGAGTTGTTCGGTCATAATGTACTCAATGGGCCGTTGTGACGTTGAATTCACTTTGACAAGGTAGTTTGAACCAAAACTAATCTAAGTGTAGCGCAATACTACCGGTATGTTGCATGTAGAGACCCAGAGCTTTTTTTTTTTTTTTTTTTGGGTGTACAAAGAAGTGTTAAATATCTCTCGAAATGAGGTCATGTTAAAGAACACACACTTCAACACCATCTGCGTAAAAGGGCGTTAGTCTAGATGTCTGGCTACCAATGTATAGTGTAAAAAAACGTGAGGAAGAGGCAAAGGCTTTCTTGCCTTCTCGTGTTTTTTTATTTTATTTTGTAATATAGCTATTTGTGAAGGGCTACACAGAGGATGCACTATTCAATATTAAGTCTGTATTGAATACAGTAATTATGGCTTAATCTTGTATTGGAAGGGGTTGCACAGTTCACCCTATGGGCTTTATTTTCATAGACAGTGTGTCTGCGCCAATCAAGGGTCGGTTGGGGGTTGTTCTCTCAGTGCGTATGTCGCTCTGGACATGTGACAGTTACAAGCGGCTGGCGATTGATCACAGTGTTTGTCACACTAAAAAAGAGTGGCACATAAGAATGAAAATGACAGAGATTATTTAAATTTAGAAGCATAAGGGATGATGTCATTTACACACACACACACACATACATACTTGGCACGCAGACAGACACTCTACTAAATACTACTATGACTAAAGAGTGCACAAATAGTTTGTAACGTTT
This sequence comes from Hippocampus abdominalis, assembly GCA_018466805.1. NCBI lineage: Eukaryota > Metazoa > Chordata > Actinopteri > Syngnathiformes > Syngnathidae > Hippocampus > Hippocampus abdominalis. The sequence goes on from CM031714.1 coordinate 7,832,197, forward strand.
GTCAAATGTAAAACTGTAACAGTGTTGATGCTTGTAAATACATTATTTTGCCATCACAATGTCATTGTTGCCGTTATTTTCGACGAAAGGGACTGCATATATTTGAGACGTCACTAAAGAAAAAATTAGTGGGCATTGGATTACATAAAATGCAGTCAAACCTCGGTTTTCGTCCATAATCCGTTCCAGAAGGCTGTTCGAGAACCGAAATTGTTCGTAAAACCGAAACCACGCTCTTTTTAAAATACAAATCTTTATTGAACACGTCTGCTCACAATGGAAAGCAACACGAGGAAGCGTCACTTCCTCGTGTAAGGAAGGTGAGAGGAGTCAAATGGTGCATTCAAGTGCGCTCAGTTTGTTCAAGAACCGAAATTTGTTTGTCATCCGAAGCATAAAAAAAAACTCTAAATTTTTGGTCGAGAACCGAGACGTTCGAAAACAGAGGTTTGACTGTATATATTTTCACAAAAAGCTTGCTTTCTACATTTTTTTAATCCAAAATAGGTCAAAGCAAGCCATATTCCACGACTGATTACTAAAAAAATAAGGTAAAAACAAAGATTTTGGTGGGATGAAAAAAATAGTGTAATTTTTCATTTGGTAGTTTCTATGGTTAGATATTGATAAATCGTAATATTCTTTGTGTCTTGACCGATCTGTCAGAATGCTCAAATTTGGCTGAGACTCAATAGGATGTCATTTTTTTCCTCAAATGATGGGTACTGAAACAGCTTTGATAAGCCATGATGGAAGTAACTTATCACTCTCACAGCAGCGCAGCCCTCCCTATCACAGATGTGCCAGCCTTCGATTTAGATGACTAACATCGGGCTTAACCCCGTCTCTGCACAGACAGTTATGAAAATATAGACCCCGATGCTGCACCAACCACATCACAGTGACACAAATTCTGTCGCTCAATGTCAATTTTACATTCGACTTGTATTCTATACGGTGGGCGCTCCGAGGTTCATCTTCCAAATATTTCGCGAAAAATATGATGTGCAAACCATGATCGCGCCGCAAGACTTCATCGAATCTCATTCAAATTTCAGCTCCGTAAAGAGCTAACAGCAGCGGCGTGAACGTCTTTCTAAGTACGGTGAAAAACCACTTCTTGGAAAAGTCTTCCTGATGATTCATTGCAATCTTTGTCAGTTGAAAACAGTCGAGCAGAAAATCGCCGTACAATGGATTGACGTTGCATAACGCTGGTTATCACATCTGCTTAGTGGTAAGCATGCCTGCCTGACATATGAGGGTTCAAATGTGATCTCCGGCCTTTGCGCCACATTCCCAAAACATATCTGTGAGGTGAAATGAGGGCACTAAAATGTCCACGCAGCAGGTGTGCGTAAATGGTCGTTGGTCTAGAAATATATGCTAGCGATACGACCTGCTGGCGACCAGCTTGCCATAAACAGCATCAAACAAACAGCACATTTCTATCCCTCCTGCTATCTTTCCAGTCTGTTAAAACTCATTCAGTACAAGCCAATTCTAGACAAAGTCTGAAAAGACGTTTAAAAACGTCTTTGGGAGTGAAGGAGTTAATCATCCTCAAAGAAGGTGAACTATAGTTTATTTCAATCTAACTTGACAGTACAATTATTTCTACTTCAATGACTTCCTGTGGCAAAAATTGTTTCGGTATGACAGGAAGTCAATCAGAGTCACAGAATGGATCACGTTCAATGTTGGAAGGATCCACTTTTCCATGCAGTGAGTTTAAGGCCTTGGTACAAACACACGATGAGCAAAACCGAGTCGTACATGTCCTTTCCCCCCCAGAATAAATTAATTGTGATTGAACGCAATCATTTGTGATGACAAAAATTATGGACGGATAGGACAATCTAATGTCCATTTTTTTTTCTGCGATTAAATCAAAGGCACTTGCTGCTCTCATGGTGGATTTGATTGACTTTTGGAGATTCACTATTCGAACTGCATAGGATGCGAAAATGTCTCGATTGTGTTTTGAACGCGTTCATTTCATGCTGAAGTGCTTTTAAATGCACCGTACCCTCGTTTATGGTATCCGGGGCCATGAATAATTAAACAAATGACTCTTAAGGGACAAACAAGTGCCCTAAGATCCCCCTTGATGCAGACCTTCAACTTGGAGCTCATCGGCAAAGTAATAGCGGCGCTGCGACTGTACTCATATATATTTAACCTACATTTGAATATTGAACGGTGGTTCGACATTCCCTTTTCGCAAAAATAAATCATTTCAATTCATTCTTGCATCAAGTCTTCAATGTCGTGATTTTTATCGTTCAAAAGTGACTGAGATGAGCACTTTCACCGATTCAAACGGTTTATGACAGCCTTTCTTTCATTGAATATTATCGGTGGTCACTAACGCGGTTATGTTGACACTGCAAATACGGCATCTAACGGTGCTTAACTCATTCAGTAACAGCCAATTCTGGACCAAATCTGAAAAGACGTTTAAAAACGTCTTTGGGAGTGAATGAGTTAAAGTACATAGCACACCCTTCTTACGCACAAAATTAAGCACATGCCTCCTCCGTACACTCACTCGATGCAGCAGAGGAGACAAACGCAACTATTAATGCAAATGTCTACCATTCGCCCATATCAAATACAATATATGTAAAATGATTCATGATATCAAACATATCAAATACAGCATATTCAAATTGTGTAAGATGCACCCTTGCGGAATAAAAAAAAAACATGAATGCAACTGTTAACTGTCCGCCATTAACATACTATCCTGTGTCCCACTTCACTCCATAAAAATGAACAAGGGCTTCTAAATTCACAAGTCGACGTCAAGTCATTTCGAAAAAGTTCGAACTAATGTACTTATCTCAACTCACCGCAACATTATTTAATAGGCACTTTTCCAAAATAAAATAAAAAACAGCTTATCATGTTATCAGGTTAAAAAAAATGCATTTGTCCAAATAAAGAAATACCCAAGGCCACCGGCCACTATGAGCAAGGCGAGATGAATGAAACGATCATATCAAACGCTATGTACGGTTTGAAGCAACCATGCTTAAGATATTCTCAGCCATGCACACGAAGACAAGCCGGTTTGACACTTGGCATGCACGAGTGAACCCTTTTCTCTCGTGCTGGGTTGCCCCGATGAGTGTGACTCACGACTCTTCCTGCCGCCAGGAAAGCGAGCAAATGTTATGGGGAGGGGTAATGAATGGCGGGGGTGCTTGTGGCTGTGCTATTCAATTGTAGCGGGTGAGCAGAGGAAGATGAAAGTGACTCTCTCATTTGTATGACCAAATCGAAAAAAGAAAAAAAAAAACTGTTTTGTGTGTCAGTGTCAAACGTCTTACCTGCTTTTTCCAGTTCTTGCACCCTCTGAGAGTCAGACATCTCTGCGTTATGCTCTTGCCCTCGTACTGTCTTCGTGCAGCTATCTCCACCTTTCACGGACATTCAAATGTTTTGTAAGGAAGTCGATATAAAGCTTCAAAATACATAAATACATTTCCAAAGGTTATTACATATGTCCATCTGTGGAAAAGCAGATATTTTTAAACAGCGTATGACAAGGTGCGCTATCAGCTATTGGCATGCTAGCAGGTTAGCTAACGTTAACGCTGGTTTTTTAGCTCATGTTTTGGCGATGACAACGATCTCAGCGGCCACTTCGCGATACAGCGATTCATAATTAGTCGAGCAATCAAAGAAAATATACTATAAATCCTAGATTCACATAATTCTTGATTTGACACAACTTCTTCAACGCTTATGTCACAAACAGCCGGCCCAATCAAAGGAGCTAAAACGCGTTCCCAAAGCTGCTCGCTGTCAAGATTTCACAAAGCATTGACAGAGTCGGGTGCACCTTTGTGCCTTGGGGACTCAGCAGAAAACCAAACAATTATGGATACTGAGATAGAATATGGCTTAAAGTAGCAAGGGTAGAATACAGAGGGGGAATAAAATGGCAATAAAATCCCACGGGGCAGGACATTTCGGGACTGCTGTAGCCGGCGGAAAAATTGTGTAAATGTTTTGTCTCACTCACTCGCACATGGGCAAAATGTGCTCACTTCAAGCCGTTTATAAAAAAAATTAATAAAAGTGGAGCTCAGTTGTGAACCTTGCTTGCCTATTTGTTACGCTGCATTGCTTCCAGTAAATCTCAGGGCTGTAACGTAAGGAGATGGTGAACTGATTGCGCACAACTCTAAATTGTGACTTGCCTGAATGTGTACTGGGGGGGGGGGGGAAACCCATTAAAAGACTGCTTCAAATGCTGCAATTTAGCACGGGCGTGAAAGATGGGCCACGAAATAGTAGGGGAACACTAATTTATCGAAGCCGTCTTGAGTTCTGTAATGAAAGTCAAATTATGTCTGGCCAACAAAATCATCAATTATCTGACTGTCACGACTTTCAAGTAGATCACCCACGCTTAACTTAATCATACTTTCTTTTTTATTTATTGAAATGACGTAAAGGTCACCATAACTTTACAGTACGTTTGTCTTTGCGACTGCCAGTAATTTTCATTACAGTATAAAAATAGACACTGCACTGACCATGAAGGCCCACTTAAGTGTTTTACGGTGAAAAAAAAAAAAAATGGAAGCTGTAGTTACATACATGGTTGTTATGGACACGCTCATAGACTTAACATATCAATGAGGTGCCTGATGAAGGCGCATTGTGCAAGTTTGCCTGCATGCTGGAAAACAGAACCAAATCCCAAATTATTATGGTGCTGATGTCCAAAACAAAAAACAAAAAAAGGAGCTAGTGGAAGCGGGCAAGGGTCTGCTGAATCCAGCACAGACGCCCTTGTGGAGTAATAAAACGAAAAAGCAAAGGGGGGGGGGGGGGGGGGGGGAAGATGCCGTGTGATCTCAGCGAGTGGTTTTGCGTGCTTTGATCTCGCATGCACATGTTTGACGGCAGGATTTATGAGAGAGCCTTCATCTCGTCGAACGCTCTTCTCCTTACAACCTACTTCGTGATGTCACCTGCCATCCTATATTTAATGCGTGGCAGTACAGTACAGTCAATTTATGGACCAGGTAAACAATATAAATAAATAAAAAATGTCTGATAAAAATATACCTGGTTATGCAAGTAAATTCAATGCGCAACACCTGACCTTCATCTACGGTTAAGGCATAGAAAATGATTTGCGCACAGATTAAATCAAGTTCAATGCAGGTAGGAATTGAAGCTTCAGTAGAAGATTCATCTTTAGGAAATCTACTCTATCCAAACAAAATGAGCTTCATGGCGCATGTCATTGAATAGCCTTTGATGAAAGAGCTATTAAAACAAACAACAACAAATAACACGACAAAAGGTCTGAACGAAACGTAAAGGCGCCATCTACCGGTGTGATGATGCACGACAAGAACGACAAACCTTCGACTGAAGCGGCTCGAAACTTTACAAGTACAGTGATATTGACGTTGTGGCGTCTTAGTTTTTGTCCCCGTGAGAGAAGTCAGACAGGCTCATGTTCACCTTGGTGGGTCATTAGATGTAATTGACATCACATGAGCTCGTCAAGCACACACAAGTTATCCTGATTACGTCACCCACTTCCTCCCATCAGCGGATCATTATTCCAGCCTTGCCACGCCCAATTTCCAATATTTTTTAGCAGTTAATGAGTGTGACGTCAAGTCACGACGGCACTTCGTAACTGCAAGAATTAGGAATAGTTTAACAACTACACGCGCGTGTATAGACACAAACTCCGAAATACACGCTTCTCCCTCTTAAAGCCAGATAGCGATCAAACGCTTGATGCAGTTGGTCAAAGGCAAAGTGGGATTTCAAACGCTTGAATTCTTTCATAATCGACGTTGGTTACATTTCTTCCCGTTTGTAGGCTCCACTCGTTGTTGAAACCACCTAAAAACATTTTTTTTTTCCTGGCATGAATATGACCATCGATCTTAAATTGTTGCCTTTATTCACAATATATGACCAAAAAAACAACAACAAAAAACAAGCCCACAACTACAACTTGATTGATTTTCATAAGTGCTTAACTACTTAAGATTTAACATGAAATTCATACATTTCCAAACGCTGCAGGATGTCTCCATCTGCTGGTAAAAGTGGTGTACTTCAGCATATTAAGGTTTTTTTTTGTTTTGTTTTTTTTGCTTTTGTTTCCCCGTGTTCATTTGTCCCCATTTTACTCGATTGTGTTTAGCACTGCTATTTACAGAGTCAGTGCATACGTCACAATTTTGGGCAAAGATATTTACTAGCGGTCGATGTCATTTTGATCTCTGACCGAAAGCAGCTTCTTAGCAACTTCGCCATTAACTGTCAGATATGATTTTACAACAAAACCTCTTCATCCATTTGAGGGGATGCATTCATATTTATGAATTCAATGACAATTTTTTTTTTTCTCCAGTCAGTGGTTTGTTATAAAAACCAAAACTAAACTTTTTGCAACTTGTCACCACACACTTTCCGGTCGGTTCTCAACAGCTGGGCTACAGCATGTGAAAAATCTGTCCATACAGGAACCTCCTCTTTACACGTGTCACTATATTAGTCACCATTTGAAGTTCAGTTTGCATTCATTTAAATATTGTCATCCTAGACTAGACATGTTGGATGCGTTGTATCAGAACCTTTAGTTGTGACTAAACCAATGAGTCAGTTCTTACGGTTGGCAAACTGTTGTTCTCTTTCGAGCAAAGAAACAAACTGTGGAATTTCCCCAGAAAATTGAATGCAATTGTTGAGGAACTGAATTTGGTTTGTCACTTCGAATCTAGTTTGAAGTTAAGGTTCTAATAGCATCATTTTAAACAAATAACTTCCTTGTATGGGCTGGAGTGGCCGACCATAACGTTTACTTCACCCGAAATCTGCTCGCAAGAAGTCCACGGAAACTCTCTCACTCACAAACCGAAAATCTCACACGTATAGATCAAATCTCTCACATCAATAAACTCACTCACACCACAAAACCTCTTTTGAAACACAACGAATTGCAACAGCAAATCAAAGAACACACACACACACACACACACAAAATCACAACAAATCAAAAAGCACAAAAACAAACCAAAAAAACCCGAACCTCAACAGCAAATAACAAAATCACAAAAAAACTAAACACAACAGTAAAATAAAAATCAAAAACAACAAACAAATCAGAAAACAAACCAGTGATTGCAACAGCAATTCTAGCAAATCCAAAAAACGGATTTACAAATGTTTTAGTTGTGATTATTTAATTTTTTTTGGCTGTTGTTTCAGCATTTGGATTTTCTGTTGCGATGAGGTTTTTGTTTTGGGGTTTTGTGATTTGCTGTTGTGATTACCTTTTTGTTTTTGTGTTTTTGAAATTGCTGATGTTTTTTTTTTTGCTGTTGTGTTTTAAAAAAAATAAATAGCCTGAGTATATAAAGTGGGGGAAAAAACACTTAAGCATTTGGAGCACTCACAATTTTTGACACAGAAAACTCTGAAGCACAATTTCTCACCACTCAGTCCCACCGTGGAACTGAATTCACACATCCCGTATATTGGGGAAGTCCCAGCCTACACCGAGAGTCGATATGCAAATGAGCTGACAAGGTTAGACACAGACTAGTCTCACCCGCATGTTCAAACAAGGCATCAAATTCATCTCTCAAGGTAAGACCAAAAACATCATGTGATTGCTTGGCAACACCATTTCACGTTCTGCATGTCTGAACAGTACTATCTTATATTTGGGGGGGGGGGGGGTCCGTGTTGTGCATCCTTCTCTGCGTTTCTCACTATTAAGGAATCAGCACCAATGGGCGCCAAGTGCCCTGCGGGTCAATACTGGGACAGTTTGATTAAAAAATGCCTGCATTGCAACGTGATGTGTCAACAACCACTGATCATCACCAAGTGCACCAAATACTGCGGTAAGTAAATAACGGGGCGGGAAAGGCCAGGAAGGGAATTCAAAGTCGGGTCACGTCTTCAAATAGAAAGTGTGCCATTGTTGAATCAAGCACTACAGTTATCCCAGCTGGTCGAGTGATAAAATAGAACGCTGTCATTGATAATCAAACAATTGCGCAGAAAAAAAAAGAACTCTTCTCATTATTATTTTGCTTTGTACATCTGCCCCCGTTAGTGTTAGCCAATTGTAAAATGCTGCCTGGCCACTACTATGATGGGCTTCTGATGAAGTGTGTCAAGTGCGGTGATGTTTGCGGGAGACATCCAGCACAGTGCTTCCTGCACTGTCACGGTGAGTATTGAATTGACCTTTGACTTCACAAACTAAGCCATTTTGAGATGGCTATCGTGGGTCATTCTTTTCAAAATAGCTCAACTTATGGAATTTTTGGCTTCATTCCGGTTCGTAAAATAATACCAGTTCTTTACATTTTTGTTTTGCTATTTTTCTTTAATAAAAACTATTAGTAGAACACATTAATGTCCTTTCTAGTCATTTTAATGGGAGAAATGTATTTGATAAACACTACCCCCCTCCGCACATAGATTCAGTTCCGGACCACCCCCACGATAAGTGAAATCCGCAGTATAGAAAATTCTATGTGACTAAAATATTGTACATTGTACCAATCCACATCATGTGAATAAACAAATCCAATTTTCCCCCAACTACCAAAATCATCATCTCACAATATCCATCAATAATCATGCCAGAATATTTACCTTGTGAAATTAACCTTCAGCCGTTGCTTTCCGTAGGTATAAAAAGCAGGATTTAAAAAGGAGGTGGCATTCAACAATCTTGGGTAAAAACTTGGCTGAGCTGCAAGTACTTCCTGTTTCTTGTTCTTCTTCGCAATTTATACCTCATCAAACTAGTGTGCCATCTAGTGATCAATAGGGCGATTACACACAAAATGAACAGGAAGCAGCATTCAGTAGTTCAAAAATAAAATAGTGACATCGAAACTTGCTATATGCGGTTGGTTTCCTGTGTTGTGCATTTTCCATCATAAGTCCCCTTTCAATTCGTACCTTCTTCTCAATCAGCTCCCGTGACCGCTAAAAAGCTCCCGGTTCAAGTGACCTCACAGCCTCGAAACGCCAGTGGGCTCTCGGTCCAGACGGCCTTGGAAGACCCCTCCATCCTCCTTTATGCTCTCCTGGCCCTCTGTATGGTTCTGTTGGTGTTCAGCCTGTGTCTTGCCATGGTCATATTCCTGAGAAGAAGATCTGAAACCAATGCCGACCAAGCGGTCGTCAAGCAGGGCCAGGGAAGTGCTAGGCGAAGAGGACAGCTAGGTTCAAAAGTCAAAGGTTAGTGTGGTGATGATACGAATGACATTCCTTTTTGGGTGTACTGTACTGTAATTTAGACACGATTTCATACTGACAGATCTCATGGCTCATGCAAGAGGTGCTACTGAGCCGTCAGATGAGTCCAGCCCCACTGAGACTTGCGTGTGCGTCCACTGCTATCCTGATCCCATCACGGTGGGCAGCAACAATAGGGCACCTACCAGAGCACCGATCGCGTACGACCAACAAGCTGTGCTACACCAAGCCCTGATGCAAAATCGGTATCCCCTCTGGACACGGAACGTATCTCACACCTCCGCGTTGGAGGTACATGATGAGTCAATGGTGGGATGACCGAGACTTCAGGTTACTGAGAGTGCATCAATAAGCAGCAACAATGGTAGTATAGAAAATGCAATTATAACAAGGCTGTTCTTCCTGGGATGAATTGAAAAATAATTCCAAAGCGTACATTAATGACTGAAAACTCACCTATCTGATACTTTGGTGCTGAAATGTTGATCGGAGCGTCTCAGCTTCATTTTGTCAGACAATCGTCAAGTTTAATAGAAAAGAGTGCTTTGCTGCTATCTGGTGGCGACTAAAGGTAATTACCAGACAATAGTCAAGTTTAATAGAAGAGTGCTTTGCTGCCGTCTGGTGGCGGCTAAATGTAATTACAACTGGTTTTGTTTTCACCGAAAATGGCGCAGCCTGTGTTGGTCGAAAAAAAATGTATTATAATTCTGCAATTATATTGACAATTGTTGTCAACTGAAAAAGGAGATGAAGACATTGTCTCCATGCAATTTAATATTTTCAATCATGTTATACTTTTGAAGGGAAAGTAATCGGAAAAAATAGACTTTTTCAACCACCATAATTTGAGTGAATACATTTGGCTCCTTTTGGATTTTGTACCAGTGTGACTAAAACCTCTTGGGGAATAAATGTGGTCTCTTGGTCTTTGGCATCAAGGATTTTAGAAGAAATGGTCGTTGCCTGCCAAACAGAAAGAGCCAAAAGAGACCATTAACAAAGACAAAACAACTACAATGCAAGGCTTTTTTGGAATAACCGTTTATCTGTCTTGTTCATGAGGACGGAAAAACGCTCGCTTGACATCTTTGACTGACTCAGGCCAAATCGAGAGGAATCAGTTCGGATAATTCTACCTTGCTTTGACATCTAGCTCCCCCGCGACCCTCAGCAGGACAACTGCGGCAGACTTGGCAAAAATCACAAAGACAAAAGTATATTACAGATAGATTTTTTTGTTGTCGTTGTTCTTTATTTGAGTGTCTTGCCATCACTGTGCGTCCAGTCTTTTGTATTCAAGGAATGACTTCACAGGTCAAGACACCGTATCGACTCCCGTGGCTGAATCCAGCGACATAGAAGAACAAAAAAAAAAAAAATTCAATATGGAGGTTTCACCATCTTGTCTCTTACGTACAAACTGTACATTTATATACTTTACATACATCTTCAACGTGTGAAAAGAAAGTGACAAAAAGAAAAACAAAAGAAGAATATTCAGCTTGGGCAGCATGCTGAACTCAAGTACTGATTCAGTACACAAACACACACAACATACGCACGCGCACCACACGTGCATACAAAACCCTTTAAACACACAAGACCACATTTTTTCTTTTGTTTTGTTTTAACAACCAGTTATTTCCCCCCCCCGCAGTCTTTTTTCTCGTGATGACGACGCACGCGCACGCACGCACACAAACATGCAGCCAACAATAATACAATGCAGAATCAATTTGTGATCCTTTGTACATACTGTACTATTCTGAGGATACATCCCATATTGGTTCTTATTTTTGCATTTAACCACAAGCACATACCTTGAACATGAATATACAGTATGTTTCTAAACTGCCCGAAGATTTATGTACTTATAAAGAAAAATTCACACAAACCCCCCCAGCCCCCAAAAAAACAAACAAAAAAAAACAAAACAGCTATTCTAACGAAACACAAAGCTGCCATAGCAGCATTTTCAGGTGGGTGTAGTTAGCTCCTTTTTTTTTTTTTTTTGCGTATATAAAACAACACGGCACAATGAAACACGGACGGACGACGTGAAAGTGAATGCAAAAAAGAAAAAAAAAATGTGTAAACAAATGCTTTTTGAATTACAGTATTGATATAAAAATATAATATTTACTGAGTAACATCCGCCCCTGCAACCGTTGGAAGCAGCAATAGAGGCGGAAACATCCGGCGGAACCGGAGCTTCCGATGTCGTTGACCGACAAAAAAAAAAACAACCTCACAAGTGACATAAATAAACAACTATATAATGTTTATCAGACAACTTGTAAGGAGATGTTTGCTCCTTGATTTTTTTTTCTTTTTCTTCTTCTGCAGTGCAGTGAAAAATGCATAAAACGACTGACAATATTTGGTCATTTCGAGACTGCGTGTGTGTATAGGCTACTATGTGACGCGTGGTGTGCTTGTGAATTAAAATGACTTCCTTTGTTTTAAAAAGTAACCAAAAAAAGAAAAAACTGAGCCTTGTCTTCAGATAGAAGCAGTTCGTTGCTGTTTGACATTTACAAGCATTTAGCACAGGGGTGGGGAAGCTTTTGGAAAATTGACTTGTACACCAATAGTCGGGCCTCTCTAAGTGCCTGCCTGACCGTCACGTAGGAAATTACAGGGCCACTCAAAATTGAGCAATTTGTGACAAGTGGAGATAGCCGTGTGTGTCTCGGGGGAGGTAATTTTTTTTTTTAATCATTTTTTCTTTTTCCTGACACCCGGGAATATTGCAGATCCCTTTAAAGTCGTTTTGGGCTATACAAAGACGTTTTTAATGCTGCGAGTTTGGAGATAAACTGTTCCTCTGAGGTTTTTACAATTGCATAGCAGCCCAGAGCATTAATAGGTTTCCCCACCCCTGCTTTAGGACGCCGTGAGTAAAAAAAAATAAAAATAAAAATAAAAATACGGCATTCAGAATGAAGTCCCAAAAATCCGTCTGAAAATAAGAAAGCAAGGGAGGAGTTTAACGTTGATGATGGCTACCGGTCAGTTCCGACCTCCACGTGCAGACCGGCTTTGGCGGATTTACAACCAGCAGATTGTTGCTGCGTGCGTCCTGAATTCCAGTGGAAATGTTAGTTGCAGTAGTGCGTCGGGGCTCGTGTGCGGGCTGCGCTATTCGTACTCCAGGAACTGTTTATGGTAAAACAAAAGGTACCTGGAGGAAAAAAAAACACAACACAATCAATGTACAGTCAAACCTCGGTTTTCGAACGTCTCGGTTCTCGTCCAATTCGGTTTTCGACCAGAAAGTTCGAGTTTTTTTATGCCTCGGATGACGAACAAATTTCGGTTCTCGAACAAACTGAGCGCACTTGAATGCACCATTTGACTCCTCTCGCCTTCCTAACACGAGGAAGTGACGCTTTCTCGTGTTGCTTTCCATTGTGAGCAGACGTGTTCAGTAAACATTTTCATTTTAAAAAGAGCGTAGTTTCGGTTTTCGAACAGCCTTCTGGAACGGATTATGGACGAAAACCGAGGTTTGACTGTATTTGAGTATTTGAGTGATTCTCAACCGGTGGGTCGGGACCTAAAAGTGAGTCGTGGAGCCATTCTGGGCGACTACAAGACTCATGACACCTAGTGGTGCCCCCCTCCCAGGGCAGTTTTTAGTTTGTGCGGTTATCAAACGCAATGTTACCAATACATCAACAAAAACAGCAAGTAGTTGAGTTTTTTTTCTTTTTCCCTCCAGCAAATAAAATATGGTTGGTTCCCATTCTGCAAATGGACCAATTCCTGAATGCCGAACCAGGAAAAATGCCAGGCTTGATTCTATTCAAATCAAATACGATGGAAAAAGTCACGGAATGTTGCCAGGATGCGGCGTTGGATTCGTGACGGCTCACCCTTCACTGTCCAGCACGGCCTCGATGCTGGCCTTGGTGATGATGGCGTCGTCACACTTGAACCACTGGTCCTTGTGCTGCCTGATGAAAGTGGTGTAGTGGCCGCTCTCTAGTGTTCCCTGGTGGTTGACTACAGCAAAAAGGCTGTATCTGATTGAGACAGCAGGTGGGAAAAGTGTCATATCAGCAGCTTCGAAATCGAAAGTTGATCAACGGGATGGGAATTTTTTTTTTTTTTTTTAAAGAGTCGGAATTAAGAGTCGTATGGATCTGGAATTCACTTTCAATGGGGAAATTAAGTTGTAGTTTGCCGCTTAATGAGCTTACTTATTGTCGTTGTTGAAGGGCTCCACAGTCTGCTGGTACTGGCCGTTCATCCTGCTCTCTTTACTGAAACGCACAACGGAACATGATTTCATATTCAGGGAATTCTTAATGAGTCGGAATCAATAACGAGGAGGCGGATATCTGTGGAAAGGTGTCACAATTCGGTGATCCAGAACAGATTGAACAGCTCTCACCTGGAGGCCATAAATGGCGTCATGTCCAGCTCCAAAGGGAAAGAGACGTACGTGGTGATCTTTCTCCGGAGTTTGGCAGAATGCTCAAATCGCTGCAAACACACACACACACACACACACACACAATACAATACAATACAATACAATACAAACAGAATGTCAAGCAGTTGGGAACTGTGTTGAAGAAAAAAAAAAAACAGCTCCTACTTTGAGGTGAAAGCAGGCCACAATGGGCAACTTCTTCATGGTCAGCTGCTTGGTGGACTCCTGGTAACTGTGGCAACCGCTGCACTTGATCTTGGCGCTGCTGCCCAGGTGCTCTGGTCTGGTGAACCTAAACGAAGAAAAAGGTGAGACTGATGGCGATGATGCCACTCGGTGACAAATGCAAATTTAATTCATGAAAATGGTTGCGGATCTACAGCATCATAGATAGTAAATACCATAGTAGACTTGATTTTGGACAAATGTTAACTTAAAACAGTTCTTGCACTGATCTCCACAGGTTTTTTTTTCCTTTTCCTTTCCAATTTTATGTGCAACAATAATCAAACTACCTTCGTAGGCAGTCTGTCAGTGTCGTGGCTCCAGTGGCGTGACTCTCTCCGTTTAGCGTCGAGCCATCTCCCCCGGGACTTAGCGGCCAGAAGGGAGTGGAGGAGCCCGGCAGGTCCAGGCTGATGTCCCAGAATGGGTCTATGGTTGTTGAGACACCGCTGGAAGGAAGGATGGAGACACAGAATGGCTTGGAACACCGGCATGATCTGGGCTGCCGACACACTCAAGTTGAGGCAGCCATTTTGAAGTGCGCGTCTTAATATGACCCCAACCAGCACTCTTGTGTTGCAAAAGGTTTTTTTTGAGTAACTCAGAAAAGGAGGTAAATGTATTTTTACCTAAAAAAAAAAAAAAAGACGAATACTTGTATCCTATTTCAATTGCCGCCCGTGGAAATAACCAATATATGCGCTATCAGCAGGAAGTGCCTTCCAGTTTCTGACCACCAGGTGGAGCTACCGTTCAATTTCAAAGAGTTTTCTCTCTGCTGCAGGAGACTGTGGCTGTGTGCTGACGTGCAATGTGCAAGTGAGGGGGCAAACTACACGAAGCCCAAACACACACTTACTGGCAGACTTGGCAGGTGACATCAGACTGCAGGCCCCCTGTGAAGATTTGGTCAATGATGCAGTTACAATGGTTTGGGTTGTTGGCTTTTTTCCCATTGTCATCTGGATGAACACACACAAAAGCACACCGACGGGCTGCTTATAAAGTGGGGGACACACACAAACCCATGAAGCTGATAAACCGTCACTTCGATTATCCACCAGTTTCACAGTCCCAGCTCATCTTCCGTCCTTCCGCTCATATTTGTTCTGCAGCTGCTTCTTTTTCACTATTTTCATTGTGATTTTTTTTTCTCTAGTTTTTAATCATCCTTTATGCTTGTAGGAATCTTTTATTTGATGTTAATCAAATCAAGATGCATTGCACTATTGTGTCAATCTTGACATTACCACTCATTTGTATGATATTACTGACAACTGCGCTGCAGTGTGCGAGTTTGTCAGCATCCAAAACATATTTAAGAATAATTTTAAAAAATATATATATATGCAATCTACTTGCACTGTCTCAAGTCTCAAAATTGCATCATTTGGACACATGTATGGATATACTGTAGAGCTGACATCTTTTCTTCTTGTCCGCGTCATCTCGTTGAGACTGAATCAAGAGTGCCTCTGCTGGTTGTAGCGAAGAAGTGCAACTAATTTAGCCTCAATCATTTATTTTTCTGCTCTTGGGCGGCACATTTTGGAGATGCGTCATGACTGCTTAATTCAAAATGAGAAAAAAAAAAGAATCAGATATCTTCAACTTCAAAATGTGGATACCAAGGATTTAATTTGACATCCGATTGATATGAAAGAGGGTTTACAAAATAACAAGAATCAGACTGACCTTTGCAGTGCCTGTGTAGTACATCCAGTGCGGCGATGAGGAACTCGTGTGCGTCCTGTTGCTCGTAGCCAGCCAGGTGACGGGCGTGGGTCCACACCAGGTGGAGCAGACGGAACGGGATGTGGGGTGAACGATGGCCTGAGTAGAACTAGCGAGGTACCATGTGCGCTGTCAGCAATTGAGATGTGCTCCTCCGCACCTTCAAATAATTTCTTAGCTGAGATACAAAAAAAAGCAAATAAAAAGAAAAATGTACCTCCTGGAAGAGTTGCGACATTTCACACACTAAGCAGGAGTTGCTCTGCATTTCACATTTGTGTCGGTCGGACAGGAAAAAGTCCCGCAGCAGCGGCGTGTGTGTTAGCGCCTGGACGATGCAGTTCATAAAGCATGTGTTGCCAAGGTTGATCAGACCGCGTAGGCCTGGAAACAGAGGAGGGGGGGACAGAGAATGAGAGGCTGCACCAAAAATGAGACACACAAAATCATCCATTGTCATTAGCAATCATTTTTGTGGACCTGGTCGCATTTTGGTTTGCGGCGGTGTTTGCATGTACAACGGTTTTATCTTAAAGCAACACACTTGCTTTGTAATGGCGAAGACTCAACTGACTCGTACTTCGCTTTGCACAACTTCAAACTAAACACAAGCCCCAAAAAGTAGAAACTAGGCTGAAACAGCGCACGGGATTGACAGGTGACTGCTTAATGTCACCCACTCCTCGATTCTTGACTGAAGCGTTCGTGCTCCCGTTGGTTCGAGGGCTTGTTGGATTTGCTAATTTGCCGGCGTCAGAGTGGATTCGCTGCTTGTTAGCCTCGGGCTGCTATTTCTGGCGACCGCCTGCCCTTTTATTCTGAGCTGTTCTCGACAGGAGGATTTCACTAGTTGTTTCCTATTGATTGAAATTACAGATATTAAAAAAATAAATAAAATAAAAAAACATTGATAGCATTTATCCATCAATTCTCACTGTAATTAAGATTATTTAAAAAAAAAAAAAATCATGTAATTTTACTTAAATTTATTCCTGTCCGACCGTTATGTACCGGTAGTCATATTCTAAATATTTTTGTATATGCAGTGTAATTTGAGTTATTTTAAATTCTGACTTTAAATCACATGATTTAAAGTCAGAAGCATTGCCTGATTAAAAATAGATTTTCAAATTCAGAAATTCTATAATTTTAAAGTGATCCTGCCTATGGGCTTTCTGCAACTATAAGGCTCAGTTTTAATCGGGACGGACTAGTCTGAGTTTGAATATCTTCAAAAATATCAATGCCATAAAACTCTAGGGGGGTGGGGGGGGGACATGTTTTTTTTTTTTTCCCTCATGCAACATTTGTGCATATGCCCATTTGCTGAATGCAGCATAATTAGCGTTTCATCTGTGAAGTAAAAATAAAGACAAGTGAGAAAGTGGGTCACGGCGTGCGCGCTTCATATGTACATTTCGAGAGCGTCGCTCACCAATAGTGCAGTTGGAGGTGATTCTCCTCCTCTTGGGATTGTGGCGGAGAAGGTCCAGCTCCCTCTTGGTGGGCTCCCATGACAAGTACTTCTCACCTACGCCTGCAAAACCACCACACGGGCATCCAAAAAGTCATTTTCAATCTAATAACCTCAACCAGACCGTGTTGCACATTTTTTTTTATGCAGATGCTGGTTTTCATTTTTTTTTTCAAGGTGCCGGTGGGGGATAAGCAGCGAAAAACAAACATTTCAGGTTCATCAATTTTGCCACCATTTTTAACACATTTAAATAAATAAATAAATAAAAGCGAAATACATTTTTCTGAGAATAAATTATTTCTGATGAATCGACCTGTTCACGGAGAAGCGCCATTCAAAATCAAATGATATTAGCATTTTTAAAACACATGCAATCAAACGTGTACGTGTATACGGAGAGTTTCTGCTTGTATAAATTTGGGGAGCAAAAATGTGTCCAGACGTATGCTGCCATGCGGTGATTTTCTTGAAATGGATGCTCCACGGGTTGATTTCGATTGACATTTCATCATGGTGGCCGCACCATGAGTTTTTCTCTCTCTGTACCCATAGCGACTGAAGCTTCAATGGTAATTTTAGCAATTGTTGCTTTAATAATGCTGAAACAACCTCCTGATTTTTTTTTCCTTCCCCCTTCAATGACATGAATCTGGGAACAGGACATTCCCAAACAAAATGTGCAGAATTTGAAACACGCTAATTAACCATTCTGAGCTGAACGGGAACATATTTTTTTGAAGGGGGGGGGTTGTTAGACTTGCGATGAAATGTGAGTGAACGTGTTTCCAGACCTTGCATTTTCCAGGCTTTCCTTTGTTCCTCTTTGGCAATCTGTTCCATGTCTTTGTCGTAAATGTAGTCTTGGCACATGAAGCAGTAAATCCCCCCATAGAGCAAGTCAATAGCTGCAAAGTCAAGACAAGGAGAGGATGAGAAAAAGAAGCACAAAAAAAAAAGAAGAATGCACAAGGGAGCGTTTTCTCTTTCATTTTATTGAAATGCAAGGTTGCTCTCACAGTTTATCTATTTTGTTTGTCAGAGGCTAATGGAGGGCTGTGAGTCAGTGCGAGCCGTATGAGCCGCTCGATGATTCATCTCTTGTCCCCCCCCCCCCCCCCGCCCTATTCAGGCAATGTTGCTATGGCATTGCAGTGCCAAGTAGAATGGATTTATCAGCGGACATATCTGCTATCTGTTAACACCATCCTAGTAATGGCGGAGGTGGCGCCCGGGGCGTGGCGGCGAGAGCAAAGAGGAGTCAAAAGGTGAGGAGTGCGCTGAAAGAGGGAGGCGTCCTTCTCTTTCTCGAGAAATTTCACAAATGCCGAACTGAACCTGTGCTTCCAAATCATTGCCTTTGTTTGCTGTCGCCATGACAACCTGGCCTTCAGCTTCCTTTGGCTGATGGTGTGACCCTCTGCAGGTGGGAGGGAGGCGGGGGGGTGGGTGGGGGGAGGATACTGAGAAGGTACGGCTGAGGGCAGGAGGGAAAGGATGAAGTCCAACCATTGTACAGTATATAGTCCGAATCGAATGAGATCGGATAGGATTGGCTTTACTTTGACGCTAGGAATTGATGGACAATGTCAAAGTGAATTTGAGTTCATTGCTGTGAGTGACATTTATAGTCACATTGAAGTGCGCTGAATCATACTGCAGTACAGTCAAACCTCGGTTTTCGAACGTCTCGGTTCTCGTCCAATTCGGTTTTCGACCAAAAATTTCACGTTTTTTATGCCTCGGATGACGAACAAATTTCGGTTCTCGAACAAACTGAGCGCACTTGAATGCACCATTTGACTCCTCTCGCCTTCCTTACACCAGGAAGTGACGCTTCCTCGGGTAGACGAGGAAGTGACGCTTCCTCGTGTTGCTTTCCATTGTGAGCAGAAATGTTCAATAAACATTTTTATTTTAAAAAAAAGCGTGGTTTCGTTTTTCAAACAATTTCGGTTTTTCGAACAGCCTTCTGGAACGGATTATGGATGAAAACAGAGGTTTGACTGTATTTTGAATATTTTGTCCCCCTCATACCGAAATATGGAAAATAAACAGCTCTCCTTATGCGGTACCGTTTTACAGTACTGCAATCACACATATTGTTGATGAATATATCTTGAAGTGGAAAAATGAGAACGAGAATGCTTATGGTTGGTACAAATGGGAAGACATAGGAAAGTCCTTTTTTGAATCAGAATATCAAAGAGATCTTGCAAAAAAAGTGTTTCCCACCCTTGCACAAAGTAGGACAGACCCCCCCACCACCCTCCCCACAAAGGAGTCAGCTGATGTGAATCGCTGCTCTGATGCAGCGAGCTGAGGGAATAGGTGGAAGCAAAGTCGAGTAAAAACTGGCTATTATTTTTTTCTGTTGAACACGCAGGAGACCTTTGTTCAAAACTCTCACCTAATAATTCATATCCTTGGCCGCAACATTTCACAAACCTTTATTGTCGAAAGACAATATAAAAGACGTTGCACCGACGTCGTCCACATTGCAATTCACTCCCGCCCAAAGTCAAATGGGAGAGGCTCCGAAGCAGATTATTCCTCCATTTTCAATAGCGCTTATCATTGTTATGGCCACCGGTGAGCTGAAGGACTTTGGGGCAAAGGGGGAGGTACACCTTGGTCGTCGTCAGCCAATCGCAAGACTCAGAAGACATTCACAACTAAGGACACTTTAAAAGGCTTCTATTTACTCGAACAATTCAAGATTAATGATTGTTTTGGGGGACGTGGGCGGAAGCTTGTGTATCCGCAGAAAACACGACGACGCGGAGAACGCGACAACGGAGCGGCAGAGGCGCTCCGGAGAAGGAGGGGCTTTGTTAAACGGGAGGCTAATTCCAAAGGGTTTGTTTAAGATGACTTAATTACCTCCTCAACAGTCTATGGAGATCTGCCCTCCTCCCATTTTCTCTTCTCCGCTATACTTTTTTTTTTTTTTTGCGGCGGCTAACCTAATTAGGCCCAACAATTACACTTGCCCAATTACACACGTGGGAAACACAGAAACACACCAGAAGGGGGTGTTTTCCCGAGCCGAAAGGATAAGGAAAGCTAGCAAATGACTCTGAACATCTGCCAAAGTGTGCTTTGTCATGCACACCCGAGGTGTCTCTGCTGCGGCACGCGGACAACTCCCACTGCCCCCCCCACCCCCCACCCACCCCCAACACTGCGGTATGATGCTCTTAACTTACAGCTGCAAGAGACTAATTCCGTTATGTCGAGAGCAAAAAAAAAAAGAGAACCGCCCGCCAGGAGATTAGAACGAGCAGGCGAATGGGCTGACGTTTTATGCGCGCGCGCAATTGCACATGATCGCATTTTTATAACTTACACCCCAAAACAATGTCCCGAGCACCATCCGTTTCGTCTCCTAAATTCCTCTGCATGCTCATCTACAGTGGTGACGTAGCTCACACCCAAAGACTGAAATTACATTTGGGAAGTGGCGGGCCTATGATGCGATTGGCAATGATTGACAATTACTCTTTGGAAACTTGAGTTTGTCACATTTTCCGTCGCAACGCAAAGTGCCACCATTTTATGACACAAGTACAACACAACTTCAATGGGAAATGAAGAAGGCGTAATGAGAAGGTCATTTGTGTCACAGCCGCATCTCGCGTGACTTTTTTTTCAAAACATTTTAAAAGGAGACACATTTTACGGCGACATGCTTTTGTCCAAATACGGCGAGGATTAAGAATTACAGCGCATTTAACACACTGCTTTTGTGTCTCGCAGGGCGCGGCGGTCACATCTGACGCGATGGATTTAAGGGTTGGCCACTTGTCGACACACGGAAGCTCCCATAAAAACAATATTGGTTGCATTTTCACCCGGAGAGGCCGCGCCTCATCACCGAGATGCCGGATTATACGTCCTTTGATGAACTGAGCCTCCTCTCATGCATCTTTGTAACTCAAAATTGGCTTTAACGACATGTCAAAGCCAAACGCTAAGCAGCGCAGCGTCTTGGAAGCACTGATTAGCGTCCGCTAACAGTGTCATCAAGCGAATTTGTGAAACGGGGCGTGTATATGTTACATGTGACGTTTCCGCAGCTAGCTGTCAGTGGTGAATACCAAGGTGTTACGTTCCCCAACTTCTTACCCTGAATGATCTGAAAATTGAGGCACACCGAAGCAGTACGCGCGAGAGTGGACACAGCTTGAATATTGCATCAGTGTTTGCAAAATAACCAAAACCATTAAGAATGTGATTCTTAATAATTCATGATATTCATTTACATAAAAGACGCTGCTTAGGTTGGTGATTTCGCAACGTCAACGCGCAACACCATTTCGCGACATGTCTGCCGGGGTTTACGGTTTCAAATGATCATTTGGAAGTGTCCCATCACCGGTGACCTATTTTTAGAACAGGCTCGCGGGCTACTCAGCCGCTCACATCCGAGTGGGCGGACACCATACCTAGGTTATGTCGTTTGCTCTTGGCGTGCTCATGGATGTGTTTTTTGGCAAAGCAGGCGAAGAAGACGCAGTAAAGGCAGGAGTGGAGTCTGCTGAGGTGAGCGCCGCACATGTGGCAGATGCACGACTTGGCCTGGAAAGGGGGGCGGAGACAGAGGCAGAAACAACAGAGAACACGGCGTGATTAGTGACGTGCGAGTTCAAAACGTGCTCTTGGAGAGGCGTCTTGATGAACACCAACGCACTGGCTTGTCCAATTACTGGGATAATATAGAGAACACAAATTCTGACACGCTCACAGCGAAAGGGCAGCTCGCCTCACGTTCGGAGAGCGACCACAATTATGCTTCCATTTCACTGCATTAAAAAAAAACAAAAAACGGCATGAATTAATATTTGACAAATAAATCCATTAATTAGAACACGAATGTATGATACTGTCGCTAAATGAGTTTAAATGTAAAATATAATCTGAAATAATCGTGTTGACCTCTATTATGGCATTGATTTATGATATTTAATTTCCAATGCAATAAAGTAGATGGATGTCGTCCGTTAGGAACCATAATTTGAAATGTGATGGGTAGGGCCCAACAGATATGGATTTTTTTTTTCTTTAAAAGGTCCCATAACGCTTACAACAATGAAGATATTAATTACATTCAGACTGCTTTAGATTACTGGTCCTTTAGTTTTTTTGAGGGGGGGCGAAAGCGTACCTTTGCTGAGACAAAAACTGGCCATTTTGATCTAAATAAGAGTCATTTTAACCACAGTGACACAATTGATGCATACAGGCAAGCTTTTCCCGTTCCCTCCCCATGTGCTGAATATTAAATGGAAAACGAAGCACATTTTTGTACAGTAGTCTTTTCCTGCGTCTTGTGGCTGCGTGTGCGGCAAACAAGTCAAGCGGCGAGTGAACAGAATGGAAGAGAGTGTATGTAGCAGCTGCGGCCTTGTGCGATTCTTGCGTCCGTTGTCATTCAGCACTTTGCTTCACTGTATGACCAATTCATTATTGCGTTGACTGATGGGAGTGCTGTAGTCGGGTTGCAGGCAACACGTGATGGGCATGACAGTGGACGGCGAGTGCTTGGAGCATACAGATGAGAGAGAGAGAGAGAGAGAGAGAGAGACAAGGGCAAAAAAAACAACAACATTGCCATGTCTCAATGTTGATTTAATGTCAAATGTAAGGTTTGGACCCATCACCAAATCTAGATGGACAAACAAGTGGACGGCTACCATTTGGTGAGTGATGGAAGATGAAATACAATATATATACAATTATGCATCCATTTGTATTCTACAGCGCTTGTTCTCATGAGGGCCACAGGTTCTCAAATGGGCTCACCCTAATACCCACGTCTTTCTACTGTTGCAAAGTCACGACCCATTTTCTAAAATTTAGAAACAATAAAGCATTTTGGGGTTCAAAAATAGCCTTGCAAAATAAATTTACAGCGCGTTACATTTTTAAATGCCGCTTCGAATGAGTTTGACATGCCACCAAAAGCACATTGCTCGCTACGACGTCCGCTAACTAAAGGCCATTAACGTACAATCTGTGTGGGAACACGCCTTGGTATTGATCTAAAAAAAAAAAAAAAATCTCAAAACAAATACATGCATTTTTAAAAAAACGAAACCAGTTGAGAATCACAATTCTAAAATATTTAGCGGTTATTTGGCAATCAATTTGTGGTCGATTAATGGTTGCATTTCGATGCTGATCCAAATGTAGGAACTGCTTGGTTAACTCTTCTATATGTTTTAATGTTCAAAATGCTTCACATATGAAAAGGCAAATGGCATATGCACCTTGGGTGTTCAGGTAACAGACATATGTGCCAACGGCAACTCAATAATACATCACTCATGTCACCAAACATCCCACTGAAACACATACCGTATTAGTGTTTCGGTTTTTTTTCTGTGAAATTTTGCCTGTTGGCTTTCCTGTCTCCAAGGGACACATGCAGCACTGGAGTGCCAAGCTAGCCTGCTCTCTGGGTGGGGTGGGGTGGGGTGGCGGCACGAGTCAAGAAATGGGCAATTATGTGATGAGAGAGAACTTGAATGTTTTTTGACTCTGCTTATTTTGGTACGCTTGCCTGTTTCCTACTTTCCTTCTCATCCCAGCCAGATAAGCAGCCGAGGATTCTGTTTGTTCTCCATCACCTTGGATGTGCATGCAAACGCAGACATGGATTGGATACAAGACCTGAATGTGAACAAATCTACATGTGTGAGACGCAGACGCAAAAAAAAACATTTAAAAAATGGGTCAACAAGAGGGTGATTGATGACTGCAATCAAGAGATGTGGTCAAGATTTAGGTTGTAGGATGCGCATGCAGGGTGAGTCATTGGATGGTTTATTTAAAGCCTATGAATGGCCAGAAAAGCGAGGGAAGACCCATCTGCATGGGCTGTTGCGGGGAACAGATGGCTTGAAGGCGCAGTTCTGAGGCAAAGAGATGTCGGACACAAAGGACCGTTTTATTGTCATGTTTTAGGGAGTTCCTGCTGGCATTCTGCTACTGGTGCATCTAGCGTGTTTTTTTGGGTTTTTTTTAACCTCGAAGAAAGGGGTTAGAGCCCACCAGCATGCACACGCGCACGACCTTTCACGTTCACATTCGCACACATACACGCGCATCTCTTCCGTTCAGTGAACCCACTACGTTTCCCAGTCTCTCGTTACCTTGCGTTTCCTGGTCTCGGCCGAACCGCTCCATACGAAACACTGATAAATAGCCCTCAGGTTCTGCTTCCAGTTGTCCACTTTGAAGCAGTTGACATGGGGGCAGCCCGCGGGACTCATGATAATCACAGCATCAGGCTCGGCTGTCCACTGGGCGAGGAAACCTGTTCAAAAGCCTCAAGCCAGTCCAAAGCCCGGGGTGACTGGCTAGCTTGCCAGGTTCGTTATCCACCAATCGCCGCGGTATAGCTAACTGGACATGTTCTGGTTGTAGTTACGCCGACACGTACAGAACAGCGCCAATTATTTCCGTATTCCACTTTCGGAACCAGCATATTACCTGTCAATTCGAATCCTTTCCAGTGCCATAAATGCAGCTTAACCACATTCGCTTAATTGCATGTTAGCAAGCTGGCTAAAGTTGGTTAGCGTTGGAATTTCAACAGTAGCTTACACGGTGAGTGTGGACCGACCCAGTTCATAAGGACGGACCAATCAGAGGCGACTACTACTCACGAGTGGCGTATGGTAACCGTTCCAGGATTTAAGTCCCGCCTCTTGTAAGCGGATGGTGGGCCATGATTGGCCCAATCTTCCCAGCGGCGACATCCGCCTGTGTGAAGGAACTCATTGGTTTACATCGTGAATAAACTCCTTTGTAATAAACATTGAACATATATATTTGACAGAAACGTGGAACCAATTATTGAACAATTTATTACAGATCCACAACTGCAAAGCTCCCAAATGGCATGACGGTTTGGTTATATCCGTTGACCTGGGCCTCTTATATGACAACCTGTCAATACGATTTTATGTACAGTGCTTTAGTGACCTCTAGTGGATCTAACTTCTTAAAAAAAATAAAATAAAACTGCGCTAGATTGTGCCTCTTTGCACACAGTGTACGCAAAGATTGACTACATTCTACAAAAAAGCAAGAGGGAAACTATCATTGCAGTAGTTACAAATGTAGATTATAGTCAGATTTATTCCTTGCCAGCCATGTATGACCTCATATGGAATACCTTCTAGTTACAGCCATCATGCAGCAGAATGGTGAGATTATTCACAATTATGCTTGGAACAAACAAATCCAGTTTTTATTCTTGTGTTCTGTGATAATGTAGCACTGTCACTCCAACCTAAACAATGATAAATAAAACACTGACAAAATCGTAATCTTTTTCAATTCCTGTAAAGGTTGTTTTTATCCTTCAGAAACCGTGTAGAAAGAATAACCAAATTCACCATCGTTCCACACAATTAGATTTTCCTTAACCAATGTCTCTATGCAATAGAATATTTTTTTTTTCCTCTTTAACAAAAAAAAAAAAAGTCCAATGCATCCATGGAAGAATGTATTTTGCGCTGCAATATTTTCTGGCAGTCTGAGGCCCCTCAGGAGTAACTTGACGTTTTGCTGCCAACATCATCCTCCTGCGTTCCCATACTCTTAAATGAAAATAAAAGTCACATGTTAGAAATATTTGGCAAACTTCATTTCCATGGACAGAGGGACTGTGTTGATTCGACAAATGCTATAAATGCATCGAAGATGAACAGAACTGTCCCTTGGTTCTATTTTGAATGTGTTAAAAAACAAAGACTACCAGACTATACATGGCGTATCAACCTAATTTATTGTGGGCGAAATTATGTATTGCGACCTCCCTTTACACTTAATTTCTTGTCAATAAAAGTCTCACTTAAAAGTCTTACTGGACTAATAATGCGGGTCACCTTGTGTATGCACCGAGTTCCAAAATCTGTGAATGCTGTTATGTGACTCCGATGAGGGATCCGCTCGACTGACTGACCGACACGCTGCTTGTATAGAGGAAAGGCGGACGTAACTGAGCATGTGGATGTGAAAGTGGGAATAGTGGGCGTAAAACAGGACGCGAAAGGCATGCCTGCATCCAATAATACAATGCGTCTTGTGTCTGTGTTGAATACAAAAATAGCACGCGTAACTGACACGGACGGTCGTGAAAATCCGGTAAAAATGACCCGGAAAGCTTGTGCTGCTGCTGAAAATGTATAAAACAAACAATATTGTGAATTTGGTCTCACCTTCTGCACAAACTGCGGATTTACTGTGATTTCTTGATCCATTGATTTTAGTTTCTCATCCAGTTCTATACATTTCAACATCTGAAAATTAAAACACAAGGTTACATTTTAGGAGCCTTTTTGACAGGTTTGCGCTCCAGTGATTCTCACCTCTTGGTCAATTTTGTGTAGCATCGCCGGATTGTTGTATTTTTCCGGGTTGTCATGGAAACACACCATGCCGTCCTTTTGGTTAATGCTAGCGTAGATCTCCCCATCTTCAATCTGCTCAGAAACCCAAAATCCACAACAGAATTAAAAACGACGACGTGATACTTCTGCGTCTTGCTGTTGTCATTGTGGATCGCCTCACCATGTGTAAGACGTATTTCTCTGCCTCCTGGGGCCCTGAAAGCTGCACCCGACTTGCCATGTCTTGCAAAGACAGTGTCAGGAAAGTCTGCAGGGGACACACCGGCATGGTGGATGGTGAAATCAATGCAATCGGAGATGAAATGAGAAGCCATCTCAATAGAGTCTATTTTTGTTCAAGAAACAATCATCTCGGTGTGACCAAATAAGAGTCCACTTTCATAATTTTACATCACATTAAAATGTCATGACAATCAACGTTATAGTTTTACTTTGACAATTTGACCAATTATATCAGATGGTATCGCCCATCACCACACACACACACACACACACACACACACACACCTTTGTTAGCCTCTGGATGTTCTTTTTGTAGAGGGAGGACAGACACTGCTTGACCAGGCCCGTGTTGTTGTCTCGCGTGAACGTCTCGCTGTGTTTGTTGACAACGCTGCGCAATTCGGTCGGGTTGTTGGTGGTGTAAATCTGAGCTAGCTCATGGTAGGCGTTGCTCAAGGGCTGCGGAAAAGCAAAAAGGAAATAAACAACAAGTCCAGATGGATGCCGGCTTTAAATTCTTGCTGCTACTTTTATGTGGGGATTTTATTAAATCCGCCTTTATAGGCCCATTCTACCTTGATAAACCTCCCTACGATTTGCGAGGTGTATTTGGGCAGCTGCTGCACTTTGCCGTGGAGGATGAGTGAGACCAGGATGTATTTCTTGTAGGCTTCCAACATGATGTGGCTCACTGCCATGGCCGGAGTGGTTATTGCCTTGAAGGGGTGGAAAAAAATCAAAATCAAAACAAGTGACAAGTGATGAGAGATGAGGATTCTATTGAAATCCAAATGGTGATATAGTAGAACTTCTAGTCACGAGCCCCTGAAGTTGAAACCAAAAAAATGGATTTAAAAAGAAAAAAATGGTTTGAAAATCTGACAGAACGGCAGCAAATCTCGCAAGAGCGACTCATCTCTGGTTGTATGTTTTGCTATTCGTGTTCGCTTTAGTTAATATGATACATTATACTGCACTCTATCTCTGAAGATCTTAAGTCTTTAATAGGTTATGGTTAGTCCGACACTTATTCCAAAAGGACCGGTCTCAGCAAGGGGTGTTCAAGACAAGACGGGAAGTTACCATACGCTCCGTGACACATTTGTACTGTTCTGTTGTTTGTACGTTTTGCACGTCACATTCATCTGCAATCGACCTTCGCCAACTCAAGACTGAGTGTTTTATTGTTCTTATGTTATTACGGGCAGCTGTTGAGTTCTTTTTGCACAAAATGTGACTTCAGTTCAAGATTTTATGATGCCCGGCGGAACGGTTTGTGGTCAACTTCAAAAACACAGCTTCCTTTTATCATCGTTATTTACACTGACGAAACGAAAGGCAAGAATGTTCAAATGTTTCTCAATCAAGGTTCAAATATGGATGTACCTGTTCATAAAAATACAGTGCTCTATCGAAATCTTTGAGGCCCATGTAGATCATGCCACCATAGTAGTAGTAACATAAAAAGTGCTTTGCGTCATAAGCTCCGTTCTCCTTGCAGATGTCCATCATGTCGAGCTCCAGGAAGGGCAGGGCCGGCTTGAAGCACTTCGCTAACAAGCACAGCTGGAGAGAGGGAACGGAACAGGGGAAAAGGGCATTTATGATTGAAAAATAATTATAGAATAAAAATTGTAAATTAAGCATGAAGTTTGATTAAAGCACAAAAGCACAAAGATGAAAAGTACAGTATAAAAATCCGCACACGCTGTTTGGAAGATGCGATTCAAACCACATACCGTCATGGTGTATACCGTTGGGTGAGAGATACATTTAGCCCAGTGACTCACCTGACACAGGTCTGCATGAACTGAGGTAAGTTGGTTGGTGTTCATCTGCATTTTGTCTAATGCCTGTTTTAGGATGACGACACCCCTCAATGGCTGTCGCGGCGGGGAGAAGGAAAGAAATGCGACTTGAATATTCAAACTGAGAAAATGAGGGCCGCACTTTAAAATGTGTTAAAATATTTAGCAGGGGAAGAGGGAAAAAAAAAAAGAAGATAATTCTGGTTATGTAATATGACTCAATGACATAAACTAGAGCGAGCATCATTAATGATATAATGAGAAAACTGAGAAATAAAATGGTTTCGGCTCTTTAGTTTGTTTGTTTTTTGGTGCGGGGGTTGTCTTTTTTTTTTTAATATATGTTGAATTGTTGAGGTTATATGACCTATTTTTTTGAAAATTGGTATCTCTTTATAATTCTATTTATATTTAATTGAATTAGTCAATAATTGCCCTGTGTGTCAGTGTAAATGTGCCGTCTTACCTGTTTCCGCTCGACAAGGGCATTTGTCAACTGGTGGCATAGACCAGCAACTAAGGACACAAAAGGAGTGACATTTTTAGAGAACAATAATCCAGCAGCTCCTCAATTAAAAGTGAAAGAACATTCAGTGAAGTCATTCCAAGAGGTCTACCCAATTTTAAGGTGATCTCTTATCGGGCGAAAGAAAACAAAAAAATGCTAACATACTGGAGTTACTGTCTCAATGGATGGATGCAAAACGCTTGGTCGACAGGACTTACAAGTGTCTGTTGCATATCTAATGTGCTCGCCATTGCAAGTACTGATGAAGAGCTGGACTTGAGAAAAGAGTGTCTCAAAATCAGGGATGTTTGGCATCGAGAACTTTACAAATCTGGAACACAGACAAGAGTGACAGATCAGCATTAAAAAAAAAGCATTCGGGATTATTATGTTTCGTTAGTTTCATTTTTTTTTGTTGCTAGTATGAATAACAAAATGTGAATACCCAATCAACCCACTCGCACAGTATATCAGCTAATCGTATTGAGCAGAATAGGAAAACTTTATCAAGCTCATTAATTTTTTTGTGAGATATGTAATTATTACCAATGGTATAATAATGTTTTTTGTACACTGTAAACAGTTAATTTCAGAAAGCTTTATGTACTGTAATACATAACCTGGACTGAAATGTACTTGGAGCACTTACAGAACAGCCAGCACACCGAGGGAGTGCTCCTGAATGTCCAAGGCCCCCAACACCGTGTCCAGGTGCGACAGGTTCTTGGCCAGCAGCTCCCCGCTCTTGTTGATCAACTCGCACAGCTGAGTCATCTGGCCTGCAGAGGAAGAAATGACCGTGAAGAGTACAATAGCAGAGACAATTCACTCATGCCGGACATTTATTTGTAATAGCTACATCACTAGTGATCTCAAAATACCATTGACTTTTAATGTGAAGTCTTTGTTTGCTTTTTGATTTGTGTCCATTTTGATAAACTCACCTCTTCTGTGCTCATTATCATTACGATATACGTAAAACTGAATGTCCGTGTTTATGGCAATAGTCTATTTGTATGACTGAGTCTCCAGGGATCTCTTGTGATGAAAAAAGTGAATAAGTTTAAAGCATGAGAGGAGAAAACATTCATTCTGCAGTCATGCAATTGAATCAATCATTAAGGCCATATAAGATCTCGCTAAACAGACCGGGAGCCCATTCTTTGACCGGCAATGCTATTTAGAAGCTTGGAGGTGTGATCAACTGTGGATATACAATTTTAAACCAGTCGGTCCGTCAACTGTCCTGTCAAGGCCTTCGCTAAAGCCAACTGCTAGACAGATTGACAAGGCACCAAAACCAATCAAATAAGTACATTCTTGAATCCCAGCCAATCACGCGAGTCTAGGGTGGGACTTCCGGTAGACAATGCCCCGAAAATATTTTCCAGATCAGAACCAAAAAGTATCTTTTTGACATTTTGTTTGAAGAACTACCACATATCCACGTTCGTCATGTACACTAACAAACACCGTAGTTATTTTTCGCACACTCGCATTGGCAACGAAAGAGTCTAGCGATGTGTTTCCATGATTAGGCAAAAAGAAGTGGCTGACTTGGCTATCGGCAAAGCATAGGGTAGCAAATGCAGGCTAACTAGCCAGTACGTCCCATACGAATGAGGCAAGCCTACCTTGAGCGGAAAGCTGCCGCACATTGTTCACAAACTGCTCCAAGGCGGAAGCCATTATAACGTGTGTCCAACGCGGAGGTAATTTTCACTGTTTTTCATTCAAACGTCAAAAACAACTCAGTCCGTCTTGAGAGAGCGGCCACACAGCCGCCAGTGGGTATTCTCGCGACACCTTATGAAGTAACGGACTTCAACGAGAGGTTTGACGTAAGCGATTTTTTTTTGGCATCAATATAAAATTCACACAAAACACTAGTTTCTGTAGCTGTCGCACCAACGTTTAGTCGGTAAAATATTCACTTTAACTTTTTACGTCTAGTCTGAGCGACCTTAAAAGACTATTTCGTCTAAATTAATGTTGGCTATGCCCTGAAGAAATAAAAAGAAAAAAACAGGAACTGACGTCACATCTACCGCGATTCGACAAAGATTTTAGAGTAAAAGAGAGAAACGAAACTGACATCTGGATTATTACATTTCGGCTGTATGCAAAACAACAACAACAACAAAATACATTCTTCCACAGCAAATAGATTAACCCCATTCATAGATTTTAACCCGATGACTATCAATTACATTACAAGTAAATGCGTTTTCGTAAATTTTGCTCCGGCGAAATACAATATTTTGAATCAGACATGTTACAAAAAGGAATGCGCAATCGCACTGCCTCTGATTTTGCTGTTCCTACCTTTCAGAAACAACTATTTTGTTTTATTCATTTACTACTAGTGTACTACAGACGCAGTACTACGACGACTACTACTACTACTACAACGACTACTACAGCTACGACAACCATGTAATAATTATTATAATAATAATTATGATAATAAAAATATTTTGGAATTTTGTCACGTTTGTTTTGTTTGGATGAGCAGAGTCAACGGAGTACCATCTTGTTTCGACATAACATCTTTGTTTTCAGCAAGCACAGTTCGTTCCCGGGAGCAGCATAACTACGGTGTTTTACCTATGAAACCATTGTGTTAAACTACTGTGTTCCTATCTTCTGGCAGCCCACATTTTTCTCCCAGGCTGACAACTTGATCGGTTATGGGGAGCTGCGGGACATTTGACAACACGTCAACAAGCGACTCAATCACACCCCAGCGCAGGCCTGTCACGTTTGACATTTCCGCCGCTGTAGACTTAGCTTCAAAGCTAACGTCAAGATAGCACCCGAGCTGTGCAGCTCACACGCGGAGATCGTTGAAACATTATGCGGGCACAAAACGTCAACACAAGTCAAATGCAATCGATGCAGCGTGCATGAAAAACTGTCTTCCATGCGGAGTTTTTCGCACTAGTTCCCCGGCAAGAGTTAACTGGTGCCACCCAAGTCCAATATAATGTTACTATCGACCAAAAGCCGTTTCCTCGAAAGAGGAAGAGTTTTGCTGCCTCACATATTTAAAGGGAGCTGCGTCGACATGACGCTTAACTCCGTTTCTGGTAAGAGACTGCGGGTGCTGGTTGATATGGACGGCGTTCTGGCCGACTTTGAGGGGGGGTTCTTGAAGAAGTACCGGGCGAGGTACCCGAACGAGCCATACATTTCCCTGGAGGACAGGAGAGGCTTTTGGGTGTCCACGCAGTACGGAAGACTCCGGAGTGATCTCTCTGTAAGTGTAGCGACATGCCAACTTGTATGCCATTTAAACACTATTGATCCATCACAGAGCGATCGAAACGCCGAAAAACATCCTCCTCCACCCGAACCCCCCATCGTCTAAAAAAAAAAAGTTTTATTGAGAGAATATTTCCGCACATTTTAAAGTTTCAAAATCATAAGGCTATCCACGTTCACGTGACACTATTATACTGTCATGCCTATTTCAGATAGCTGTGCATTGTAATAATAATGATCCGTTGTATCGGATCGGAAAATGTTTTGCATAAAAGCAGAATCGATGATGGATTGTTATGTCGTAATTTGTGATGTCATTGATCTGATCCGCAAAATAAGTTATGCAGCAAACACAATCATGTTCACTCCAAGGACATTCTGTGCTGCCATCGTTAATAGCCCAGCGTAGATATACACATATTTTATATATATTGTATATATTGTATAGGGCGGCCCGGTAGTCCAGTGGTTAGCACGTCGGCTTCACAGTGCAGAGGTACCGGGTTCGATCCCAGCTCCGGCCTCCCTGTGTGGAGTTTGCATGTTCTCCCCGGGCTTGCGTGGGTTTTCTCCGGGTGCTCCGGTTTCCTCCCACATTCCAAAAACATGCATGGCAGGCTCGTTGGGCACTCTAAATTGTCCCTAGGTATGAGTGTGAGCGTGGATGGTTGTTTGTCTCTGTGTGCCCTGCGATTGGCTGGCAACCAATTCAGGGTGTCCCCCGCCTACTGCCCGAAGACAGCTGGGATAGGCTCCAGCACCCCCCGCGACCCTAGTGAGGATGAAGCGGTTCGGAAAATGGATGGATGGAATATATTGTATATATATATATATATATATATATATATATATATATATATATATATATATATATATATATATATATATATATACACACATATTTTATATATATATATACATATATATATATGTATACACATATTTTATTTATATATATATATATATATATGTATACACACACACACACATATATACATATATATATATATATACAGTATATTATTTTTTGGGGAGAGGGGGTGGTGTTCAAGCCCCCGAACCCATCAACTGTATCTTGAATTGTATCCCGTGTTTTGGGGAGGATTTTTAATTATTTTTTCAAACTCATTAATCGATCATCGTCTCCAAAATCCTGATCGTGTAAATAAAGTCTAATACATACTGGATGACACGTTTCCCTCATGCATATGATATCTCAAATCACTGTATTCATTATTGTAGCACTGCATATTCACACTGATTAATATATCAGAGTTGATCTACATTATGTAAAATAGGATTTAGCACGTCAAGGAACGAAGGAGCGAGCTGAAGGTTTTAGCAGCAGAAATGCAGTGGCGAAATGAAATCCAGGGCAGCATCATGTAATATTTATTTGACCATCACCCACTGTAAGGTTTGTGCTATAACAAAAAGCATTGGTAGCTACCAAAAATAATTGTTTAGGTCAACGTAATGGCTGACACAACAGTATATACAAGCGCCACAGGTTTACAAAAAACCAAACAAAAACCCTGAAAATTGTAAAGCACAATCTTCTTTTGTCATATAAGATAGATATTGTTCATTATATGACCGTTTATTATATGAACAGATCAGTCATGTGTTTGGCACAGTAGTAAGTGTGCGCATTGTGAGCAATAGGATCTAAGTCATGTGCTGTGCACAATTATTGTTATCTCTTGATCATAAACAGCAGGCACATGTTCTTTATCTCTAGGAGAAAGCCATCAGCATCTGGGAGTCCAAGGACTTTTTCAGTGAGCTGGAGCCCCTCCCTGGTGGGGTCGAGGCAGTCAAGCAGATGGCCGAAATGGACAAGTAGGTCCATGACTACATACTGTAAAGCAGGGGTGTCAAACTCGATTCACATTGTGGGCCACATACGGCCTCTGTAGATATCAAGTGGGCCAGACCATTAAAATTATAACATATTCTGCTAGAAATAACCAAAATATCATGTCTTTTCCTTTGTTCTGATCAAAACAGTGTGTCCCCTAGCGGATACTCCATGAATTGCACCTTATTAAAAATATTCATTCCGTGTCTTTTATCCATCTTTTTCACTTTTAAATAATCCCGCGGGCCGGAACGAACCTCCTTGGGGGCCGGTTCCGGCCCGCGGGCCGTATGTTTGACATCACTGCTGTAAAGGAGCCTAAGCAAGTCGCATGTAACCGCATCGACAGAATTTATATCCGCAACAACAATTGCCACACCCTATTTATTCCATGTACTTCGGCCAATTGCACGTACGCATTTTGTGACTTCGCGGTCAATTAAGTGATTAATTTTTTTCGTGATTTGGGTGGTATGGTACAAAATCTGCCTGCTCCGGTTAACCGCAGCATGAGCAATATTCACCCCGCTATGACTCTCATTGAAACAAGAAGTAAAAATACTGGTGTTTTGTGTACGTTTTCCACCCTTCCATTCCGCAGCACAGATGTTTTTATTTGCACCAGCCCGATCAAGCGTTTCAAGCACTGCCCTTATGAAAAGGTACGCTCTCTTACTCGCCAATTTTTCCCTTGAGCAACTATGACGTTCATGCCATTTCCCCTGTTGCGTTTGTGTGCGTTCTCTTCCAGTATGCGTGGGTAGAAAAGCATCTGGGCCATGACTTCCTGGAGCAGGTCATCCTGACCAGAGACAAGACGGTGGTCAGCGGAGATATCCTAATCGACGACAAGCCCGATATTTTAGGTAAAACTTTTCATTTTACTGATTTAGTACCAAACTACACCAACTTTTTTTTTTTTTTTTTTTTGGGCCACAGTTGAATGACTGAATGTTTCTTTGAACATGTGGAAAAAAATTAGAATAACAACAAGCAAGCAAATAATCGACAATGAACACCGAACGCCAATTTTCCATGCTCAGAAGGGAGTGGGAAAAGAAATCTAGACATGTTCAAGCTGCATGGAAAAACGGCCCTGTAAGAGGATTCAGAAAGCTTGAACTGAAGCAAGACTCCATATGGGGTGGCCATCTGTCTCAAACCGGGCACTACTAATACTAGCATGTCTAGTAATCATAGCAATGATAAGTATTTCCAAAAACATTTTGAGTTTTGTCTTTACACATGAAGAATAGTGTTTCCTTCATTGCCCCAGTTGACCCTAAGTGACCCCTTTGACAGTGTTGCTTGTTTCTTCACAATGCTTGAACTGGTTTCCTTGCGGGACTTTGTTATGCGCTAATGAAAATCAACGTTAAACATCGTGGCCTTAATACCCCAAAAGTATGTTTGGCTTCAAATCAACAGCGCTAATCACCAAAAGAGCAACTTACATAAAGGAAGCATGATGGCGGCAGGATCATGAATTGGGCCTGTTTTTCTTCAGATGGATTTGGGGAGTAGAGCGCTCCCTGGGTACAAGTCGGGGTCTGATCACCCCCCCCCCCCCCCCCCCCCCCCCCCCGGCTGGGTCGCCCGGGTGAGGGTGTCTGATGTCAGACCCGCATGTGTTGAGGTTGCACCACGAGATGTATTCAAGTACGGGCCGTAGACAAGCTGGAGTGAATCTGAAATAGCATTCAGTGTTACAAAAAATATATATAGAAGGGAAATTCTGTGAGAACGGCTAAAGGTCATTTGGGGGTTAATTAACCCATTCAATCCCAGCGTTTTACTGGATTTTGACTGATCTTGCAAGGCCCACAGAATATTTGGTTCGAATGCTATATAAACATGGCGCCTACCAAAATAAAATTTGGACTCTCTTCTTTTAGCCCCAAAAAAAAATAGTTTCTATCTTTTTCCATTCTTCAGCAATCGGCATTACAAAATGGCTACGTTTCATGAAAATGGCGATTCCTGGGCAAAAAAACGGAGAAAAAGAGCTTTTTGTAAAAAGCATGCATTTCATGCACGTGAGTCACCACTGCCACCTACTGGTCCCTTTTTTCTTTTTTTTACATGATTTACAATGCAAACGGCTTATTCTCCTTCACATGACGCAAAAATAAAGACAGCCGTACGTCCTTGGTAGGCGGGGCCTAATTTTCAAAAGACGTACAAGTACGTCTTGTGGAATGAAAGAGTTAAAGTCACCTAAACTGTGGCTGGCGCGCGCTGACTCCCATTTATTTGGAGTGTTTGGTTACACGAATGGTTACTTTGTGTTGGTCTCATATTTTATATGACAAAAAAACAGACATTTGAGCATCAATGTGTATTTTTTTTTATATCCACTTTAAAATTACAGTGTAAATACTTGTATGACGGCATCTCAAATATGAAAGGGATTTCCGTGTGCGTTGTAGGGACTGAAAAACAAAAGCGTAGATGCTTTCGTAAGGCTGCTTGTGTAATGCCGTGTGGGTGTTTCAAGCGATTCACCAGCACCTTGTAAAGACATCTGCTTCATCATCTTGGTGTCTTCTCAGGCAACCACTCTGGAGGCGCACCGCGTACTGTTAAAAACAGCTTGTGCGACCTCTTACGTAATACAGGATTTAATAACTGACCGTATCCCGTGCGCAGGCGTGGAGCCCAAACCCACCTGGGAGCACGTTTTGTTCACCGCCTGCCACAACAAGCACCTTCCCAACGGCCCCTCGCAGAGACGCTTGCTGTCCTGGTCGGACGACTGGAGAGCCATCCTGGACAGCAAAAGGCAGTGACGTCTTTCAATACAAGCTCCAGGCCCCCCCCCCGATATCACCAGCAGCGTTGCCTTCCATCTGGGTGCCAAGGAAGGGACACGAAGCCAAGAATCGATTGAACCTACACGTCACGTTCGTTGAACTGTCTTACCCTCATCAGCCACCGGTGGGCGCTGTAAGACTGAAGCTTTTTTTCATCAAGTCAAACATACTAGTGCTGTCAGAAATAGACCAGCTCAATGTCAAGAGGTTATAAGAAAAATGGATTAACAGTTAACAGATGTTTGCAGAGGCGCATGAATAAACCACTGGACACACCAAGAGTCCACCTATGATTTTTTTAAAGGTATGTGTGCAATACACAAAAGAAAACCTATTTTCAAAAGACTATTTTCTTCATTTTTGGTGCTTCTTTTCCCGTGTTCATTTGAAACATCTATGCGTTGAATTAACAAGTGTTATTTTGTTGTCATTTTTGCCGTACAGTCAAGGAGTTGGAACAGCTGAACGGAATTATTTACCGAGAGTCGCGCAGAGCAGTGCATTGCGGTGCTGTTAGTTTAGAATAAGAGGCAGTAAAATAGGACTGATTATTTTTGAAGAGCTTGGCAACTAGATTTGAAGAAGTGATTTATTGGTTTGGGTTTTGCCATCCTGTGCTTTACGTGTCCTGTTTTGATTGTTTTTGAACCTGACAAAAAAAAAAAAAAAAAAAATCAAAGTACTGTAACGTCACCATTTACAAGAACCACATTAGGTTGTTTCTGTGAAAATGAATATGCCATTGACTGATAAAATACCTCCACCAACAGTTATTATGTTTATGATCATTCTTTCTTTGAGTTGTCAAAAAAAAAATGTATTTACTGAAAAGATTGTCTATAATAAATCCACTTTTACGTCTGTTGCCGTTTTCTGTCTGTGGGTTTTAGTTTGCGTGAGTTATCTAAAAAATGCATTCATATTTTGTTTTGTTTTTTTTCTCGAACAATGTCATGAGTTGCACACATTATAGGCGCCATTAATGTTGATAAAAATTTAGAACGAACGTATCGTCGTTCTCGTGTTTTGCCAGAGGTGTGTCGACTTTTTCAAGCTATTGCATACCATTCTGAACAAAAACGGAAACAAAACAAAAAAAAAAGCCACTGAGAACCATGGGAGAGTTTGCGTACGTTCCAGTTCTAATTTTTATGCATTGGGTACAGGGCGTCTTCAATCTGTGCAGCACGCAATGAAATCGCAAGACTATCAAGGCATTCTAGAGCAAAATGTGCTCTTGCGATGTGAGAGCACTTGACCTCCCCTGCAGGTCATGTGTCCGCCAACGGCATTACATAATTATTCGATTGGAGTGATTTCCCCCAAAAGGTTGCACAAGAAAATATGAAGTGTGTAATTTTTTTTGATTCCATTGCTTATTTATAAAAAAAATAAATAAATAATACAATACAGGGGCCAAAAATATCAATGTAGTTTTTAAAAATTGTTTGTTCTACTATTTGTGTAGGGACACTGTCACAGTGTCATTTGACTTTCAAACAAAAAAAAATGGTATGATAAGTGCGGTTCGCTTGGGTTGGTTTCTTTAGTAAACTCATCACAATATGCCCCATGACATATTTCAATTCAGCCTATCTTGCTTCATCCTGTTTTATTAACAAGCAACCAGCTCGCCGCCGAAGTTCCGAGTAGTCACATAAGGGGGAAAAAGTCAAACGAAGGTGAAGTATATCTGTTCCACTTATTCGAAGGCATAAAAAAATTATACATCCTTGGATTTGGACATTATTTATTCATGTATTTCAGGCCCTTTTTTTTTTTTTTTTTTTGTCTTTTCAGAGAACCCGTTCTTAAGAAAGGGAAATGACTTGCATTAACGACCATATGCAATCTTGTTCTCCTAAACATTCAATGCGTTCCTTGAATGTCGTTTCATGCGTTTTCTGGAGTGCTTGCCGGAGCCTCTCCTAGCCGATTATAAACGAGAAGCGAACATGCTAACGTGCACGTTTTTGGAGATGTGGAGAGGAAGCATTGCTATTTTATCATTCATTTTATATGTGGCTATGGTGCCAAAATAACTGTGTGAATTGCTATTCTACTTTGTGTTCTCATGATTAAAAGACAGTTGCTATCCATTGTACAGATTAATTCAATTTTTTAGGTCCTTTTCATTAGAATAAATGTAAATATGGCAGCGACGAAAAACTGACATCATCATGACTCTACTAGAATACATCCCCAAAAAATGCATACTGGCTTGTATATTTATTTTGTTGTTGTTTTAAGAGCTGGTCAACTAGGTCAGCTCTGGAAGGAAGTTGCATCGTTCCAACTGAGCGCCTTCCCAATGGCCATTTTGTTGACACAAGGGAACTAAGTGAACTCTTGGCCAAGCACCCTACGCACGTCGCTTTTTCAGTCAATGAGTGGTCTCCATTGAGACCACCGCCATTTCGAAAGCCACTACTCAAGATATTTGTGGCGCGGGAATTAGAAAAGGACCACCTCAAAAAATATTGATCTCTTCGAATACCACCGTGACCAACATTCAAATACCGTACTGCAATTATTCCAAAAATGTCACATTATGCACTGAATGACTTGAGCTTAAATACAGGAAAATTACAACAACAACAACAAAAACTGTGCTTAAATGGTGGTTCAATTAAAATGCATCGCGCATAAAAGTTACAAAATTTACCCCAAAAAAAAAAAATTCAACATCCAAGTGAAACACGACCGAACTGTACTTATGTCGTAATTCTTTTACCGACCACAAGAGGGAACCCATGTACCAGTAGTGGCCTGCAGACTACAATTTGAGACTCGCTGGCTTAGTTTACCATCTCGGCTGAGAAGCACTTAAAGACAACCGGCAGCTGGTTACTGTCCTCAAGTCAACTACCGCATGACCATGGATGTTTCAATCAGCTTGATTGTCTGAACTCATCTTAGGACACGAGTCGATAGCAGATAAAACAACAAGGCTGCGCATATACATCAGACCCGGCGTGCTCCCCTCATTTGAGGCTTTTAAGAGTAATTTTCGATGTCGGTTACTCTTGACATCATCAGAATGTATCTGGCCTGGGTTCATTTGCAGTATGTTTTTTTTATTTGTATTTTTTTAAGGCTAGTGTGTGCGCTAGTGGAACCATTACAATCTCAACCATTACAATGTACCTGTCAAGAGTTTTTTGGTGGTGGAAGCAAAAATGAAATGTGGGGGGGAAAAAGGAGAGAAATCATGACAATACATGAAACAAATCTAAATCGAATTCAAACAAAGCCAACAAAAACACAAAGTACCCATTTCGCAAAATCCCCCACCAAAGGAAAAAAAAATTATATGACAGATTTTTTTTTTTTCCACTCTGTTGTAAAGTTAAAACAATTACTAAAGGACAAAGTACAGTAAATCAGTCAAATGCTCTCTCTGTAATTCATATCGTGTTAAGGAACCAAAAATAGATCAAGATTCTTCCACATGGGCCAATTAATCGTTTATCGGAATATTTATCCTGCTCAGTTCATAACAGATATACACATGCAGTATTTTGAAATGTGTTACTTATAATATTTCATTTTCATTGTTTACTTATTGTCCCTGACACTTTGACTCAGCTGGGCGGTCGGGTGGCGCATCCTACCCCGTGACGAAGGCTTCCGAAGGCAAGCGCTGCGTGAAAAGATCGTCACTGATGGTGTAAATAATTTTTTATTTTTTTTGGTGCACGTGGCTCTGTTTTTAACAAATTATATATATAGAGTCTCTGCCCTCTGGAAGTAAACGCCGCGAAGAATGGATTTGGACTTTTAGTGTTTGTTTTTGAATAGCCCGTGTGGTCATGAGTCACATGATTGTAAATGTGGCCCTCTTCAAAGGAAACATCGTGCAATCAATCTTTCCATCACATCAGGAGAAACCTGAGGAGATTTGTTTGAAGACGACGACACACAGCCAATCTTGTTGTTGACTGCTGGTGATTACACACTGATTGGATTCATTTATGTCAACGTTTGGAAGTAATCACAAAGAAATCGCGGCCCACTTGGTTCAAATGAGGTATTCATCTTAACTGCTTTTCCTCAGATTGGGGACATTTTAAGCAGCACTGGGCACTTTCAACGACCGATGAAAGATGGTATGATGAAGACAGATTGAAGGAGCAACAGAAAACACCAAAGAAACAGTTTTTGGTACTGATGCCGACCAGTTCTTCACTGCCATAAACTACAATCTCATTCGAAACGTTTTGCTAAACATACGCCACTGAGCATTTTTTAATTTCGTATTTAGTGGTCTGTCATGGTTTGGCGATTGCAGCTCGACTATTGCGGCGTTCTAATTTGCGACCCTAACGTCTACATTGCGGGGGATTCTCCAAATTGTACCTCGATATTTCGCGGGTTTTCGCAAATTAGCGTTTTATTTTTTTGCTGTGGTTTTAGTTTGTTTTTCATTAAAATGCTGCACTGTACCATAATCTGTGTTTACAGTATAGTACAGTACAAAAAAACCAAAAAATGCTAAAGGCCACGCAGCGCTAACGACCACGTGAAGCTGCTTACCATGACGAACTTGGCTAACAAAATCCATACTCATTGGCTAATCAATCTTACGCTGTTTTCCTCAGGCTGAAACATTTATAAAGCAACATTTATGAAGTGTAACAAGTATTTAGAGAGATGGGAACTTGTATCGGCGCGGGTTTGTTTCATTTAATACGGGCGGCACTGTGGTTCATAGCATGCTAGCACAGTAAAGTTTGGGATTTGAACCTGGGCTCTGGACCTCCTGTGTGCATTTTACATGTTTCATTTTTATTATTATTATTTTTATGATTGTTGGTGTACAACACTGGAGGATTTGTGATAATTGTGGCACCGGTAAATAGGTGGTTCATCATGGTGAAGTACGAGGCAAGGCCTGGCAGGGGGCGAAGGGAAATCGCAAAAAAGGCAAACAAGGATACTAGATTACAGAATCAAAAATCGTAAACTATTATTGAAACCCCATCAGAGACGACGGGCAAGATGCAACAAACAGACCAGACAAGTCACAAGGGGGATGAAGAAGACAAGGACATGAGAAGCAGACAGGCAAAAACAAGCGATTCAGGAACACAAAACAAAACCAAGGCAAGATCAAAACGCAATGCGTCGCCGAAGCATGGTCAGATGGCG
This sequence comes from Hippocampus abdominalis, assembly GCA_018466805.1. NCBI lineage: Eukaryota > Metazoa > Chordata > Actinopteri > Syngnathiformes > Syngnathidae > Hippocampus > Hippocampus abdominalis. The sequence goes on from CM031714.1 coordinate 7,874,402, forward strand.
GCCGAACTCTGTGTTCCACCCAAGCGGGTGACTGATGCGGCGGCATGTGGACATGTGACTGATGTCACATTTGTCAATCCCGAGCCCCGGTACGAGGTAAAGGCAGGACAGGACAGTGGCAGTGAGCCTGACAATGCGTCTTTCTGGACTTCACTTAACATAATTTTTTTTTTAAGGCAGTCTCATTTGTCCTGACATATTTAACTGTTAATATTGTCACTGCACACTTACCATGTACAACTTACATTGTTTAAAAATATGATTCAATTCGGGCGATCATAGAGTCAACACAGCCTTGTGCGTCTTTGTCTTTCACCGCGAATATGCAGTCTGACCACCACATACGACAGCCGACAAGATGTGGTCAAAAGGATGATACCCGGAGACGCACAAATCGGGAGAGGATGTAGAAAGCGGATTGGCTGATAGACGAGGGGGGAAAGTTGAGAAGACCAGGTGGAGACAAAGACATGACAGAGGGGCAGACAGGCGTCAACAGGAAATGCAGGAACACAAAACAAAACCAAACCAAGACCAAAACACAATGCAAATGTCAGCGTTAGTGGTTTGACTCAGCATATAATACAAGGCCAAACATTATGGTTAACCACACACGACTGATAGGCTTCCCTATTTACTTTAGTTGTATTCCTTTCCGTTGCCCGCACTCCCCCCTCCATCTCTCACACCCAGTCTGTTTATAGATGTCTCCATCTAATTGCTTTATGGAAGCAATGGAAACAGGCACACAGAGCATGTTGTAATATCATTTTGTCACATGGTCTTTTCCACATCATAACAGAGATGGTATTTTGGTGTTTTTGCAGCTTGCCCGGAAGAGTCCTATAACTGGCGTATAGTTTGTGTTTGACAATGTAGCAAGACTAACAAGGACAACGGTGGACTGTATGTTTGTAGTAAAGATAAACATTTTCAAAGGAAGAAAAAAAAAAAATACAGAGATACATGGTTGGAGAATACCACAACATATTCCAATAGACATCTGATGGATTTTCTCATTAATATCAATGCGCACATGGAAAAAAGTACCGCAAGAGTCTGTTTTAGGACCACTGTTTTTTTACTATATATATATATATATTTTTTTTTTTCACATGTTTAGGATCATGTTGGTATCGAAAACAGTTTAACTCATCTGCATACAGACTCAGTATTTGCCTCTCAGCTGATCTCGTTCTGCAAAACATGAAAACCTCTATTGCGAAACTTCAATTACTATTAAATCCAAGCAAAAAAAAGTAAAATAAAAAAGTCTAAACGTAAAAGAGCCTGTCGATTCAAATAAGAGTATAACTACAGTTAACGGGATGTTGCACCTTTAAACAAAGTTTACACCCCCGCTGTTGTTCGTATCAGTGTGTTATTTAATTAATTCACGTTTTATGTGCCATTATTTTAACCGCTTGTTTTTCTTTTACAATGGTTGTACAGTCACCAAGCTTAGTAAAAGAGCTTGCTGTCAACTGGCCTTTGTTTCACAAATAAAGGTTGAAAGTGGACAGAGAAAGGACTTATGCCACACCTAGGGTTCATTTTCATATTTTTACAGAATATTTTCCAGTTTTAACTTACATAATTTGTGTTGCGTCATACTTTTGAATTTCATAGAATTTATTTTGAATTTTATTTGCCCGTGCATACGGCAAGATGGATTTGCCTTTTATATGACTGGTGTTACAAATCCAATAGCGTGCGTGTGTGTGTGTGTGTGTGTGTGTGTGTGTAGGAGGGCGGGGGGGGCATAATATGTCTCCTTTAAGAGTGATTTATTAACGAGCCTGCCTCTAATTAGAATATTGATTTCTTTATTTCTATATTTGTAATGAACCGAGTCCCCTTGCACACTTGCACGCGTAATTTATTGAAAACCGGGAATAACTTTGCTTCAATTCCGAGCGCACGTGCATGCCGACTTGTTCGATCTGAGTCAGAGGTATGCCGAGTGTTTTGGGTGCAAATGAATCGAAACGTTGGCACACGTCGGTCAGTCTGCTGGCCTGGCTTAATGCCGCCTTTGCTGCATGACGTTTGTCTGTGCATCTTTCATGACTCTTCCTGCATAGGTGTGCATCCAGGAACAGGACACAATGTTTTTTGTCAGAGCTCTGGCGTTGTGGGTGTTGGCCAAACACAATGAGCAATTACTGAACAAATACACCTACGCTCGCCGACTACAGTGTATAATCCACCCAAAAGCTCCAAATGACTGCAGATGATAATCATCGGTGTCCCCTAACTGCCTTTTTTTTTTTTTTTCGATTTGATTGACATTTTCCTCATTGAAATTGTTTGTGTGATTCAAGCGTGTCACATTACTGTCGGTCAGTTGGCTATCATGCAACGCTGGGGGAGGCTGCAACATAGCGATGATGCAAATTTGGCATGTGTGCCTTTGAATTAACAATATATATCAATTAACAATATATATCATAAAACATAAATAAATATATCATAATAATAATAGGAAGCTAACATGGCTGCTCTGTCTTTGTTTTTGTTTTGAGCGCCAGCTGGAGTGGAGGGAGTTCCTCTCCAGCGGCGCACCCGTTTCTCTTTCACATTTGAGCCTGGCCTCCACGGTCAATTTTCCAAGTCTTGGTCGGATTACTGGCCTTTGCGTGCCGTTTGCTCAAGAGAGATTTTCTAGCGCCTGCTTCTTGTCTTGTATTTCATGTCTTGTTTTGGATTTCTTGTTATTAATGGATGGTTTAAATTTCCTGGAATTGGACATTTGCCATTTCGTTTTGTGTAATTTTCTGTACGTAGCTGTGTATTTTTACCACTTTCAATTGTGAAAACTTCCTGGACTATAGCATAGCTACACCAATTAATCGGTGACCTTTAACCTAACCCTTTGAGAATGATTGATGATTGATTTTTGCTTGCGTTTTAGTGCAAGTTCAAATTTTCCTTCATGCCAAATAAATTACATAATGGTTAAATGGCCGATTACTTGCACATTTTTAATCTCACAAAAGAGTGTCTAATTTCCAACACCAAATTGATCATCAGGAAAGATCCCGGGAAACGTCATTCACTTCCTGGTACGGCTCGATCTTTTCTGCAGGCGAGGCGGATGAGCGATGTGAGGAAGAACTTGAGAAGATAATTTATGATAGTTATTGGAATTTTTTTTTTTTACAAGCAATGGAAAAGCGATCAAAGAGGGAACACAATGTAAGCCAGTGGAAACTGTTTGTATTGCTTATTCATGATTCATTTACAATCTATTCGGGAAAGGGAAAGAAGAGCACACGCTGTTTGTTTGTCTGCGGCTCGTTCATCTCGAAGGTGTGTGTCAGCGTGTGTGTGTGTGGGGGTGGGGGAATTGGTAACTGTCCAAAAAACCACACCATCTATCTCTGCCATCTATCTTCAACGAAAGCGCAGTGAGGCCGATGAGTGCGGCGAAGCTAATCTGGAACATTTACACGTCGTCGGGGACGCTGACGTCTCGCGCGGGTACCTGCACGTCCGCACGGTGTCTTTCGAATAATTTATGAGAACACACTCGGTTGCATTTGAGCAGACACGTGACAGCGGTTTATGCAAATTAAAGTATTTCGCCACAACAATTGCTTTGGAAGTCCTCAAAGGGGTCAATTTAAAACATCTGAATCGATTATGAGCATTACAGTGAAGAAAAATAATAATGACATCAAATTTTACTTTCAGAAGACGCACGACTCTGACGTCGACACAAATCGAGGAAAAAGGAGAGCATTGAAATCCGATTGGTTGTTTTCATGAGGTAGCCATGAAGCCACCCCGGCGTGAAACAACCCGAATGATGCGAGAAGTCGAGGTGGCAAAAATCGAGGCAACCTACATCCGCACAATGGACATAGCAGTTTGACGCAAACTTGTGTGTCACAACGGGGAAGTCGTGGGGTGGCTCGGCGCTTGACTCACTTCCAAGTGACAAAGCCCCTTCCGCGTTTGAAATCTAAATGAGATTGGTATTTTTATTCAAGCTTAATCATCCGTGGCGTGAAAATGTAAAGGCTTCCAGGATTTTCTGAGCGCGTGATTATTTTAACAAGGATATCATCCACAAGGGGAAAGTCCCAGGAATCATGCAACATTAAAAAGAGCTAAAAGCATTTTGGAATAATACATCGACAGAAGCGTGTTAAAATTGAGATCAAGATTATTCATTTGAGATAGGGAAAATATATATATATTTATTTTTTTATTTGTATCCAAATCATTGTTAGTGCCTGCCAAGTATGAAATCAAACAACAAAGGAAACCTTTAATTATCTTCCCCGTTTCATCGAATGTGGTGAGCCGCATCCAATTGCACACTAACAGCCCATGACATGATCGGCTTGGCTGAGCAAATATCCAGAGCCACTTTCAAGTGATGAACGGAATCTGACCGCGACACTGTCTGCAACACGATCACGCAGAACCTCGACGTGCACACATCGCTCACATGCGCAACGCCCCCTGTTAGTGTTTCAAAGCCAAAAGGTAAGCAAAGCTGCATTGAGTTTTGCTGGGTCGACAGAAAAGCACAATTGGTCCAACTGGTCATCGCCTAAGGACTGAATTACTCTTAACAACATTGCACTGTGGCTTTACTCAAGGTGCAGGGAATTATTCCCGGTTCCCAATTTCCTTCACAAAAGGCTTCCACAGGGAAAGTTGAACACAAAGAGGCCAATTCCACCCTCCAATCACAACAGCCCAGAGGATACATCCCAATCAACAAAGATGTGTTTGTCTGCTCATCGTCACGCATTACCACATGAGTTGAGCCTCTTTTTTTTTCCACATCGTGTTTGCTTTGCACTCACTCTTTACATAATCCACAGGCTAGGTCCTTTATATAAGGTGTGGGTCATTAAGAGCAAGTGAGGGATCCAATCCTGACTCAACTTTCCCCGTGTCAGGAAAATTAACACATTGACGTCTTTTCCTCTACAGATTGCGAGAACCACACAAAATAACGCTCACACAGTGTGAGACCGTGCCAAATTCCCACATTAGTGTGGGCTTTTCTCCGTGTGCGCGTGACAGAGAAATATTTGAAATCTGTTCGCAGAAATATACGGAATGACACTGTGTGTCGTCATCAACCGTTGATGCCGCAAGACACACCATCTGTGCGGGTTGCTATCTATCTATCTATCTATCTTTCTATCTATCTAGAACTTAGTAACCTACTATCTAGCTAGCTAGCTAGCTAGAAGTTAGTAACCTACTATCTATCTATCTAGAAGTTAGTAACCTACTATCTAGCTAGCTAGCTAGCTATAAACCTACTATCTATCTAGCTAGCTAGCTAGCTATCTGACGGCTGTTAACAAGCCACGTCATTACTGGAACACCTTGTCTTGTCTTAATATGCGTTTCCGGCCTGTTTTTGCACAACATCAAACACCAAGCGCGGGTAGAGCACGCAACCTCCACAAACAAGCGCCCAAGCCGACATTCGAACCAGAAGACTGTGTAGCAAAGACGCTAACCCAAACAACCACACTATTGTGCTGCCCGTTTGCATCAAGATGTAATATCAATTTCCATTTTTGAAGCCCCAGGCTCTGCCTCCCCCACATTCGTACTGCGGTGCGCAGTGTTGTCTGGTAACAAAAACAAGATAACTGGCGCGCAAGGCTGATGTGGACCGAAACTAGTCGTGTGCACTCTCGCCCACACTCGCATCTCTCTGTTGTTCACCCACTCTAAGGTTGGCAGTTGTCTGTCCATTTGCTCCCACCGAATGAATCATGTGGGATGTGCATTCACACCGTAGGTTACTAGTCTGACACAAAAGAACGATGGTATTTGATATGGCTGGAATTTATGCTTTTCCAAGCCCAACCATCCATTTTCGACAGTAGGATCACAGGTGAGTAGGAGCCTAGCTCATCTGAATTTCAGCGCAAGACGTGGCATACACCCTGGACTGGATGTTTAGACCCAAAAAAAAACATTCGCACCAAATAAATATTCAGTCATCGGTGAACTTAACATGCATTTTTGGGGAGGGTACTCAAGCACTGGGAGACATCGCAAAATCCATGACTTTGAGCATCCGGAGCAATGTGAAGGCAGACATGTCTGAGTCACTTATTCTCTGCCAATTACAACAGCCTGCAGTGAGATGCAACGAAGAGGCTCAATATGCACTTAGAAGTCCAGCTGACCACAATTTCAACGATCGAATGCAAATTGAGCAATCCCCTTTGAGCTGTTATGTGCAAGACATACACAAAGATGGCACGCCATCCAAAATACAATGCAAAATTCTAACCACTGTATCATACAAAATACAGTCAAACCTCATTTTTCGTCCATAATCCGTTCCAGAAGGTTGTTCAAAAACCGAAATTGTTCGAAAACCGAAACCACGCTCTTTTTAAAATAAAAATGTTTACTGAACACGTCTGCTCACAATGGAAAGCAACACGAGGAAGCGTCACTTCCTCGTCTACTCGAGGAAGCGTCACTTCCTTGTGTAAGGAAGGCGAGAGGAGTGAAATGGTGCATTCAAGTGCGCTCAGTTTGTTCGAGAACCGAAATTTGTTCGTCATCTGAGGCATAAAAATCTCGAAATTTTTGGTCGAAAACCGAATTGGTCGAGAACTGAGACGTTCGAAAACCGAGGTTTGACTGTACTGATCACATTATGCACCTCATGACACACATTTGAGAACAATATGTGTGTGTCAGTAAAACAACACAAAGCTTGTGCATTAAATGACGTCGGTTTTTGGGATGCCTCGAAGATACAATCGAGAAATGAGAGAAATACATTTTTTTCCCTTTCAAAAAAAAAGAAATTGATCGTCACTTCATGTTTTGGAATGAGGCTAGTGGATTGAGGTCAGACCAGAATAAATTCAAAGTCAAGTCAGCCGCCACAACAATTGCTTCCGCATCTCAATGAGGCAATGTACGGCCATGCGACACTAAAACTCATTCACTCCCAAATACATATTTACCTGTCTTTTCAGATGCCGCACATTCAATATAAAGTACTTATTTATATTTTTTGTATATTTTATTTTATTTTTTTAGATTAAGGGTAAAAAGAGGGTCCCGCCTTGCAGCACAACAAACGGGTTCATCCGTGTCACTGCACATTGCAAGTTGTTGTTAATTTTACATGTTAAGGTTGGGCAGGCCACTCCAGAAACACAATTATTTTGTATGGAAGCAATTCAAAAGTAAATTTGACATTTAAATTCCTAAAGTATGCTCCAATTGTATATATGCATAAAAAAATCTTGATTCTTATCAAACATTATAGAGTACAGAATTGGAATTTAGTGAATGTCACATGATGATGAAAAGTTCCTTGATGTTATTGCTTTATAGTAATTATCATATTATTAATGATTAATTATAATATAATAATAATAATAGTAATGATAATAATAATAATAATGATAATAATAATAATAATAATAATACTAGTAATAATAATAATACTAGTAATAATAATAATAATAATAATAAGACTTTATTTCAACAAGCTTGTGGACAATTATGGAGTCATTTTGCATGTGCGCGTGTTTGAGCATCCCAGACAATGACGCCAGCACACCCTCCCCTGAGCAGCAAAAAATGCCGTCATTCACCCAGCCCAACTATTCAGTGACAGCTACAAATAAATTTTCACAAAGTGTATGCATTTATGACACAAAAGAAAGCATACAGCACTGCGCTCAGTCAACAAAGGTCGTTATTTCCTCTTGCGAAAGCGTTTTCATCATTTTGTTGCCGCGTCGGGAAATTTGACACGAAAATTCACCTTTTATAAGAGAAAAGTGGACGCGCAGAGGCCGAAACCACCGTAATTATCCGAAGCATCTTTTACTGTCCGCCGCAACGTTTCGTAACCAACACATCGACTGTTCTTATTAAGACTTCAATCAATGCGTAATAATATTCCAGTGACGTTTATGGATGAGGCCCAATCGAAATGTAGCCGGGCTATTTGTTTTACTTACAGAAGATTATCTTCATTTAAAGGGGAAACATTGTGAAAAATTGACCGTTTAATTGCCGTGTTACAAATATGTTGTTTTTTTTCGGGTAATCTGGCTCTTAAACTGCCATGATGGCCAGTCAGGGCATATACAGTCAAACCTCAGTTTCCGAATGTCTCGGTTCTCGACCAATTCGGTTTTCGACCAAAAATTTCGAGTTTTTTATGCCTCGGATGACGAACAAATTTCGGTTCTCGAACGAACTGAGCGCACTTGAATGCACCATTTGACTCCTCTCGCCTTCCTTACTCGAGGAAGTGACGCTTCCTCGTGTTGGTCACTTCCTCGTGTTGCTTTCCATTGTGAGCAGACGTGTTCAATAAACATTTTTATTTTAAAAAGAGCAACAATTTCAGTTTTTCGAACAGCCTTCTGGAACGGATTATGGATGGATTCGCTTCACGCCCCCCACGGGCCTGGAGTGACCACTGGAATACGTAAAGAGCAGGCGCCGTGTGTATATCACGAGCGTTGCTCTTGAGTGACAGTGACACCACCCAGTCACATTGCATTAAATCCAAAACAAGACCTTGACATGTGCGAAGCATGGCCGCTTTGTTTTGCTTTTGTGATGTCGTGCGTCAGCAGCCACCCCCCCCCCCCCCCCCCGCCACCTCGCAGCGGGGTCTTGGATGAAAGCGCCTTATGTCACCCGATAATTTCATCTTCACGCCTGCGTCTGTCCTGCCTCTGCTTTGATACGAGGTCTGTGCTGCTCGCTAGCGTCTACAAACGCCGTTATTGTTGTTTCTGCTTGCTGTCAAAACGGGAGAAGACCACATCAAAGACGCGCACCAGTGGCCGAGATCTGTTGCGAAAAATGTTTCTCTTGTTTGTTTATATCGCCATTAGTTTCAAATTTGCTCGCAGGATTTTAAGCTTTTCCTTTCAGGAGGGTTTTTGTTTTGTTTTTTGCCAAATGTCTTTCATTTTTAATTTCGACCATGTATACAAGATGCCCACACAGATAGTGTATTTGTTATCCTATTTGATGTTGCCAAATACTGTGTTTAAAAAAAAAAGAGAAAAAATAAAGAAGCTCAATCAATAATTTAAGTTGGAACGGCTTTAAAACTATCAGCAAAACAGAGCAATTTGCCAGAGGAATGACACATGAATGTAAACTCCAAATTCCTTTTTTTTTGCGTGTCCTGAATGTGATTTTTGTACTACAGTCAAACCTCGGTTTTCGAACGTCTCGGTTCTCGACCAATTCGGTTTTCGACCAAAAATTGTGAGTTTTTAATGACTCGGATGACGAACAAATTTCGGTTCTCGAACAAACTTAGCGCACTTGAATGCACCATTTGACTCCTCCCGCTTTCCTTACACGAGGAAGTGACGCTTCCTCGGGTAGACGAGGAAGTGAGGCTTCCTTGTGTTGCTTTCCATTGTGAGCAGACGTGTTCAATAAACTTTTTTTTTTTTAAAGAGCGTGGTTTCGGTTTTCGAACAATTTCGGTTTTCGAACGGATTATGGACGAAAACCGAGGTTTGACTGTATTTGGTTTAATTTGCATGGTTACCGATTGACAACGCAAAATGTGGCATTTCTCCAATTACGATTTCTTATTGTTACGTGTGTGCACAGCCCCTAACCAGTTTCAACAATTTTTTTTTTTTTAAACACTGCATGACAGGTACTATAAATGACTTCCTGTGACTCGGTTAAATCTTAACCAAAATAAACACCATGATGAGATGCAGAGGCCGGAGGAGGATTTTTTTGGGGAGGAAACCAGTTTGTTACTCAATTACTTTGAAAGGTTAAGTGTGAAGTGTGTGTATGCATCACACATCACTTACAGCTGTCTTTTTTTTTGTTTGTTTCCCCCCCAGAGACACAAAAGAATTGGCAACATTGGTCATTCTATTGCAAATCAAACATGCGGGGGGGGGGGGCAAAAAAAGGAAAAAATATTTCCCACAGTTTAGTATGAGAACTGTTTCTTAGCATTGTTTATGGAAACATTGTAATTATTTAATTTTTTTTGCGTGTCTAGTTGAATGAACTCCGATGATTTTTTTTTTTTGTATTCCTAATAACCCTTTTCCTGAAAAGTGAGTCGGTGTGTCTCGTCCTGGCTTTCATTGAAGCTGTTAAGCCTTTGAAGTGGAAGTGGCAAGAGTTATTATGTCACCGTGTAATCACGCCTGCGTATCAGTTATATACTCTGCTGTCATGCTTGGCTGCAACGTACAGGTATAAATACATTACACATTAAGATAGACACTGACCAGGAGAGTCGTCTTCCGAACAGGGCTAAATGTTTTTTTTTTGGGGGTGGGGGATGAGGAGACAGTTTGGCCCACCTGCTCTTGTGTTGTGCAAGAACATGAAAATAGATATCAGCTCCGTCCGCAACTGAATCCTTCATTATCACAAGGACAATTTAATTGTTCATTGGGCTTAGAACTGTTTGTGCAAAGCGCCCATCTCGTAACAATTTTTTTTTTTTTAAATGCAGCTTTTGTTATACATTTTGAAACGATTGACCGTAGTAGGCTTCTGTTCTGCTGTGCCGTAGCGCCTCGATCGGCGGATCATAAGAAGAGCTTGGAGATGTGGGCGTGGACAATTTGGGAGTCTAAACTTTATGCCTGCTCAGTCTAAAAATCGAAAATGGCCACACAGTTGACTGTTGGTCTACTCAAAAAAAGATTACAATCAAACCTCATTTTTCGTCCATAATCCGTTCCAGAAGGCTGTTCAAAAACCGAAATTGTCCGAAAACCGAAACCACGCTCTTTTTACAATAAAAATGTTTACTGAACACGTCTGCTCACAATGGAAAGCAACACGAGGAAGCATCACTTCCTCGTGTAAGGAAGGCGAGAGGAGTCAAATGGTGCATTCAAGTGCGCTCAGTTTGTCCGAGAACCGAAATTTGTTCGTCATCCGAGGCATAAAAAAAATCTAAATTTTTGGTCGAAAACCAAATTAGATGAGAACCGAGACATCCGAAAACCGAGGTTTGACTGTAATTCCATTCATAAATACGTTAACAGTGAACATAAAAAATTCCGTGTCCTTGTATTCTATTTTTGATTAGGCTATTTCCTACCACATGTCACAATTGAAGGAAATGACAGAAACTGCTTTGATTGGCCATGAGTGCAATCGGCTGTGCCCACTTCCACAGCGGCGCCGACTGCCCTCTCTTCGATCCGCGAGTCTGCGTTGAAGTCAAAATGTAACACCGACTAGCTTCATGCTACCATAGAGTATAAACGAAAATACAAAAGAGGTAACTTATGGTCATTATAAACCAACACATCTTTTTTTTTTTACCTTAACACAGAGATCAACACTAGAGAATCACTGTAAATTATGTTAAAATGGATCGTATCTGTCTGTTATGGGAGAGAGGCCAAATTAGATAGTGAGAACACCAAATTTAAGATTTAATGTGCCCCCATTCGCAGCAGCGAATTTGTAACCCTACCAAGTCATGTGACACCGGAGAGGATAAACGCCTAATTAGGATCCATTTGGATATTTTCGCTGTTTAGTTAACTCCTTCACTCCCAAAGACGTTTTTAAACGTCTTTTCAGACTTGGTCCAGAATTGGCTGATACTGAATGAGTTAATAGCTGCTTGTTGAGTTATTTTGGACAATAAATTTACACTGTTCCACGAGCTGTATAGCGGACTACGTTCGATTGTTGAAAAGCCACGGAAAAAATAAAATAAAATACACAACTTTGACGGATTGTCCCCATTTTGGTGAGTATACGATCGCTACTTTTTTTTTAACTGCAATATCGTTCTGGATAGACGAGATAGATGCATGGAACAAACTAGTGCTCCTTACAGCGACCGTAAAGACAGTACGTTCCAACTACAAACCTCTTCGGGAACGGACAAAAGGGTACGTTTTCCAAATTTCCTTTTCAATTTATTTATTTTTTTTTTTTTAAATAAGCTTCACATACAGACCACACTGTTCACATGAACCTGCAAAAACAAACATTGATATACGGCGATGTCAGGCCGGCAGTTGCCATGCCAGCACAAACACACAGCATCCTTGAGTTGTACCGCCACGGTGACTCACTGTGCTCGTACGTGCCCAGAAGACTGCAGCACACGCCTCCGACTGTTTTTTATTCCGTTTTAACGTGGAAACCAAAAATGCGGACATTTTCAATTTATTTATTTTTTGCCTCTAAAAAGCAGTTGTCATTTGAATCATAAATACCAACAATGATTCTATTGCCCCTGCTATTTGCCAACAGCAAAAAATAAATAAAAATAAGCAGCGCCGCATTGAGTTTTGTCGAATGTACAGATTAACGTGGATTAAGAGCATTATCGTGGGATTCGGGAAACTGAGTGAAAGGCTAATCCAAGCCAAAAAAAGTACCACACCAATAACAAGCATGTGAAAAGTGGCTCAACTTCTTTTTTTTTTTCTTTGTGTTTCTTGAAAGGCTTCACGGACAGACAACGTTCACGTGAACCTGCAAAAATTAACGATACGATGCCTGGCCAGCAGTTGCCATGGCAGCACCTAACACAACATCCTCGTGTTCGACTAGTGTGACATACTGCAATTGCACCGGCCGAAATTGAACACATAAATCCTTTCGAATATTTTTTTCGCCTCTAAAATGGATTTATCATTCGAACCGTATACTGAAATAAGACCCCCCCAAATAAATAAATACCAAGAATTAGAAACTAAGGAAAACTACATGGCATTTTTATAATCGCATGGAATTTGTCCATCAATGACATGACGAGCTAAATCCAAAGCCACTTTCAAGAGACTGCCAGAGTCGGGCAACCGGATTGCGTGAAACCATCCGTCCATACATACATTTTTCTAATGCGCTTAGCCTCACAAGGGAGCCTCACCCAGCTGTCTTCGTCCAGTAGTAAGCCCTGAACGGGTTGCTCGCCAATCGCAGGACAAACCGCTGTGTGCAAATTGCACACAGCAAGGCTGGAGCCGGAATCAAACCCTGCACCTCTGCACTGTGAGGCGGACGTGCTAACCGGTCACCCACCGTACCGCCCACTGTGTGAAACATGCAACATATAAATTTGTCACGCAGAAACACCCACAAGGTAAGCAGAGCTGCATTGAGTTCTGTTGGCTAAACAAATGAGCATCAATGTCTGATCATAAACCGATTTGATGTCTTGCTTTTAATGGAGGATTGATTTTTTTTTTTTGTAAATAAGCAAATAAAAATATGTCCAAAGAATCTCTGTGACTATCAATTTGAAATGTTTGGTTGTTTTACAACTGAAGTCCATACTTATGTTCCTGCGAGTGGAGTTTGCAGTGGTTTCAAATTGCCTGCCAAACTGCACCTCACAGTTCACTGACCAGAAGCACATTCTTGCGAGGGTTAGCAAGGCTTTAATGTCGTTTCCGTAAGCTGCGGCATTGCATTCCGACTTTTTTTTTTTTTTTTTTTACATGTTACCGCCGTCCGACCGGTGGATCACAGCATGTTTTATTCACGCATATGCAAAAGAGAAGAGCTAGTATTCGTGTGTATCTTATTATAAATGTAACAAGGAGTCAAGCACATAGTGTTACTGATTAGCGGCTGGGCAATGTTGGAGCACACAGCTGTGGGTACGAAACAACGACTCACACACACACACACATACACACACACACACCGCTTGCACTCATAGCCGGCAGGCTGATTGTCGATCGCGAGGAGAAGCTTGAGCGTCTCACTGGACACTGCAGCGCTGGGCTCATGTGAAAAAGAATTGCCGCAGGGTGGATGATGAGAACAAGCGCTGAACACATGAAATAAGGTGATAGGCAAACCGCACCGCGATCGAAGTGACCTCGAGAATGAAAACAAAAGATTTATTTTCCTCTAACTCTTGTTTTTGTCATGTGGGAGGAAGCTATAGAGCAGACTGGCGTACACACCCACACACACAAGATCTCGAGTCAAGATTCGAACTCGGGACCTATTGACTTGTGAGGCACACATGCAAACATCCTCTGTGTTGTCTTAAATTGAGTACAGTGAAACTCCTCTACAACGAAATCTACATGGGTGAAAATACCCCCTGGTGTGAAAAAATCTTCATGCATTAACACCATTCCCACTTTCCTGTTTCAAATTTGCTACAGTGGAAAAACCCCCTGTTGTGAAAAATGTCTTGCTGCAAACATGATTTCGTTGTAGAGGAGTTTCACTGTATATGGAAAAATAAAACTTTTATTCATTTTTTTTCCCCTTCAGTAGGTACTTTGGATTTATGCAAATTCAACCCAATAGGCCTGAGAATGATTGATTGAGATTTTGGGACGACAAGGTGAATTGTGGAGTATTACCCGCAATGGCGACAAAATTGAGCGAGATATTCTCCAAACATGACGTCATTTAAGGGAACATGAAAATGTCGGGGGCGGCACTGTGATCGACTGGTGCAGAGGAGCAGGGTTTGATTCCGGGTCCGTGCCTACGTGGCTTTTCACCGGGTATTCCGGTTTCCTCCCACATTCCAAAAACATGCATGGCAGGTTAATGGAACACTCTCAATTGTCACTAGGTGTGATTGTGACCGTAAATTTTTGTTTATCTTTGTGTGCCCTGTGATTGGCTGGCAACCAGTTTAGGGGTGTGCCCCGCCTACTGGCTGAAGACAGCTTGGATCGGCTCCAGCCAGCCCTCGACCCTCGTGAGGATGATACAATCACTGTACAGGAAGTTAATAAAAGAGACAATGATGCTAATTTTTTAAGTAAGTTATCAAAACAGGTATTAATAAAAATGGCAGTAAAAACTCATTTTATATCAATAATTGTTTCCCCCACAGTCTTGTTTTTCTACAGAAGTATCTGTACTTTAAGAGAAGTGCAGATACTTGTGTAGAAGTACAGACTACATGGTGTGAGAATTTGTGCCACTAGTGGAATGGACTTTGCTTGATGGTTAAATTTATTTTTGTTATTTTATTGAAGAACCTCCGATCTCATATTCATTAAAATAATTAATAATTAAAATAATTACCGTGTGCAGGTTTTTTTTTTTTTTTTTTTGTGGATGGCTGTTGATGAGAACCTCATCAGCTAAGTAAATAAATAAAGAATGCAGGCGCTATTTCTAGCTGGTTGTTTTTGTTTTTTTTATTTTTATTATCAGGTTTTTTCGTTTTTTTTGTGCAAAAAGTGACAGTCACACAATAAATATACAGTACGTAAAAATAGAGCTGATTGCAAAGGAACATTCAAGTGTGGTTATTAGAAAACAAAGATGTAAACAACATTACTGTCCACTGCTGCGGCTCCTTTTTCAGAGTCTCTGATGACGTCAACGAACACATTTCGGATTTTTTAATTCTTTTTTTTTTTACGTCTGATGAAAAGTCACACGGTTGGACAGAAGAAGGGAACATTCTTTCAATCTGTCGTGGGTTATGGGGGGGGCAGTTCTTCGGAATCCGCTCCGGATCCAAGGGCGACGGTTGTGCGTCGGCGCCTGAACGTGCGCGCGGACAAAGCGGCTCGAAAAAGCCTCAAAAGTGGCTGCTTTTTATTCTCCTCCCCGCTTCTCTCTCTTTAAATGTTTTTTTTTCTTCCAACAAGTCCTCTTAACTGATCACGCATCTTTCTTTATCTTTCGCCTGCCCTCCGCCGACCGCTTTCTCTTTAATGTACATGAGGTCGCTGTGCACGCTGGGTCTGCGCGCGTACGGCGTCACCATGCCGTACGCCTCCCCGACGTCTTTCACTTTCTTGTTCTTCATGGACTTTCTGTGCAGCATGTCGCAATATTGCACGGACACCTTCCTGTGCAAATCGGGACTCATCTCGTGGGGCAGCTTGGCGAGGGTGAATAGCGTCTGGAACATCCGGTCTACGTTCTCGTTGCGCTTGGCGGAGATCTCGAAGTAGGCGCACTTGTTCTCGTCGCCGTCCACCAGTTGCTCGATTTCGGCGCGTTGCACCTCGCGGTAAAACTCGCGGTCGCCCTTGTTGCCGCATATGACCAGTGGCACGTCGAGGTTCTCTTTCATTTTGTTTTTGAGGCACGATTTGGTCTCGTAGATTTGACGTTTGAGGCGCTGCACCTCGTGGAAGGAGTCTCTGTTGTCCAGGCTGAAAACCAGGATGAACACATCACCTGTGAAAGGAAAGAGAGAACTAAGTTCGGTTGTTTCGCACATTTTTTTTTTTTTTTGTATTTAAAATTTTTTTGAATGACAGTACGAAATAGTGCGTGCGTAAAATGACGCGCAAGTACCTGTCAGGATGGAGAGCCTCCGCATGGCGGGAAACGGATGGTTGCCAGATGTATCCAGGATGTCAAGCTGATAAACGTCCCCCTTGATGCTGTACAGTTTCCGGTGAAAGTCCTCTATCGTCGGCGTGTACTGCTCGTCGAACCTCCCGTTTAAGAAGCGGGACACGATAGCCGTTTTCCCGACTTTCGTGGAGCCCAGAATCACCATCCGATAACAGTTCTTGGCCGGGATGTCAAAGTCGCTCTCCGAGGGGGACATTTTTTTAATCATGGCGTCCTCCGGGCTGTGAGTTGCGAGAGTTGCGAGAGGAGACTTTGCCTAGAATTCTCAAAGGTTGTGCGCCTTTCTGTCGGCCAGGATGAAACTCGGAGCGGTATTTATCTGCGCGGGTGGACCCCGCCCCCCCCCCCCCCCCCCCCGGCGACGTCACGACTCGCTGACAGGGTGGTCCGTAGAGCGCAGTAAAAAACGCGGAGCAAACTCCCACTGGTGCGTCAGTCTTCCAATTCTCTAAAAGTCACTGCCATAAAATCTTTCGAATCTGAGAAAGACACCGAAGTGGACGGAGGGTTCTTTGCTGTATAAATAAAAATATTGAAGAACCCTGATAGTTAAGTTCCATGTTCGGTCTTCAGGACAATTTAGTGCACTAGGAGAATGAATAAGACACACAAAAGTGACTTCCACAACTGCCAAGCGTCACAAAAAGTACTACCTTATAAAAAATACCACCATCGTGACCCCATATATAAATACTGTACTGTACAGTAGTATAGTAGGTCTAAGTGTTCATAAAATTGAGGTTGTATTCCAAAGAAGTGCACACACAATTGAACTAAAATCAAACTCAAATGCTTGCAAAACTACACTTCTTAAAGATTAAATGCAAATACAGTCAAACCTCGGTTTTCGAACGTCTCGGTTCTCAACCAATTCGGTTTTCGACCAAAAATTTCAATTCTTTTATGCCTCGGATGACGAACAAATTTCGGTTCTCGCACAAACTGAGCGCACTTGAATGCACCATTTGACTCCTCTCGCCTTCCTTACACGAGGAAGTGACGCTTCCTCGGGTTGCTTTCCATTGTGAGCAAACATGTTCAGTAAACATTTTTATTTGAAAAAGCGTGGTTTCGGTTTTCGAACAGCCTTCTGGAACGGATTATGGATGAAAACCGAGGTTTGACTGTGTACTGGACTTAAAAAGTTAAATACAACTGAATTGTAATGAGACAGTTATACTTTTGTGTACTACTACGCAGCGCTTGCATGACACCAGTGGCGCACGTTATGCGCTAGATGTTAGCAAGTAAAATTGTAGAATGTCACTAGTTGTGCTCGGAGCGCGGAGTTGACAACACATGCTAGCTACCAAGAAAGTTCAAGTCACACGTAAGAGTAAATGCTGCAGAGTGTAAATGATTTCAAAACCAGGGTAAAAATCCGCCTCGCCATACCTATGATTAAGGTCTTTTAAAGTATTTCGATATTTTTTGCAAATTCAAAAATCTTGTTCTTGCAACATCGGTAGTTTTGTTTTTGTAAACTATTTTTTATTTCTTTACTTTGCTTTGACATTTCTCAAATTCTTCTATTTGTGGGGTTTGTTTCTTTTTTAGATGTCTTGAATCCGTGATGCCCGTAATAAGACCAGAAAATTTATGCTCCAGCCCTGCTCACTTGCAACATAGAATTTTGCCCAGAGAGTGAAAAATAGGTTAGAGAAAAAAAACAAAGTAAAAAGCTGGAGCCCCTACTGTGTGTGTCAATGACATTTTTTTGTCCAATCACATTTGCTGACGTTTTTGGACCCACAGAGCAATCCAACTGTGTTTTTTTTTTTTTTGTAATGAGGTTGAGATTTCAAAGCTTCCACACAAAACTCAGTTCAGCTCGTTTTGGACCTTGCTTTGTGCAAGTGTGAAATTACTTTTTTGTGCGGCGCTTGATGATATGCAAATAATCGCTGCAGTTATCAGAATGGCCGAATAGGGGCGCTAAAAGCACAATGTTAGGCAGTAGTGTGCGGCTATTGCAAACCACTTGAAAAATGGCTGAAATTAGAGGAGATAAAATCGGTTTAGACGTGTACCTTTTGAAAATAAATCATGTCCAAGTGCAGTACGTGCTGTGGGTCATATAAGATGTGTGATTTTGCTTCCATTTGCACAGCAAAAATTAATATTTTTTATTATAGCTTTTATATGATCTATTTTTGTTTTATTTTTTTAACTGAAGAAAAAAACTTGCAGCCTCACATTGCAGCAAGAACAACACTGGTCAACACATTTTTACATTAAAAAAATCCTCTAGTAGGCTACGTCAGATAAATTATATATATGTATATATGTATATAATAGGCGGCCCGGTAGCCCAGTGGTTAGCACGTCGGCTTCACAGTGCAGAGGTACCGGGTTCGATCCCAGCTCCGGCCTCCCTGTGTGGAGTTTGCATGTTCTCCCCGGGCCTGCGTGGGTTTTCTCCGGGTGCTCCGGTTTCCTCCCACATTCCAAAAACATGCATGACAGGCTGATTGATCACTCTAAATTGTCCCTAGGTGTGAGTGTGAGCGTGGATGGTTGTTCGTCTCTGTGTGCCCTGCGATTGGCTGGCAACCAATTCAGGGTGTCCCCCGCCTACTGCCCGAAGACTGCTGGGATAGGCTCCAGCACCCCCCGCGACCCTAGTGAGGATGAAGCGGTTCGGAAAATGAATGAATGAATGAATGTATATAATAGGGTGGCATGGTAGATTATAATAAATAATAATAATAGGGTGCCATGGTAGATAATATATATATATATATATATATATATATATATATATATATACACACACACACACACACACACACACACACACACACGCACCCTAATTTAAGTCAATGGGGGGGGAAGACAACCTGCATGAAACCGAATGTATATGCATTATTATCACCGTTTACTTTTTGGATGTCTATGCCAGTAAGAACACACACGCACGCACATCAGATACAAGCATTAAATGTAACTTGGGTACTTGGCCCAGGGGCCTGCATCGTAAATCCAGCCTTTTGTCTTAGTTCTAAAAGACGGTAAAGACGCTGAAGGCTGCGTTACGATGCAAATGATGTCATAAGTCATAAGTCGACCGGCAGAGACGCCAACTCTTTCAAGATGGAGATCAGCTGATTTTAAGTCTGCATTTATTAGTTTAAAAAAAAAAAAATTGTCACAAGATTGCCTCATAAAAGCCAACGACAGAAAGGCAGTAGAAAGTAGAAAGTACAAAACACTGTCAACCAAAATAAACCATTTCGAAATGTTAACATTCACGTAACCTATTCCCTGTACAGATAAATTGAAATCTGTTCAGTGGCGGGGGGAGTAAAATAAAACGATGAGATGATCCTGATGAACCCCCAAATAAAGATGAAGCTGTTCTAGTCGCCTTTTCTTGACTATTTTAGTCACATGTCATAGAGCGGGGGTGCCCAAGTACGATCCTCGAGATGTTCCCCTCCTCCAACACACCTGATTAAAGTCATCGGGTTCATGATCAGGCTTCTGATGATTTGAATCAGGTGTGTTGGAGGAGCGAAACCTCGAAAACAAACAGGATAGGGACTCTCGAGGACCGGACTCGGGCACCCCTGTTCTAGTCCAAATCATTGTCCACAGAGAGCTTGCACAGAATTAGAAGGACGACATTGCTCAAAGATAACGTCAAGGAGAAGAGTACAAATTTTCAGGTCATTAAAATGCACCACGGACTCGACATCACTCGATCTTGATGACAAGAAGGAAATGAGATTTATACGACTTGCGGGTCAGGGCGTGCGCATTGTGACCGAGTGGACATGGTGACCTTTTTGTCAAGCACCGATCGCTAAGACAGATGCTCCTCACTCCCTTTTCTCTCCGTTCTTTAAGCGGGATCGCCCTGCCCCACACCTCCCAAGTTCTGCGTGACCAGCAAGCGTATTGGATTGTCCAGGCCGATGATTTAAAGTACGGCCCTGAAAAAGGATCAAACTAACAAAAACGAACCAATTGGTAGATAATAACAACAATCAATCAATACATACAAAAAAACACTAATTTTTTTTGTTGACTGTAAAAATCAATGAAAGTTCACCCATCTCGCGGAATTTAGTTCCGCCATTCATAAACGCGATTTTATAAATACAGGAAAAGAGAAACCAGTCATTTCATTTATTACATAAACATGTCCAATCAACATCATCGTCATTACCTTCGCCAGTCTTGAAAGAATATTTTCACGCGCGCCAACGAAACTGACGCCAAGGGGTCAAGAAAATGAGCTTCTTCTGAGAATCTTACAGGCACCACAAGCTCGTGAGAGATTTAATACTGTGGAAATATGGCCGAAATAAAACGGTCATTAAGCAGCAACTGATTACTGATTATTTTAAATTGGGCAATTGGAAAGCAAAAAAAAAAAAAAAAAAAATGTGGCCGCAACAGCAATAATTGTCTTCAGTCAAATTTCTTAAATAATGAAAAAAAAAAACGACATAAAAATTATTTTGTCCTCATACAAATTATTTTAATTGCTCTTTTTGTATTTTGTATTTTGCTTCAACTTAATTATGTTGTGCTACCGTAATTGCTTCCTGCATTCTTGACATGTAATTACGGTTTGAAATTGCACCACAAAAGATATTTGATCCAAAAAATGAGATCTACGATTTGGAGGGAAAAACAATAAAAAAAAAAAATAGGGACACAACATTGCGCAACTGTCAACGGACACCAGAGCGTAACACCGGAATTGTCTTGACAATCGCTCGTGCCATGTCCCGGTCCTCAGGCTCAGGTGAGAATCCTCCCACAACCCCAACAGGATGCGATTATTCATGTTTGCGCGTCCTCTGCTGATAGATTTGCTCAATGAAACCTCTGCAAATACAGCAGAACAAACATATATTACGGGACAATAAATCTGAACGCCGTACCACCCTGTACCAGGATCCTGCGCATGTTCCATCAACCGTGAGTTGACTATACGTGTGTACACTATGTGACGCGGGGACCGATATAAGATGGCTTCCGTTTCACGCAGCTGTGCAGTCAAAGATTTCGGGTCACATACGAAATCGTTGATCGAGAGGGGTGTGATTATGAGCGACGCTCGGTGCGCTGTCAAAGACTTTGATCCATCGACGGCGCCGCATCATACTGCCAGTGACTTGGGAGCCATCTGTGTTGCCTTATTCTTGCCAGAGTGCGCGGCGCTGATTGTAGAAACGGCAACAATGTTTTGTTTCGGTTGTTTTTGCAAAGGTCTGAGCGCCATTGATCGCGAAGTAAGGGACACGGAAACCGCCGATCACGTGAATTTGAGCATTTCCTTCCATTGGAGTCGAAGTCGGTCAAAGGTCCCGTTATCGTATTTCTCTGAAAGCTTTATCCAAAGTGATGATAATACTGTTCTCGACTTTTGAGATTAAATTTTTCTCCTCTCAGATACGCTCACAAATCAGTCAGCTGACAGTGGGAAACGTTAAACCCGTTCGCTATTTATGAGCGGAAAACTTTATGGATAGAAACGGGAATCAAGAGGGGGTCAGTTTTGAGAACTCGGTCCTTTCAATCCTCGGAATTGTTTGTTTCCTTGCCTGACGAGTCTTATGAATTGATTGAAATTGATTCCTCTTCGACAAAGAAAACGAACTTTGACCAGGGCTCGGTTGAGGTCGCTTAAAGTTCTCGTTCGGCGATTAGGCTCATGTCAGGCGAGAATGACGTAAAAGTCATAACAACGGACGAATATAGCAGAGAGTCGTTTCTTCAGTGACTCTGACAAAGATCGGAACAAATACAAGTGGTACCGCTACTTACGAAATGAATTGGTTCGGAAAGAAATTTTCTTAACGAGAATATAGAGGCGCGTTTTCCATGTAAATGCCCTAATCCGTTCCAAGCCCCGCAAAAATGTTATCTAAAGCATAAAAATGCATCAAATTATGTAACAAATACATGTTACAATTCGACTATTGTGCAATAAATGAGAGTTGTGCATAATGTAAAAAAAACAAAGAATAGAGCAGCTCGAAGTATGTTGCGTTCAGGAGACTCGGAACTGCAAGGAGCAGGCCATACTATATTTTTACCTTTCGTATCTTGACATTTCTTTCATAACAAGAGGCAATATTTTCCTGTTGAGACGTTTCATAACTTGAAAATTTCGTATTGAGACGTTCGTAAGTAGAGGTACCGCCGTACTGTACGCGGGATCATGGCTCGGTTTGGTTTATTTGCATCGCTTTGAAGCACGGATAACTCAGCATGCGTAATGATCTTTTGCAACCACGAATGGTTGAATGGATGACACTGTCACTTCAATGTGTCGCATACACAGGGCCCAAACAAGCTTTTCGAAAGGAACCGGACTTGTCCCCGGTTAAACAAGGCCACCCTGAAATACAGAATAGGCCGGCTGTTCCCGTTGTTACGTCGTAGCCTAAATAAGCCTATTGAAGGACTTGAAACAATTTCACAAGGTAACAAATGTTCCAGTTTTGACAATGATGCACAGATCGGGTCTGTTTGGTCCATATTTTTGGTGATATAAGAGATCACAAATCCGAACCAGACCAGTTTTCTGCACCAACCCGTTGAGGGATTAATTGAAAGGGTAATAACTTGGCACCTCGCTGTGCGGCATTGACATCACGCTGTGATTATTTTCAGATGAACTCAACTGTACCACTTGGTGGAAATGTGAAAGGGGCCCCACTCGGGTTGCGTTGAAAACTTCTGGGAACGCTCAAAGCATTCCAGTTGCATCTAAAACACACAAACATAGCTGACGACCGTGGTCATCTGAGGTTTGTTTGCTCAAAAAAAAAAAAAGCCAAATAATTTTTGGGAAACCGTCAATGGCGTCATCATGCAGGGAGGGTAGAGTCATAAAAAAAAGGGACGTTTGAGACACTGTGACAGAGGAGTTGATTGTCCTGCGCATTTCAAATCAGAGGGTTAAATTGGAATTTTTGCCCACCAAGTTTGTCTTTGCATGCAAAAATAAATTATTTTGCCTGCAAAAGTGCCAAAGATGTATTTTTCCCTCCATATTATTCCAAATAAAACTAGTGGCATTGATTTTGGTGGGTCTTTTTTTTTATGGCGAAGATTCATTTGCCATAATACTGCTGACTGTAATTCCTAAGATGATTTGTCAAATCTCTCCCAGTCTCTCAATCAGAAAGGGAGTCAGAAGTGACAAATTTGTTCGCATGAATGTGATAAGACCTTGGCAGAGCAGCCATTGTGAAGCATTGGCATGCTGCGTACAGTCGTCCTCTCTGACATGGCACCAGGTGTCACATCCAAGCTCTCGGAACATATGAGCCACATCAACCACAGCCTCCGACCAGGAAAATTCAAGGTCTGGTGGGCGTTATCAGCTCCACTTGCATCAACGGCTGATGCGGCGACTGAAGATGTGTGACGTCACCCTATGACAGCCTTGAAGCGGGATGCAAATGCCAACAATTTCATCAGGAGGCGGCAGCGCCTCTCGTGCTGCTTGAACAAAACGGCACCGCCGGGGAAGAAGTGGCCTCCACTGATATCCATCAATGGAGGCCCACAATCCGGCGAGGGTGACGCTCGTGTTCAAGTGGAGAGACTCATCTCACGTCATTCAGGTTACAGCCTGCATAACATGAAAGTGGAATGCAAGCCAAGTAGTCGTCGTGGCAGAATTGACGAAGGTGCCCACGTATGCAGTGGAGGTCAGCTGCCAGGTCTACGGATCACAGTCTCCAAAATTAAGGAGGAAACAAGAGATCTGGCAAAGGATGCGGAACAAGGGGAGATTTGGGCCCTACGGTGACCACCTTCCAGTCAATCCAATGGCGCTGCCAGCGGTTGGTGCAGGCAGAAACGCCTTGCGGATCATCCGTGCTCTCATCTCGGTCTAAACCATGATGTTAAAATTTGATATGGATTCACCTTTAATCTTGACAGAGCAGTATCTGTGCATTATCGTCGGAAATCTACAATAGGCAACGGATATAAATGTACCGTATTTTCCGCACTATAAGGCGCTTTGGAGTATAAGGCGCAACTTCAATGAATGGCCTCTTTGAAAACTGTTTTCATATACAGTCAAACCTCAGTTTTCGAACGTCTCTGTTCTCGTCCAAATCAGTTTTCGACCAAAAATTTCGAGTTTTTTATGCCTCGGATGACGACCGAATTTTGGTTCTCGAAAAAACTGAGCGCACTTGAATGGGTCACTTGACTCCTCGTCTCGGGTAGACGAGGAAGTGACGCTTCCTCGTGGAGCGTTCCATTGTAAACAGACGTGTTCAATAAAGATTTTTTTTTTAAAAGAGTGTGGTTTCGGTTTTCGAACAAATCGGTTTTCGAACAGCCTTCTGGAACGGATTATGGTCGAAAACCGAGGTATGACTGTATAGGGCGCACCGCATTATAAGGCGTATGGAATAGAAGCTACAACAGAAGCTGAAGTTGCATTCTGCATCCACTAGATGGAGCCACGCTAAAGGGAATACAATACAATACAGATTTATTAAGATAGCGCTTTCACAAGCGCTGCAGGTGTAACAAAGCGCTTGACAGAGCATTTAAAATACTACGTCTAAAATCTGAATATTGATCCACATACAAGCTGCAATGGATTTTGAGAAAATTGAATGCTTTTAGGCGCGCCTTATAGTGCGGAAAATACGGTAGCTTGCATCTCGTCTTTGCAAAATAACTCATATTCTCTGGTTTGAAGATTGAATATTTCATATATTCAATTGAGTACATGGGTTGAAAAGGAATTAAAAAGCACTGCATGCACTACGTCCCGACTTCAGTGGAAATGCGGTTTATATAAGTACACTACGTGAGTTCAGTCTTACGCAGGACTTACCCCTCAAAGTGTATTGCTATCTTGTAGACCAACGCTACAATTGCAGTCAACACAAGACCCACCGGACTCGCACCTCTGGTGACACACAAAGGGAAAACAAACCATCGAGAAAATAAGTCCTGCGTCTTGTTTGTTCAGTACGTCTTGCAGTCAACAACACACATGCATCTTGAAGTTATGGGGCATCTATGAGAGGGGAAAAATCCATTTCAGTTTCATGCTCAGACAGACGATGGTCTTCCAAAGAGATGGATTCATTTTTGTACCAAATTTGATTCGGGGCCGTAACACATACACCGAATGCCAATAATATGTGTATTGTGCAGTGTATGTGTTTCATCTGCAGCTGTCACCAGACATCATTTCAGACGGATATTTGTATTTTGGAGCCAACTTTAGCTGAATATAAATTGATGCTACCGGACAGGAAAGGCTGTGACGTCGACTGATAGAACATTTATTTCCAACCACGCATCCGTCTGAAATGATGTCTGGTGACAGCTGCAGATGAAACACATACAATGCACAATACACTGACCTACATACTCCTGCTCAGAAAGTGACCCACTGACACACTTCGCACTATTTTTTTTTTCGTTTTTAGTCAGGAAGAATAATAAAAAAAAATTTAAAAAAACATAACTCACTAAGTTTTGAAAAGCAAAATGCAAGTACAGAAGGGCACGAGGTCAATGAAAAATAAGACGACAAAACTGAGTGGAACAGGAAGCGCCTTCATGTCTCAAGTACAACATATTTTTGCATTCAACCCAAAAAAATAATGAAATAATAGTCTGACTTTTTAGTCACAACAACCAATCGGCCGTGACCAATTTGTTTGTACTTCACGACGTGAAGAGAAGGCAATGTCCATGAACGCCATAACATGGCGGTGAGACATTATGCTGAATTGTTGATGAAGCTTATAAAACTGACCCAGTTCGCCAGACAGTGATGGTGACACACGGATGACTCCGTGACTCGATCATGCTGTGACCTTATTTTTTGCCGTTGTTTACTAATTGCGGGCTCATTCACTCCGTTAATGAGCCACTTGGTCATTTTACCTCACAAGCATCAATTGCCAAAATGCACAGATTTGATTAGCTGACAATTTCATCAACCCTTTCGACATCCGGATAAAACAATTCAATCATGCTTAAATAATTCCGAATATGCGAAAACATATTTTTGTTGCTTTTATAATCGTCACAGCGATCGAGTGGTTAGCGCGTCCGCCTCGCAGTGCAGAGGCGGAAGGTTCGATTCCGGCTCTCTGGCCTTCTTGCGTGGAATTTGCATATTCTCCCAGTGCCGGTGCGGGTTTTCCGGTTTCATCCCACATTCCAAAAACATGCATGGCAGGTTAATGGAAGGTTCAAACGGATTAGAAAATTGATGGAAACATTGGCGATGATGAGGAGTTTACATTCACTTGCAAATGTGCAGTTAATATATTTATATATATATATAAATTATATTTATATATATAATATATAGATATAAATTATATTTATATCTATATTATATATATATATATATATATATATAAATTATATTTCTATATATAAATTATATATATATATATATAAATTATATACATATATATAAATTCTATATATAAATTATATATATATATATATATATATATATATATATATAAAACACAGAGGGAGAACATGAAATTAAAGAGCAAAGTTGTGTCAGGTTATTTGGGAAAACAAGCTGCAGCTCACATCGCAAATGCTCATACCATCTGGAGTGTCAATTTACGATGCCATGATTTGATTTATTCATTTATTTCTTTATTTTACCCTAGACAGACCGTCTATTGCGTCGGTGCACACAAAGTGACTGGCCTCATGAATAAGCGCCATGGGTTGGTGCACGGCCATATGGGATTTCAAGATGCTTGCATGATGCACCGTGAGAACATGTAAATGAAGGCTCGCAAAGTCGCGCATTCCTGAATTCAACCAAGATGGGTCTCAACATTCCGCAGACTGCTGCTGTTTGCTCTTTCTTTGGCGTTTGTTTGGATTTTTATTTATTTTTTTACATGATGAATTATGCCACAAATAAACAATGAGTGTATATTGAAATTTTGTTGCGTAAACAAGGCAACGAGAGAACACTTTTATCAACACGATGAGTGAGTTAAGTGGCGCCAGGAGATTTTTTTTTTTTTTTTTTGCCCGTGGCAGACAAGTGCCCTTTTCAAAAATCATTGCTGAGGTGTTTTCGTCACACAAGCAGAGCACATGACCAAGAGAGATAACCGTACGACTGAGCTGCAGCACTCCATCTCGTACGATTGATACTCCCCTTGGGTTGTATTACGACGATAAGACTAGCAAACGTGCTAATCCTAAATCAGGCGTTTCTGACTGAAACTGATCACACGCCAACAACAACCCCGATGGGAAAATTGACCTTTGACATTTGCTGTGACGAGAGTGGTGTCTTGTTGCATGTTGGTACAATTCCCAGTTGCAAGAGCGCAAACAGGCAATCGACTGTAAAGATTCCCTGTGGAACATCCGGATTGATTGATTGTTTAGCTTTTTAGCTCAGTTTCTTGGATCAATTAAGTCAACAGTAGACACTACTGTTAAAACGTTTGGGATATTTGGCTTTCAGGTGAAATTTCAGGACGAGCCTGAAAAGCATTCAAACCTATACAGGTGAACTTAATGTGACTTTATCTCAGCTTTTGAATGCACATGGCGAATAGTTCCGTCAATTATTGTAATTTAACTTCTTATTGTATTTTTTTTGTACCTCTACTTAAGTCATTCACTCCCAAAGACGTTTTTAAACGTCTTTTCAGACTTGGTCCAGAATTGGCTGCTACTGAATGAGTTAAATACAGACTCCAGATTTCGGAAGAGAGTGATTGCTCTGACCGTGCGTGAGACGAGAGAGCGCACGAAAAACAGCCATGGAAATTGACTCGAATGCTACAACATAAATGTCAGCTGATGGAACGGAAAGTTTGGAACGGCGAGCGGGCGTGCCTGTGACGAGGTTTGCCGTGACGTTTTCATCGACCGTGAGTGTGAATGCTGACATCGCGTAGCGAGGGTAGAAAGAGGGACATAGAAACCGCTATTGTGCAGACTTTTCAAAGCAGTAAGACGTGCTATGGAAAGGCTGCTCAAGGTTTGTTGACATGCTGTTGAAATGACGGACAAAAAGGTATGCGCTTGCATTTCGCGATGAGACCAGTTTTAGACGCGAGTCGAGGTAAACATTAACCTACTTCGACACTGCATTTATCCGTCCATTTTTAACGGTGCTTGTCCTCAGGTGACGGGTTGAGCTGGAGTCCATCCCAGCTGACTGTGCGGCAGTCATTCGCAAGGAACGTTTAGTCGAGGAGTCAAACTCAATGTTACTTTATGCAAAAGCTATTGAAAAAAACATTTTATTTTCAAAAATACTTCTTCAAGCCATGAATCTTTACATCTGCTTGGTCTTTATGCCTCGTAGTTATTTGGAGACGCCTTTGTGCAATTTTTCTTTTTTTTCCTCGATTGAGAAGGATGATGCTCCTGCAGCCTCTTGTCCGTTTGCCTTCGTTCGTATTGCGCAATCTAACGTCAAAACGACTGCGCTGTGTTGTTACCGTGTCCTCACGAAAAAAAAATTAAGATTGGAAAATACGAAAGGGGCTCACTATCCTTTCTATGTGGGTGTATTGATGAAACCTGGCACACTAACTCTAACCTGAGAGCGTGAGGATTCCTGGGCAGAGTGTGCTCCGTTTCTTTCAATTTAGAAATGCTTTGTTGTCAAATCTTCCATCAGCCCACAACCCTCGAATCTTGCTTGTGTAGCTTCCATCTTGTCGTGCCTGATACTCTGACGCCCCGCATCTCCAGTCCGAGCACGATGAATAACCGAATGACACAATCTGACAACACCTTTTTTTTTGGTGAACACATCCCTGAATACGCTTGTGTCTCTGAATAAAGACCACCTTTTATACACAATGAAAGATTAGTTCTAAAATAGCAATTACAAAATCCAGCAGGCTGACAGGACCCCATCAATCAAGCGATAATGTAGCATATACTGTAGTGATTTAAAACAATACCTAACCATATTTCAACTTTCATATACTATTGTAGCTTCTATTCCATACGCCTTGTAATGCGGTGCGCCCTATACAGTCATACCTCGGTTTTCGTCCATAATCCGTTCCAGAAGGCTGTTGGAAAACCGAAATTGTTCGAAAACCGAAAAATAAAAATGTTTCCTGAACACGTCTGCTCACAATGGAAAGCAACCCGAGGAAGCGTCACTTCCTGGTGTAAGGAAGGCGAGAGCAGTCAAATGGTGCATTCAAGTGCGCTCAGTTTGTTCGAGAACCGAAATTTGTTCGTCATCCGAGGCATAAAAAACACTAAAAAACAAAATGCACATGAATGCATAGCATAGAGCGCATCTGCGGATGTGGTGATGACTTAAAAGGGGAAGTCAAGCCCCAAATTTTCTTGACAATAATATGCTGTCCACAGCCACACTAGTCTCAGCACGATATTCCGATCACTGAAATCAAGTGTGTGCAACCTCTTCTAACTAGGGGGGGGGTGGAACACCTTAGTCAGGACAGTTACCTTCAAGTGGAGAAAATACGGCACAACAGTAATATTACGAAGAACTGGATGTTCCACCCAAATTGATGGAAAGAAGGATACCGGTTAGGAAGGCTTATAAGCCTTATTTGAAGGTATGGGGGGGGGATAAATCTGACTTCAAGGCCTCCTCTGCACAAGGTGGCGCTATACTGCAGCAGTTTGACACATCAACCATGCAAAATCTGTTTTATACGGTACAGTACTCATCGCTAAATATACATACTGTACGTACTCGAACTGGTATCGTGATGGGAAAAAAGTGGTATCTGATTGAAATATAGTCAAACCTCAGTTTTCGTCCATAATCCGTCCCAGAAGGCTGTTCGAAAACCGAAATTGTTCAAAACCCGAAACCACGCTCTTTTTAAAATAAAAATGTTTATTGAACACGTCTGCTCACAATGGAAAGCAACACGAGGAAGCGTCACTTCCTCGTCTACCCGAGGAAACATCACTTCCTTGTCTAAGGAAGGCGAGAGGAGTCAAATGGTGCATTCAAGTGCGCTCAGTTTGTTCGAGAACCGAAATTTGTTCATCATCCAAGGCATAAAAAACTCGAAATTTTTGGTCGAAAACCGAATTGGTCGAGAACCGAGACGTTTGAAAACTGAGGTTTGACTGTAGTTTAAAAAAAAAAAAGCTGCCCAAAAGTATCCCTTTAATTTTTTGTCCGTTTCTCATGTATTTTTTTATTTTATTTTATTGAAATTTTATGGAGAATACTTTTCAAAGGCACAATAGAGAATGCTTTTAAAAGGCACGAAAATACACCTGATCATAACGGAAGGAGAAAAAAAATAATCGGGGTTGGCTTTTAAAAGCCTGCTTTGTATCAGCCTTGTGAAACAGTTGGACAAATATATGGTGGCACTGAATAGTCTCATATAGCCCAAAAGTGTTGAAATTAGAGCAAGCACATTATCTTGGCCAACATAACTGACCGATGGCTCCACGGCTCCGTAATTGCCCCACGTCAGAGTCCTTTTTCCGGCACAGCATTGGGGCTGAAGTGATAGTCCGCATATAAAGACACCCCTATCTTGCCACAAAAGAGAAGGACCATCATGTGACCGATTCACATCCTTGCATGCCGCTTCTCGAACAACACGACTCCGGGTCATGTAACCAGTCATCTCGTCTAAGTGCTTCTAATGTGTGTCAGCTAAACTCCCATCCTGGTTACACAGCGGGCTGCCTAATGTGTAGGAGCCGGGAACCGCGAGGGGCCGAAGGATAACGTTTTGGGTTTTTTTTTTTCCTCGTCTCGCTATTCATACTCCTCATTTGCATCTGCCAAGATGATAATTAGGACATTTTTCACCCGTGGCAGATGTGACAGAGATACGTTCACCGGCACTCGCATGCATGGTTTGAAGCCATTCTGTTATGAATTATGACCACTCAACCTCTTCCGTACGCATGTTCCAGACATTTTCGATGGCGAATGCAAAACGCGCTTGTTGCAGAAAACGACGTCCGACCTCATCATACTCGCCTACAGCAATAGCAAGATTGAACAGAACTCCCAATATATTACCGTATTTTCCACACTAAATGGCGCACCGGATTATGAGGCGCACCTTCAACGAATGGCCTATTTTGTCATTTTTTTCCATACATTGGGCGCACCGGATTATAAGACGAAATCTACAATGCCTCCACTAGATAGAGCTACGCTCAAGGAAACACCAACGGAACGATCAGATGTCAGTAAAACGGATTTAATCAAGCAGCGACACAGTTCACTGAACCAACAGCAAGTTATAACGTTGACTCGTCAACGGTGAACTCTCTTGCCGCTGCTCTAGTTCCGTGTTCAACTGCATAACCCGATCGCCTTAAGTTTGAACTCTGCCTTGTCGGCATGTCTCGAGCAAGGAGCCATTTTGGGGGTTGAAATGTTAGCGTAATGGCCATACACAAGGCACATCGGATTTTAAGGCTGGGCTGCGAGCTATTAAGGAAATGGAAGGCTTTTAGGTGCGATTTTTAGTGCGGAAAATACGGTAAATGCATTTGTTTTCGTGGCTCCACTCACAATCGACACATGAGGAACGCGGGTGAGAGTTGCACAAGTGTACAAACCATCTGAGTTGTTTTGTTGCTGTCACTAAAAGATGCACCCCCCCCCCCCCCCCAAAATAAAAAATTGGACAGGGTATTTTGGTCACAATGGTAGAAAGACTTGAAATAATCTTAACTGATTTTTTTGACATGCTAAAAAGCTGGTACAGTCAAACCTCGGTTTTCGAACGTCTCGGTTCTCGACCAATTCGGTTTTCCACCAAAAATTTCGATTTTTTTATGCCTCGGATGACGAACAAATTTCGGTTCTCGAACAAACTGAGCGCACTTGAATGCACCATTTGACTCCTCCCGCCTTGGTGTCTGTCACCCTTCATATTCCTTGTATATACGTTCATATATGATAAGAATGCAGAACCTGAAGAAAAACAGCGTGAAAAGAGTAGTTTCGAGAAAGAACACATCACAATTATTCAACAAAGGTGATGGAAGACAGAACGTCATAGACGCAATGATATGATTGGCTCTTTTTTAAATATTGTTAATTAAAAAAAAAAAAAAATGCTAGTCTAGTAGCATCCAGGCTAATTAATCTCTTTGAGAGACCCCGTTTACTCGGCGGCATGTAAAACTACTCTGAAAGGTTGAGTGACGTCTTCAAAATGAACCAACCCATAACCGGAGAGCTCGGAAAACGTTCGTCGCAAAAGGGCAAGCAAGGTGATGGATTTAGGGCCAGAAAAGAGCCCATACAGCAACTGTTGGTCGTTCATTAACCCCCCCGAAGCATTTGCCTCAACTACGCAGGCCGAGGTTGTGGAGTGCTCCCGGTTTCCACGGAAACATATTTCCGCGCCGTTTCGAGAAGGAGCTAAGTTGGAGAAAACATCGATTCATTTGCGGACTATTATGCGGGCCGTTTCCACATCAGCTCCCCAGTATTCAGAGTGCTAATTTCACGGGCATTGATCAACTTTGCATTCATGACGCCGCGCTTAAATGCTTTGTGACAAATCAGTGGAAATAAGTCGCAGTGGCTGAGCGCAACCGCTGTCTATCCGATCAGTGTAAATACAAAGGGACACTTACATCAGCGCTAAGCCGAGGTAGTTCGCCGTGCTGCCCCAGTACATCGGATTCTCGGCGAGGTTGAAGGGGAAGCTTGTCACCTTCTCATCCATCACGATGCCGAAGTAGATACCTGCAGAGTACGTAAGAGACGTCAATCCAGCCATTCAACCCTCATATTATGTTGAAAAAAAAAATCACATTGATTATATTGTGGGTCATTTTGACCCGTACTGTAAAAATCCACACAAAACGGTCAAAAAACAGCAACAACTTTGTTTAATGTAACATGTTGCCATTAAAGAGGACATGAGAGTCAACTGCCCTCGTGGTTCTAGCGTTGTCCTTATTTGACCTATGACATATTCAAGATGTTCCCTCTTGTGCTGGATTAATTCCACCAAAATGTTTACAAAAAAAAGTGACAGATGTACTTTTGTGTTAAGAACATTGTTGTTGTCGAAAACGAATGGGCTATCTTTGCTTTTTGTTTTTTTGTTGTTGTTTTTTTTAAGTTGGTTAGAATTACGCAACACATTCAGCCCAATGTTATTTTTTTGTTTATTGAACATAAAAACATATACAGTAATAAATTGACAGAAAGTAAGGAAAGTAAAATAGTAAAAAAGAAAGAGAAAACAGTCATCATACAACACAATTACAGTCAAACCTCGGTTTTCGTCCATAATCCGTTCCAGAAGGCTGTTCGAAAACCGAAATTGTTCGGAAAACCGAAACCACGCTCTTTCTAAAATAAAAATGTTTACTGAACACGTCTGCTCACAATGGAAAGCAACACGAGGAAGCGTCACTTCCTCGCGTAAGGAAGGTGAGAGGAATTCACGGCCATTCACTGCAACCTGAGCACCATGCGATACACTTCACCCAGATCTTGTACACACAAGGACACAGTTGGACCAAGTGGGAGAGGAAGTAACCGTCGAAAGGGGAGGGAAAGTTTAAAAAAAAAAAAATAAACATCCTGTGGCCTTCTGTGCTGCTAATGTCCAAGTTATATAACTGGCGCAGTGATGCAACATTATCGAGACCCCTACGGCTTTGGAGGCAATTGTTTGTTTTTGAACTGAGGAGAGGGGGGGCGGGGCCGAAATTGCCATAAGGAGGCATAACATTAAGTGAACCCAATTTTTGCCTTCCAGAGCACCAACATTCCATCCATCCATAATCCAAACCATTCAGAGCCAAGTGCTGCATTCATGTGTCACCGATGTTTGGTTTCAGTTGAGGTTAGTGGGGGGGGGGGGGGGGAGAAGAGGCCAAAGCTGGTTTCCCTCAAGTGCGGAGTGGCAATAAAATAGACAAGTTGTCATTGCCAGGTGGCGGACACATTAGCGCCCCGTGTCGTTTGATGATGATCTTTTGTTTCTGCTCCATCGCCTTGACTCATCAGGTCACGGTGACTTCAGGGGGTTAAATATAGAGCGTAGATGACACACGGAATCAACACGGGCTTTAGTCTCTTAAGGCCCGCGTGGGTCGGGAGGGCTTACATTTGAGCATACGTTTGGGTTTGTTTTTTTTTTCCCCTCCTCGCTAAATTAAACCCTAATTACGCGTGCTACTGCTTCGAAATCTGCCTCAGAGGTCGAGAGCGTCCGGGTGTTGATGATCCCATCGCGCCGCGGAGGCATTAATGTTCGTGAGGGCTAATTGCGTTTTCATTGGGCCAATAACGCCGTGACCTTTACTTTGAAATCCCGTTTTGTTTCCTTGACGAAAGAAGACATTTATACAATGTATAAATATGTACATATTTACACGTTTTGATTAGCCCGGCCACTTCGGAGCATACATTAAATCAATTGAAAGGCTTCGTTGGGAACATTTCGAATATTGGACATATAGTTCTCTCCTAATTTCCGTGTTCCAAAATAAGAGGTACATTACAACGAGACCTACTGTCCTAGATATCATGTTAATGAAATGGACATAAATATTGGGATGTAGAAAGGATCAAGAAATTGCAGAAAATGATCAATCACTTACAGAAAACATTGCTTGGAAGCATGCTATTTTTTTGGGGGGGGGCGGCGGTGACGGCGTGAATAATCTCGCCACCTGTATTTCAACTCTTTATAAAGGGTGTTTGACCGAATCGCTCGGGTAGTTCAGTTGGGGGTGCGCCAGGCTTACAGAGTACCAGACCCCTTGTTCGCTGTTCGGTCCTGTTCTGACCGGTGTCAAAATTTGATCTGCATACCCGACAGTAAGTTGAATTTCTTAACAGTGCGCGTTGGATTTCGCCATTTCCGATCTGACCTATTTTAAGATATCAGTCACAAAAAGTAGGTTGATGGGCAAGCGGACGCCGATTAAGACACGGCAACTGACCGGCAAAGGTAAGACAAATGTATTTTATGACTTTGCGACATATTGGGGAGATCAGGTGACATCGAAACATCGCAAACCAATTCAACTTACCGAGGAATGTCCCAGTGAATCCCAACGCGAGAAAGCTGCTGATGACAAACAGAGAGCCCGTTGCTATGAGAAGCACGCCCAGGCTGAAGACCTCATTCCTGTCGAGTACCTCCCACCTGGCCTGGGTCTTCATCACGATGGCCATACTGCAGGGAAAACCAGATCACAATGATTGCATTAGTGTGTAATTGCAAGCCCGATTCCAAATGAATACCGACTGAAGTGGTACTGGGAGGCAATTCAAAGCAAAGCCATTTTATTCCACCGTCGTTCAAGGTTGAGTGGACCCATTTACAGCAACAGGATAAATATGTGACTGGTGCTTTTATTCACAAAACCCGGTGGCTATATTTGTCGTCGGAATCCAATTAAATGAATTTAATGAGCCTCTGTTAACTCATTCACTCCCAAGGACGTTTTTAAACGTCTTTTCAGACTTGGACTAGAATTGGCTGGTACAGAATGAATTAATGACACTGGTGGCCTTTCAGTTTGTTTCCTATTTAGAAATTTTTCCGAGTGGCACGGGATTTCGAGCAGCCGTTCCGAAAGTGTCACCAGTGGAGACATTTTTTTTTTTTTTTTTTAAATAAGATGCTAAAGGGAGCAGTGAAAGGACTGTGAGGTAAAAAAAAAAATTACAGACATAGCTGAGCTAATCTTTCAAAAAAAGAGAACGACGTCTAATCGGAAGAGTGGGACTGACGTTCAACCTTTTGTCAGCTTCTTCGAAACGGTATTCATGAGAAATGGAAGCGAGATCAGACGAAAAGCGCCAATAGAAACCGCTGGCCTACTTTAACATGACTTTGAAGAGTCACGACATAAAGAAAAAATAGGTTTTTTTTCTTCGTTACAGCAAGTTCATTGTGGGCCTTTTCACACTGCACTTGGTCAATGAACCCGTTCGCCGTGGCTGTGCTTGCGAGGGCGCGAGGACGGAACGACATGTCGCGTTGAAAATGTTCATCTCGAGAGCGCCGCCACGGTGAAGTCAGAATAGAATGTGGACAGCACAATCAGGATATTTTTTATGATATATATATATATATATATATATATATATATATATAATATTTATTAAATTATATATATATTATATTTATTACATTTGATATATATTTATATATATATTTTATTCATTACATTTGATATATATTTATATATATATTTTATTCATTACATTTTATATATATTTATACATATTTATTAATTTTTTTATATATATCATTTGTTACATTTTATAGATATATATTTTATATATATATATATATATATATATATAAAATTTATTACATTTTATATACATGTATTTTATTTATTAAATTATACATATATATATCCCTCTCTCGGCATCCGTTCATCTCGGGAGACGATGGTGTAGCGCGATTATGTACAGTTACATTTTCTAGAATGGCTGTACAACCCAACTCTAGAGTGGCAGTCTCTGAAGCAGCTGCTGCACACGAAAGTGGATTGCGGTAAGGCAGAGGTTACCCTTGCCTTCCTCTTTGCTCTTTTTTCTGCCTGCCGGTTTTTCCTGGTATCCTCTGCCCTCTTGACTCCATTGGTGACTGTGACCTTCCAGAGCGGACGAATGTTTGCTGAGGCTTCCCACGAGTTTGGGTCGATTCCAGCCAGTTTCATGTCACGCTTGCAGACATCTTTGAAGCGGAGCTGTGGCCTTCCAGTGGGGCGAGCCCCCTCACGCAATTCCCCATACAGCAGATCTTTTGGGATGCGGCCAGCAGCCATGCGTCGGATGTGGCCGAGCCACCTCAAGCGCCTCCCACTGAGAAGAGCGAACATGCTTGGGGTGCCGGCACGTTGGAGGACTTCGACGTGAGTTACCCTGTCCTGCCATCTGATGTTCAGGAGTCGTCTGAGGCAGCGTAGGTGGAAATTGTTTAGTCGTTTCTCCTGCCCGGCATAAGTGGTCCAGGACTCGCTGCCGTAAAGGAGAGTGCTGAGGACGCAGGCCTGGTACACTTTGAGCTTGGTGTTCACAGTCAACTGACTGTTGTTCCACACACGCTTGTTCAGCTTGGCCATGGTGGCTGCTGCCTTTCCAATCCTTGCACTGATCTCAGTGTCCAGAGAGAGGGAGCTGGAGATGGTCGAACCGAGGTAGGTGAAGGAATCTACCACCTCAAGGTGCATACCATCGATGTAGATGTCTGGTGGAGTGGGAGTGTCTTGTACTAGGATGTTTGTCTTCTTCAGACTAATAGTCAAGCCAAAC
Organism: Hippocampus abdominalis; assembly: GCA_018466805.1. Taxonomy (NCBI): domain Eukaryota; kingdom Metazoa; phylum Chordata; class Actinopteri; order Syngnathiformes; family Syngnathidae; genus Hippocampus; species Hippocampus abdominalis. The sequence goes on from CM031714.1 coordinate 7,911,969, forward strand.
TCCTTGCAGGCATGAGACAGGCGGTCCACTAGCTCTTGCAGACCAGCTTCTGTGTGAGATGTCAGAGCTGCATCATCTGCGAATAGTAAGTCGCGGATCAGTGTTTCCTGGATTTTGGTCTTTGCTCGCAGACGGGCGATGTTGTATAGTTTTCCATCAGCTCTGGTATGGATATAGATGCCTTCTGTACAGTCGCTGAAGGCATACTGTAGCAGCATGGAGAAGAAAATCCCAAATAGGGTTGGGGCGAGGACGCACCCTTGTTTCACGCCGCTGCTCACAGGAAAGGGATCAGACGTACCGCCGTTGAAGGAGACTGTGCTGTGCATGTCCTCATGGAAGGACTTAACCATCTGGAGCAGTTTTTGGGGACAACCGATCTTCCGTAGAAGGCTGTAGAGTCCGCTTCTGCTAACCAGGTCAAAGGCCTTCGTCAGGTCTATGAAGGCGATGTACAGTGGCTTCTGCTGCTCTCGGCACTTCTCCTGTAGCTGGCGTAGAGAGAAGATCATGTCCACTGTACATCGCCCAGCCCTGAAACCACACTGGGATTCCGGGTACACCCGGGAGGCGAGACTCTGTAGGCGTACCAGGATGACACGAGCATAGACCTTGCCCACAACGCTGAGGAGGGAGATGCCGCGGTAGTTGTTACAGTCACTACGCTCCCCCTTGTTCTTATAGAGAGTGACAATGTTGGAACCGCGCATATCTTGGGGGACGTAGCCTTTCTCCCAGCACAGGCATACGAGATCATGAAGGTGTTGCAGAAGGGCCGGCTTGCCACTCTTCAGGACTTCTGGGGGGATACAGTCTTTCCCAGGAGCCTTCCCACAGCCTTCCCACAGGCTTTGCTGAGTTCTTCCATGGTAGGGAGAGTGTCTAACTCCTCCATGACTATGAGGTTGGGTAGGGCATCCAGGGCGGTGTCCGTCACCACGTTCTGAGTTGCATACAGCTCCAGGTAGTGTTCAACCCAACGTTCGAGCTGTTTGCATTGGTCTGTAATGACTTCCCCGGTCTTGGTCTTCAGCGGTGCGGTCTTAGTAGCAGTGGGGCCAGTTGCTGTCTTGATACCGTCGTACATGTCTCTTGCGTTTCCTGTGTCGGCAGCTGTCTGAATCCTATTGCTCAAGTTGCGCCAATAGTCATTTGCACAGTGGCGGGCTGTCTGCTGGGATTTGCGTTTTGCAGCTTTGAGGGTGTCGCAAGTGCTGGGGCAGGGGTTCTGTTTGTAGGCCAGTAGGGCGTTCCTCTTGGCTTCTATGACCGTATGCATCTCATCCCAGTGGGCTATATATATATACAGTATATATATATATATATACGTATAATGTGTAACGCAGCGTGTGAAAAATAGGCCACTATTCGTTGTTGTGCAAGTGGGCGCATCATAAATAGTCAAGAAAAATCACCTTTTGGATGGAACGGCGACCCAATTGTGTGCTTGCTTACATTTTGGACCATTTCATTGAATGTGGGTCGCTCACATGGTCAAGCTATACTCAGAAAGATCTTTTTTGTGTGAACTGTTTTTGAAAGCGCTTTGTTGCAGCTGCAGCTCTTGTGAAAGCGCGAGATCAATAAAGAGGTATTGTATTGTATGTCTCGGAAGATTTTTTTCATGACCTCACTCTGGATTATGTGTTGCATAACGACAACCATGAGGCGGCCATTTCATAATCCCCTTTGGGTATTTAATGTTAACAATGGACGCATTATTTTGCCCATAAAAGTCAAACAGCTAGATAACATTTTCCTAATTATTAGCTTTTTGGGACAGGATGTTGCTCTTGCTAAACCCTCCAAAAATGACATTGACTTTGACCCCAATTGTTTTCGTAGAAATGCTTGCCTGAATATAACTGAAATAAAACAAGCTAACTTCTGCGTGTGTGTGTTTCGGAAACGCCGGGCTAATAGCCACATCCTTTAAAACGCTGCTATAATATTATTGTGTAGTTTTGTGGTTAATTTAGCACCAGCGGCTTTCTTTTCAAACAGACCGAAGCCTGTTAGTGGCGCGCTACTGTGCCTACATTGTTGTGTGTCACCTCATTTTACGATTCTCGTTGCGAGGCTTCCTACAGCCCGCTCAGCTACTGTGCTCTAGAGTTCAGCGGACATCACTCCCTTGAGCACAGCGAATCAAAATGGCTCCAAATCGAAACTAGTTTTGGGGTTAATAAGAAAAAACTGGGTTAGGGGGTCTGCGCTGCGACTCTTATGGAGCGGTGGCTTTGTTAGAAAGGAATTGCTAAGAGATGCGGTGGGTTGTCGCATCAAATCAGACTGAAAGAAGGACTGCTGGGCGATGTGTTAAGTAAGATGGGCCCGAATAACATACTGCTGGGATCGGGATAGGAAAAGAAATGAGAAATGGGGTATATGCAAGGTTGTAGTTAGATCTCTGAATCGGCTTACTTTAGTTTGTAAAAAAATGGATGAGGGCTTTAGCTATATCGTTAGCTAACTATTATGGGTAAGTCATTTTGTGTTCACTGTCATCCTTTTCCGCGCACACTCTTGGAACAGAGGGTAGCACTGGCACCAATGAATAATTGACAACAATTAACCGCACATTTGATGACCTTAGACACGGCGTTTGGCATATTTCCGCACTGCGGGAGGCACACGGTGTTAGCTGTGACTTAATCATCGGATAGCATCAGGTTAGAATCAGACCTCTTCTAAATAAAGACTCAAAATCTAAAAATCTAAGTATCAAAAAGCTGAGAAATCAGTTGCGTCAAAAATAACCTAAACATTGACAAAAATACTTTTTTTTTTAAGCAATGGGGGTTAGAAAAAAAAAAATTCACACGAGGTCTTTTTGAGCAACGACGACGAGCAGTCCGGTCGGATACAACGCTGTTGTCGGCAACCGTGTTTATCGAAAAGTGCTGTTCCCAGGCAACACAAATCGCCTGAGAAATAAAAGGAGCACAAAGTCCTCCGAAGCTTCTGTTGCCATTTTGATCCATAGTGGGAAGTGTGGGAGTGTGCGTGGTATCAAGAACAAAATGTGATGCTAAGAGGCAAGAAATCAGAGATACAAAAGGAAAGCCTAGCGGCTAAATTCCCAATTTGGGGTTAATTGAGGAATACCTGTCCATTGATGTGAATGTCAGTGTGAATGGTTGTTTGTCTATAGGTGTTCTGTGACTGGCTAGCGACCAGAGTGAGAGGCCCTTCCTCACGTCCAACATCGACGACTTAAAATTTTTTTGATGAAATCCCGCAAGCACATTCCATGAATCCATTAAAAAAAAAAAAAAAAAGTTGATTGATTAGGGTTAGGAACAGGAAGGCGTGTCGTCGTACCTGTGGCTGCGATACACATTGAGGACGATGATGACAAAGCCCAGGAAGTAACAGGCGAGGTAGGGGCTTCCAAAAAACTTGGAGAGTTTCCGTGTGCGGTGCTCCCACATTGCCACCTGAAATATCAACGAGATGATACCATGAGCTTTCGTCTTTCATCCCGTCGTATATGAATCGGCATTGTGCTTGAAAAATGTGAAATTTTTCAGGTAGAACTTGCATACGTCCGAATGAATCTTCGCTGGCGATATATTGGAATGCTTTGAAATAACGACACTGTATGGATGGATTGGTTGCCAAACTCTAAATAACACTGTGGGTTGAGGAAGTGCGTCGAAGAGCCAGAAAGGATGAGATATCGCCATGGCAACCCCCTTTTTTTCTTCCATTGGTTCCAAAAAAAAAGGATAAAGAAAAACCTGAATGGAAATAGACTCCATGTGGTGAAAAGAGACAGCCTGGGTTTGCTCGGGTGCTGAATAAACTGAACTGAAATTCTATTATGACACTGTTGATGAAGAGGTTTTTTTATATTACCCAAAAGGTTTTTTGTTGTTGTTGTTGTTTTTTTAGGCATATTCGGAGCAGGATCGTTTGCTTAGGTAACTAGTCTGTGAGACTGGCAAGCCACTGTTGTTATTCATGCGGTTATGGACATATTTTAGATTGGGATTAACGATATAATATATATATATATATATATATATAACAATAAACCGAGTTTCCTTCTTCAACCCCCCCGCCCTCAAAAATGAATAAAATAAGAATAGAAATAAAACAAAAACATGGTTGAAAAGATTTAACATCTTTTGAGTTACTAGTAATGACCTGTTGGCAGCATTTTTCCCCCTAAATCACATGTCAAACTCGAGGTCCGGGGGCCAGATCTGGCCCGCCACATCATTTTATGTGGCCCACCAAAGGAAATTATGTGCATCCACGTCATGTTTCTTGCTGAAATACCAAAATTACAAATTGTTTCACTTTTAAAAATTTTGAGATATAACAAGCTTTTTTATTCCCAACCCCGCATTTTTAAAAGAAATTTAATTATACAGTCAAACCTCAGTTTTTCGTCCATAATCCGTTCCAGAAGGCTGTTTGAAAACCGAAATTGTTCGAAAACCGAAACCACGCTCTTTTTAAAATAATGTTTACTGAACACGTCTGCTGACAATGGAAAGCAACACGAGGAAGCGTCACTTCCTCGTGTAAGGAAGGCGAGAGGAGTCAAATGGTGCATTCAGGTGCGCTCAGTTTGTTCGAGAACCGAAATTTGTTCGTCATCCGAGGCATAAAAAACTCAAAATTTTTGGTCGAAAACCGAATTGGTCGACGTTCGAAAACAGAGGTTTGACTGTATTTGAAAAAAAAAAAAGTTTTTATTGACCTCTGATTTCAAAACTAGTTATTCACCAATTTGTCGTGTAGCCTACACGTAAGATGAGACATTTCTACATGAATTTGGGTTCGTAGTTTTAACGGCCCTCCGTCCAACGGGAAATCTGAGCTATGATGTGGCCCGTGACAAAAATGAGTTTGACACCCCTGCCCCTAAATGATCACTTTCTGGTAAATGTCGGACTTTTTCCAAACTCAACTAAATTCATCATGACCTTTCGTGTAAGCCGCGTTATATAAACAGAGTTGGCACGTTTGGTCCAAGAGAGTAAAAGTTCAAGTCAACTTGATTTTCGAATGTGCTACATGTGCAACATAAAGCACAGATGAAATGTCATTCCTCTCAACCACAGGAGAGAAAGAGAGGAGCCGCTGCGGGTGCCCGTGCCGCCATCAAAAGAACAATTAACATAAAATGACAAAATAATACAAAACCACGACAGATAGTCATACAATCTCAACCACAAGAGTTGAATGGGTGACTTTACTGTCGCGACAGACCTACACTTCGGAATAACTTACGAAAACGCGAGGCTTATATCGTACGGTAGACGTTTTCGTCCGATAAATGACAACATTTTGTAATATCGAGACGAAACAACACAGAGAGCGGAAAGAAAGACAGAGGAAGAAAGAGTGTGAGACAGAGACGTGTGAGGAAAATTATATGATTGACTCTGATTTTCCTGTGTTTTGTTTTCAAAGCTAACGACAGACCAGCACATGACGTTTTCAACCTCAGTGAATTAACAGCATAACGATTTGCTTGATCAAATGCATGGCGCGACTTTTGTTTTCCTCCTTTCATCAGAGAAGGAAAAAAATAAATACCAACCCACGGCCACATCGCATTATCTTTTGTAAAAAAAAAAAAAAACAGAAATATAAGCGCCAGCCGTCCCTTTTAGACGATGCGGCGACGAGAATTCGAGCTCCCGCGCAATGTTCCGAAGTTATTGACAAACTCTCCAGTGCATTACGCCGGCGGGCTAAAAATACTGTTCTTGTGCTGAAATAACACCGATGCTGCACTCCGCTCATCTATCAAGTCGTGTACATCGCGAGGTTACAAAGAAGCGGCTTGCAGCTCTGCGAGACAAATTCAATCAAGGTAGCTAACAGGGCCCTTGTGTCTCCCCACCGGAACATTTGGCTCGGACTGCGGTTTTGATGTTCCCCACAGAACATGTTCAACTGTCCAGGGATGGGTCTGGCTGATCGTTGCGTGTCCATTTGCTTTTTTTTGCACAGTGTTGAACACGGTACCGAATGCGAACACACGTCCGATCATGTATTCATGTGTGAATATGTGTGTGTGTGGGGCTCTGTAGAACGAAGCAAGACTGGGAACAAAAACATTGATCACATGCACACTCTGATCAAATGGGTCTTAATTAGAACAGAGCTGACTGAATATTCAAACGTGAGACGCATAAATGTTTCGTTAACTGCACTTGTACCGAACAAGCTTTGGTTAAAAAACAAAAACAAAAAGTGGGCAGTCCCTAAAAGTATGACATCTTCCGAGGCGTTTCCTTAAACATGAACCCACGTTTGCATTTCTGGTACATAACGGATTGTATTATCAGTAGTCCTCCATCACTTGTCACTTGAGTAAAGCTCTTTGTACAACGTACAGAACAAGACCATTTAAAGACCATTTGAAAGATCGCAACATTTGAAATGGCACACTTTTTTTTTGGTTGCATTTATTACCGTATTGGCCCGAATATAAGACGGCCCTGATTATAAGACGACCCCCTTTTTTTCAAGACTCAAGTTTGAAAAAAAAAGACTTTTTGAACACCAAATAAATTTTTATACAAGAAAATAATTACAGTACATCTGAAACAAATGATTATAACATGATTATAACAATATATTTGAGAGAAAAAGTTTTGTTTCATTCAAATCTTAATATCTGAAGATTTAAATATGTAAACTAAAGTGCAATCACATTCGTAAATGAATGGCTTCTGGTTTTTGACATGTAAATTACATCATAACTTCTCCTCAGTTGCCGATTAACCTAGCCGATCTTCGACCCACTTTTCTCAAGATTGTCGCTACGTTTCTCCATTTTCTGTTATCTCTTCGATTATTGTCTTATCTCTTTTCTTTCTTACCGCTATTTTTTATTTTTCTTCTTTGTGCTACCTCTATTTTTATTTTTATTCTCAGTGACAGGGGTTCACTTTGGCCTAGGGAGTCAAGTTCAGCATTTGATTCAATGATATATGGCGCCATCTAGCGTCGTGAATGGGTATGATGTCTAGACCTCGAATATAAGACGACCCCCACTTTTTAAATGGTCTTATTTCAATGCAAGTCTTATATTCGGGCCAATACGGTAATTACGAGCGCAGTCAGTACCCAAATTGATATTTGTGAGAGTGTCAATATTATTGTTCTGTATCTAAATGCAGTTTGGTTGAACTGCCAAGGCGTCCGGAGATGGCTGAAATGTGCTACAAATTGAAATGCTTATGGATGATTGTGGACGAAAACTGAGGTTTGACTGTACCGAAGACGATTTTTGAGGGTGGGAGAGCTACAGGAGGCTACACATCACTCACGCGGCCGCAACTTCAAGGCAGATCAATTCACATTACTTCACCACAAAGAAACAAAGATTAAAAAAAATGTCAATTGAACAAAACATGTACTGAACAGAATGAAACCATATTTGAGGCCAAATAGGACAAAATCAACCAATCCCTAACAACAACAAAAACATGCAACACTTGCCCTGACATGGGTTGAAAAGAATCCCACAAGTGGACAGGAACTCACAACCTTCAGCTACAGGTCAGGTAAAAACCTGGCAACTGAATAAAACCACATCAGACAAGTGTGTCATGAGGTCATTGCTTACAAAATTGATACCCATGAGAATCTCGTTCACGACCGAGGCAAACACACATGACTTAAAGATGCGCTTCCTGATACTGATCTTCCGCTTGGGAAGTCATTTGAGGTTATGCTCCGACAACTAACCCCAAACGCATGAATACTGCAAGCGCGTCGCGCTCCGGTTTGATCAGTCAAAGGTTGACTCTTGAAATACAGCAGATGAGCCTTTATTTTGTAGGGTTTTTTTTGGGAGACGGGCACAGAATGAGTTTGATGAGTTTATTCCCCGTGAATTGAAGTCACCTGGCATTGCAGCCCCCATGAGCGAGAAATTTCCTATGCAGGTAGATCAGGTGATGCTTAATTATGCTAGCTCGGCTATCGATTTCATTGCCACATATGGACAGGAGGGGAGATACATGCGCGCATACATTTCCTCAACTAAGGCTGACCTCTGCCTGATGCGGGACAACAAGGGAAAGACATTTTGCACACACTCAGAAAAAAACTCGCGGCATCCGGGGTCATCGTCTGGATGTCACACAACAACAACAAAAATAGGTAACAGGATGCATTTATTTCGGGTTTGCTTTATTCTTTCCATCCATCCATCTATTTATATTGCTCGTCCTCATTAGGGTGACAAGTGAGACACATTTGATCACATCTGACTTTGGATGAGAGGCGGGGTCAACTCTGGACTACCGGTTGTCACCAGTCAATCACCCTTGAATTCAAATCTACAAGATTATCATAGCCCCCACCCCCCACCCCCGTTCTTCCTTAACAGAAAAAAATGACACAATTGTCTTGCCTGAAGCCAAATCCGAAGCCCTCGGGCTACAAATACAAGGAATGGGAAGAAAAAAAAAATTGGAGAGTTGGTTGTGACATTTTAATCCTATTTTTGAACATGTCATTGTGCGATACGAAAACGATACCTCGCCCTCTGTATTTTATAATTTTATTAAATTTGATGACTGGGAGAGGTGGCTGTTTTGTTACGGTGGTCACTTTTTAGCAGATAAAAAAAATAAAATAAATAAATAAATTTAAAAAATCCTGGTTTCTCTTAAAGTGCTTTTTTATTTGATTGTATTCTCTATATAAAATATGCATCTCATAAATAAATGGACAACAGATCAAAGAAATTTGACATGCATTTCAGGTTATTTAACTCATTCAGTACCAGCCAATTCTGGACCAAGTCTGAAAAGACGTTTAAAAACGTCTTTGGGAGTGAATGAGTTAAAGGAATAACCGCAGTACGATATCAGACTGTATAGTACTGTATATCGTTATCAGGATAGCCATCCATCCATTTTCCGATGCGCCGATTCTCATAAGGGGGTTGCTGGAGCCTATCCCAGCCGTCTTTGGGAACTAGGCGGGGGACACCCTGAACTGGTTGCCAGCCAATCGCAGGGCACACAGAGACGAACAACCGCGCTCACACTCACACCGAGGGGCAATTTAGAGCATTCAATCAGTCTGCCATGCTTGTTTTTGGAACGTGGGAGGACACCGGAATACCCGGAGAAAACCCACGCAGGCCCGGGGAGAACATGCAAACTCCACACAGGGCGGCCGGAGCTGGAATTGAACCTGGTACCTCTGCACTGTGAGGTCGACGCGCTAACCACTGGACCACCCGTTATCAGGACATGCAATTTCCAAATCCAGATATAATATTCCGTCCATCTCACACGGTTTAAATTGAATCTGTCGAATGGAGCCTCTCCAAAACCACAATAGTATGAAGCTCTGTTGATGCGCCTTGATGCCTGCGACGTCTGCTGAGATGAAGCGGTTACCTAATGTCATCTTGACATCCATTTAACGCTCGCCACCAATCTAATGAGAGCTACAAAGAAGTAGATTTGACTCAATTATTTATTTGTATGTGCCGGGTCTTATTTGTAGCCCTTTCCGTGAGCGGAGAGGACCAGAGGAGCAGAATGGAGCCACAACTTCACATCGGAAAGCGGGGAAACTTGTGGCCATGACGGCTATTTTTCCATCATCCACACTTCGGCGATTGCGCCTGTTTGCTTCCAGGAAACTATTCACTCATCTTTAAAAGATGAAACATGAATGAATATGAACGGAGCCTTTGAATTAAAATAAGAAAAGTGTCAGTTTCAGTCTCTTGTGCCTGGGCGTTTTAATTTGCTATTCGCCAGCGAGACTTCCAAATAAGGAAGCGGTCTGGGTGAAAATTCACCATTCTGAAACTTGTTTTTTTTTTTTGTTGAAATCATTCAAATGTACAATTTTAAAGGGGGAGCAACTCACAGGAACATACATTCACCATCAGACAAAATGTTGTAATCAGTACAAATATATAGATACGTTTGCATGTTCTCCCCGTGCCTGCGTGGCTTTTCTCCGGGTACTCCGGTTTCCTCCCGCGTTTCAAAAAACATGAATGGCAGGTTGATGGAACACTTTTAAATTGTCCCCAGGTGTGAATGCGAGCGTATTTGGTTATTCGTCTCTGTGTGCCCTGCGATTGGCTGGCAAACGGTTCAGGGTGGACCCCCCCTACCGCCCGAAGACAGCTGAGATAGGATCCAGCATCCCCCCCCGCGAGACTTAGATTAGAAAACGGATGGATATCGAAATTAAACACATCAACATTCAAGTTTTACACCTATGACAAAATTTAATTATGAATAACGGCACCATTGGGGACTGTTAAGTCAAGCTACATAATTTACTCCTTGAGAAACGGATTCATTTGTGGTGCGCGCACACACCGGGTGTCACAAGTGCAATTCAAAACGGAAACACTTACCACATTCCAGAAAAGTGGGTTGAAAATGATTGCAATCACAGCAACGTGGAAGCTCGGGTCGTGAAAGTCGATGTGTTTTAAGACTTCGTCAAAAACCTTCAGGTCCATCTGAAAGGAGAAAGAGTCAAACATGTTAAAACGTGTAGACATTAACATTATATTTTCCATTTTCGCTGATAAATGACTTCGCTGCATGCACGGTACGTAATGCATAACCGGTTACATTAGTTTATTTCATTGTTAATTCATAGTTTTATTTTGATACGTCGATTTGTCCCAGCTGGTTTCCTGGCTGTCAATCAACGTGCATACGGTGACATAATAGCCAGTGAAAGGTAGCTTTTAGCTTTTCGCAGCATTTTCACTGTTACCATTTCGGTGTTATCTGTGACTATTTCGTGTTCAAGTGTTTTGAGTTTTACCTTGGAGTAGTCGACGTTGCCAAGACCTCCACAACAGTCCGGCAAGGGATGTTTATTTTCTGCAGGGTTGTTGCTCACCCCACCGTCTGGGTTGCTCATCAAACACGTTCAGTTGACAACAACACAATGTCAACACCGGTGTATGTGTATGCAAAGTATCAAAAGAAAGTGCAAAGAGTCAAGTGCAATACTGGTTAAAGGGAGCAGCGTTCACTCGCTGCTCCACTTGGACCGGTTAGCTTGTCACCCAGCTCGTGCTGCATTCTGGGAAATGTAGTCGTTTTGTCTGAACTCAGCTTGCGTCAAGAGTTGTGATTCGATCAAGGGGAGGGGCGTGTTTTATTGTTTTAAAATGTGTAAAATAAATAGTGCAAATTAACCTGTGAAACGGGTCACTCGTAAATCACATTGTTCGTTTTTCTACTTTATCCTTCCCAGGCTATGGTGTCGTTCACGGCGACATCTGGAGGCGGAGTTTTATATCTTCCTTTTTCAAGATTCGATGAGGTTTTGCTTGTATCGGGAGACTTGGGGCATGCCACTTCCAAAATGTAGAGTTTCTACATTAAATGAAAGATCATTTACACTGAAGCAACTCACCAATACAATAATATTGCACGAAAATGACAAAAGCAACTAAGCAAACATCAAATCAGCATTTGTAATTATCCCACTATTGTATAAATAAACAATTCTGAAATATTTGGATATTAATGCTTATTCCTGCTATTGCAATGTCAACGTCATGGAATGTGTGCAATGCCGTCAATGTGTTTTCATCACTAAACAGTGTGACCTCAAGCCAATTGGTGATGCAAAATGAGAGCTTTGGGCCATTAGTCATTGGGACATGTTGAGGTGGAGGTTTTTTGGAACCGGGACAACACGACAAGAGATGGATTTGACGCAGAGCCACACAGGACGGCATTGGTTGAAGACAGGTTGATTATAAGCCCTCTGGGACCTTTATATAATATATATACTGTATATACATATACATATAGATACATATAAATACATTTGATATACATATATCTTTTTTTAAATATATATATATATATATATATACATATCAATACATTTTATATACATATATACATTTTTAAATATATATATATATATATATATATATATATATATATTCTTTTTTTTTTGTGAGCCTGAGCACTACCGCCCTCTTTCAATTGCTGTTTTGGTTGTTCTGAATTGGCTTTTGGGGGTGGTCTCAAAATTCCTGACAACTCTCCAATTTTTGCCAGCAAACGTATTCTAGTGAAAATATATGGATATCCGGAAAGGTAAAAAAAAAACAAAAAAACAAAAAACAAATAGACACCATCAATCAAGCTTTAATTCGTAAACACTTTGGTGTTTTTGGTCTTTGAAAAAAGTGACCATTAGGTTTTAATAACTTATGTCACAGATATCCGATAAAGTGGTGTTAAAATATATATTTTTTTTCCATCTCACCACGTTATTTTATCTTCTGTCCTTCCCGCTAGTGTCTTCCACTCGCCTCCGATAATGTGCTTCGTGTGAAGCCGCTGCCCCATGTAGAGGCAGCTCGGCCGTCTCCATGACACCACATGCTGTCTCTTCATCAGCCGGCCAGATGTAGGAGCCAAGCGCTTTGCCGTGTAAAATGAAGCGAGCGTGACATCCAGCCAGCAGGTGACAATTATGGCCGTAATTGACACACCCGCTCGGTGTCGTTGCTTCGATACACTTTGGCTCTTCCTCTACATTATAATTCCATCTCTCATGTTCGATTAAGTTCTTCCTACGGGTCTGTAATTAGCTTAAAATGGAAGTCCTTGAAGTCTGCCTGGCAACAAATAAAAACCTGGATTTTCGTTTTAGGACGTCTAGCTCACAGTTGCGAAGTGAAATGTTTGAGTCGTCGTCCTGTGTGGACGACTTTGTTCTCGCATCAATGTTTAAAGGTTGACGTTGACAAACCACGCATTCGTTTTTGGCATCTCATTTTCCAATTTTGAATCATTTACAGTTGACTTCCGACTTGGCCTACTTGAATGTTCTGTAGGCCAGCAAAATATATAAAATATATATAAAAAAAATATAGATGGCTTTATTTGGGGGTTTTTTTGCCGATGAGCGCAGTGAGAAAAATGTGGTTTGCGCCATTGTGAGCGTGAACACAGCCCACGAGCTTTATGGCTAATGCAAGCGGTTTACTCATTCCCTTTAAATTTGTTGTGCAAGAGGCACACAGTCTTTGAAACTTAGACGAACTTTTTTTTTTTTTTTTAACTCATTCACTCCCAAAGACGGTTTTAAACGTCTTTTCAGACTTGGTCCAGAATTGGCTTGTACTGAATGAGTTAAGTAAGCACACAAAAGCAGAAAATTATAAATCCAAACATTCATTCAGTGGAATATTTTCAGCTAAACCATGCATTGTTTTTTTTGGTTTGTTTTTTAGAAATCAATAATCACTTCGGACAACCTGCCACTAATGACTGTCTGCTACCAGTCATTAGTGGCCATAATTACAGTACCAATTTAATCTTCCACCCAAAGAGTTCATTGCTCACTGCTAATTAGCCATGACGTCTCGCAAAAACCATCAGATAACGCCGTGCAGGATATCGTTAGCGCTGAGCATTTATCTCAATGGCGACGGCCAACGACGATTCTCGATCGCGACTCGCAACGTACAACCTGTTTACTCATTTGTTTTGCGTAACAGACAGGACGCCCATCCTTCTAATCTGCGTCACTTAACGCACACAAAGGATGCATTGATCAGTCGCGCAATTTCCAGTCAGAAATTGCAATGTACTGATCGTGTGCACATATTGGTTGTTATCGAGTGGGGAAAGACGTGGGCACTCATCGGGCCCCACTCATTCATTCTGCGTCCGTGTGCTTAAATCGTGCGCAGGCATATTTGACGCACAAATCCAGGATTCAACAATATATGTTCTGATTTGAATTTAGTCTTATTGTGCAAACAAATTCAGAACCTCCACAAACCACACACATGCAGAACTGATGAAGAATAATTTTTTATCCCGATATGCTAGACGGCAATGCAAAGTGGATTGTTGTATTTTTTTTAAATCGATTTTCGTTGTTGTTCTTGTTATTTATAAATGTTGCCTACTTTTATTTTGAAATGTCAAAGTGTACAGTTTGCTTTCCGGCCGTCATGCAACAAATTATATTAGTTGTACTTTTCAGAGCGTTCTTTTGTTTTTGTTTTCTGACACCAGCTGTTGGTGTAAATGTATGCCGCTGTTTGACTTTTAAGAAGTATAAAATATGATGTAGTGAGTTACACACCCCGGAGTTACAGAAGGCAGGCTCAACTCCAAATCACTCCACACTGTCAGAAAGAAACATGCGTCACTTCCCTCCAGGGGTGGCTCTTTGCAGCCTTCCCTAGTTATTAATAAGTCTCCTAATTTGCATATGCTAACATTATGAGGCTGTCATGGAGAGGCAACTGGCACGGTGACAATGGCAGGCTGCGAAGAGGCCATTAATTTTGGCCATCCATAGATAGAGAACAAGAGTGACTCACCCGGTCGAGGGGTTCAATCGGGTGGTTGAGTGACTGTTTGTGTGCGTAATGAGACTCATTTCCCAATAACTGGACCCTCCCTGTCACCTCCCGTGAGACACCATGATCTGTCGATGTATCTGTCTGTAAAATGGCAAAAAAAAGACAAGGTTAAAAAAAATAAAAATGAAAAAAAAACGATCAGTCTCACTAGAATGGAATGACTTCTCCCTGGTTCTTGCGATTTCATAAAAAAATGTCTGAGTATTTGAAGACAACAAATACAAAGTGTCATATCACTCCCATACTGAACTGAATCGTATTGTATAGTTTTGCCCATAAATTATTTTTCAATCAGATCAGAATCTGTACATGTAAATATGTATAGAATCAATCTCATCTTAAAGACCCCCCCAAAAAAGATGTCTCGGTGGTGGGAAATTACTTCTTTACTGATTGGAATGGTACTGGATGGATTGATGAATTGTTACTGAAAATGAATGCTAGTTTAATTTGGCTCAACCAAATACATAAAATGAGCTTGTTAGAGAAAAATGGACCATCTTGACACCATACTGAGGGTCCTTTAACCCTTTCCTGCACCCTTGTAACCCGATAACATGATAAACTGTCCACTGTAGTCACCACTGTCCCCGAAAGGGTTAAGTAGCAAGTGATATATGGTGGTCGTTCTGTCACATTTATCTTCAAATCCAAAAAAAAACAAAAAACAAAAAGGGACATTATTTTACCAATTGAATATGTTGCAGCCATTCTGTAAACAAGCAACACCATCGACACGTTTCATAAAACAAAACCCGAACACAATTGAATGCAGTTTTTTTTTAATGCACATAGCAGTGTGTTGCCAATAATTCAGCATCGTGGAGGAAGAATAGAGCTAATCATGAACAGAAATACAAAGACCTAATAACTCCAATTTGTCTCATTGCGTCATTATGATTCGGGAAAGACGCCGTGGCACGAGACGCGGCGGTAAAAGGGCACATTAGATGCCAGAGCCGCCAAGGAATTTCACATCTTTGGTGCAAACGAATGGGGCACTCTCATCGCAGCGATGATCCTGCCAAAACCCTTCTGAAAGAGAGAAAATGTTCAAATGTTAAACGTGCTTCATTTAAAAATAAATACATAAATAATCCATAAGGCATACAGATCCACATTTCGATGATGACAAAATGTCGACGTACGACAGCATGATTTTCATCGCAAACTCTAACCGGGGATTTTGCATACCGAGTCTCGAAAACTGGACACAGTTGCCCAAGCCGTCCGGCCCTTCAGCTTTAAAAGCGGTGTATTTCACAACTGAGCCATCGGTCCAAAGGAAGTCCTGATCCTGTCAGAAAAAAATAAATAAATAATTCAGATTCGAATCAGTCACTTCTGGATACCAGCGGACCGGACTGATAATGACATAATGGAAGGGGACAGACTACCAACAAATTTGACATTTAACAAGAAAATATTGACAATATCTCTTATTTATTACAAATGAGAATTTGAAATTTTGGGTTCAGGTTTTAGGGAGCATCATAAAAGTTGACATGTTTGATTGCCCTTCGCGGGCCATGTAAGATGACGTGGCGGGCCAGATTTGGCCCCGCGGGCCTTGAGTTTGACACCTTGCCCCAGTCGCTATTTGAACAAAAAATAAAATACAAATAAAAAATCCACCATCCCCATCCGGTTCAGGTCAAGTATGCCGTAAATTTTGATCCTTCGGGCATTTTGACATCTGCAAACTGCTTTAACTCGATTAAAAAAATTTTTTTTAAAAAAGCATAAGAGAGTAATGAAAACATTCAGAATGCAGATTACATTAATTTTCTTGGACTATTCAGTGTTTTTTTGTTTTGTTTTTTTACCAAAATTGCATTATGGAGTCCAATCCAGGCTGTGGGGCCGCTCTGAATCAGATCAAAAACAACTGCATTTTCCACGGTATCACGAATGGAGACCAGATTCCCACCAAGAATCTGACAGACTTTCTGTAAGAAAGTAGAGTGAAGAAAAAAAACAAATCATAAAAATAAACAAATCAGCACATCACGATTTGAAATGGACATGTAGCCTTCGAGACCTCTGCTTCTAAAAACATCATTTCATGACTCTGGTAGATGTAACAGCGGTTGTCCAACTGAGTCCAGCCATGTGGACACCGATTCCACTGTGAAGAAGCACATTGTTAAAAATGTTTTGTTTTTTTTAAAATCAGAAAGCAGAAGATTGACACAATTGAAGATGACAATGGAGCAAAACGCAATTTTTAACACATTTACGGATTATTCAAGTCATCAGGGGGGAAGAGTGTGACTTACCGTCAACGCTCCACTGATCCCGCAAAGGAGGAGGAATGAGCCAAGAGTAAATGCCATCTGTACAATGATGGAAAAACAGTTATTTGGAACAAACAAACAAGGAAATATTGACATTTGACCACAAAGAAAAAAAAAAAAAAGTCAATCCTAACAAGACGAATGGAATTGGAAAAGTTACCTTTGCAGTCGCAAGGTTTGCTGCTGATGATCACGACGGCGAGCGATCGCCTTTATAGGTTGGGTTGACAGCCTTGTGTCACTTGTGATTGTACCAGCGGTGCCAAGGTCACATGACAATTCAGTTTCGGGCCAAAAACCCCCCCCAAGAAAACAATGTAATAATTTCTTTGTAATTAATTGCAATTAAAGTCCAGTCATCAAAGAAACGCGCACATAAAACAAAACCATTATCGTTGTTGTCTTTGCCAAACACGTTTTGAACCTCGAGAGCCACACCTCTGGGGACGAATATAG
Source organism: Hippocampus abdominalis (assembly GCA_018466805.1). NCBI lineage: Eukaryota > Metazoa > Chordata > Actinopteri > Syngnathiformes > Syngnathidae > Hippocampus > Hippocampus abdominalis. The sequence continues at coordinate 7,929,108 of CM031714.1, forward strand.
AAATATTTTACCAGTCCATCCATTTTCTCAAGCAATTGCCCTCTGTAGGTTAGAAGCTAACCGTTAGCTTAGCTTCTTTTATGTCTTCTACTATTTGGATTTGTTCGTTGTATTTTCTGGCTGTCAGAATTCCCTGTGTCTTTTTTTTTTTTTTTTTAATCATCTTGACTAACCCACACAAGAAAAGAGCTATCTAGCTAGCTAGCTAGCTATCTAGCTTGCTAGATGTATTCTCTCATTTTAAGGTGCCAGTGATGCAGCAGAAATACAGTACCTGCACTGCAACTATCTCTCTATCTATCTATTCATCCATCTAGCTAGCTTAAAATGAGAGAATACTCTCTGTTCCAGTCATAACAATAATCTATTTGCGTGCTGTGCAATTGTCCAACCATTTTCCGTCATCCACTCATCCATCCATTTTCTATAGCATTTATCCTGTTCAGGGCAAGCTGACTTTGGGTGAAAGGCAAACTATTTTTAGCCTGGACTGGTCGTCACACGCACAAAAAAAAAAAAGAAAATAAAATTCACACTGTCACGAAGTAGCACGTAAACCCAGGCTGGAAGACAATTTAGGACAGTTAATTGTATGCAATTAAACCTGTTTATTTACCCATGACTTGCACGCTCCAGCTACTCTTCTCGTATTTGAATGCCTGAAATACAAAAGCAATTACACGAAAAAAGGAACAAAGCCCGGGAAGAAACTTAACCAAAATTTCAGCTTCAAGGAAGGTGAAACAAAGTTCATTTTTATTTGATCCTTTAAGACAAGATTTCCAACTCTTGATGCACAGCAACCTTAGGCTATGTTCACACTGTAGGCCGTGATGCACCATTCGGATTTTCTGTTGAATCCTTTCTTAATGTGTTCATTCACATTCCCCCGGAAAAAAAATAATAATAACTTGTGAACGCAACACGTCCGTAATGTGACACGTAACGCATCACCTCATATCGCCAGGTGGGAGGAGGTAGAAATATGTTTGCGATATGAGGCAATTGCTCCTAGATCCAAGAGCGAGAGAGAGAGAATTGTGAGCAAGGTTAAAAAAAGAATTTCTACAGGGCTCAAGGTTCCGAAGAGCAGAGTGGCCTTCAAAATCCTTCAAGACCAGAAGTATTTCCTGACCAGCGAAACTGGTCATGGAAGTCTTGAGAGCATTGGTAAGAGAGGAAAAGGGAAAAAAAAACAAAACAAACATCACTGAGGCTACCTCTGGGGCATCAATTTAGATGCTTGAGGAAACATTTTTGAAATGCCAGATACAAAATTGCCATGACGTGATCATCCATTCAGCAGTTATTTTATAGCCCTGCGATTAGCCCACCCCTTGCCAAAAATAAGTTGAGTCATGACCCGAATGATGACAAAGAACTCCAAAAGTGGATGGCTGGAAATAAACGATTTCTTTGTTAGTCCTAAAGTTGGATTGCCGGTGATTGCCGCTTTGATCTTTTTTTTTTTCTTTTTTATTGGGCAACGACAGGGCAGCAGTGAATGAAAGTTTTTTTTCGGTGGTTGAATCATTTGGGTGTGACATTGGCATAGCCAAGATACTTGGACTATTTTGTCAATCCTGCTCACGTCAAGATTGCGCGATATTGCCCTCGGCATCAAGTCACATTGAAAGATCTGAGACCGGTCCCAAGACCACATTTTGAAGGTCTCAGTCTTGTCCCTTGACTAGACTCCCAAATATGTTAGTCTTGAACTAACCCAACTCTGGATTTCTCATCAAGACCAGCAATGATTTGCTTTTCTTCAAATTCATTTCTGTGATAACCAGGAAAAACGCTTTCATGCAACTTTCACGGCATTGCGACCCTGTAACCCAGAGGCGTCAAAGTCAAGGCTCGGGGGCCAGATCTGGCCGGCCACATCAATGTATGTGGCCCACGTGAGCAATTCAAGCATGTCGACTAAAGTTTGAACCTAAATTTCACATTTTCATCTAAAATGTTGTAATTACAATGTAATAAACAACCCGTTATTCTTGACTTCCGATGTCAGAACTAGTTCTCCATCGGTTCACAGTCATAAGACAAAAACATGAATATTTTACAAATGTACTTGTAATTCTGTGCATCAAAACAATTTGTTGTGATTGACAGATTATTGGGCCACAACCTCAACTGGTCCGGCCCACTTCCAATCCAATTGGGTGAATGTGACAAATTTGGCACCCCTGGTTCTTTCAGTGAACCAACCAGTTACCTGGCCTACAATTCACTCCTGACCATTCCAGTGTGTATCCCACCTTCTGCCCAAAGTCAGCCGGGAGAGGCTCCGTCAACAACCGTGATCCCAATGAGGACGAAGGCTGGAGGAAACAAATGGATGGATTACAATCTATTTCCTAAGCAAAAAAAAAACATTAAATAGCATGAACCGTGGGTAATATAATCACGATACGAGAGTGCATTTTGTGCGGAAAGATAGATGGACACGTGTACTCCATCCTGACTATTTCCAGAGAAAAATAAACAAAGCGAGCGTGATGGGCCCGTGTGTGTGTGTAATGTGTGTGCACGTCTGTCATGTCTAGAGTTTGACTCACTACTTGTTGACATTCATCAGCTGAGTGGAAGCGGCTTATCTTAATGAGACTGCAAAGCTGGAAGACGAGCCAGGCTCCATAACACTACTGATGCACCTGCACGCACACACAGACATACACACATACACACACAAACAAAACACGGAGCCACGTGCACCAACGCAAACACTGAGTCATTTTCTGTTAAAGGGCTTCAACGACGGCACATCATCCATATTACTGTAAGTCCAATCTGTACAGATAACGAAGTGTACATTAGCGGGCATGCTAATCGATTTATTCGCTGTAGCGCAAACACAAGCTGGAAGGGATCTCTTCTGTTTTGAGCCTGAAATGTACAAAGACGACAGCATCGGCCTTTGATGACATCAGCATAACTTTCATCCAACCATGGTCTGAATTGTTTACACTCACAAGTTCCAACCGAATTTGACTTGCGAAACGCATTATTATGCGCCTAACAACTCTGGTGATTTTCTGGAAAGATTTTACATTTGTGTCGTGTTATTCGATAAGTATTGATTACAATGGCATACCGCATATTTTGGCTTTATGTGTCCCTAAACCCGATTACAGAAATTACTTCTTTTTTTTTCTTCCCCCTAGCATATTAGGTTTTGGAGATATTTTCATTTTTTTTTTACTTTTAAGTTGGACCATATGGATTTTACCATGCGTTGTAATTTATTGCTCTGACATTAAAAAGTATTTTTTTTAAATTGCTGCAAAACCAAACCCTTAATTCATAAGTTATTTTATTTTTTAATACAGTGAAACTCCTCTACAATGAAATCATGTTTGCAGCAAGAAATTTTTCACAACAGGGGTTTTTTCACTGTAGCAAATTTGATCTCAGATGTGCACACACACACACACACACACACACACACACACACACTGTATGTGTACCGGTACTCTATTTTTATTCCAATGGTGCAGAAGTATGAGCATACACTTATTTGACACTTCATATATTCAGCGTAGAAAGAAAAAAATACTTCCTGGACTACTGCGCATGTGTAAACCAGTGTGGTGGTTGCTGTTGCCGTTTCCGAATGAAGCAGTAGAGGTCGCTGTTGGATTAGACTTTGTTGTAGTGAATCTCGTCGCGAGCAGAGAAAAAGATTTCGTGTAACGCAACACGTTTTTTTTTCATTGTATGGGGGGCTCGAGGGTGGGAATGGTGTTAATGCATGAAGATTTTTTCACACTGGGGGGTATTTTCGCCCATGTAGGTTTCGTTGTAGAGGAGTTTCACTGTATTGTTAAAACAGGATTTGCTCGAGAAAAAAAACAACAAAACAAGGGGAGATTCCAAATCTGTTTCAAAAGTAATCGAGAAAAGTTTCGTTGCATCTCTGATTTAAAAAAATAAAATAAAAAAAAGTTAACATTTGTGGACCAGTGTGATGAACTGCCCCATATGCCGTTACATGACAAATTTGCATGCACTGCTACATTGTGTTCTGTCGAGCATTGATGGTTTCTATCACTGCAATTATGGTGGTATTAAAATGGGAATTATATATGATCAAACACCTTTACATATAGTGACATGGGGGATAATTTTTTTTTGTTTTTTGTAGAAATCAATTTCAATCACAACGGGCAGATGACAATGAGCACGCCAAATGGACTCAAGTTGGACTACTTTAGCATGCTGCACTTAGTCTCAGCATGCGTGTCATTCCTGAGAGGAAAAAATGAAGCAACATTTGCACACACCCATGCACACACTCACATAGATACACACACGCGCACACACACAGACACACACACGGGCCACATGGTTTTGTTTGGGGTTCCTAGTCAATTTAGTGCAAATAGAGTGGACTGCTGGGCAACTGCTGAAGTATGAGCGTACACAATCCCCACTCTTGCACACACACCTTGACCAGTGCAGCGAGGCCACTAGGGTTACGGTGCCCTCGCGGAGGTCTAATGAGACGAAGAACAACCCGTGTAACAGATGGTCCTCTGGTCATATGAGGGCCCCTGAAGTCACTCGCCTCCATGGAACCTCGTCACTATGATTGCTCCTATTTGCCTATTCACGCCGTATGCACACACATACACACACACGACCTTGTTTGGCACTAGTGGACGCATCCTTTGCATCTTCCATCGCGTTCCCTGCGGTCCATGATGCGGAGGCTATGTACTGGATATTCCTGTGAAAATCACTATCAGAAGAGAATAAATAAAAAAAGGCAATTAAATATGTATTGTATGGAGAGAGGGTGTACATCCTGGACTGGTCAACAGCCATTTCCAGGACACATATTAGACAAACAACTATTTTTACACTATGGCTGAACGATTTTGCAAAGTAATCTAATTCCAATTTTTGTTCCCGAAATACTGCGATAGTGATTTAACCTTTTCAGGGACAGCGGTCAGTACAGTGGACAGCTTATCGGGTTATAGGGTGCATGAACGTTTTCTATGTATTTTTTTTAACAAACAAACATAAGCAATAAATTAATCTGAATTACAATAGCCAATTAGATTTGTGACACATAAATGATTCGGTCTCATAGGTTTAAAAAAAAAAAAAAGGGAAATGAACCGTAAATGAATATGAAAGACTTCAATTAGAGAGATTAACTTTCTAAACACGACATTCACGATGACAACTTGATCAAATTCGTCAGTGTGTCATAAATCAAGCCCAATAATGAAAACAATATCTGTGACTTTACTGTTTCCACTTTTCATGTTTCATGAAACAATTAAATGAAACGTGGACTGCACTTCTGAAGCACTGAACTTATACAATCTACTGATGAGCTTACCGATGGACCAAAATGAAGCAGAAGTCCATGTTTCACGGCCTTGTCTGAGCAATCAAAAAGGGCTGGATGGATGGAGCAAGGGCGTTCCCGTGTGGACACCAAGGGTATGACAGGCTGTTTTGTGTTGCTATGCCTCCTAAGTAGGAAATTAACATCATATTCAGGAGTAGGAATGATATAATTAAACGTGATGCAGCACAGAAATAAGAATTAACATCATATTCAGGATTAAGAATTATATAATCAAACGTGATGTAGCGCAGAAATAAGAATTACACAGTAATTAAGTTAAGTCATGTGTGCTGCCAGGCTGGTCCTTATTCTCGCTTTTTCTTTTTAATTAAGCTTGACAATTAGTTTTGATCAAATAATTACAAGTGACTTTCACATTCATTTAGAAAATGAGTCAACTTGTTTGCCAGACCCAATCCCTATTCCGCTACTTAAGAATTTTCTACCACTTAACATGATCAGCGTCTTTATTGAGACGCTACAACAGTCAATTAAAGTGACTGCACCGCTTCTTTAAAAAGATTCGGACCCCTGTGGATACGCTAATTAGCCACTGATATCCAGTCTTGCTTTACTGTCCATGACTGTGGCAGCGAGCTGCTGCCTAACTACCTCCTCGTTACTTCAGACAAGACGGCCCCATCACTGTACTTGTCTTGTGAGATACTATTGCAGCTTTGGACACAATTAACCATAATATCCTTTTCCATAGATTACAAAACGTTCTTGGTATTATATTGAAGTGGTTTAAATCCTACTTTGTCAATATCTTTAATGAAGACTTAGGTTGACAAGTCAAGACATGGTGTCACACAAGGGTCAATGCTTGGACCCTGTGATGTCGAGTGTTTATACAAATTGGATGACTATGACAGTTTCCGATAAAACAGAAATTATAATCCCTGGTGCCCAGAACATCGGAGGAAATGTCACTATAGCTGCTAGACTGGTTTGCACTCGCCCCAAGTAGCAGTCAGGAACCTCGGTGTCACGATTTAGCAGGACGCATTATTCAGCTCTAATACACTCTCAACCTATTCTTAAAACGCATATAGAACCACTCAAAATGTATATGGGTCCATCTCTGGCAATTTATTTTTATGTCATTCTAAAATGTCTCTGGAACTTCTCATCTTAGTAACTACAGTGAAACTCCTCTACAACGAAATCATGTTTGCAGCAAGAAATTTTTCACAACAGGGGGTTTTTCACTGTAGCAAATTTGAAACAGCAAAGTGGGAATGGTGTTAATGCATGAAGATTTTTTTCACACTAGGGGGTATTTTCACCCATGTAGATTTCGTTGTTCAAAACTCATTAAAATAGATATTTTACAAATGAACAAGTAGCAATCGATTGGAAATATCAACTATACATTTGTATTAAACACTTTCGAGCTCACTTTATATATATATAAAAAATGTAATCGAGAGATCCAAACGACACTGATTTGGTGGGGCCCAAACACTCACCAATAGATGAGTACAGTAAAACAAAAAAACATAACAAAAAAATGGACAGGTATTATGTGAGACTTTTACTCACTCCCGCTCGCTTATTTCCAGTCATATTTTACGAACCTGTCTCTTCAGTTCTTTCTCTTCTCCATATTCTCCCTGAAGTCTGTGTATGCAAGGCTTCCAGATGTGCAGCAACAAACAGCAACGCTATTTCATCGGCAAAAAAACAAAAAACAAAAAAAATCTTAGCCGGAATAATACCATGAATAGTTACGTTAAATGTGTCTCCGTCATTACTGTAATCTGGTACAAAAGGTTTTTCCTCTTCCTCCGGCTAGAGTTCCCAAATGGATCGGTGGCCCTTGTTTTAAATTGATGCAACTTTGCGTTTCCTAAAAATGCTGGGGGAAAAAAAAAAGAGTGAGCTTTCAAGGGAAGAAATGACAACCACACAGAGGCTTCTTAGCCCTCTTCATATGATCCAAAGTATTAAAATACATCAATAAGGAGCTGTTAAATATCAACGTTTTCGCTTACTTCCTCCGAAGTGGTCAGGACGTTGGTGTAATGACAACAGACTGCCAGCAGATGGCAGTGCCGGTTCTCTTGTACCAAAGCCAGCGTAACATGAACATAAATATCATGTCTGCATTGTCTTTAATGTAAATAGTAAATACCATTTCAATTCAGTTACAATGTGTGTTTTACAAGTTTACAATAAACAGATGAGTTGACTGTACATTTGTTGAGTTTCAAAGATGATCACATTTAAACGGCATATACAACGTGGCGTCATTAATTTGTCGTCATTACAGGAATTGCTGGTTAACAAATACACAGAAAACAGTTATTACAAAACCAGCTTACATGAGGTACAATGAAACATCTGTACAAAGTGTTTTTTTTTTTTTAAAGTTTCCAGTTCCTCTCAGGTGATGAGCATCATGAAAATTCAACTCGAGTACTTTGCATGTCTATTCCAAGACTTTGACGAACTACAAAGCTTCAGTTCACAAAAAGATTGGAAATGTGCACGCCGCAGCACGGGACACATTCATGATGCTGTGAGGGAGGGGGGCGGGGGGGCACTAACACGGACAATAGAACTGTGGAAGTGGCGTGTGGATACAAGCCTGCATAACATGGACGTAAGCTCCGTTTTTACATTCACAGTTGCAGAGGAACATTAAAGTTCAGACAATAAAACATTGCTCCGGGCCACAGACTTGAATATTTTATGGGCGTGTACATCTGTCTCTTACCTTTATATACACACACACACACATTCCTGTACTTGTGGCACAGTGAGGACCGAGTAAAACACACACACACACACACTCTACGAGCGGCAGCAGCCGGCAGTCCTCATTTCTTTGTTGACGTACTCTTGCAACTGAAACTTGGGCTCATCGGGCTCCTTCATGGTCCTGTGCTTCAGCTCCCTAACAAAGTCAGACACAGAAGCCGGTTAACGCCACGCAATGGTTTTCGATACGAACCGTCCTCATTAGGGGCCGAGGTTGAACTTGCTGACTTTGCGCAAGACTGGTCGCCAGCCATTTGGCAGGCCAGTAATTGCGGTCTGTGTTCACTCGAAAAGCAGCGCCGAGTGTGTCCATTTATTTTGAGACATCGTTGTTATCGTAACAGGCTTACATGTAGGCTCAGTTTCTACGTTGACGGTGTGAATGGTGCATATCAGTCAGAAAAAAATAAAATAAAAAAATAGTAGGCTGCTTCAGGGGGCTCAGAAGGTTACTGGGGCGGACTACTGATTCACTTTCAAATGGACCTTGAAGTTCCTCCAGGTACACTAGGTTTCCTCCTCCCCCAAAAAATATTCATACCCGTCAATTGGAGATGATAAATTGCCCAAAGCTGTTGTTGGATTTTGCCTTCGTTGGCACATAAGATCGATAGATAGTTGAGCTGATTGCCTTTATTGCTTTGACCTTTTCACGTGGCTTTGCATTTCCTCACTCTTGCACACTTTGCAGTTAAGATCAGGTTTGGGACACATCGTGACATTTGGGAAGATGAAGGCCAACATCCGTTTGGATTGAAACGCCATCCCCGGTTGCTTCTAATTAAGGACACGCGCCACTGCTCCCCGTGAAAGGATGTGATGGAGCTGCTGTGTGTGCATACAGGCGCACGATTCAAAGTGAATGATAATGGAGCTCGCGCTAAGCTCATTTCAATATCGCTCGATGCACCGGGGCAGAACGTATTGCTGCAGAGAGGGAGCGGAAAACAAGCCATCGCAAAAATACATCATCTACTCGTAAGTGAACGTTTATCTGTGGAAGAGTACTAATTGAAAAAAAAAAAAGAAAAAAAAAAAGGTGCGCAAAACTTGAGAAATGGGAACCAGGACACAACTGCAGGGTCAATTTGGGTGGTATACCATAATTTGAATTGTGTTGTGAGATGGAGGTTGGAAGGTGTGACTCACTTGGCCACGGCAGTGAAGGCCAGCTCGACATTCAGTCCAGACCTGGCGCTGGTCTCCATGAAGGGCACCCCAAACTCCTGCATTAATAAATAAACAAACAAACAAACAAATAAACAATTAATAAAAGTATTTTATTTTATTTCAGTTCATTTTATTAATTATTTTATTTAAAATAAATAAATGGAAGGAATAATTAATAAAAATATATGTATGTATGTATTTATTTATTTATTTTTATGTTATTAACTATTCCGTCTATTTATTTATTTAATTAATTTAAATAAAATAAATAAAAACAAATATCCAGAAGACAGGCTGCAAGTCAGTTTCGCGGTGTTGGCAATGTTAACGTTTTTGTAGAGCAATTTTAATTTATTTATTTGTTCCCGCACGCCCCCTGATCTTTCGGTTACGTGCCATGAGGTGAACTCTTGAACTCACAGAGATGAGAATGAGAGTGAGGACATCAAATGTATCTCCTTGCCGACGAGACCTTTTAAGACGAACAAGTCACATGACACAAGGGAGGGGGGGGCGTGAACAAAGTGGGTATATGCTCACTTTTGTTGCAGACCCAAACCAAAAGCCATTCATTTACGAATGTGATTGCACTTTAGTTTACATATTTAAATGTTCAGATATTAAGATTTGAATGAGGCAAAATAACATGCTTTTTCTCTCAAATATATTGTTAGAATCATTTGTTTCAGATGTACTGTACATTTTTTTCTGTATAAAAATTAATTTGATGTTCAAAAAGTCTTTTTTCAAACTTGAGTCTTGGAAAAAGAGGGGATCGTCTTATAATCAGGACCGTCTTATATTCGGGCCAATACGGTAGATTGTGTCGTTTCTTCAATGTCGTCTCGGTTAAAACTTGAAGGGTGTTCTCACTTTTGGGAGTTCAAACATACGTTGGTGTGTCAGCTTGTTTTTTTTTACAGACAATGCGAGAGAGGGCCTGACATTTTAATGGGTGCGCTCGTTTGTAGCTTCCAAATGATGTTTCTGTCACGGTTGCAAGCCGAGATGGCACCAGCACGCTCACTTGGCCCCCCGCGAGTCGCACAGGCTAATAACTTTCAGCGCAACAACGCGAGCCTTTACAAAATAGAAATGGACGGTTGGAGATGATGTTTCGGCTTCCAGTGAAAAGGTCAGCAATGGTTTCCATCGATAACATTTTTCTTGCTTTCCTCCTCCTGCACAATCTAACACAACCTATTAGCAAACATGAAGAAAGAGGGGACTGTTTTTCTCCCATGATGACATCACAAACAGGAAGTCATCGAAAAAAAATTGAATAATAAAAACTCTGGCCCGTATTTTGTTCACAAAAAAAATAACCGCCAACAACGAATCCACTGATAAAGCAGCATAAATAGTTAGCCGTGGCGTCGAACGGCGCTGGATCATCAGAGACGTTTCTACTCTGAGGATCACGTTGCAGGAGAGGGACAAATGAATAGAAACCCCTCTTAACTCATTCACTCCCAATGACGTTTTTAACCGTCTTTTCAGACTTGGTCTAGAATTGGCTGGTACTGAATGAGTTTTAATGTGACGCGGCTCTCCGCCGCTGCAAAGTGCGATAAGCATATTACCGAACAAAAGCGGAGGCTTTCATTGCCCCTTCGTTAATGGCGATCTTTGTCTCACATTGAGATTCAGCGTGTGTGTTCCGCCGTGACACTCGTCTTCCTTTGTGTCTCCACATTGACAGCTGATGCGCTTCGGCAAACACCCCGCTGTCCCCCGCGCCCCCCCACCCCATCCCTGCGACTTATGCTCACATTTAGTCTTGTACACCTCATGGAGCGTATCTGAGTGAAATGGGCTGGAAAATTACGTGGGCAAAGCCTTCCCACTTGGCCAATCATCCACGTAAACAAGAACAACAGGAAGGAGCGTCCATGAATGCATTCATACGTACGCTAATTCAGACAGCGGGGACAGATTGAAGTGTAGAATCGTTAAATGTGTAACTGATGCATTTGGGGCTGTCGGAGGCGCGGCGACGGCGTTACCTTGGCCAGTTTTTCGCCCTCCTCTCGCTTCACCGCCCTGTCGTGGTTGGAGTCGGCCTGGAAAGCATCACAGCATGTTTTTATCTGCAAGGAAACAACTCCCGGGATGACATTGGGTCGTTGCAACGCGCAAGGAAAAAAAATAAAATCGAGAATAAATTGTGCCATATTAAAAGTTAAATGAAGATTGTTTGGCCGGGACTATTTAACCCTTTCATGCAACTTGTAACCTGATCACATGATCAGCTGTCCACTGAAGTGACCGCTGTCACAGTGGAATGTGGGGGTCGAAATATTTCTGCTCAAACACAGCTATCATCCATCCAGCCATTTTCCGATCCGCTTTATCCTCACAGGGGCTGTGAGGGGTGCTGGAGCCTATCCCAGTAGGCGGGGGACACCCTGAACTGGTTGCCAACCAAACGCAGGGCAGACTGAGACGAACAACCATCCGCGCTCACACTCACACCCAGGGACAATTTTGAATGTTCAATCAGCCTGTCCTGCATGTTTTTGGAATGCGGGGGGAAACCGGAATACCCGGAGAAAACCCACGCAGGCCCGGGGAAAACATGCAAACTCCACACAGGGAGGCCAGAGCTGGAATTGAACCTGGTACCTCTGCACTGTGAGGTTGCAATCAGCATTTATTTATTTTTAATTTATTTCAAGTACACGTTCAGGAGCAACTGTTGGGAAGACATGACCTTGACAGCAGCCTCTTGCGAGAAGCCGGTGCTAAAGTCCTTGTTTTTTTTTTTTTAATTCCCTCCAGCACGCCGAGCCAAACACTCATGAGCAACTGATGCCTTCTTACTCTGGGCGGATAGTGTACAGTGGGATTATCAGAGAACAAGTTGTAAATAAGGAGGGGGGAAAAAAACAGTAGGGGGTGGTTTGGAATGCGCGATAGAACCGAGAACTGCTGTCATGAGCGATAACTCAGTTTGCTTTACATTACACTGCCGTGTCGAGTTATTGGGATTATAATATACTGTATATCAACGAATGGAGAAGTTTCAGTCTGAAAATGTGCCAACCAGAAGCTTCCAAAGCTGTGAACAAACTACCGCATCATCTGAGCTGTAAATCGGGCCCACAAAATATGAAAAGTACTTTTCATAAATCAGCGGTTCCACCCTCGCCGCTCTCTCGTTTCATGACTTCGAGGCCTCGTCTCTCTGACTCCCATCTATCAAGCAGTCTTCGACGGCGTCCACAACAAGGTCTCACCTTGTTGCCTAGCAGCATGACGACGACGTCCTGCTGGGTGTACTCGTAGATCTCCGTCAACCACGCCTGCAAAAAGAGAAGATGTCAGAGCGAGTGTGAAATTTCGAAAGGGGGACCAGGAGAGGGAGGAGGATAAACGCAAGTCAAAAAGGAAAATTGCTAATAGAAAACAATTCCCAGTCGTTTCAATCACACTTGTGGTTTTATCAATTATGAGGGTGGGTTATTCATCAAAGTGAATTACGAATGCATAGTTATTTACAGCAAAGTCGCTGTCCTACTTCTATTTTTTTTTTTTCACCCCCAATTAGCCGACATCATTGTAGGCCTAATCGGTTCGGGTAATTACTGTCTCTTAGTGTTCTCTGGAGCAGACGCGCAATGTGTGATCGCATCTAAAATCCAATTAGACACACCCCAGGCGTGTACATTAACAATTCAAAAAGCTTGGAGTAGATATTGCCGGGAAAATGAACGTGAGAGGGCGTTGAGGGCGGATTAATGGCTTTACACACGCAAATTGTGTAAAGTGGTGGGAAGATTTTAGAATCCTCCCGCCCCCTCTAATGCCCACTTTCGGTTGAACGAAAGCGCGGTTGAATAGATGAAAACTGGCGAAGATGATGTTGGAGTGGTTCAGGGTTGTGTCAAATCACCTCCATTGGCTGAAAGGAAGTGAAGCTGACGTGGGAAGAAGATAAAGAAACAACCTGCGCACCCACTGACAAGTGTTATCGTGGTTGTGTGCATTATTTGCGTTTAGTGGAATCTAGAACTCACTATCCACGAGCAACAATGGTCTTGATAGAGTCCTCGTGAGCTCGTACGGTTCAGTGTATTTTTGAGGTGATTATTGTTGCGTCTAATTCTGTCCAACTTAAAAATTTCAGGGACAGCGGTTACTATAGTGGACATCTTATGTTATCACATTACATTATCAAGATTTTGGTCTGACTCAGTACCGTATTGGCCCGAATATAAGACGGTGTTTTTTGCATTGCAATAAGACTGAAAAAGTGGGGGTTGTCTTATATTCGGGCCAATACGGTATTAGGGGGAGAGACTGTCTCATGAAGCTTCGTTTGAGGCTTTATCAGTGACAAGGTGAAAAGCATGAGCGGCAACTTAATCTCAAATGAAACATTTTCATTTCTTTGCCCGATCCTGGCCCGCTCCATCTAATTCAGAATATCGTCAAGTGAATCCCATTCACATAATCCTTGCCTTCATCCGCAGGTTTACTCAAAGCCTCGTTCTCTTCTCGCTCGGGTTTACATTCCTTCATTACATCGAGATAGTGGCAGTGAGCGCAACTAGCGGCCTTGACTGTCGACAACCTGCCAATTACTGGGATGGTCTCGAAAAAGCTCGCCAGTGGGTGGATTACAAGAAAGTGGCAGAAGGAACACAGATTCTAAAATTGGATGTGATCTAGCTTCAAAGCCATCACGGTGAATGAGAGTTCATGCTGCGGGTGGGAAGCAGAAGTCGGCGACACGTGAGCGAATTGCGCGCGCGGGTGTTTTGGTGTGTCGTAGCCCACGTGTGATGGACTGTGATTGCTGTCAATGTCAAAAGAAGTTTTACTCTCATCTACGAGCAAAAAGAGATGCAAACGGGTCCTCAGAATGTATTTTTAGTTGCTCGGCGAGAATCAAACAGCTTTGGGAGCCAGAAAGGGATCCAATTATAGACTGTTTGCGACGCATCTAAGAGTGTCATAGTCTAACTTGCGCAGTAATTACTGAATTTCAAAAGCAAAACACGCTTCAAGTCTGGTAAACAACCTAATTCAGCAACCTAAGAGAAGCAGCAACATCGCTGCTATTCGTTAGCCCTTCTATGGCGTTTGGCATTACGCGTTAGCATTATGCTAGCAGACGCTCTCAATAAATTTACACGGTTGTTTTAAATACAACGTCAAACAAATGTTTCGTCTGGGAGCGAGCGGTCTACGAGGTCGTTTCGGTTAAAGCGGGAGGAATTCTGATGTTATAGGATATGGAAAATGAAACTTCATTGGAAATGATCAGATTCTTGGATTAAAAAAAAAAATGTCAGTCCACTTATGTGCTTTTACAGTGATGGGCACCCAAAGGAAGTAGACTGGACTTGCTTTCATTGATTTTAGCCATCAGGTCATGAAGATGCCAGACAGACAAGTAAATCGAATCACTGGATAGGAGACTTCCTTCTTGATAAGGGAGCTGTGAGGCTCAAATACATCTTCCCTGACCATTTGTTTTATATTTATCATTTGCTAACACGACCTAGCATTTGTCACAACGAGTTCAACTACCGTATTGGCCCGAATATAAGATGGCCCTGATTATAAGATGACTTTTTGAACACCAAATTAATTTGTATACAGAAAATAATTACAGTACATCTGAAACAAATGATTCTAACAATATATTTGAGAGAAAAAGCATGTTATTTTGCCTCATTCAAATCTTTATATCTGAACATTTAAATATGTAAACTAAAGTGCAATCACATTCGTAAATGAATGGCTTCTGGTTTTTGAAATGTAAATTACATCATAACTTCTCTTCAGCTGCCGGTTAACCTGGCCGATCTTTGACCCACTTTTCTCCAGATTGTCGCTATTTCTCCATTTTCTGTTATCTCTTCTATTATTTTCTTCTTTTTCCTTTCTTACCGCTATTTTTTCTTTTTCATGCTACCGCTATTTTTATTTTTATTCTTCGTGACAGGGGTTCACTTTGGCCATTCGCTTCAATGGTATCTGGCGCCATCTAGCGTCATGAATGGGTACAACGCCTAGACCCCGAATATAAGACGACCCCCACTTTTTCAGTGTTATTTCAATGCAAAAAAAACACCGTCTTATATTCGGGCCAATACGGTACTCTGCAGAAATTCAAACCACTGGTCCTCCAAAAAGGCATTCTCGTGAAATCTTCAGAGTTAACATATTCATAAAATTGTGATGAAATGGAATGTAGTCCCCAAGTCAAATATAATCACAAAGTGCTATCGAAATTAATTACGTTATACTGTTGCGTAATTTAAAGATGACTGCCTGCCACGTTCTAAAATGTTCAACTTCCCTCTTGTCGCCCGCCCCCAAATTTGTGCGCGCAAGAAACAATTTGAGGAAGTTGCGGTTAGGGTTGGACTTGGGTCTCTGGGTGGGGAGATTTCACAAATGCCAAAAGTAGGTGAGGAGAAAACTTGGTCCGTCCAGACCATTGGAGGTGTCACATCGACGCAGGACTGCGGGTAAGCGGGGTTTGACATGATATTTGGATTGGAATCAATGTTACGAGTGACGAAGGAGAAAAAGGGATGCATGAGATTTTGCGTTCATGCGGTTAATCAAGGTGGTTATGATTGATATCTTTTTCGAAATAAACGACAGTGACGAGGGCAATCTGATTTTTGCTTCAACACCACAGCGACATTGTCCGCCATTTTGTGAATTTTTTCGTTGCAACACGTTGGTCGACGCGAGGAGCAGCTGCCGGCCGTAATTTGCCCGCCGTTGACTCGTTCCATTTGGTTCGCTTTGCTTGGCGTGCAGCTGGCGTAAACTCGACGGAATGAATGCCATACGTATGACACAGATGTGAATCCTGCTCCGGTCGGGTTTAAAAAAAAATATGCATGGAACGGTGACGTTGCTTTAGCAAGAACAGCGACATTTGCTTATAAAAAAAAACGTCCTTTCATATTGATGCCAGGTGCCATGGCAACCGTTTGGTTGTGAAAAAGAAATAAGCGGTTACTCAAGCAGTGTCAGGAGTGTCGCCAGTTCCTCTTTTGCAAACTTCCTGTCTCACTTTCTCTCTTTCCTCCCCAAAGTTTGCCCGTGACCACCTCAACTAACTTGGATGTTGAAAATCTCCCAACTAAGATGAATACGAGCCCCACTGCTCACAATGCCACCGACTGTCCGGCCAAGTGCAGCTCCGAGAAGGACGTCACGCAGCTCAAAGGCTACAACGAGAGACTCGATCCGGTCGCAACGAACAAACAGGAAGCCAGACGGCAATCAGACCGCACACCCGCCACCTCCGGCCTGACCTCCTGCTCTCATCTACGCCGTTGGTCCACCGATTGTTGCCACAGCAACGGCTCACCTATCATTACCCTCATGAAAAACACCAAGGAGCCGCAGCCTCCTCAGCGGGGGGTCTCCCTTCTTCGCTGCCGTACTGAATCTCGTTGTCCCGGACAACGCTACTCCAGTCCGATCACCGGGATCGGCTCCGCTACTCAGCTGCCGACATCCGCATCGTCGTCTCCTGTTCGGACTTCTGTCATAACAGGACATGACCCGCTCGGTTGGAAGCTCCGCCCCAAATCCAGCATCTCCTCCAAACGGGCTCACACCCATCGGTTGTCCCTTCAGATGCCGCTGCCCGTTATCATTCCCGATCCCGATTTGGTTCTATCCGACAAATCTCCACCTGACCCCAGACAGAAAACTCCGCGCCGTTTCAAAGGTAAACAGTTCCGTCGCCACCACTCGGATTCCTTAGCCTTCCTCAGATCCACCCCTGCGGTGACCCTCGAGGAGCTCCGTGAGGTGAGGCTCCGCCCCGCCCAAGCCGACGACGTCTTCTCTGAAGCGCACGGCGAAGAGAAGGCAAGCCCGAGCCCGCGTAAAACGCCACCGGCTGTTCCGGAAAAAAGTCCTTTGACAAGAAAAATAGCGCAACTCATCGCTCATTCTTGGCAGCGCCCAACGTGTGCCCCCCATAAAACGGAGCAAGGGGAAATTATTTACAGCGTGATAAAGCCAAAAGCAAAAACACAACAGGCTGAGAACCACTGCGACCTGTATGCGAAAATAAATGAGATGCACTTAAAAAGCGATGAATAAACACAATCCGTTTACCGGCCTTCTTCTGATTTCCAAATTATTATTTTTTTCCCTCATATGGAAAAAAGTTACGTGAAGTCATCAAGAACCCGCAATAACTATTTAACTTTAAGCCAGACATATTATTAAATTTTTTTCCCATCGATTCAAAAAGAATTACAGAGCCCCGGATGCAATCAGGTTTTGAGTGGGTGGTTCTATATTATGCAAATGAGTTACAGTTTGCTCGCGCCCACCACTCCGACGGGTTTGCAAGTTACTTGGACACCAAAGATTCAAGTTCAAATATGTGCGGGTTTTCAGGAGCTAAAGCTAGGTCATGCTAATCTGCGCATACAACACTGCCGCTCCGCTTAGCGTTTAGCTTTGAACAAGGTAGCGTTGCCGTGTCGCCAGGTCGTCGCAAAAAGATGGAGGAGCTCAGTTTTATTTCACATTTGATGGACATGTGAGCATTCAGAGATCCGACGCTTTTCGTACAAGCAGTTCAAAGGTTTCCATTATATGTCCCTCTTTCAAGGTGGTATTTATTTCTTATTTTTTAAACTTTTTTGTTTTATCCATGTTATGTCTGTTCTTACACCCTGTGAAAAGCCTGAGCATTTTGTGCAAGATTGTTGCCTTTTTTTTTTTTTTTTTACATTGATTGCTGTTTGGAATGATTTGCCATTGAAATAAACATGGTATGCTCGGCTCCCTTGACATTTTTAAACAGACGAAAAATAGCCGTAATGTTGCTGTCATGACTTCTTACTTGTACCATGAGAGGTCGCCAGCCAACCATTGCAATAAAACATTTTTTGGGGGGGGAAAAAAATTAAAAGATCCAAAATTGTCAGCCCAAATTGTGCAAGGTTTGATTTTTGTATTTATTTTTTAATCTATTTTTTCCCCCATTTTATAGACTTTTAACAGTACCTGGAGTTTGTAAAAATAACTTCAAATATTTGTGGGCTCTTCATAACACCACCATGTATTTATTTTAATTGTAATGTATATTTTAATTTTTTTCTGGCCATTAGACGACATCTCTCCCCCCTCTCCACCCCCCCCCCCTTTCTCTCTGCACACAACCTCACATTAACTAATTAAAATGTTCTGCCAGAAGCGCTGCGCGCACAATTGGCTTGTTTGTTTTGAATAACAGTTGTCGTCTTTAGATTTGACTTGAATTTAATCCAACTTGAAGCATAAAGTGGAGGGTTGTGGTGAAAAATAGTCGTTCAGCCGCTGCGACGGTTCATTTCTTATGTGCAGCAATGACGTGACATCATGTTTCGTAGACGTCTCTGTTCAATGAGGAGATTGAGGAGCAATTGCCTCAGATCGCAAACATATTTCTACCTCCTCCCGCCTGGCTACTCTGGCGATATGAGCTGATACATTACGGACGCGTTGTGTTCACATAGAAGTTATGTTTTATTAATTCTTCATAGGAAATTCAAGGTATGTTAACTTATGAATCCAAGTGTACATACGTACATTACATATGCTGTATATAAGGATTGAGTGAAGCAGTCTAGCCAGTCTGCATCACCAAGTCACTAATGCAGTTTCCCCTACAACACTGGGCATGATCATTTTACATTTTGCTTACATGTGGGAGACAAGGGATCATGTTGCCGACAACTCAGAGTATAAAATAAGCTACTTTTATGAAGAAAGTTGACATTAATAAAAAGGTACATACCGTATTGGCCCGAATATAAGACGGCCCTGATTATAAGATTTTCCTGATTTTCAAGACTCAAGTTTGAAAAAAGACTTTTTGAACACCTAATTAATTTTTCAGAAAGCAATTACAGCACATCTGAAACAAATTATTATAACAATATATTTGAGAGAAAAAGCATGTTATTTTGCTTCATTCAAATCTTAATATCTGAACATTTGAATATGTAAACTATTATTTTCTTCTCTTTTCTTTCTTACCGCTATTTTTTATTTTTCATCTTTGTGCTACTGCTATTTTTATTCTTTGTGACAGGGGTTCGCTTTGGCCTGGGGAGTCAAGTTCAGCATTCGCGTCAATGATATCTGGCGCCATCTAGCGCCGTGCATGGGTATAATGTATAGACCCCGAATATAAGAAGACCCCCATTTTTTCAGTCTTATTTCAATGCACCGTCTTATATTCGGGCCAATACGGTATTTTCATGCCACGGTGCTGATTATTAACCTCCACCAATGTAAATTTATGCAAATATGTGATCATGTTCAGAAAGAAAAAATGACTTGGTATATTTACGCTTTGGAAAAGTTTGGAAGGATTCAGGCTTGTAAATCTGGGTTTGGCCCACTGAGAAAAGCAGGGGTCTCTTGGGGATACAAAACTGCTGAGCAGTCTTGAGGCAATGCTGCAGGCAAGGCAATGGCGGGATGGCAGTTCGCAGGCACACACCAAGAAATGCTGAGCCCCCCCCCCCCCTCCCCCCTCAACCGTACGCTGCACAGAAGTCTCAAACAGCCCCTTCTAAATATAGCCTGCCCCTTTGTTCTTTTCGTCTGTTGTCTGCAAATTCTTTGAAGCAAAGTTTTGCTTGCCTATTTTGTCGATTGGGATATTTTGCTCTCTCAACTAACTCTATATTCACGGAATGAGAGTTTTTTCTGGGCCTCAAATCAAACGGATGTTTTAACAGTGGTGATGCCCTGCTTTACGGATGGACTTCGGCGTGACTGTCAATCGGACAAAAGAATCGGAAAAACGAGACTTCGATCAAATACTTTGCCTCTAAATCTGTATTAATGTTTGAAGTCAGTTTAAAAAAAAAAAAATCTGTGTGTTAATCGTCAATTCCCAACCGATGCATGCTCAATTGATAATATGACACCTTGAAATGTTGAGAGAGAACAAACACGGATGGGACCAGGTATTCCAAAATAAATGTTTGACCTCTTTAACCTCCTTTTCAGTATTCACAAGACAGACATCTGCTGAGAAACTGGAGCAACACATTGGAATCTTTGGTACCAAAAGAAGACAGAAATCAGGGGGGGGGGAGGGGCCTGATGAAATGTTTCGGTTTAAAGAGATAACGCTTTGGGGGGGAAGGGAAAAAGCAAGAACGAGAAAATTACATTCTCAGTCAACCTGAAATGCACGGAAGATGGAGGGAATCAATAAATATGCTTCCATAAATGAGGAAAATAACATTTTACACACAAACAGAAAGCTGGACAGCATGAATCTGCTTCTTAGCAAAAGCAATGACCTTGAGGAGCATCAGCAACCTCCCCGCCAATCGGTTTGCGCTCTTTTCTTCAATAAAAAGCCCCCCCCCCCCGCTCTCTCTCCGCCTTGCTTCCATTGGGCAAACAACTTCTTTTATTTATCAAATAATGCAGAAGCAGAAACATTTCGTTGTCACCAACGCCGACCTCACACGGCTTTCTTTTTAAACACACAAAGCGGGAATCAAAATCATCGGTCACGCCATACACTTAATGACTGTGATGTGTTTTTTTTTTAAATATACAGTAAGCCACGAATCTCTCACGTCTGACTCACGTTTTTTTTTTTTTTGGAATGGCAAAGTCTCCATGCAGTGACAAGGGTAGCAATAAACCACTTGCTTCAAGAAGGTGAGCGCAGGTGCAAATCGGCGGCCTTTGACTAACGTGATGTAACGTGACACGCAGGCAGACAGCTGTACGGCGCTGATACGAAGCTCGCTAACGGATTAGGTCGAGACTCATCGAGCGAATGAGCAATCGGAAAATTACATAAGAAATTGGAGCATCCACCATTTCATCAAAATAAAAAATGTGCACCCTGTGCGGGTCTCCACGTGTTGTTGGATGTGCCATCATTGTTATGCCAGTTCATTTTAGTCATGGTCCAATCCAATAAAAAAAAAAAAAAAGGGCTTGGGCGTGCTAATGGACTGATTTGAAGAAGAAAAAAATCCACATGCAATTTGAATTTGAGGCCATCACATTTAAAAAAAAAAAAAGAAATAAAATATGCTCGGGCGAGCAAAAGACTGATGTGAATAAATAAAAAAAACCACATGCAATTTGAATTTGAAGCTATCACATTTAAAAAATAAATAATTAAAATGTGCTTGGGCGAGCTAGACTGATTTGAAGAAAAAAAAATCCACATGCAATTTGAATTTGAAGCTATCACATTTTTAAAAAAAATTAAATGTGCTTGGGCGAGCTAGACTGATTTGAAGAAAAAAAAATCCACATGCAATTTGAATTTGAGGCTATCACTTTTTTCACTATAAAAAAATAATTATATATATATACAGTATATATCTTTTTTTAAATTTTTTATTAATACTCGACTGCATGAGAGCCCTGAAAAAACCTCCACAGAAAAACAACAAGCTTTTATGTCTTCGTTTCCCCCAAATCTATCCAAATACTGTCCGTTCCTTCTTTGGAAAGGACAATGTGTCGAAATGTGGCTCAAGTATGTCGTTACCACGGTGACGACAGACGACTTGAGCACTCTATATTGCCTGAAGAGACAGGCACATCTTACTGTAAATTACAGTACGGTCGCTTTCATAGTAAATCAACTCTAAAGGGAAAAAAAAACTGTACTTCACTGAAAAAATATCTCGAAAGAAATTGTCATGATTCCAAATGAAGTCAAAATGGAGCACTTCGCGTCAACGTCTCTGGATTCAACAATCCCATTTCAAGGGAAAGAAGGGATCGCATAGAAAGCGGAATAACGCTGTCTAAAAAAGCAGCCCGCTTCATTGACTAACGAGAACGAAAGCTGTTGAGTATGAGAAGAAAAAAAAAAAAAAAAAAATCACTGAATGCTGATTCTCCATTTCCCTCCAAATACTCGGTGGCCTTCGCCCCTAGAGCGGGCCGCTAATGGATTCACACAGTGGGAGATGGCAGCGACATCGTGGGCCGCATCAGCCCGGCCGACTGCAGCGTGCAATTATGGACTGGAGCCTATGAGGAACAATTCCATAAATAACACCTCTTTACTTTGCTCGTCCTCCTTTGGAACACCAATCATAAGATTTAACAGTGTTGACGCCGGAAAAAGTGAAGATCGCAAAGAAAAACACTCTTTACGAGGGATGTTAATCGAAGAAATTGTGATTTCAATAATGAAGAGGCGACTTGACAGCAGATGTTATGCAAATGAGATCACCTCGCGTTGTCACAGCTAAAAGTGAGATTTTTTTTTAACAGTGGGGAAATTCTTTTTACACCTGGATGTGAAAAAGTGACACTTGTTGGGTTAGACCCATCTACTACGCACATCACACCTTCATTGTGAGCTCGAAGGCGCAGTGTTTCCTTCTTTTATTGAACAGGAGTGAGAGCGTTACTTTCATCCACGCAAGATTGAAGACAATAAACGAGAAATTAAAGACTGTGTTCACAGTCCGTAGGAAGAGAATGAAATCACTCCATCCAACCATTATTTTATCCGGGTGTGCTGCAGCCTATCCCAGCTGTCTCGCGGAAGTAGGCGGGGGACACCCTGAACCGGTTGCCAGCCAATCGCAGGGCGCACAGAGACGAAATAGCCATCCGCGCTCACACCAAGAGGACAATTTCGAGCGTTCCAGTAACCTGCCATGTTTTTGTCATGTGGGAGGAAACCGGAGTACCCGGAGAAAAGCCACGAGGGCACGGGGAGAACATGCAAACCCCGCACAGGAAGGCCGGAGCCCGACTCGAACCCTGGAACTCTGCGCTGTGGGGCTAACATGCTAACCGGTTGTCCACCGTGTGTTGAGACAGCGCCGCATCCCGATGATGGCAGTTGTGCGCACATCAGACAAACAACAACTCTGCACGACTCCAAATGTGCTGCAAGTGCCTCGGCCGGGCTTCCCGGATATTTCTTCGCTTTGATCATACTAACTCCGTTTTGTGCTAATTAAAGGGACAGTAATTCACCCGAAATGGATGAAGGGAGTGGCAACGAATGGGGCAGAGGAGTGAAAATTGCATTCCGACTACAAAGGGAAGACTCCATTTTGGGTGTGTTGAAGTAGCTCTAATTTACGTGCATCATCATTTGTGTCCTCATTTGGATTTCAAAAGAAAACATTTTTGCATAAATGAGCCATTTTTCATATGTTACTTTGTATGCAGAGAAGGTCAGGGGGAAAAAAGGGTTGAAATAAATATTATAATTAAAAAAAATGTAATTATTTTTCAACAAAATATATGCATCGAATATATAAATAATGTTTCATAGAAATGAAGGGCAGGGGTAATCGTTTTGGGACGAGACATTCAAGTCTTTGACTGCATGTCCAAAAACTTCTCGTGTCATCCGATTCATCGACGACAACTTCCAACGTGAGAGGAATCAAAATGAGTCGTTTTCCTTACCCGGATGTTATCAAACGATGCTTTGTTGGTGACGTCGTAGAGAAGAAGGAGAGCTGGAAGGACAAAAAGAAAACATTTTAGGACGCGAGTGCAGGAACTTTGCAGACCGCCGCCATGGCAGTGTTGAGCTTTCACACTTAAAATTGTGTATGAACACACTCCAGTTGTGTATACTCCACACCCCCCCGGGGTGTGGAGTATAATGCTCTGTCAGACATGGAATCATTACACCGACATGGGCAAGCGCAACAAATTTCCTCTGCTGGATCAGCCTTCATCTGGATGAATAATTTTGAGCGATTATATGCATGGTGTCTCTCCCCCAAACTGCCTTTTGGACCCTTTAAACATTTCCATTCGCTTCATTCTGAGCCATGAACACTTTTATACGACTTCTTGGGAGGACTTAATGTTGAATGCTGATCAAATTACACGGTCGATATAGTTTTCGGGCTTTTTTTAATGCAAGTACCGGGGAGATCATGCCGAGGCTTTCAAGTAATACATGATGAACATGTGTCCATGTAAAATGTATCAGATTTGGTCCATTAACGACTGCAAATTGACTTCATTTCAGAAAAGGGCACGGAGTTAAAGGGGAAGTCGACCCAAAACTTTTGACAATATGTTCTCTACATATTGCGTTTGTGGAATATGAGTAAAGCAGCAAAATCCGTGTGCTTGTCGCCATTTCAGTCAGGGGGCGGCCATTTTGCCACTTTCTGTCGACTGAAAATGACATCACAGTCGCTCACGACCAATCACGTCTCACTTGTGTTTCTCACGACTAATCATGGCTCAGCTTCAGAACACAAGTGAGATGTGATTGGTCGTCACCTGAGCCCTGAGCAACTGTGATGTCATTTTCAGTCAACAGCAAATAGCAAAATGGCCGCCACCGGAGATGGACAAAAACGGGTGGATTTTACTGTCTAACTCATATTCCACAAAGCCAATATTATTAACAATGCTATATAATAAAAATAATAAAAATGTTTGGGTTGACTTCCACTTTATTGCTTTATGCCCACCACTTCCTACTCTATGATCACAGAAGGGCGTGAGCGACATTGCTAGCGGTAAACACGAACGCAAACATAAACAAGTTCGATGCTATTAATCAGGAATATTCATATCTGTTTCTTCTTTGGCACACGCTAATCCCAGACACCAAATTTCAAGACAGTTTTTTGTGTCACATGTCCGTTGTCCCACTCCATATTTTTGTGTTGCAACAAGTACAGTAGCTCTGATTATTTGCACGTACTGTAATTTCTTTTGGGTCATTTGCGAAGCATATTTTCCTGTCCTGAGAAGGTAGAGTCGATCTCGGAAAAGCAGTCAGTCGTGGACTTTCACGGCAAGTCTCCTTTGGTAAATCATGAGAGCATAACCGCGCAAGGGCGAAAGCAATTTGGAAACAATGGAGGAAGCCTCTAATCAACACATTAGCGCGGATTCAATCTTCTGCGCCGACTTCATTCGCTGCCGCGCTACGCCGGACATTTGCTTTGCATCCACGTCGAGTATGTTGATTACGCGGCGCAATCTGTCGACGAGTGCCCGAGGGGCTAAGAAGTAGATCGGCAATGGACACGAGGAGGGTTGGGGAGGGGGGGCTGTGATCCACAAAACGACAGTTGCCATCCATCATTCCCGAGATGATCATCTTCATCAATAATCACGCGCTGACCTTGGGCCCTCCTACTCGCATGAAAGTAAACGGTGATTTGACCAATTGATCGGAGTGTTTCATTTTTCAATACAGTGAAACTCCTCTACAACGAAACCTACATGGGCGAAAATACCCCCTAGTGTGAAAAAAATCTTCATGCATTAATGTGTGTGTGTGTGTGTGTGTGTTTACATCCGAGATCAGATTTGCTACAGTGAAAAACCCCCTGTTGTGAAACATTTCTTGCTGCAAACACTGATTTCGTTGTAGAGGAGTTTCACTGTATATTAAAAATGAAGCCGTTGACTATATTTGTCGCTGCCCGCGAGAAGCGGCACACTAACGTCACTGAAGCCAACTGGCGCGGCTTCACTATGGATGCGGTTTTTCAAAATCCTCATTTGCATAAATTTGAATGGACTTCTTTTTTTTTTTTTACAATGCAATTATGCTGAAGTGACGACACGCAACTGACAATGACACGTTTTCACACTCAACAACATTCAAGTTGAAGTCATCAGTGTTCCAATGAGCCTCGGGTTCATTTGCATATTTTTCAAACAGCGTGAACAATTTACGGGTTTCAATCGCTACGGTTGTGGAACTTGCGAGCAAAAAACAAACAATTATTGTGATGAAACGGAGATAATATGTTCACTTTCGGGCCGGTGATAAAAAGCAAACTTCACATTGCGCGCATCGACAAAAACAGGTTGTTAAAATATGCGCTCAGCCTGCTTTTGGGAATCCGACTTTATATTCCTTTCCGCTCCACAGTGCTTTGAGCTTATAAAGTGATTGTTTTGTATGGAGAGGGTTGGTTTCCCTTCCAGGATTAAAAAAAAAAAAAAAGAGCGAGAGAGATCCAGTATATTTTTTTTCCTCTCACATCACTTTTTTCGCATATTTCTCCCTCTCTGGTCGAGTAAATGACTTGACCTCCCCATTGAGTATGCATTCCGTCTCTCTTTCTCTTTTCTTTTTTTTTTTTTTTTTGCAACCACAGCGGTTTTGCTCCATGCTGTGGAAATGGAAGAATGCCAAAGCTCCGCTGAGCGACGGGGGAAAGATGCGGTTTGGTTCCAGACGCAGCTGGACCTCTTGCACTTGGCAACATCCTTTGCATCAAATGAGCCTGGCAAGACTGCACTTGGGCTCCGCGAGCGACAAGCCACAGCTCGCCGCGCCGGGTTGTTTGCATCGTTAAGTTGGGGAAGTCAACAAATCAAACAGATTGAGGATTGTAATAATGCGCTTTACTCTGAAACCACCACATGAGCTTCTGTCGTGTAAACACAACCTTTAACCTCTCATCTCTGGGGCTGAATGATAATGTTTCCATGCCCTAAGCTTCATACACAAGTTCTATCACTTGAAGGAATTTTGCATTTCAAGGTCGGAACAATGTTCAGTTATCTCACGAGAATCGACTGTCGTCGTCGTCGTCGAGCGTGTTTGGGTTGCCAAATCCGGCGCGGGAGTAATGCAGACTGTCAGACTGAATGAACTTTCGTTTAAAAGACAGTAACAGACTGGACGATTCCAAAGAGCAGTTCGAGACTCCCCAGTTGCCTTGTTAAACATCTGCTAGCAAATTGCTGAATAGAACTGACAGATCCGTTTAACGATGCCCCAGCCCCAGCCCCAGCCCACACACAAACACACACACACTCTGATAACATTACATTACCTGCACATACATATCTCGACTTCAGTAAAGGTGTACAAATGACTTTTGCGCTCCTTCTCATGCTACTAACTTGATTTTAGAACAGCGTGTGCCTAAATGTTTCAACACCTGCTTTTTCCGAGAGGCTCGAGGGATACTTCTCGTCCCCGCTGGAGTTATTGGAGATGAGACGGAGACAGGCAAAAAGTCATTTCATACACTTGGGAAGGTATGATCGACATGTCCCCCCCCAACAGTGCGAGGCTCATTTTGCTGTTATCCCAGCGAGGCCTCGAGGGAAAGTTCACACGCGCGCACGGGCACACGCAGGCTGTCAAATCAGATGAGACTGAAAAAGGTGTTGTCACTAAAAGGCACTATAAGGCGCAAATAAAAGCATTACATTTTCTCAAAAGCCAATAGTGCACCTTATAATCCGATCCGCCTTCCATATGGATCAATATTCTGATTTCTGAGACGGAGTATTTTAAATGTTCTGTAAAGCGCTTTGTTCCAATTGCGGCGGTTGTGAAAGCTCGATATAAATAAAGCTGTATTGTATTATATTATATTCCTTTAGCAGCGCTCCATCTAGTGGATGTAGAGCGCAACTGCAGCCAATATTGTCATTTTATTCTATGCGCCTTTTAATGCGTTGCGCCCTATATAAGAAAACAGTTTTAAAATCGGCCATTAAGTAAAACTGCGTCTTAT
The DNA here is from genome assembly GCA_018466805.1 of Hippocampus abdominalis. NCBI lineage: Eukaryota > Metazoa > Chordata > Actinopteri > Syngnathiformes > Syngnathidae > Hippocampus > Hippocampus abdominalis. The sequence goes on from CM031714.1 coordinate 7,956,894, forward strand.
ACTCCAAAGCACCTTGTAGTGCGGAAAATACAGTAACCCCAACAGTTGGGAGGGTCCAACAGAGACCCGTCATGTTTGTCGAAATCGTATAAATGAGACAGACCCCAATTTCTGTGAAAGGAAGTCAAACGTAAAAACATGACTCTTACCATGAGCATCGCGATAGTACGCGTGTGTGACACTCCGGAATCGCTCCTGACCAGCAGTGTCCCAAATCTAGAAAAGAAAAACAAAGCATCATGCTTGCTGTGTACCATATGTAACTAGCCCTACATATTTAGTTCAATAGCAGCCATTTTATACCCAAAAAATAAGTCGACCTGGGATTGAATGCGTGACTGTCCGAAATGACGTACAAGTACGTCTTTGGGAGTGAACGAGTTTGTTAACCGGAGCAGGTTGCTGTGCAATCAGTGTCAAGGGCTTTCAAATTGACTTTTTTTCCCCGAATAGCCCTCAAAAAGATGTTTTCATAAAAGATGACAAAAAGAAGCAAGCCCACATGAGGAACAATTAGCATTGCACTTTGCGTCAAGCTATCAACCGCCGTTGAACATAATGAAATGCATGGCATTTTCTTGCAAATCAGTCCTGAGCAATGAGCTGTAATATTTTCGATGAACGACGGTCTGACTGATGAGCACAGAACCCCGGTTGAATAAAAGGAGCCAGATGAATAGAGTGCGAATTTGGGCAACCGATATGGAAAAACCGTCAGATTTCATCTAATTCATCAGCAAGCCTGTCTGTGTCTTTTGCCGATAACGCCCCGTGTTTGATCGGTGTTGTCAGCTATTCCCTTCTTCTCTTTTCACTCGGGCAGAGGAAAAAGCTAATTGATTGATAAAGACGAATTTTAGAGTCATTAAGCTGCCGGGGAGGATTATTCACTAATCCAAACGCAACCAAAAGTGTATACAAACACTGACAAGAATTATGGAATCACTGTGACTGGAAGACTATCATTTCAACGTTTAACTATTTATAAATAAAATGTATTATTATTATTATTAACTTTGGAGGGGAAAAAAGGCCATGATTTAATCAACAAAATTATTTAAAATGCTGCTTTCTGGCTTTAAGAACCCCCCCACACCCCCACACCCTAAATATTGAACTAAATTCCACGGGAGGAAAAAAAATCTCCGTTTGAGAACATGTACCATACTGGTGGAGTGTTTCCCCCCCTCAGAATTCTGGGACTGACTGCAACATTTTTTTTTTACTTATCTTCGCATTTGAACCAAGACACTTTTTATTTTTCCCCTCCAAAATTAAACATTTAAACGATCACCCTCCAGAAGTGTCGACTTTTTCCTTTTGGCCAGAGGTTATAGAAGCAATGCACGCTGGATAATCTGCAGGCTACATTTGAATTTTAAATCATAAAACTTTTATTTCACAAACACACAAAAACACCGCAGCAGGGCATTGACCTTTGGATAAATATAGAAGAAAAAAAGATTTTATTTGAATGAAGATTGAGTTTTTTTCTTACCTGCAGTTTGACCTTCACAGCATCAATGCTCATCACCTTATTCTGCAACACACACACACACACACACACACACACACACACACTTTGAAAATACACGTTTTCAGAAGAATAAAATAAAATAAAAGCAACAGATGATGGATTTAAATATACATTAGTTCAGAAAATTCATGAGCGACTGAAAACAGCGGCGCAGCACACGCAGCACAACTGATGCTTCCCGTCTGTAAGGAAGACTCCTATCTGCATCGAGCAGGGAAGGCATCCAAAGACCCAATTCATGTCGCTAAAACCCGCAAACATCGAGCACGTGCCTTTTGAAGTCACAGTTTAATTACTTGACATGAAACGGGCGTTCATATTGTTTGTTTGTTTGTTAATCTCCTCTATGGACGGATGCTATGAAAAAATAAATGTACTCCATTTTATTTCATCAAGTGGTTTGGCAAAATAAAATATGAATCCAGATTTTTTTTTTTAATTAGTGAATTAGACCCCCCAAAAAAGGATTTTTTAACTTATTTTATATATATATTTATATATATATATATTTTAAGTTACCGGTAGTTTAATTACTTGACATGAAACGGGCGTTCGTGTTGTTTGTTAACCTCCTCTATGGTCGGATTCAATGAAAAAATAAATTTACTCCATTTTATTTCATCAAATGGTTAGGCAAATAGGAATCCAGAATTTTTTTTAATTAGTTAATTAGACCCCCCCAAAAAAGGATTTTTTTTACTTATTATATATATATATATATATATATATATATATATATATATATATATATATATATATATATATATATATATATATATATATAAACACAATACTGCTTCCACAACAGCCGCAGCTGTCACAAAGCGCTTCACAAAATGCATTTCACATTGAACTCCTCCCGCAAGGTGACTGGCTGCTTTGCATTGCACTTTTTTCATCTGGATAAACAATGCGTGCTTTTGCATCGCCAAACCCAAAGCAAGGGAGCGTCCTGAACAAACAATTTGCAGAGTGATGAAGTCGTTCAATAGAATGGATGGCTGTGCAGCGCTGGCCTTGAAACAATAAAAGGGTCGCCTAAGTCCCGTCTAATGCGGCTCAGTGATACCGGTGAATATGCATCAGGACCTTTGAATGGCTCAGAATGGAAAACCTTAACGGCACGGTGTAATCGTCCTGCCGGTTTAAAATTCACTTCCTGTCGTGAAGATTGAAGAAACTTCTTCTGGGGCACATCGAACATTTTTGATGTGCCGAGAGTCAGCGTTGCAGAACGTCGGATGTATACTCAATGCTCCAAGCAGATTTGGGTGTCTGACTGACTCGTGCTCGCGCGGGTCTATGTAGGCAACGTCTTTTGAGGAAGTCCTGTGGGAGTTCTTTGACTGCTCTGGCAGGTGAAGTTGCTGCAGGTGTTGGGAGAAGGATTTTTTTTTTTCTTAACTCTTCACATTTAAAAAAAAAAGTGTCATGAATAGAGCGGGGGTGTCAAACTCAATGTTGGTAAATTTTGTTTCCCTTAGAGGGCCGTTATGAAAGAAGTCAAGAATAACAGTTTATTCACCTATTTAAGTTACTGTAATGAGGGGGTTTGGTAACAAAAAAAATGCTTACACTTAATATTACAAATGAGCATCTTGAAATTTGATTTGCTTTCGCGGGCCACCAAAAATGATGTGGTGGGCCAGATCTGGCCCCCGGGCCTCGAATTTGATATAAGCAAAAAAAAAAAAATGGGAGCCAGCGGCGGATATTCAGATGTTACAACTGAAATTAAACCGAGTTAAACCTTAATGAGAATAGTGTCAGGCTCCTTTGCTTTTCGGGCACATTTTATGTACAGCGTGGACGGTATGTCGTAAAATCGCACATAAAGAAAGAGATTAGGTTACAAATCATGTCAAGGGAGAAGGGCGGGCATTTTGCATGGTAGCTTTGAATACATAAATTCCAGGATGTAGTTCTCGGGAAGTCAGAAAGACTCTTCCTTGGGTACCTGAAAAGCTTGTGTTCATCCTTTCAGATGAATCAGTGGAGAAAAAAAAAATAAAGATACTTGTTAGTATTCGAAAGTCACACTTTGTAATAATAACCTTTTTGTTCAGATTCGTAATAACGTGTCATAATTTTTTTCAAGCAATGTTACTCCGCCAATTTCGATTGACGGCTTCTTTAACTAGCCCTCCCAAAAAATTACAGCAATATTAACCCTTTCATGCACCCAGTAACCTGATAACATGATGTCCCTCAAAGGGTTAATATTCTAAAATCAACATTGATTTTTTTTTTTTTTTTGCATTAATGCATGTTTTAGAAAAAAAAAACAGCAGTCCTCAAATATTGTTTGGGATACACACCCCAATCCAATGCTGACCGTCCTTTTGACAAAGACTGATGTCTTCTGTTGCCCGTTACCGGGATCAAAAGTTCAGACAAAAAGGAAAGTCATTTCTTCTTATTAGCCTTGGGTTCAACCAAAACTCTATAACATCGCTACCCACTTAGCCCTGCTGTCAAACCGAGGAGAGCCCAACTCCCGCAGGCCTAATAGAAAAATCAATCGAATCCCGCTCATCCACATTCACACGCTGGGTCAGTGGTTTCAATTAGGGGCAGGTTCGTTTTTTTTTAATCTGGTCCAAACCATGCAAGTACAAAATACAGTGAATCATTCATGTTACGCATCAAGTTTCACGCCAAGATGCCGTCTGATGGAAAATATCCATCCATCCATGCATCGATTTTCTGATCCGCTTCACCTCACAAGGGTCGCGGCTATTCTGGAGCCTATCCCGGCTGTCTTTGGGCAGTCGGCTGGGGACACCCTGAACTGCTTGCCAGCCAATCGCTGGGCACACATAATAGACAAAAAACACCCCCATCCGCGCTCAAAATTACACCTAAGGGCGATTTCGAGTGTTCCATTCATCTGCCTTGTTTTTGTAATGTGGGAGGAAACCGGAATACCCGGAGAAAACCCACGCAGGCACGGGGAGATCATGCAAAAGCTGGAATTGGGGAGAACATGGAAGCTGCCTTTAAAAGACCATGTGCCCTTTTCATGCGCTGCCCCGCTTGGCTGCAAACGGCTCACATTGTGCTTCTCGCGCTAATCCAACTAAATCCTGGATTTGTCACCCTTGCACTCCTTTCTCCACTCCCGCTTCCTTTTCTGGTCGACGTTTAATTTATATGCAGACACATCCTTCCGTTGAAGTATTTAACCTCAACCTTTCAGAAATATTTTAGTGGGCCCTTCCTTTAAGCCTCGCTTCTCTTTTCTCCTATGCACAAGGTCAAAACAATTATTCCCACGAGCAGCACCACATTGCTTCGGTGATAGAGGTCTTTTCTGTCTGTCCATCTCATGACAACCCTAAAGATTTTCATTTTAAATTCCAAAGATTGCCACCTAGTAACCCTTTCACGCAACCTGATAACATGATAAACTATAAAACCAGAACCTTTGGGTGTTGTATCTTCTCACGCCAAAAGGTTAGCTAGCACAGACAAAATTTTCTCTGCACCAAGATTGGAACATCCGCTTTAGCTAGGAACATCTCAGCATATGAGGGAAGGCAAAAATATGACACTTGATGGACTCGACTAGCGAAAATCGTAGCGGCGGGAATTTATCGGCTCAATTACAGATTTAGGGAAGTCAAAAACCGGATTGTGAAAACGGAGCGAACTTACGATTTGTCACAAGTATTTTTGTTTCGCTGCTCGGCGGCTCCTGTTTTGGTTCGCAAATATATGCGCTAAACGTAGCAGCGAATAACTGCGAGACTTAGTTATGCATGACAAATTTACTTTTCCAGATGGTCAAAAGGAGGAATCTATTTGAGCGAGGCTTTTAAAGGATAACGCACCCGGCGATTAAATGCCACAGATGAGATGATGATGGAAGAACATGCGTTCGATTTTGTTGATTGGCCCGGCACTTTTGTTCAGCGTGCGGCCCAAAGTACCCCCATATAAGCAATCTATTATTTCGAGAGGTACGACAGGATTATCTGACCAATACGGCGAACGCAATCCCCCAGTCTTGCAATAAATCTTACTGGACTGTAGGGATGTGTGCCAAACCTCTGGCAGTTCTCTCTCCATTTTTCATCGCGACGCGCAAGCTCCAGCAGTGCTTAGAGTGCACTGCAGCACGTTGCGGTATTTTGTTGAAGCCTTGAGATTGTTTGGTTAAGACAGAAGGACTGGTACGGTTTGTTTTTTGGCTTGTGTGACTTATGTTTTTTCTTTTTTTTGGAGGGGTGGTTACTTTGAAAATGTTTCATTAGGCTTTGACTTGGTCGTGAGTGGATTAAGGAAAAAGATACATGACAGACAAAATGGAGAATTGAGTCTGAAGATACAGTCACGGTGTTCAGTGACGATGTGGCTTTCTGGACCGACGAGATAAAATTTTTGGAGGGGGGTGTTTAGACCACAAATGAACACACCCTGAACTTATAATGTGTTGCACCATATATGAAAACAGTTTTAAAAGAGGCCATTCGTTGAAGGTGCGCATTATAATCCGAAGCGCTTTATAGTGCGGAAAATATGATAATCTGATATATTGGGATTAATTGTGCTCAGATCTTTATTTTTTCTGGCCAAGCGCTGTAAAAATGGCAATGCCGGAGGGCTAAGAAAAAAATTGCTTTGGAATATACCCGTACTTCTTGTGGCCTGGGGAACAACATTCGGGACGAATGCACTCGTGATTCATGGTGAGCGGTGAAAATTATGTTACAGCGAAACTCCTCTACAACGAAATCTACATGGGTGAAAATACCCCCTCGTGTGAAAAAATCTTCATGCATTAACAAGCAAACATGATTTCGTTGTAGAGGAGTTTCACTGTATTGTCAAGCCAAAGTAAGGGTTAGAACATGCTCCTCAAAATTATGCAAACCAGGCAAAAACCCCCCAAAAAACACTTGAAATATAATCGTTCCATAGCGGAGAAATTATGTCCAAAACTGTGCATTTTTTAAACAATTTGTATAATTTATGTCAGATTGGGGGGTGGGGGGGTTTGCATCTTATTTTTGAGCAATTACGCATATATATTTGATACACACCGAAACTGAAAGTGACGATTACCTAAGCCGGTGACTCAGACCACAAAGAATATCAACTCACAAAAAGAAATAGCCTTGAAACAGCTTCGACACAAAAGGAAGCCATTTTCAGTGGAGTGTTGATGTGCTTCTCAGAGATTTCAGATCCCTGTGCTCAAGAAGCAAAGACGAAAACATTTTTTTTCCCCGCTGTCCCTCAATGGGTTCATCTCTATTGGCCAATCGTCAAACTGACTTCAGTCCTTCGCTGGCCTTTCCAACGATATCGTGAAAAAGAGGAGGAGCACGTGCGCAACAGGATTCAGTGTTTTGACGCAATTTTTTTTACATTTCAGAAAATTCGGTCCAGCGTACAAATTCACACTGTCACACACGCGCTCACACAAACACACACACACAAATTCACTCACTCGCAGAGAAGTCACATCTGTCATCTCTGGGCAGTGGGGTGTGCTAAATTATGCAACCCTGTTATCTTTAAATTGGGAGCGCTATTCTTTTCTTTCGCAGCACCCCCCGGACACAAACGGCTATCTTGAAAGGTTCATTTTCATTTTCCAGGAACGAGTGGCAGCTTCAAGGTTCACAGTAAGGTTTTGTATTTATTCACGATAAGAAAGGAACATTTTCCTTCAATGTAAAAAAAAAAAAAATGGAGATAAAAAATAAAGAAAATGGATTCACTAAGCCGAAGAGCTTGACCAATCGAAAGCGATGAAAACGGCTCGCGCTCTTGATGCAACGTCACAGGATCAATGAACAGGACATTGTGAATAAAATATTTGACATGAGACACGTGCATCTTTTCACAACTTAAAAACACTTGCGGGTGAATTAATAACATGTCTGTGTTGTTGGGGTGATTTAAAAAAAAAAAAAAAAAAAAAACATGGCTGCCACAACCTGTTCCAGCATTTTTTTAAGCAATTTTCTTATCTCTGAAAGCCAGGCTAGCCCAGCCCCACGTTTTTTTTTTTTTTTTTACTGTATCAACTTGAACAAATGAGCGAAGAGGGGCAAATCACACCTGTATTTATTTTTAAAACATCCGTCGAGGTGTATGCAAAATATTTTTCTGATCTCAAAACAGGTCTCGAGTGCGGAACAGGATTTGAACCATGTCTCGCGACAAGCAGCTTGGCCATCCGTCAGCAAATGTGATCGAATTGGAAAGCTTCCAATTCGGAGCGCGAGAAATTGAGATAGTCGTAAAGCAATGCAAAGAGGCTTTCGGGGGCCAACCTGCCAAGAATATTTGCAACAAACCCACCCCCGCCCCCCTCCCCGAGGTTGTCAATTCAGGCTAATTTTAGTCACGGCCGGCGACGTCACCGGAACATGTTCCTCAAATGATGACCTCTTGTCCATGAAGCTTGGGGAAAAAAAAAATCCCAGCCATCTGTCGCCAAATAAACAGAATCTACTGAATAGTCGAACCACATTGTGTTGCTGGGTTGTCATGGTGACTTGCTCAACAAAAGGTGTCATCGCAGCAGTAAAAAGGAAACGGCAAAAGGGACACGCCTGGCGACAAAGCAACGTACGCAGCCGTAGACCAAACACATGAAAGAAAAGAAAAAAAAAAAATCTGCCTAGTTACAGGCCCCAAAAATTCGTCAAAACCTACAACTGCGAGAATTCAAAATCAAGAGACAAGCATGGAATTTAGGCAGGTTATGGAAGAGAGGAAGACATAAGCTTCTGTTCTGGTGAGCTTGTCCCATGGAATCTTATTAGCATGAGTGCATTTGATCATTTTTTGCCTTATCACATTTTGCCTGGCTTATTTTGAGTTGAGAACGCAGGAGGGGGGAAAACAAATGCGCGGAGAAAAATGATTCTGTTGTGGCAAACTCCACTCATAAAGGGTCTTATATTATAAGGATGCTTAACACAAGTGATGCTGTTCCTTTTTTTAATAAGGCTGATTTTTTTTTTTTTAAATGAGCATCATCATAGTTTTGTATTCATGATCCAAAATGATTATTTTAGTTGTCATAAAAAAATGGACTCAATGCTTAAAAGTGAAGTCGAGTCTTTCTCATGGCATATTAGTAGTCAAACCTCGGTTTTCGAACGTCTCGGTTCTCGACCAATTCGGTTTTCGACCAAAAATGTCGAGTTTTTTATGCCTCGGATGACGGACAAATTTCAGTTCTCCAGCAAACTGAGCGCACTTGAATGCACCATTTGACTCCTCTCGCCTTCCTTACACGAGGAAGTGACGCTTCCTCGTGTTGCTTTCCATTGTGAGCAGACGTGTTCAGTAAACATTTTTATTTTAAAAAGAGCGTGGTTTCGGTTTTCCAACAATTTCGGTTTTCGAACAGCCTTCTGGAACGGATTACGGACGAAAACCGAGGTTTGACTGTATGCGATAAATATGCAAAGAACACAGTAATCAGGACGGGGGGCAAATACTTTTTTTTACGGCACTGTAGAAATGGATACCCAATGAAAATCCAGGTTTTTATTTAATTATTTATTTATTTTACAATTTTGGAGACTGGGGCAAGATTTTGAAAAAAAAAAAATACATAACAGTAATGCCCCTATGGGACGAAAGCGCTTTCGAAGGACAAGGACGGACAGGGATGGAGGACGATTGTTATATGAATAAGGACGGAGGGACGACGATGACGGAAGGGTACCCAGGTCGCCCACGGAAGACGGACCAAAAAAACAGGGTCAAGTGCTCATCTCTGCTTGCTGGAGAGATGCCCTTGAGCAAGACGCTTGGTTTAACGTTCGGCCCTTGCAACAACAACAGCAACAACAAAAATACTGCAATGTGCTTGTTGAATTTCCCCTTGAGGGATTATCATTTGCATATGGATTGATACAAAGAAATTCTCGCCTGCTAAAAATAACAGTGGACAAGTCAAGCATAAGCATCCGGTTCGAAAATAATTAGAACAGTCTCTTGAAGTCTGGATATAAAATATGCCGTCGCCATGGCTGCGTTTTGATTCAAAACTTCCCAGTAGAACGTCTGGGAGACATGAAAACTACAGAAAGGCTGATATGCCACCACCACCACCATCATCATCATCATCATTATCATCATCATCATCATTATCATCATCATCATTTTAGCCATCAGTCTACCAGGATGCAAAACAGCTCGCACCCGTTGTCTGATGATGGCCAGTCCTGCGTTGTAAATCTAAAATGGCCTTTTTTATTTCTTGTTTGCGTTTGTTCCTCGGGCTCACAAGAGGGTGCTTGTAACTTTTAGGTTGTGTTCATAGGGCAGGATGGGCTCGGATAAAACAAACTGCGGCGTAAAAGCGCAGCTCGAGCGGAGGGGGGGGGGGGGGGGGGGTCGGGTTGAGTATGAGCACTTCAATCGGAACCCTGGTACTCAAGGACGCCCACAGATATGCAAATCAAAAACATGGTCGTGAAATGCACAAAGTGGCGTAAACATGTTGATCATCAACCAATTACTGTGTTGCTACTGTTCTCAGGGTCAGTTTTTTTTTTTTTTGGTGTGTGGGTGTCAATATTTACGATCACTAGTCTTTATGTGGGTGCTCAACACAGATGACAAAAAAAAATTAGACATACAAGCAAACCTCGGTTTTCGTCCATAATCCGTTCCAGAAGGCTGTTTGAGAACCGAAATTGTTCGAAAACCGAAACCACGCTCTTTTTGAAATAAAAATGTTTACTGAACACGTCTGCTCACAATGGAAAGCAACACAAGGAAGCGTCACTTCCTCATCTACCCGAGGAAGCGTCACTTCCTCGTGTAAGGAAGGCGAGAGGAGTCAAATGGTGCATTCAAGTGCGCTCAGTTTGTTCGAGAACCGAAATTTGTTCGTCATCCGAGGCATAAAAAACTCGAAATTTTTGGTCGAAAACCGAATTGGACGAGAACCGAGACGTTCGAAAACCGAGGTTTGACTGTATTAAAAAAAAAAAGCCAAAGAAAGAGACTTGCAATAGATTTTTGAGATGTTGAAAAACCTCCATGGAAGACAATTTGCCAATCATCTAAAATTCGTTTTCAGCTTTGTCAGGTTTTTTTTAATTTTTTTTTTGTTCTATGCTGCACACGCAAAAAAACAAAAACAAATCCACTTCTCATTTTCCTGATTCATATCACTGCTGGTTGATGGCTTTCCCAATTATTTATTTTTTGGAAGAATAAAATAGAGAAACCAGCATAACATCCCCATTATTGAATGAATGACTTGACTTGAGAGCTTTCGTAACATGTAAAGAAGCGTCAATCCTTTTCGGGGGCGAAATCATGTCATGACTGAAGCAAACCGCTCCAGTCACGCAGTGTCTGTGTGGATATTTTGTTTGGTGCAGCGTATTGTGGGCACTGTGTAAAATTGTCGATTAGCATTCCTTTTTGTTAGCCGATATGCCGTTATCTGAAATGCTGTTAGCTAATTACAGTATCTGTTTTCTCAGGTGGAAGACTGGGTTAAAAAAAACAAACGACAAGGCTTGTTATTTCTATTATTATCTCTAGAGGACTGTTTTCACAAATCGTGCTGTGACTGGTTCAGCTCCATTTAAGGGGTACTTACCCGGAAGTCAATGCCCACCGTGGAGATGAAGCTGCCAGCTAGAAAGGCTCCATCTTTGAAGCGGACCAGCAAACAGGTCTTTCCAACACCCGAATCTCCCACGAGCATCACCTAAAGACACCAAAGAAACGACCTCATTGAAATATCCAAACTGTGTTGTTTTGTATTTATCACGGAGAGCCTTAGATTTGCAGGGTGTTGATTGAGCACTCAACTTTCCTTTCTTATGAGATGCAAAAATGGAGTGACACCCATTAAGAGTTGTAAAATGAAAAAAAATATATATTTACAGGACAGATGGCCGACAATTACACTCCGTAGACTGCAAACTAGTGCAAAGACTGAGCAATCCAAAGCATGTTTGTCTGGCTAGTTACAAAATGGCTCGGTTTAGTCATCGGTTTGATTTTTTTTTTTTTAATTTCCAGAGAGTCCATGGAGTTTAATTTGAAACAAGCAAACAATAACGGTCCAATAACGGGGCAATCCTTGAACCGGGATTAATTAAGAGTGCGAAATGAATACTGGTTCCCAGGAGGAATTTGCATACGGGAAGCATATTATCAGCCTTTGCGGACATATAACTTGCATGTAAACATAAATGGGCAAAAATGTAAAAATGTAAGGAGACCCACAACACCAAGCAATATGGCTGAACCCAACTGAACTGTCAAGCAGCAGTGCGGGGTACTGTAATTTCATTTGTACTCTTTGATAGAAAGTAAAACGAACACAAATCCCTGTGAATTGTTTTTACGTTGATCAATAATTCATCCACGGTGGAGGTCTGCACTCTATTTAGTAGCACTTGTTTTTCCCATTATGATTTTGGTATTGCTACATACATTGGTGGCCGAAGACTTTTGAACAGGGCTTCAAGACATACATTCTCAGACAATCCTTAAAAACGAAGAACCCATTTTCGAATGGAAACAGTATACAGTACAGTACTAAATTGACTAGCACAACTATGAAAAATTTTATAATTTAATGACGACATAAACACACGCGCATTAATTGTTTCAGTAGCACATAAATGGAAAAAAACTAATTTGTGTCGAAAATCCTAAACGGCAAACAAAAATAAGGCGACGATATGAAAACTTCGGCAGAGCGAAACAGTGGCGACACACCTGCAACTTAATTGCGACTCTAATTAGGGCCGAGAATTATCGATGCACTTGCGTTCAAATGTTATCTCACCTTGAAAGCGATGTCGTAGAATTCGCCGCTACTGCTGATGGACGGTCTGCTGGGGTAAACCAGTCCGGAAGTCGGCGAGGCACCTGCGGCCAAACCTTTCCCTGTCCTGCCGCCGCCACCACCACCACCACCGCCGCCGCCGCTTGGCGACCCTTTTGGACTCTTCGTGGTGCCTTTGCCCTTTAACGCCTTCTTCCTAGACATGGCTCTGGTAACAATCGGCGTTAACAGCATCGGGGGTGAAGAAAAAGAAATAAGTCAAAACCGAGGAGATAAACGTGCTCCCTTCTGGTTCACTTGCAGCTTGGTCGAAGTGGCGCTTGTGGCGAGGAGGACGCTTAAGTTCATCCCTGCGCCCACATCATTTTTTTGTTTCTGACTCTCGTGACAATAAAAACAAAAACAACCTAAGTTAGTATCGACGCAAAGTATAAATAAAACATTTACAAATACTTGAGAGCGACAACCTGCAGGATGCGCTTCACAATGTAAACAGTCTCTCTCTCCCTCTCTCTCTTTCTCCCTCCCCCTGATTGGAGTGAACAGAAGGCATGCTCGCTTTTGATGGTTTAAAGGGAAAGCCCCCCCCCCCCCAAAAAAAAACCGTACATTATCACCCCCCAAGGCATAAATATAGGGCATTAATCGTAACTGAGGTACAGCCGCACCAACCTTTTTTGTTGTTGTTTTTTCCTGGGGGAGGAAATAAAATAATAAAAATAAAAACTTCCTCTTCAAAGGCGCTGTTTGCTTTTGGCACTAATTTGAGTCGTGAAAGCGCATCATTGCAAGTCGTAACAGCGTACAAACTCAAGGCTGCACTATCCGCCGTAATATTGGATGGTTACGCATTGTGCACCGCTTCAGGAGACAAGCCAGGAAATTAAACTGCTTCCCACAAGAGTGGTTTATGAAAGCAATGTCAGAACGGTGAACTGGCAGCAATAAATTTCACGGCTAACGTGCCACCAACTTACGCGTTGGGACAAAATGAAAAATATGCCAGCCGCCAGCAGACCAAAAACTTCCCTCCGCTCTCTGAAAAGAGAATGTTGACTAAACTCGTAAAAATAAAATGTTTAAAAACGACGCATAAACATGATCATTCACTGAACATTTTGTTCCAGGCTTGGAAAGATGCCGTGCACACGACCCACACGATTGTGAAGTGTGCCATCATTGAGGGAAAAAACAGCTCACTATCCTTTAGCACCACCTATTGGTAGTTTGCTGTTACTACAATTTTCTTAAACACAATTTTGCCGGTTACCTGTATTTTCACGCATTTTTTACGCTTGAATAATTCGAATATTAAGGAATCTTAATAAGGTTATCAACAACTCTCAACATTTAACCTCAGATAGAGCACACGAATGATCCTAACAAAATGTATTTGGGGTAGTAAATGTTAGAAAAATGTTAGAAAAATTTCGTTTCAAAGTGATGGGACTTTGCACTGATGAATCGCACGACAATGAGAACTGTTAACTGTGTTAGCTTTCTCAACACGCACAGTAAAATGAAAACCGCAAAATTGAAACATTCTAAACATTTTTGTCACTCGAAAAGCATAAGTCCTTTTCTATACAGTAGCGCTTGTCCACCTTGTCTTATAACCAGCTGTTCATTTATTCCCATCAGATGCAGTTTATCACAGCGACCGTATATTGGAATGACATTAAAAAGCACATTGTCATTGAAGGTGAATAAACAAGCATACAAGAACAGGGTGGCTTGTTGGCTCATTTCATTTTGGTCAAAAGCAGCGGCATATGTAAAAAAAAAAAAAATTACCCATATCATGATGATCATATGGCTTATGTTGGTCCCAACTGTAGTGAGGCACACAAACATAACATAACATGTCCTTAGTTCTTCCGCGTTGGTATATGTGGGTGAGGCCAATCCCTGGACTGAAAGTATCCCCTGAGTGCTGCAAGATCCACAGCAGGAAAGTAGGGCCCGATGCGCTTTCTCAGCCACCACTTCCCCTCAGCTGCACCGGCACTGCCTGGCTGGCTGAACTTGTATCGAAAATGTTCTCCTCTAACCCACCTGAGACATATACAAAATCGGACTGAACACATGTGCGCTTGTTGCCAAACTCGATCGTGATCATTTCCACGACACAAAGGCTTAGCTGACACCACATGAATTAACAACCTGTCACAAACTGTAGACCTTTACCTGGGTATGCCTCTGTCCTGGAAGGGGTTGTGATCCAGCAGCGAGAGGACTGTGCTATCGTTAGCTAAAAGGCGTCCCGCTATGTGAATGACCCATTCACTCTGCTCGTAGGTCTGTGTGGAAAACAGAAATGCGGATATTTCTTTTTTTTTTAAACTTCAGGAAGACTATTTTGTCATTAAATTCACTCCCAAAGACGCTTTTAAACGTCTTTTCAGACTTGTATTTTTTTTAAACTTCAGGAAGACTATTTTGTCATTAAATTCACTCCCAAAGACGTTTTTAAACGTCTTTTCAGACTTTGTCTAGAATTGGCTGGTATTGAATGAGTTAAAAAAAAAAAAAAAGTGGTTGTGTATGAAACCATAAATAAAGAAGTGACTGCATGAGGATGCAATGAGATGATATTCATAGTGTGAAAAATCAAGCAGGGAGCAAACAATTGTGTTGCAGTGAATCCGCAGCTCCTACATGGAGAGATTTTGCTGTTGAGCGACTCACCTGGAAGGCCGCGAACCACATGAGCCAGTCCAGGCGGTAATGATACGGGGAAATGAGACACGGCCGTCGGTAAAGATCTCCTGGCTTACAAAGGAATTGGTATTCCTCCCAGACTGCTTTCGGGTCTTTGGGATCCTCACTCAGAGTGCCCTGGAAAATCACCTCAGTGCGCTCCTTGGTAATACTGGAAAGGGGAATACAATTATTGAGTCATGAGAACAAAAAAATCGGATGGGAGAACAACAAAAGGTCTGACGGTTGATAGCTGAGGATCGAGGAATCTCTTGTGCCATCTCAAGGTCACTAAACACTCAATTGTACTTGGCCTCCGAGAGAAATGTACCTGCCAAAGGCCCCGTAGGTGTTGACGATGCGCAGTGGGTCAAAGGAGGTGTTCATCACCTGCCTGGGACTCAGTAGGTTCACGAGGACCGGAACACTCAGACAGCCGATCAGAATGCCCAACGACACATTGACCACCTGACGAATCCGCATTCCTGATAAACACATTATAAAAAAAAAAAAAAGATTTGAACTCGGCCGGATTTCCATAAAGAAGGTTCAATATACTGTCTAGAACCCTTTTCACACTGCAATCGCTCAGTGTGACGGGGTTGCGAGGCAACCGGAGAGAGATGATGGCGCCCCTATGCCAGCATGCCCATATTTGGAAGTGCTAGCATAGCACCCAACCAGGAAGTAAATTCGGAGGCGTTTACTATCCACTTTCGACTGTCTTATATTTGAATGGACGAATTGGCCCCTCGCGGCTCAAGCCAGAGGACAGCCATCTTACGTTGCCATTGTTACTGTTTACAGTCAAACCTCTGTTTTCGTCCATAATCCATTCCAGAAGGCTGTTCGAAAACCGAAATTGTTCGAAAACCGAAGCCACGCTCTTTTTAAAATAAAAATGTTTACTTAACATGTCTGCTCACAATGGAAAGCAACACGAGGAAGCGTCAATTCCTCGTCTACCCGAGGAAGTGTCACTTCCTCGTGTAACAAGAGGAGTCAAATGGTGCATTCAAGTGCGCTCAGTTTGTTCGAGAACCGAAATTTGTTCGTCATCCGAGGCATAAAAAACTAAATTTTTGGTTAAAAAACCGAATTGGTCGAGAACCGAGACGTTCGAAAACCGAGGTTTGACTGTATTACGTTATAACGTTTCCTTGGCACGCCATAAATGACCGCAGCATGAATACCTTTAGTAGCTTCAGGGGCCCGTCCACTTTTTTCCTCATCTTGAATCTTCAAAACTGTTTTCTTGGCTCCACTTCCGGAGCGAAACAAGAAGCCCAGTGATGCGTCATCAAAACAGGCCAGACTGGGTACAATGGTCAACCAGTTGAGGAAACTGAGGTTTCCGCTCACGATCAGAACTAGCTAGAGCCAGAAAGACACAGCAGAGACGTGGCGTGATCAGCCATTATATGTCCGGTTTGTTTTTTGACAGCCCGAATTAAAACATTCTATTTGGATTATTTTGATCTGTGAAAACACAAAACAGCTGACTGAAATTTATGTCAACCTTTAACCAAAAGCACCGTTTGTTTGCACGAGTGTCTGAAATGGTCTACCTGAAATAGGACCTGCAGTGCGCCACTGACAATGCACATCCGCCTGCCCAGGAAAGTGAAGAAGGGGACGACGAGCTCGAGAAAGTGGTTGGACATCGTCTCGAAGCGATGGAACCACCAAGGGGAGCGATGCATGTAGTAAGACACGGGATTCGGGACAGGCTGCGTCTGAGATGAAAATGACGGGGAGAAGTGATTTTTTAACCGAAGTGTAATAGGATGACACTCCCAATTTGACTCTTGAACCCTTCTATGCACTCCTAATGATAACCTGTAATGCGATAATCTGTCCACTGTAGTAACCGCTGTCCCTCAAAGGGTTAATCCAAACAATATTTCACAAAGAAAATCAATCTACCTCATAGTGATAATCCATGCAGGTGAGGTCTCGCCAACATTGGTCCCCTCGGATTTTAATCAGGCCCTGAAATACAACACCAAAGGTCTATTCGATGTGTGCAAGTGTACCTGATTATATACATTGTATATATTCTGTGGCCAAAGAAGAAGCGGGCAAGAGAGTTTCACTCACAGCTCCAAGCATGATGCGCACAATCAGCCATCTGAACGTCCAGATGCAGATGAGGGAAGGGGGGCAGCGGCGGGGGACTTGGGACAGAGTCCACACAGGACACAAGAAAATGGCCAGGAAGCCCGTTTCCAACAGCTGACTCTCCCAGCCTGGATTAAAAAAAAAACAAAAAACGAGGATCTCTGCTAGGAGGTAACTCATTTGACTTCGATGTGGATTGAGGATGATATGCACTTCACATTTCAGTCAATGTCGAAAGGGACAGGAAAGGGTATTTGGTCATTTACGATAATTGATTACAGTCAAAGAAAAAAAAAAAACAGTATAATGAAGTCAACTTACCAAAGGAGTACCTGCAGAGGAATAAAAAAAAAAAAAACATTGTTAAAAACGTTAATACAATTTAATTCAGGAGGATGGACACTTTAAAACAGTTCTCATTTCCCAGGTACACGGCACAGCAAATAAAAAAACTTCAGAGACCCAACTAGTCCATTTTTCATGTCATCCTTACATTTGAGCGAATCCAAAACTTACCATAGCTGGCCCACATTGACCAAGGAGTGGTATAGCACCCACAAGGACACCATGATCACCATATTGGCCATTCCCGTCACCAGAACGAAACCAGAGAGGGACATCCCAACCAAGGCGATGCCATCCAGGTTGGCGTCCATATTGCTCCAGTCCAAGAAACAGAGTATGGAGGGTGTGTAGGCCAGAGCAGCCATGCCTATCTTTCCTCCAACGTAGCGCTTGACACTATTGAGGTAGCTCTTGCAGGGCATCAGGCCATTTTCGCCGATCAGCTGTTTATTCTGGTTGTAAGCGACACTGAACGCCACAACTGGATGGGGGGGGAAACATTGAAGATGGGTTGGTGTTTTTTTTAACTCATGAGCGAAACATTTTACATTTTTGTCAGGGCTGAGCATTCAATCAATTTAAGTTTGTCTGTCAATTGATTTTTTTTATTGTTTCTGAGGAAGTTCGTGGAAACTAATCCTCGAGGGCGCGAGGGAATAAAATTAAGTAAATCCAAAAACGAAAAAAAGCTAAACTTGACCGTTGCTTTTTCTATGGGAAAAGCAGAATCAATTGAAACCAGATAGCGGATTTTTAAAAGAAAATATCAGAAATTATTATTGTAAAATATTTCATGTGCTGGAGGCTTTAAGCCTAGCGCTAAATATTGTACAGGTACAATTTTGCAAAGATTGACAGAATTAATTCAAACAAATCGGAAGAACCGCGGCACATCATGTTGCCGTACAATACAGCCTCAACTAAATGAATTTAACATTTCTACATAACTTAATTGATGTATAAGCAAACGTTTACCATACAAAGGCTGTCTTGTGCTCACTTTTGCGTAGCGTCATTTAAAAGACTTCAAGAAGGGATATTTTATTTAATGCCCTGTATTTAAACCTAGAGACGTACAAAACGTCGTCAAAACTTGACTCGTATATTTACACTTACGCCTGCACACTCACAGTAAATAAAGGCAACGGAGCGCAGCAGCACAATACGAGTGAGCCAGAAAGTCCCCGTTTGTAACGACTGGAGCTTCTTTCCTTTCTTGGTGCCTTCGATTGTGTTGACCGCATCTTTTCTGCTGATGCTGTCGGTAAACTTTGCGTCCGCTGCTGAAGCACCTTTGGGGCGTCTTTTCCTCACTGACTCGCTATTGCTTTCACAGGAGGTCGCCATGTTGTTTGCTGCGTCACTCGGTCACGTGATCAAACACAGGCGGAAATTCACGTGATTTGTTGTTACATCAAAAAATACTTAACGCGCTATTATCTGACGTATTATTATTATTAATAATACGTTAATAGTGTGCTTTACTATAATTTCTTTTTTTTTAAATCGAGAAGTAAATAAAGAAATAATTACCTGTACTGTATTTCGAACCAACTGTATGGGACGGGTAGTTGCGTTGATAGTCAGGAGGCTGAAATAAATCATTTTGAATAAAATATAATAAAAAATAAAAAATATCATACGATGCTGAGTCTTAACTGTACTAATGTGTGCATATAGACGTGTTTTTTTATTACAATTTTCTGGAACACGTTTTCCTCTGACCACCTTGATCATCAGACAGACCCTGTGAGGTAAATTTGAATTCTGATTCGATGAAAGAAACCGGCTAGAAGGCCCTGGGTGCAAATTAGATTCACAACAAACAGAGGCTGACTGAGAAAGCTGACTGAAAAGCCAACAACAGTTTTTTTTCGGAGTGTACACAGACAACAAACACATTACACGTTCATATGTATTAGGTTTTTATAGTAAAACAAACAATTACTGCAATTAAATGATCATCATCGTTTAAAAAAAGGGGCAAATAAATAAATAATACACTCGTAAACACAGTCCCATCACATTACAATCCTTCAACGCATCGGTAACAGTTTCACAATGAGTTCAACAAACAAAGGCAACAGCTGTCATATACTGGATAGGCTGAAAAAGAACTTTCCCGCAGCTATGTTAAAAAGCGACCAGTCACTGAGAATTTGTGTTTTGAATGCATATTTGTGATCAACAGTACTTTGCAGATATAGTTTTAGCATGGTTTCCAACTCATTTCAAAATGTACCCACATACACACACACACCCTACTGTCGATAAATCAACAATGCAATATGACTCAACCTGGGTAAATATCAATTCATGACATGAGAGTTGAGGGAGGTGAAACCATTCACGAGACAAAACATTCCAGGACAGGGACAACATGTCTCCCACAGGTTCCTGCAAAAAAAAAACTCTTTGTCCTCACATCAGCAAAAGGAGCATTGAGTCCCATGTTCATTTTCTACATAAGTTCAATGATGTCAACCTGTCTTGCGTGACTTATCTTTCCTCATGGTGGTCTACCCACTCCTGGAAACGCCCACCCCTTGCCTCAAGCCACAGTCCGTGGTCTGTTTTTGATCCGAAAGTGACCAGGTCAAATCCTGCTGCGGTCTTGCTTTTTTTCTAAGGCCTCAAGGTTTGTGTTTAAAATGAGCCTCCACTGTAAAAACAAACAAAAAACAACAAAAAATTTTAAGTATTTTCTGAAAATGTGACATGATAAACAAACACTACATTGGATTTCTCTCCCCATAAGCTGAACATCTTGGCTGCCAATTTTCAAGTGACAGCCGAGCTAAACTGTCTGAAACATTATCATGGGAGAGGCACTATCACAAGCAGAAACGCCCACATCTGCACAAAAAAAAACAAAAAAAAACTGTGGTGCCCCTGTTATCATGCCAAAGCCAAAAAAGGTAAGCAGAGCTGCACTGAGTTCATGATAACTGAATTTCAGCCAAACAGGAAATACTGTGCGTAAAGTAATTTTTGATGCTTGGTGGATTTTGCCTCAAAGACAATAAGAACCTGTCAATTATTTCAAATTTGGGGGAAAAAAAATATCTCCTGACCCCCCTCATGCACCATGTAACCCACAGGTGTCAAAGTCAAGGCCGGGGGGCCAAATCCGGCCCCTTACATCATTTTATTTGGCCCGCCGGAGCAAATCATGGGTGTCAACTTTCATGATTCTTGCTGAACTCTGTAACGAAATATCAAATTGTCACGGGTAATAAATAACGTTGAGAATTTGCACCGGCCCTCCGAGGGAAGCCGAAACTCCGAAGTGGCCCGCGACAAAAAAAAATTAGTTTGACACCCCTGCTGTAACCTATAACGTGATAAGCTGTCCACTCTAGTGACCGCTGTCCCCGAAAGGGTTAAAGCCTCAAAAAAGGTGGTTTTAAAAGTCTCGGAAAATTTCTCATGGTTATACATGTCACAAATTGAAATGTAATTGATAAACACAGAAAAAAAATCTGATTATCTTGAATAATGTCGGCCGAGCCTCCGTACCTGCGTATTCCTGGGGCCTCATCGGTCGATTCATGACTCTCTGAAAGGCTGCGATCCAGTCTCGTTGCTCAGCCTCAGTCTCGCAGGCAAACAGGAACTTCCTGTCTGGCGTGACGATGGTGATGCCGTGATTCCAGTGGTAGCCTTGAATGGTTGAGGGCAGGCCAGGCAGAACTGTGTAACTGTTCTCCTTGCTGCCGATGAACACTTCGCCGCGAGCGTAGGCGTCCTGCAGGGAGACAGCAAGCGCCGACAACCCGAGTCAAAGAAAACAATCGCCGCAGTCAGCAAAAGTCCCAAAGGTGGAGAGAGTTGGATTATACCAAGGGGTCTTTAAAATACATCAGTCGTCGGTCGTCCATAGTGAACCACCTCTTCTTGAAGCCCTCTGTGTGCTGCGCCAGCAAAGGTCAACGTCAAAAACGGGAAATGAATGAGACAATCTTTGAACGGCAACAGTGGCTACACTACGATACGTCACGTGTCGAAAGATGAAAACATCGTTTGTAGTTCAGAAATGGACCATTTTGGTGAAATTTAAGAATTTGCCGCAGCTCTCCTGACGATCTCTTCGGACATAAACAATGCTGCGGCAACCACAGTCAAGAATTGGTGACAAAACAAACCTTTGGGCCCGTTTTCTCCATGAAGCCTTCCTTCATGAAGTTTCGGGTCAATTTCGGCACCAGCTGGAAAGCAACAAAACTAAAGTGAAAAAGAAGCACGGATCAAATATTTAACATGGGTTTCCGAGCTGCGGGCCCGCAATTTTCACTTAAAGAAAGAACATCTCTAGATTAATATGCATTTTCAGGGCTGAGGCTATATGAATAATTAAAACGCCAAGTGCTGGTTCATCCGTCTTTGAGACCAATGCTTAAAATGTAAAAAAAAAACTTGCAAAAAGTGCTCCCAATAATAATACAGTAATAATACAGTAATAAATAATAATAATAATAAAAGGCTACAAAGCGCATGAATTCCGGCAACGCCCTTTCCAACGAAGTCATCCATCCTCACCTCCTCATTAGTTGCTCCAGGGAAGGCCACTTGGAGGTAGTGGAACCTGGCCGCTCTGATTGCATTGAACCAGTCGACCATTTCCTGGTTAAAAAAAAAAACAAAAAAAACCCCCAGCTGACTTGAAACAAAACCGTGCTTTATATGCGCATGCTGCTGCAGCCTTACATCGATACCGTCACAAGGATGCTGACTGAACCCGATGAACTGGTGGTGCCACTACTTGGCCAGCAGAGAGCACAAGTGTGCTCCAAAACACACTGACACGCTTTTTCCTCTGGCTTCGCTCTTTTCTCGTTTTAAATCGATCTATTTACTCTCCATTGCGGTTGTTCATTCAAAAGTGTGCATGTGACATTTGTGGAATGATTCAGAGATGCAAACAAGACCGGATTAATGCGCAGGTTGTAACCTACAGCCCCTCATGACAATAGGGGGGGGGACACTACTTCATTAAAGTGGACACTGGATGAAAAATCGACAGTGATATCAGGACGTATCGACAGTATCGTTCATATTTTTGTCAATATTTTTGTTTTCAAGGGGAAAGACTGATCTAATGGTGTTGCCAGTGATGTAAAATCAGCAGCGGGGCTCTTACATCACAAATTGCCCCCCTGAATGTAATTCAAACCACATCCATTCATGTTTAATTAAACTGCTGGCAACAAAAGCGAGTACACCCGAAAGTGAAACTGTCTGAAATTGGCCCAATTAGCCATTGTTCTACTTTTTCCATCCCGGTGTGATTTAAATCGTTGTTGTTGTTGCAGATGTGTGGAAATTGGTGCTGTCAGTGTATCCATAAGTTGTGTATCAACTGGAATGTGTATGTGTTTAAATCAGCGGGATTGTGGTTTGGGATTTTCATTTGAGTTAGTTTTAATTTCATTTTAAATTTTGGGGATTTGAATATTTTCAATGAGTTTTTAAGAGCAAGATTTAGTTTTAGTATTAGCTTTATTTTTTTTCTTTTAATACTTTTTATACATTTTTGTGATAATTAGAGTTAGATTTTTTTTTTTAAAGCATTTTCATTTTTGATTATATTTCGTGAATTTTTTATTTTAGTTATTTCCGTGACCGACAATAACCTCGGTTGACACACCTTAGGGTCGCTGTGGTAGACAAAGATGTTCCTTGTGCTGTTGTCTTTCAGGTAGGTGATCTGCAGGCCGCAGGGGTTGCCAATCTTGGCCGGTTGGAAGGTGGCGTTGAGGTTTTCGATTTTCATAACTGCCTTGGGATCCCTGGCCTTGCGATGACGAAACACACACACAAAAAAAAACCGTGTTGACCTTCTTGGCTACAAAACAAACACGTGTTTCGCATCAAAAGCAGAATCGGGCTCACATCTTGCTTGTTGAAGTATTTGAGGGCCCCCTCCCTCTCGGACAGGATGAACTTTCGGCTGAGAAACTGACCGTTGTCTCGTCCTCGTTTCCATAGAAACCCCTCACGGTATCCTGAGCGGTGAAAAATGAATGTGTTTCGAGTAAAGCGGGCGAGGGGAACATTTTGAACCGGTGGCGGTGAAATCTTGTACCCGAGAGGGAATGTGGAAGGAAGTGCAAGGCACAAACTGTCTCGCTGCCAGATAATTTCCTTGTTCTCAATATTCTGTTCTATTTTAAGCACACATTATTCCTCTTTACTCTTATTTTGGCCCAAAGGCTCAGCCTACGTTGTCTCCATTTTTCTCGCGATACTAGTCTATTTCTGTCAGGCAATGCTTTCTTATCTGCGTCTTGAACTGGAGGACGCCTCTGCAAAAAAAAAAAAAAAAAAAAATCAATAAGTGACTCAGCTAAGTATGCCTGCAATAAAAAAAAAAACTGGGTAAGATATAGGTCGTCGTAAAAAAAAAAAAAAATGAGACTGTCAATTCACGTGATTCTTTTGTGAGTTTTAGCAGACGTGTTTTCATGACAAATATCAGTCTTTTTGATTGCACTCATTTGCACTGAAAAAAAAAATGCTGCGTTGAAAATGGCTCAATTTTATTTGGGCAAGTGGTTGCACGAAATAAAATCATCTGAATCGAGCTTAAAAAAAAAATTGTACTTAACCCTTTCAGGGACAGTGGTTACTACGGTGGACATTTTATGTTACCAGGTTACAGGGTGCAAGAAAGGGTGAAAAAAAAAAAAAAGGCTCGAAATCCAGATTATTCTATTCTTTAAAAGCGCTTTTCTTCATGTGCTTCACAGGTGAGCGGAGCCCAACCCAGCAGGTGAGATTTCAACTCAAAAGTTTATTTTTCTCATTATATCGATTCAATTGTTACCCATTGGATGATAGCCGATACAAAACGACATCGTATTGTGCTATGCATGTTAATGAGGCTCATGTTCCTAAGTGTCATAATTGGTGTGATCATGGAGAAAGTCTGATGTTGCCTCTCAATTGGGGCGTACAAAAAAAAAAAAAAAAAAGAGGCCTTTGCAAGGGTGATAGAAAAAGCCATCGCTATTAAGGGCAGAGAAACTGTGGTTTGATTACCCACAGCGGGTTTCTCACTTCAAGCAAAGCCATTACCGCCCCATGACCAATCTTCTGCAAACGCAGGTAATGGCACATCAGAAAGTCATTTGATCCATTGTTTGGAATAAAATATTGACTAGCATGGTTTTAGTTACATTCAGTTTTAGCATCAAAACCCACTCGTGTACAATAAAAATGACAGTAGGGTAATTGCGTATCTTCTGTTCTTTCGCCCTGCTGCTCATTTCCATTTTCCTTTTTTTTTTTTCCCTGGCACTTGGCTGCCTTGCTTTTTGTCTTCTTGTCCTAAGCGCCAATTTTACCGTTTGGGCGGGTGGGCTACAGTACGAGCTGCACGTGAGTGTGTGTGTGTGTGCGATGAGCCTTTTGTGTCTGCGACTCTCTGAAATCAAACATTCACCCCCGTTGGCTTTGCCTCTTCAATCAATTGGCCTCATCGTCCCCCCCCACCCACGTTCCCTTCCCGTTACACTCTCCTCGAATTCACTCCTCTGCATTTACAATCAATGCTAATATTGGCCTACACGCACACGCACACGCACACACACACACACACACACACACACACACACACACACAAAGTGTTAAAACTAATATATTGCATATTTGAGGAAAAGGATGAGAAAGAAACCAACAAAGATGAGGCTATAATAAAATGTGGAATTATATTCTGATCGATTGATGCATTACTTTTTTTTTTAATTAAATCAAAATTATAGGAATTAGATTCTCATATTTTATTGTGGAAACATAAAGGAAAATCTATTATATTATTTAATATCATGAAAATTATTCTGTGCAAATGTAAATCTCATTACCCTTTCGTTTAAAAAAAAAAAAATCATCTCTAATCGGTACCTGGCTCTCTCTGGAGCTGAGAAAAATCAACACAATGGCTCAATATTGGAGGAAATATGACTACACTGGGATTTCATCCTTCAATGTGTCACGATGCCAAAGCGATTCTTGCCGTACCTGCAGTGTAAGGTTCTTGCTTCTCGATGAACTCAAATTCATTCCTCTCGTACTTGGCTCGGATCCATTGCTCCCTTAGCATCCTGGAAACAGCAATGACACGTCTCATGGTTCCAGCTTGCAACCGATCAGAGTGAAGTAACTGGGAGGCAGACCAAAGTTGTGAGTGTGCCAATGGCTCCCCCCCCCCTCCAACCCCCATTCGCATAGTGACTAATATAATTCTTCAAGCAAAACCAGAAATCTCATTTTAGGCTTCAATCGCATTTATAAATATCATACCATATTTCTAACCATAAATTATAGAATTGATTTCACTTTTGTTCCAAGACAACAGCCATTAAAAAACAAAACAAATTTAATGCAATTTTAGCAAATTTGGGTCGAAAAGAAACGGCATGCCATTAACCCAGTTATGCTAGCTCTCGCGGCATACACAGTAAGCTAATTGCTAACGGGTTTTTTTCTTTTTGCATATTGAGCAGTTTGATGTTTTTTTTCCGTCTGCTTGAGTGTAAATCGCGCATCTCCAAAGTGAAACTGAAAGTATGTCTCTGTTCCCCTCTTGATGCAGCTACGAAACAGCCGGTATCATTTATAATCTACCGTGCCAACATTTATTAAACCCTTTCATACACCAATAATGATAACCTGATAACATGACAGGCTGTCCACTGTAGTGACCGTTGTCCCTAAAATGGTTAAATACCGTTTGTGTCAAAATATTTGCTTGTCCATTTTTTGTCGGCATGTTGCCTATGCTAGCATGCTAGCTAATACCACTGATGACCCTCGACTTTAGAACTAGCGAATACGGTTATTGATGTAACATGGGTTGATGATTGTTGACATCCTACATGCACAATGTGTGCTTTTTGATCCTCTCGGTTTCAAATGTTTGCTGCCATCTTGTCGCCCTTTTGGAGGACATCAGTTCCTCACAGATTTATTTTTTTTTGCAGCGCTCACTCTGCGAATAGCAAGGGTTCACTGTAATCATGTGACCTTTTCTGACCTATAAAGGGAAGTTGCACGTGTAGTCATCACGCAAGAAGGAATGTCAACATCCGCATTTTCGTGGCGATTGAGCAGTCACCTCTATTCTGACTCCAAAAAAAACAAAACAAAAAAAAAAGGAGAATTTATTCATTGGTCGATGAGTCTACTTACTTGCAGTCAGTATGCGTTGGTCTGTAGTGGAAAGCCGGAACATTCTGCTCATATTTGGCCTTAGCGACATTGTTTCCCAAATCTGCTAGAAGCTGCAAGATAGAAACAAGTGGGTTTTTTGGGGGTGCCCCCCCCCACACCCCAATCGCATCATCAACCCGGGTGCTTCTGAAACATTGCAGCAGATAGAGAGATAGAAAACAGTGTCATTCATCCATTCATTTCCTGTACAGCCTGTTTTCATTCAGGTTCACCCTGGACTGGTTTGCCAGCCACAATGACAGGGCACATCCAGAAAAATACCCACTCATTCACACTTGTTTCAAGTCAACCCTTTGAGGGACAGCGGTTACTACAGCGGACAGCTTATCACGTTATCAGGTTGCAGGAAAGGGTTAAATTAAGCAAAGAAGCTGGGATGTGGGATGAAAACTGAATACGCGGAGAAAACCCACACAAGCACAAAGTCGAGCATGCAAACCCCGCGCAAAGATGTTCTCCTCACTCCGAGGTAGAAATGCTAACCGCTAATCCGCCGCGCTCTTTCAGGGATGATTTTGAGTCAAATTTTTAAAGCTCAACAAAAATATCCATCCATCCATTTTCCGATCCGCTTATCCTCACAAGGGTCGCGGGGGGTGCTGGAGCCTATCCCAGCCGTCTTCGGGCACTAGGGTGGGGACACCCTGAACCGGTTGCCAGCCAATCGCAGGGCACACAGAGACGAACAACCATCCGCGCTCACACTCACACCTATCGACAATTTTGAGTGTCGTATCGGCCTGCCATGCATGTTTTTGGAATGTGGGAGGAAACCGGAATACCCGGAGAAAACCCACGCAGGCCAAGGGAGAACATGCAAACTCCACACAGGGAGGCCGGAGCTGGAATTGAACCTCCGCACTGTAAGGTCGACGCACTAACCACTGGTCCACCGGGCCGCCCTCAACAAAAATATTTGCACCAAAAACAAATATCCCAAACGCAGACACATGATATGATATTCTTTATGCATCTAAAATTGCTTGACTGAGGCTCGCATCAATGTATCCTACTAAAAAATTAATGGCAATGACTGTCGAATGTGTGCTGGTATTAAGCACACAGCACATATCATTTTCATTTTTTTCCCCCCAGCGGGTGGCTCAAAAATGTTTCTGCTGTAACGTTAGACATCAGGGACTTACTGATTCTTGAATTGGATCAAGTTTATCACTCGGTGAATACTCCAAAGACAGCACCATATTTTGTAATATCATGGCAAGGGACATTTACCCAATTGCAGATGGGGGTGGGCATCTTTAACTCATTCAATACCAGCCAATTCTAGACCAAGTCTGAAAAGACGTTTAAAAACGTCTTTGGGAGTGAATGAGTTAATCACTAATATATGATTTCACCAATCCGCTTTTTAACATTCAGCTTTCACTCCGGCCCATTTTTTGCCACCTCACATCTCAACCTTCACTGAATGACTCACCATATCGCACCCCACAAGCTCCTTCCCGACAGCCTGTTTCAGGGATGACCTCACGTATCTCTCATAACCAGCTTTAACTTTGGTACAATAGTCACTTTGCTTACCCATCCAAAATGTGGTTTGCTTTCACCCTCTCACCTGATAACATGATAAACTGTCCACTATAGTGACCGCTGTCCCTGAAAGGGTTAAACTTTAAAGGTGCCATATGATGGAAAAAAAACTTTTTGCTGGTGTGTAAAAAAGGTTGGGGTCATTGCCCATCTATCAACTGTGACATTTTTTTTTTTTTTTCATCACATCTCCTTGAAATGTCATTTGGATAGCGCATGCAAGCCCGGTACAGCTTCCACTGACCTTTAATGCTCGCTATAAGAGCCTCACCTCCACATCGCTGGCTTCCCACGTGTCCTGAATCGACTTGACCCTGCTGATGTGCGGGATGCCGCGATGAAGGAGCGAGCAGGCCTGGCAAACAAACACACCCAGTGTCAGTGATGCCCAGTCTGGCTCTGCAGGCAGAAGACAAGAGGAGGCAAAAAGGGAAGAGGAGAGGAGAGAGGTTGCGGCAAGTAAACAAGCAGGAGGGATTGAAGGCCGGATGAGTTTGGTTGGGGGGGGGGGGGGGAGTGAAAATGGGAGGAGAGAAGAGGAATGGGTGAGGTACTGTTAGGGCAACGATAAGATTTCAGGGTACAGATGAAATGGAAAGCACAGGTGGTTCTTTACGCGTCTGTTCGAAAGGCACGGGAGCATGGCAAAA
The DNA here is from genome assembly GCA_018466805.1 of Hippocampus abdominalis. Classification (NCBI taxonomy): domain Eukaryota; kingdom Metazoa; phylum Chordata; class Actinopteri; order Syngnathiformes; family Syngnathidae; genus Hippocampus; species Hippocampus abdominalis. The sequence continues at coordinate 7,985,824 of CM031714.1, forward strand.
TGTCATTTTCGGGAAATCCTGTTTCGCTCGTAAACAGGAAACAGATCGGCTGAAATTCAATAAACAGAAACGACACGCCTGCAGTTGCATCACCGGATCGCAGTTTGGACTCGGGCGTGCGCAAAAGCATGGGCATAAAGATCGATGAGCCAATGATTGATTATTTGCATTTTGAGTCGAATGTATTCTCGATTCATTGTATGAAAGAGCGAGTGAGGAGGCGCACCACTCGTGCTGCTGTTGAGGAATAAACACTTTGGCTTTTTCGCCAGAGCATTGGACGTTAATTGCAAAAAAATAAATAACATATTGGTGGTTGTTTTTGAAAGCGCTCTGGAAATAAAGTTGAGTTGAGTTTTTAGCAGATGGCTCATTTAAACCGCATTGAACGCATCTGCTGATATCGACTCGAAGCCTCAGAAGCAGTTAGCGAAAGGTTTTCCGACACCAACGGCGCACGGCAGCAGAAATCCGCCGTGTGGGTGTTGAGGAAAAGTACACTTAGACCGGGGGTCGGCAACACGCGGCTCCAGAGCCGCATGCGGCTCTTTAGCGCCATCTAGTGGCTCCCTGGAGCTTTATAAAAAATGTTTGAAAATGGAAAAAGATTTTGCAAGTAGGCAAATATAGCTCAAATAGATCTAGATACATGTTGCAGCTCCGAAAAAGGAGAGCTGTGGTGTTGGTTTTTTAAAACGTACACTTCATTTATGCTCTTCACAGTCTCGACAAACACAGACACGTCTGCGTCCGACTCCGTGCCTTCTCTCTATTCGTTCGACTCGAGAGGCGTTCAAAGACAGCCTCAGAAAAACGGAAATTAATGATCACTTCACTGACACTAAGAAAAGCGAAAATAATGCACCAAAACAAAAAATTAAGCGAGGAAATTACAGAATAAATTCTATGGTGGCGTTTGTGAACTCACAACAAAGAAATTAATTACAAACAATTCCGCGACCGTCCTTGTCTCCTACATACATACAGCATGTGTTTCCTTCATTGTAAGTTTTATAGAAGGCTTTTATTTTTTTTGCGGCTCCAGAAATATTTGTTTTTTTTTGTCCTATATGGCCCTTTCAACATTTTGGGTTGCCGAAATAATTTTCACATGCTGCTACCTGATTTTTTAGACTGTTGGATGTTGTTTTGTTTCTGTTGCAGTTGCAGTTTTTTTTAATCTCTTAGACCCTGAATCGCAGTTTCTTTGATTCTGCCCACATCCAAAAAGCTTACGAGAGATGTAATGTGCTAACCATGCGCAAAAGCAAAAAAAAAAAAAAAAAGTGACGCCAGACGATAAGACGCGCTGCACTTAGGAATGCAGATCTACAACTGCCCGCGACATTAGGTGCAGTATGCCGACGCAATCTGATCAAATGAAACACAAGAGCAATTTTTAACGTGATGCAAGGTATTCTAAAAATCCTTAATTTAATTTATCTTATGAGAAGCAATCGATATTTTTTTTCTTTGAAACTATACTTTTGGGGAAAGCATTCACATACGTTTCAAGAAATGTCTTATAACAAAAAAAATGAGGGAAAATATTCAAATATTTTTTTTTTTTTTTTTTTTTTAGAAAAATACGCTTTTAGGCTAAAAAAAATTAATAATTTTAACAAATAAAGTTGATCTATTACTGCTTCAATTAACAAAGTGAATGGCGGAAAAGTGGTTAAGACGGCACGACTGTCTATTTTATGTGTTGCGTTGTATTATTTTGTCATTTTATGTCAAGTGTTCTTTTGATGGCTGCCCGGGCACCCGCAGCGGCTCCTCTCATTGTCTGTTTGAGAGGGAGGAAATGTCATCTGTGCTGTATACAGCACATTTGACAATAAAGTTGTACTTGACTTGACGTCCCTCATAACATTTCAGACGGCTACAAAACACAGAACAGAGCACACACTGAACCATCCCATCAAGCGGTGAGGTCATCGCTGTCTGAGTCAGACCGTTTAATGCCCGTCTGACTAAACGGCATGCGCGGGATTCGCATGCGGGTCACTGTTCTCAGCAAGCACCGCCACAGTGCTTTTTACCACCACCAGGAGAATGAAACTAGTAGTACAAGGCGGGGCTCTTTCTATATCTGGGCAAAGTAATTCGTACATGACTGATGGGATATCACAGCCGCGTAAAATCATCAGCTTGATGTCACTCATCGTCATGGCGATACGGCTTTTTATTTGGATAGCATGCTTCGGAGCTTAGTATCTTTGTGGTTGAATTCCTGACATCAGCTTTCAAGAGCTCAAAGATTCAGTTTGAATTTCTACTTGCGGCTTTTGATCGACAGCAACAACAGATTGTGCAGGTGTACTTAAAGTGGTGGGCCGGTTCTACAAAGCGCCCCTATTTGAGTTTTCACAGATTTTACATTCAAGTCTGCCAGAGCAAATCTGGCTCTAGTGATGCTCTGCTGCAGCCAGTCCTCAGAGGAACCATCAAGGCATCTTTGGTGGGCTCGCCTCCAAGTGCCGGGCATTCAGCCCATCCTGGAACCTTTGTGGCCACTTTGGCTTCATATCACTTCTGGGAGAAGAGGGGCGGAGGTATCGGAGACGACACACATTTGGTGTGTGCGTGCAGGGGGTGGGGGGTGGGTTAAAAAGTTCAAGAAAGGCATGAGGGGGAGTACAATGAGCAAGCTTGTGCAGTGACATAATATCACAACGCGGCACAAAAAGACACTCAGGTGTGTGCCTACTGTTAGCCTAGAAGTGATTTTTGTGCAAATTTAAACTTGCATTATGACATTTTGAGGTTACAAAAGTAGAACAATGAGCTAGTTCACGGTGGATAGTACAGTGAAACTCCTCTACAACGAAATCATGTTTGCAGCAAGACATTTTTCACAACAGGGGTTTTTTCACTGTAGCAAATTTGAAACAGGAAAAGTGGGCATGGTGTTAATGCATGAAGATTTTTTCACACTAGGGGGTATTTTCACCCAAGTAGATTTCGTTGTAGAGGAGTTTCACTGTAGTAATACGTTGTCAAACAGCAACAAAAAAAAGGCATGCCGAGTTACTGCTGTTATTCTTGCTTGGGTTTTTTTCCATTTGATTTCTGTTGACAAAGATTTACTGTTCTTACAACTGAAAGAGGGCATTGTCTTAGTTTAGTGACATAGTATGTGACGTTCTAATTTACAATTTATGGTTAAATAGCCACTGTAGGAACAGAAAATGAGGACCTCTCTTTATTGTTGCCCCAGTTGTGCAAAAATGAATTTGACGAATAAGATCCAATGATGTTCGCAGTAGCCTACAACATCATGCCATCATCTCACTATGGACACACACACACACACACACACTAGCAGGAACAAAGCAGGTTCATGAGAGGACAATTCCATGACAACACACGCACAAGCACACGCAGTGATTTATATGTTTAATAGGTCTGACGAAGTCCAGTCTCTCTTCATCCGCTAATTTTATATACTGTATATATGACAGCGAGTCCATTGTGTCAAGAGGTGCGCCGTGATCAAAAACGATTTGCTATACCTGGGTTTCCGCAGTCCGCGCACGTCTCGTTGTCCGGTCTGGCCAGCACGTCTTGCAGGAGCCGGTTGTTCCCCTCCGGTTCCATGGTAAGCGTTCCCGAGGTCGACACAAGCACATTCGCCGACTGGAGGCAAACAGACAGAGCAGACCATCACCTGTCTGTCAGCCGGATGCTCTCGCTCTCTCTTTCTTTCTCTCTCGCTCTCTCCTCCCTCTTGTGTATGATGGCTTTTTTATTACTGTGGTGCCTTGCTGGCTATAATCATCTCAAACCCATCATCCCTCCATGCATGTTCACTGAGACACCAAGTGGTGATGTTGCGTCACTAAAATAAATAAATGTCGACAGGAAAATCACTACTACTACCACTCGCACTATTGACACAACATAAGGTGCACACCTGCACAATCTGTTGAGGTCCATGACAATGTATTTATTTTTGGATGAAACAGTGTTCTTCGTATCCTTATGATCAGATTGTATTAATATTATTAAACTATTGTATTAAATGCGGGTTTTTTTCTTGCAGAGCCTCTTTTCTAACCAAATGTAACCAAAACGGTTTGTGGAAGGTCATCGGTTTTGCAAGGCTCGACTAAAATGGCTGCCAGGTTAAGTTATGACGTCATAACTACGCGTCCCAACGTCATACCTGCGACAATTGCTCCTATCGTCTTTTAAAAACAAAAACATGTCTACTGCAATGAATTTCGGGACCAAGAGTTTTCAACCTCGACCACCTGACAAAGGGTCGTTCCCATTAGATCATTTTGGTACGTTGCACAATTTGCTTTTGTAATGCGATACTATTCTGGGTGTGATCACAGCTATCTCTATCGATAGTAACTTGGTTAGTGTGTTAAATGTGTACGTCACTGAGTAGAAAAATTATTTGATGATGTTAGTAAGTGTTTTGTATTCTTTGGATTCCAGGAGAGTGCAAAGCCTTCAAGGAGACGTTCATGAAATGTTTGCGAGTCAGCAGCTTCGACAATTCCAAGTGTCGACTCCAGTCCAAAGCCTACCTGGAATGCCGCATGGAACAGTGAGGTTTTTAACGTTCTCTTTTTAATGAAATGTTGAGTTAATTAAATTATCTGCTTACTTTCATTTTTTCCTTTTATCTTGCGTCGCAGTCAGCTCATGACAAAGGAACCACTGGAAAAACTGGGATTCAAAGACCTGTCAGATCCTCCTCCCAGACAAGCAAACGAAGACTGCCAACACTGACACGGCACCCTTCCACAATGTTGTATATATCCAAACTTGTGTGTGGAATGTGGGACAAAAGTGTGCAAACAATTTTGATTGAATGTCCCAGGATTGTATATACAATGTCTAATATAAGGAGATACTGTTAGTAATTAAACCTTTTGTATTTAAACCTACGGTGTGTGTATAATATCTTTCTCACTGACTTCAGACGTTCACTATGGTCGTTTTTCATTCCCACACAATTTACGATTAACAGATTTAATTTGATGCCCACAAATGCATGCCACATATAATGGTGGGAAAAGTTTCAAAGTAATTGATCACGATCTTATTTGTTTATATCGCAGCAACATGTCATTTTAAGTGGTGTGCAGAATTTTGACAGTGGAATGCAGTAAGGGGGGGGGGGGGGGGATCGTCACAAGAAAGACATGATCATTCTAATAAGTGCAATGAATTGTCTCACGAGGGAAAAGTTGCAGATTTACTTTATTCTCTAATAAAATGAGACTGTTATTTTCAAAATAAAATCTTATTCTCAAAAAGCACCTCTAGTCCATAACTTGGTAAAGAAAAAAAAACATGCATAGACACTATTCATGCAGGGAAGTCACATTTATGTAATACAAGGGTATTTTATGAATTAAAAAAAAATACAACCCATCGCTTGGCTGATATTTTGCTTCGTTGCGCCGTGGGTCTCTTTGTAGTTAGCTGACATTTTTTTTCTAGCTAAGAAACTTTACAGATGGTCAGACAGTACCACTTATTTTTGAATTGCAATGAGAGAATCACACTTTTGGCATATCGTGTTATTAAAGCTAAAGTGCTCCATCTGACTAGCTAACTCGCCGGGTACCCATTATCTAAAAAAAAAAAAAAAAAAACTCCGAAAATGATTATGATCCACCTCAACAAGGATGATGATGATGGCAGTAATTATGGAGAACTGATGGCGTGAGCTGGTCTCAGCGGAACCATCTTCGAAGCAATTCGGCAAGCCAAATTAATTTTAGCTGGGACACTGGTGAACATCCACGACAAGAACAGTGGACTGTTACAGGTACCTGGTTGCTCTCCTCAACAATCAACTAGACATGGTCCCGCCCAGTTTCAAGTCCTCAACTTTATGCCCCTGATGAACTCCTTTGTTTTGGCAGCTTATTTGAGAAACTTCCAATTGCTTCGTCTCATCAGTAAAAAAAAAAAAAAATGGATCCCTAATTTTTGAAATTCCGGCCGAGCCTTCCTATTTTTCAGCTAATGTGTTGTTTGTCTTTTTTTGGTGTAATCTCTGTACTATTGTTCATGAAATCTTCTGCAAAAGCAGATTGCAACACTTTTGCGCACAGGAGAATTGACAAATTAAACAAAAAAAAAGTGGACTTTTCAAAGTTGTGTATTAGATGCAAGCATAATTACCTTGAACAAGTTGAAATGGTGATTTCATCCATCCATCCATCCATTTTCCGATTTCTCCTCACAAGGCGTGCTGGAGCCTATCCCAGCCGTCTTCGGGCAGTAGGCGGGGTACACCCTGAACAGGTCACCGGCCAATCGCAGGGCACGCAGACGAGCAACCACAAAACACCTGGGGACAAATCAGAGCGTTCCATTAACCTGCCATGCATGTTTCTGGAATGTGAGAGGAAACTGGAGTACCCGGAAAAAACCCACACAGGCACGGGAAGAACATGCTAACTCTACACAGGAAGGCCAGAGCCGGACTCGAACCCTGTACCTCTGCACTGTGTGGCCAGTGTGCCGCCTTTGTCTTTTTATATACATATTTTTAATCCATCCATCAATTTGACAAGGGTCGCGGGGGGTGCTGGAGCCTATCCCAGCCGTCTTCGGGCAGTAGGCAAGAGACACCCTGAACCGTTTGCCAGCCAATCGCAGGGCACACAGAGACGAACAACCGCGCTCACACTCACACTGAGGGACAATTTAGAGTGTTCACTCAACCTGCCATGCATGTTTTGGGAATGTGGGAGGAAACCAGAGTACCCGGAGAAAACCCACACAGGCCCGGGGAGAACATGCAAACTCCACACAGGAAGGCCGGAGCTGGAATTGAACCCTGTACCTCTAGGCTGTGAGGTCGATGCGCTAACCATTGTGTCACCAGCCGGCCACAAATATTTTTAATCTACATTTAAAAATAAAGGAATCAGCCTCACTGTTCCAGTACTTTTGGAAGGGCTTGGCTGAGTACAGAATTGTTGAGTCATGTATAGTTGGGACGTAAAAATGCCAGTGTCTACTGTTCCTGAGATATATATATACATATATATATATATATATATATATATACACACATACATATATACACATTTACACACACACACACACACACAGTATGCAGTTAAACGTTCTGTTCATATAACAGCACAATTGTAAAAAAATAAAAATACACATAATATACAAGACAGATACACAGATAGTATAGTGCGCTGTTAATGTCCTCTTGTTTGCTATAAAACCAGAATTTCTCCATTGCCAACTAGTTACGTCTTATTCTATTCTATTCTGTTTTTCTTGCCTCACATACTTTTTAAATTTGCAGTAAAGGTAAAAAAAAAAAAAAAAACTGATCCTGCTCACAACCTTGTGGTATCTTTGTCACAAAAACATGAATTTTGGCAGTGGATTAGTGGGCGGAGGAGAGGGCGCTCCTCAAGATAACACCGGTGTGGTTTCTGGAGATAACGCTCAAACATGAAAAGCCCAAAGACAAGTTTGAATATTTAGTGAAATAGGCGGCCGGAGACGTAATTGCTCTTTTATTGATATAAAATCAGATCTATTTTTGTAAATAAGATGATAAACATTGTCAGTTGTTGCAGTGATACAAAGAACAGAGCAAAAAAGCTGCATGGATAAAATGTTATTAATTGTGATGTTTTCAACTGTCTGCATTGACACAAGATATAATTTCAGATTACATTAAATGGGAAGTGGATCACCTTAATAAAATGTGGAATATTGGACTTTTGTTTTCAAATGGTAATCAATCAAAAAAATATCAAAGCTGAACAAATTCATCAGACCACTCCATATATATAAAAACAGATTTGGGAATTATCCAAATTATTTTGCTTGCGTCATGGTTAATACACCAGTAAATAAAATGTTTGATGCAAAATTAGATTTGTGACGTTGAAATATCAATATTAATTAATGTCGATTTATGATGAAAAAACGATTATGATACTCATAATGGTATAGCATGTTATTTATTTGGGGGGGGGGGGGAATTTATGCGTTTTATGAGATAGTTACTTGCATTCTTGAACAGAAAAAACATTTTTCAATGAGCGAGGAGGTTACGCTTAATCCATTTCTGAGTACCTATTAATTCCTGTAAATTAAAAAAAAAAAATTTTTTTAGAGCCCAATGAAAGTGAAAGAGTGCTCCTTACAGCTCTTGATGATACCGGATGGAATCTAAAACAAATTAGTGGTGGCATAATAAGTGAGTACTCAAATCCACACATTTACAAGAACACTGTAAATGTGTGTGTGTGTGTGTTTTTCTTGCAGCTTTATGATGGACTTTCATATATTTTAAATATGCATTTTATAAAAAAAAAAAAGTGTGTGGAAACATCCAGAAAGTTCTCGAAGGTTCTATGGTCTATCAGACCCTTTCCATCTCCAGCCTATCGTAGCGGCTTCTCCTTCAGGGCGGGGGGGACCCTGGAGACGTTTAAATAGACCGCCTCGCCACTCTCAAACTCTATTCAGCTTTTTTCTCTCCAAGCCTGAACCAAACAAAACAAGCGGCAACATGGTTGTGTGGACTGACCAAGAGCGCACTGCCATCGGCAACATCATGGGCGGCCTGATCTACGAGGATGACGGCCCCAAGGCTCTGACCAGGTACAACCGGGGACTCGATTGTATTTGTAATTTAAACGACATTGCCGGGCAATCCCCTTCTTGAACTGATCGCTTTTTTTCCCTCTGTTTTGCAGGTGCCTGATCGTTTACCCCTGGACCCAGAGGTACTTCGGCGCCTTCGGCAACCTCTACAACGCCGAGGCCATCAAGAACAACCCCCGGATCGCCGAACACGGCACCAAGATCCTGCACGGTCTGGACCGGGCTCTGAAGAACATGGACAACATCAAGGAAATCTACGCCGAGCTGAGCGTGCTGCACTCCGAGAAGCTGCACGTGGATCCCGATAACTTCAAGGTAAAGAATATCTTTTTCTTTTTCCCCAGTTTGCCCCCACAAAAAAACGATTTCATCACAATCCGAAATCTCAATTCAATTGTTTTTATTTGTGTCCCCCTACGTAGTTGCTGGCTGACTGTTTGACCATCGTCATTGCCGCCAAAATGGGAAGTAGCTTCAACCCAGATATTCAGGCCGCCTGGCAGAAGTTCTTGTCCGTGGTTGTGTCCGCTCTGGGAAGGCAGTACCACTAAACCTCAGACACTCGAAATGGAGATTCCACATGTGTTTTCATATGTTTGCCTTCTCCAAAACGAAATAAAAGCTCACTAAAGCAAATCGTTGGAACTGTTTTTTGTTGTTGTTGTTTTTTTTTTTAATGATGTCGTATTTATTCTGTTCAAGGTCAAAATGAATGACTTTGGGTGAAAGGCGGACTACACCCAGAACTGGTCGCCGGCCAGTTTCAGGGCACATATTGTAAAGAGACAAAAATGTTCACATTGAGTAAGTAGCCTTGAGACAAAATGTAGCGAGAGTAAAAGTGATCCTGAAATATTTGTTTTAATACCAAATTACCCCCTAAATGTTTTTTTATTTTTTTTATTTTACTTGTCCCTCCTTCCTAGATGAGCAACTTTGATCCCAAATATAACAGAAAAAGTCCGTTTAAAAAAAAATTGGGGTGGATGATTTTGCTTTTATGCTTTCCGTTGTGAGAGTCAACCCTTTTCCTTTTATCGAAAAGAAAAAGTAGTAACTATGCTCTGAAGTCCACACAAACCCTGCTGAAACCCCCCCCCCCAAAAACTTTTGGGCATCTTGAGGACAAGAACATGACATGATGAGGCTAATTACCCTGTAAACAGATAAGCCTAAAATTAGCGCGATTATTAATATCTTTCAAGTCTCCCAAAGCCTTAACGATGTGTGTCACTCAAAGCAACATTCTCAGTCCAACAAGGTGTGTCAAAAAATTCCAGGACTGGTGCCACAAAAAATAAATTTCATATGCCAAATATGACCTTTTCAATGAATTTCACTCTCCTTAATAAATGTAATGCACTTACTTGACCTTCTTTGACCTGACTTGATATATTCTTGGTATGATTCTTCCGGGATCTTCTTGATGTCATCCATGTCTTCAAATGATGACCCCCTTCGGAAAGAGAGGAAAAAACACACACACACACACGGACGGTTGCTCTACAGCAGGTGACACCTATCGAAATATAAAACGTCCACCAAGTCTTTTGCTTGACACAAAATGTCTTCAGGAGATGCAAAAGATGACTGGATGGGATGTTTAAGCTTCATTTCATACGCTCTGTCGCTGGCATCCGAGCTGAAATCTCCGGTCACAATTTTGGGAAATTATTATTTTTTTCATTCAACTGTGCAATGTTAATGATTAAATCAAACCTGCCGTTTGGGGCGTCTCCTGAAAAGTGATTGTTTTGAAGGTATGATATTTTATATGTATGGATTTTTTTGGTGGTATTATTCAATCAAAAATAATGCGTTCATCTAACTTTGCTAATGTTGTGAACTGACTTCAAGTAGCTAATAATTTACAACTGGAAAAAAAAAAGCCCCTTTGCTGCACATGATTTTCAGATAAGACGAAGAATTATTTCCCGCGCCGGAAGCTAGCGCTATTTATTTTTTCGACTGGCACAAGACACAACGGATTCACTAGCAACATCAAGGCAATGCGTGTTTATTCGTAGAGCACCATTTGTGGGCAAGGCAATTCAAAGTACAGCGGCTGGAATTATGGGGGAAGTCAAATAATTTCATAAAACAGAATCGATTATACTCACTGAAGGCGAGGCGTGCTGATAATACGTCTTCGAATGTCATGTACTGTACATCGCTAAACGTTAAACTGTTTTCAGCCTGCATTTGAACATTGTCGGTTTTTTTTAGCAGCATAAAACTGAAACACAGTATATACAGTGAAACTCCTCTACAATGAAATCTACATGGGCGAAAATACCCCCTAGTGTGAAAAAATCATGCATTAACACCATTCCCACTTTCCCGTTTCAAATTTGCTACAGTAAAAAACCCCCTGTTGTGAAAATGTTCTTGCTGCAAACATGATTTCGTTGTAGAGGGGTTTCACTGTATGTGTTTTGACACAGGCAGGAGAAAAAAAAGTACAGATATGTTTTGGAACGTGCGCAAAAGTAAAAGACAAAATACCTCGATGTAAAAAAACAAAAAAACTAGCATGCCATTTATTTCATTGGCTTACAGGGCACCTATGATTGTGCTCCACAAAATATGCCGGGCAAGGTATCGAATATATGACACAATCAAGGAAGCCCAATGTGCATTTCTATGTCACTCACTTGAGCAAATAAATGCGCTTTATTTTTAAAATGCTCTTTAGCCCCCAAGAATTTTTTATTTTTTTAAAAGGAATCCATCGCTAACCCAATCAACAGCACCTAAGCACGTAAACAGTCCTTCAAAATGATTTGACGCGTGCAACGTTTGAATAAACGCTGGCTCCGTGCTCACTCTGCAATATGTATATGATAATATAATTCAAATGTGTACCCGCCCATCTCATCCTGTTTTCGAGAGATACAGAGTGTCAAGTACATGACGTCATGTGTTTTCCACGTTTTATTACAACAAATACAGACATAAATACTGTACATGAAATGGTTTGCATACTGTACATCGGTGGAGTCTCATCTGTATTTCTCAGCGAGCACCGCTGCGAAAGCCGACAGGAATTTGTCCATTGCGGCGTGCAAGACCTCCGTAAAGTCTTCACCCATGTGAACAGCCAAGGCCACAAGCATACACTGGGAGAAATGCTGCAGGAGAAGGGAAAAATACAACGTAGATCATGAATAAAAACTCACCGACTCATTCCAAACTGCTCTGGTTAACTTGATGTTTTACGATGGGCACGGAAAATCCTACTGGATCCACCGCACCCCGCCCACCACCTTTTCCAGCTACTCCCCTCAGGCAGGCGCTACCGATCCATGCGCACCAAATCCAGCAGACACTTACACAGCTTCTTCCCTCTAGCCATTAACTCCCTAAACAGTCACTGATTTATACTCCACCGCACCAGACACTTTAAAGCACTCAAGGACATCTGCATAATTGCACACTTCTTGTAAACAAATACTGCTACTGGTCACTTTAAAATGGTTCAATGATTTTCTGCACCAACTGTTATAGTATTGTATCCTACCACTGATCATTTTAGCTCTGCTTAATACTTTGCACTTTGTCTCACAGTTGTCACTGTACTACCGCACTACGGTTCACTACATTACGAAATGTCCTTTCATACTATTTGTCATGTTTATGATGATACTAATGCAGCGTGTTATACCGGAGTCAACACGCTTGTGTGTTCTACATACTTGGCCAATAAAGATGATTCTGATTCTGATGTTCCATGAATGTTTTTGGAATGTGGGAGGAAACCGGAGTACCCGGAGAAAAGCCACGCAGACACGAGGGTAACATGCAAACTCCACACAGGAGCTGGAATCGAACCCTGCACCTCTGCACTGTGAGACCAACCCAGTCCATCACCGGGCTGCCCCTCTTAGTCGCTTTGACTGAAATGGCGGCCATCTTTATGACATCATAACCCATACGCATTCAAATTGGTGCGGATACCTTGAAATTTGACGGGTCTATCCGCAGCAGGTATGCGTGCAACGTCTGCAACGGCGCCAGAGTTTCCGTCAGCCTGCTGATGTTTTGGGCTCCCTCGGCTATGGCTTGAACGATCTTCTTCCCGTGGGTGTAGAGGTGATCGGAGCCCGGACTGATGTCTAGGTGGGAAAAGTACGTCTTGCTGCCGGGAAAGGTCGTCAACATTCTGCGAATCACATGAGACACATAAATCAATGGCAAAAGTTCAAGGGTGCAGTGTAAATCTATGCTGGGGTGGGTTAGACTAAGTTTTGGTATTTTTTGCACAGCCATAAAATAGGCGCGGCACACCTGGAGATTAAATTCAAGAAAATTGACTTAGACTTCCTGCATCAAAAGTTTCCTCCACCTTAGTCAAACCGAATTGTCAGGTGATACGCCCTCACTACACGGTTGCGCCAATCATGACGCAGATAGCTTCATCAAATTCCCAAAACGAGCCCGTCGAGGTTTGCTGCGGCACCGAAATCAGATTACGCTAGTGTTTACGCTAAAGCTACGCCGTCTAAAAATATTTATTTGATCAAATCAATAACACTGGATATTTCAAGACTTTAAAGAAAGAGCACTAGAATGCAATCCAAGGACAAGAAAGCACTAAAAAAAAAGGACCAGGTACGAGATAATTGCAGTGTTAGCATTGATGCTAAAGCTTGTACAGCACGAGTTATCCAGGCTAGTCCACCGCAATTTTTTCATCCCATGAAGTGCTTTGAAAGCATTTTTTTCAATATACTTGATATCCATCTTTAGGTGCAGATACTACACTCTTTTGTGCGTACCAAGACAGAAGTTGTGCACTTGTACAACAACTAGGGCATAATAGCATAACTGAACTAGTTGCTAGCAAGTCGCAGGGCACACAGAGACGAACAACCCTATACCGTCTCAAGGATTTCAAAATAAACACTCAGGAGACTTTCAATCAAGCCATTTAGTAATTATTCAAAGTACTTAAAATTAAGGTGCAGGATACCGACACTCTTTGTCCTCGCCGATAAGACAACTTTGGCATACTAGTGGACAAGTACATGCTATAGTGAGGGAAAACGGTTCCCTAGTTCACAACCCCGTGATACTAGTAGCCTACAATGAATGAATGAGATTCTAAAATTCTTGGAGCTAACATTCGATAGCATCTAAATGCTGACTTTTCACGGTCCGTTTAGAATGGCTTTCGTTTTTTAAATTCAGTCTAGAAGAGTTTGAGCGTCAAAACACACCATAACCATGATGTCCTATCGCTGTCACACAATGTCAACATCGTCACTATTCTACTTACAATATTGTAGGACACAAATTTTGTTGCTCTCGGATTTTGGATAAGGTTTGAACCTACCGAAGAAGCGCATCCGCTCCAATGTATCGAGCCGCAGGAGTCAGTTGCCCCCATACATTTTCAAGCAGCTCTTTCTCCTTCTTAGACAGCATTGCGAGCTACTGCACATGAGGGGGGGGTTAAAAAAAAATTTTTTTAAGAAAAAAAAAAGTGGTCCACAGAAGAGATGCAAATAGAAAAAAAAAAACCCCAAAAAGGTAATAAACCGTTTTATCACAACACAAATTATAAGATAAAGAGAATAATTTCCTTCTTTCCGAAGTAAACTAGGAGTAGTGGTAAAGAGTACGCGGTAGTGGGGGTGTTTTCCCTCGCCTGTTATCAGAGAACAACATTTGGGTGTGGGCTGCTGCATGCCTCCTCGCTATCTTCTGCGCATCATTTGCATGCGTCTTCCATACTGTGATTATAACAAAACAAAACAAAAAATGGCAGCTGGAGTGAAGTTTTCATAATAGTTTGGGCATCTCTACTCTCCACATGGTTCATGTCCAGTTCATGGGTCACTTTGGCAGGGCCTCTGCTTTCAGGAGAATTAACTAGTTGGAGGAAGTTAGAAACAAAACAAAAAAAATCTAAATAGGACTCACTGTTAGTACAAACTTTCAAGCGATTGCTAGAACATGGGGAAAAAAATAGAAACTGTCAGAAAAAAGCCTACTAGAACATCTAAAATTGATTTGCCGAACTCCCGTTTAACATCAATTCAATTAAGCTTGGTTAATTCTGAACACAGATGCGAGCGTGCACACTCAAACCTGTTTTTTTTACAAGATTGACCCCGACCCCCACCCCCCCACAAAAAAAAAGTCTTGTTGAGTTGTAATGGTCAACAGGTCATATGCATGGAGAAAAATATTCAAAAATTATTGCTTCATTACATAAAAAAAAATTCCTGGCATTTGATCAGGGGTGTGTAGACTTTTTAGATTTTGTGGACTGTATAGATAGGGAGCCATTCACACAGTAATAAATACTGCATCGTCAATTTTGACACCAATTTCCCTGAACGAAGCAAAATGTTAGTGGATCAAAACATCAGTTTCAAGTGATATTTAAGCTTAACAGTGGGGGGGGGGGGACGTGCATTTATTAGGAAGTAGTTCGAAGTAGCGCTTACTTTCTCACAGCAGTCAAATAAGACGCACAGAATGTCGGAATAGTGCTGAGTAACCTTTTTTTTTTTTTTTGCAGTGCAGGTTTTCGAAGATAACATTTTTTGGAGTTGCTATCTGCAGAAGCTGCACGGTGGTGGGGGGGCAACCGATGGGTGTGAGACGCACAGCCGGCCTCTGATACTGCTCCGGGCTCTCATGACCTGACGTTAATGAGCGCACATTCGCATGCCAATGACTATCAAATTTTCACACGGCGTTTATACCCATGAGTCAGGGCTTTCTGGTGCCAATTATTTGCTAAGCTATGCTCAGCAAATATTTGACCTTTAATGTTCAAGTGAATAGATTGTTACTATACTTTCATATACTTCACCTAAAGGCTCCTTTGAGGTTTCATGAACGATGGAAAATTATAGTGAGAATGTCGTGTCAGCTCAAGCTATTGGGAAGAGTGTCAATAAAAATGCACCCGCGCCCTGTACTCTCTCTTCCTTTTTAATAGAATAAAAACACATGTATCGTTTTAATATTTATTTTTTGCGTGACCAAAACGCTTCCACCTCTTCATTTTTAAGAGCTTGACCTCTCATGAGTGTCTTCGGTGAGCTACGGCCTATACCCGAGCTGACTGGAACTGTCAGCACCCAGATCTCAAAGCACATAAGAATCAACCATTTTATTCAGAAATTTTTGCGATTGATCATCCGGTCCGGTGCCTGCGAATATTAAGTGTAATATCACCTTTCACCACAAGATGTCAGATATGGCATAGTTGCACTTGCACTAGGCCTAATACGACAACGCCAGTAGGCTGACTAATTTTTTTCAGATTTGGAATGATATGCAGGATCAAATTTGGAGGTAATTTCTTTTGGGGGGGGGTGCGGGGGGGAAAATGCACAAAATTAGTTCTTGCATTTAATGTTGGTTTGTAATTTTGTGCCTTCCTTGAAGGGTCATTTTCATGCAAGAGAGTCCTTTGCAATGGGGCAAAGAAAAAAAAAATCACCCTTTGTGGTTATTTTGTTGTTTTAATATTTAAAATTGAATTTTTTTGTCAAACATCTGATGAGGAAGGGCGTGGTGCAATCTGCCCCTCCTTCTCTCCCCAAGTAGCACTGATGAATAATTCTGCCTCTATTGTTATTTAAATTGTCCATCCCTGATTGTATGTGTTTTCGGAATGCTGAAGGAAGTCCGAGTACTCATGAAATTGAATGCGCCAGAAAACCCAACTAATTCGGTCTACAGTACTAGTAGGACAATTTTGGCGTTCTATTAGGAACGCCAAAGTTGGCTCACTAGGTTCCTAGTGAGACAAAATTGTACACCAAGGATAAGGCAGTTGAAGTGTTTCAAAATAAAGAAGACATCCCGTAATGAGACAAATTGGTAAAAATCAACAGGAGCAAATGCAGTTCCAGAAAGTAAAAAAAAAACAACAAACAAACCTTGCCACAGTTTGGCTTTAGCCACAGGTGAGTGCTTTTACGCAACTGCTAGGTAAACGATCACGCAGGCTTAATCCACCCTGTGGAAGAGGTTTTTTTTCTTTCTGGAACTGGATTTGCATC
Source organism: Hippocampus abdominalis (assembly GCA_018466805.1). NCBI lineage: Eukaryota > Metazoa > Chordata > Actinopteri > Syngnathiformes > Syngnathidae > Hippocampus > Hippocampus abdominalis. The sequence goes on from CM031714.1 coordinate 8,002,473, forward strand.
CTCTGGGAGTGGAGGAGAAAAAACATAAAACAAAAAAAACCTTCAGGTCAGGGGGCATGTTGTAATACTACATTTCGCCACTAAGGGGTGCTGTTGAATCACTTTTGCATTGGAGCGGTGATGTATGTTTGAATGTAAAAGAATATTTCACATGGTTCTCATGTGTACTGAAATATACTTTTTTTATTGAAAAATCTGTGCAAAAAGTCATCATTTACAATGTTCATATATGTCTTCTTCAATACTTGTGCAATTGCGTGCTATTTTGGGGTCATAATGATTCAAACTGCACATGACAACGGAGTACAAATAAAAAAATATTTGAGTCATCGGTCAAAACAGTTATGTTAATTATATCATTTTAACAAAGTGCTTCAAAGCCTTTGGGTTGAATTTCTTTTTTTAACCATGTGAGACAGGGTGGCAGCACCTTGCAAAAATGTCTAATTTTGCACTTGAATCTCTTCATTTCAAACGCCGCGGCACAACCCGTGTCCCCACGAACCCAAAGCAGCCGACGTGAGTCAAAGGAGGTTCGCGTTCAGGTCATACTTCTCACAGAACTTGTCCGTGATGGGGATGCAAGTGAGGTACTCGCACCAGTCGCACTTCACGGGATAAACGTAGAAGAGGACGGCCAGGGAGGAGAGCAGAGCTACGAAAACCAGCAGGAATACGCAGATCTGGACCCTCTTGCGATACATGTCCGAGCGCCCAAAACTGAAACAGCAGAGAAATGCAATATACATGTATTTATTTTTCTCAGAAAGTTTGTCTGTCAATGCAAAAGCCACACCGACCTGATGTACGGCAAGAAGGCAAAGGATAGGAAGAATCCCGAGACGAAACCGCAGACGTGGGCAAAATTATCGATCCAAGGCAGCAAACCGAAGGAGAAGAAGAATACGGAGATGGCAAAGAGCTTTCCAAACGCCCGCCATGGTCGCTCAAGGATCTGCCAGCTCTGAAAGAGCTCCACGAAGAGACACGCCAGGATGCCAAACTGGCTGCCCGCAGGACCGACCTAAACGAAAGAGATAGAGAAAGTTATGCTGAAAAAAAAATGGTGCGTTGAACTTTTAAATTTTATTTCGTCATGTGGCTAACAGAATAAAATCATCTGGATCCAGATACATTAAGTAGATGTGTCGTCTACTTTTGTGTGCTAGAAAGCACATTTACGGTATTTAACCTGCCAGGCATGATTTTTGGAATGTGGGAGGAAACCCGAGTACCCGCAGAAAACCCACGCGGGCACAGGGAGGCCGGCGCCGGAATCGAATCATGCACCTGGGGACGTGCTAACCAGTCGACCACAGTGCCGACTAAAATGTGCAACATTTAAAATACAAAATAACGTCAAACATTAGAATGAAACTTGTAGCTAGGTATGCAACAGCTTATTTAAACAAATTAAAAACAATACAGTACTTTTTTTTTTTTTTTTACTTTTCATGTATAGAATCTGTTTTAATTCTCAAGTTCAGTTGTATTTAACTTAATTTTTCTATAATTGTTCTGGGTCATTTTCTTTTTCAAAAAAATGTGAAAAAGTGACAAATAAAGATATTTCAAACATGAAATCATTCCTGTATGGTCCTAAATATATGACTACATTTTATACAAGTGATTATTCTTAGCCAAAACGACAAAAATTTCATTTAAAAAAAAAAAAAGCATTGATTGTATTATGGGTCATTTTTGACCAACCTATGGAAGAGTGTAGGGTCCAGTCACTCGTGCATCTAAGGGTTAAAGGAACACTTGTGTGCCCTGTGATTGGCTGGCAACCGGTTCAGGGTGTCCCCTGCCTACTGCCCAATGACAGCTAGTATACATCACTAATGCTGATTGTACCACATTTTGGGGTTCGATCACATATCTCCTGTACCTCCGCTCTGTAAGGCAGAAAAATAGCCGACGCCAGGTTGCCCGTGATGCCACTAAGCATGTAGATGATGGAGATCCGCAGCCAGCCAGCTAGCTTTTCCAGATCTCGAAGAACTGTCATTTGGAACAACGCTGACACCAGGCAGTGAAGAATCCTGCAGACGGATGGCAAAAAACGATTCAGAAATAGCCGCGTTGAAGTTAGGATATTGAGTTAGAACTAAAATGTGAGGCAAACTAATAAGCTAACAATAACACAAAAAAAACAGGAGAACATATTTGTGTGGTATTAGTTCAAGCAGACTGTTTTGTTTATCGCTGTGATTTAGATGAAGATTAGAAGACATTTTATGACTAATTTATGCAGTATGCAATGTTCTGGGTCAAATCCTCATCCCGGCATTAATTAACCCAGCAGAGTGCTCTATGAGGGGGCTGTCGGAAAACAACTCAGGATCAGCTCCTGCAGATACAACCGAAATTGTTTCATCCACACTATTTTAAAGAGTGAGGCTTGTTTAAAGATGAACTAATAGAGAGTTAAGGTCACCCAGCGTGAAGGAAGAGGGACAGCCACAGTCGGGAAAACTGGTCTGGGACCTCAGGGTTGAGGAAAGGCAAGAGGCCACACACGTCATCCATGCACGCCACCTAGTGGAGAAAGAGTGACTGACATGCAATAACCACGTCATACTGTACATGTATGGAAAGCCATATAAGCTTAAGGTCCATTCACGATGACACACTTTCTTTTTTGAGACAATTCATCAAACATCTTCCTAGTAACGAATTTCTTGACACTACTACCTTCTACTCATAGAATGCAGTTGTAAACTAATGCACTAGTAACATGCAATCGTCCACCTTCGTTGGGTGCCATTAATTAAAAATGTGTCCCATTAGTGATGATAAAAAGGGTGCTCGTCACATGACACCTAAGACTGATATCGAGGATATCCAATAAAGGTTGAAATGGCTTTCTAAAATATGCCGAGCCTACGACATATGGGTTTAAAAAAAACAAAACAAACACTGACACCCAGTGGTCATTTTTTTTTATGAACATATACAGTGATCCCGCACTTATCGCGGTTAAGGGGGACCGAGACCCCCGCAAAAGAGGAAAATCCGCGAAGTAGTTAACCCCGCCCCTCCGTACAGGTATATGTACATGTGTATGAGTACTGTATATATATTTAAAAGGACAAATTTAATGGTATACGGTACATGCATGTAGAAGTAAATGTTTATTGTAAATAACATGACTTAATGCTATATATGTGTATAAGATGTATAAGTTAGGTTAGTGTATAAATAACAAAATACAGTAAACAAACATGAAATATACATGTAGTACTACTTTCGCAGACCTTTTGCGGCATTTGATTATTTTTTTTATGAATACTTTTGAAAAATCCGTGATGCACTGAAACCGCGATGCGTGAACCGCGAAGTAGCGAGGGATGACTGTAATACCGAAACCCATCTGTTGTAATAAAAATACATTAATAAAATAATCAATTAAAACGGTCTGATCTGGTGTGACCATGGAAACAAAGGTGACACAGCTCTACTACTATAGTAAGCCAGCGCAAGCATCCAAAGCGTAATTTTAGGTTCAAATTAAATATCATTGTCGCTTTAAGACGCGATTTGAAGAAACATTTCGGCTGCCGGCAAAAATCGGAATATTCGTGTACGCATGCGTGTCGTCTACCTGTGAACAGAGAGTGGCTTCTTCATGGAAGTAGCCGTGCATGAAGTCACAGTACTCTCTGGAAGTGATTTCACATCTACAAAACATAACACAGCACATATTAAACCGTATGTAAATAGTAGTGATTTAGTCAGGATATTTAATTTGGAATATTGATGTTGTATAGAGTACAAAAATAACAAAAGATGTGTAAATGCAAGTCTCCAAAAATAAATATTTCTCAAGATGGAAATATAATTTTTTTTTTTTCCTAAACACAGCTTTGTCCAAACTGGAATTGTAAAGTTGGGCGACATTGGATCCTTACCGTCCTTTGGTTCCGATGCAGCAGGGCCGGCCTGTGATGGCACAATCTATGTGGGGAAGATTGGTGTGGTTCACAAAACTGTACCGCGTGCAAATCTGCAGGTCACACACACAAAAGTATATTACAAGTATATTGTAGTAAGGGAACGTGGGCTACTTTGAGTGGTATGCAAAATAAATACACACTGTTCGGTTGCATTTAACATCATCAGGACAATACATTTGCATTTAATCTTTGAGAGCTGTTTGTCTATTTAGGTACAATTTGTATGTCATCCTAGTGTGTAAATTATTCTGATTGATCTTGTATTTAAGTGCAGTGCTTGCAATAGTATTCGATTTGAAGGAATACACTCTCCGTCACATTTTTGATGAACACTTAGGGTGGTCGTAATATTTTTATTTGGTGTTAAAAAAACAAAAAAATCAGAAATGACAATTTGTGAATTTCACTTATCAAAAATGTTGGAGACAACGGAATGCTTTTTTGTAAATGCTAAGATAAGATAACCTTTATTTGTCCCACATTGGGGAAATTTGCAGTCTACAGCAGCAAAATTATGGGGGGGATAGAGGAAAAAAAACACAAAAAAAACCAAAGTGTTACATGCACAAAAATAAAAAAACATTACAGAAAACTGTACACAGTTAAATATAATTTGCATATGCATATATGCATACATAAGGTGGCTGTGCGATTTACAATGGTTACAAGTTTCTGCATATTCATTTTTTATGAACATGTTCTACTCACCGGCCACTTGGTGATGTCTTCAGGCCACTCGTGAGGCGAAACAGAGGCAGGCTCCTGACAAATTCTACAAATTACCCATGGGGGGGGGGAGAGTGAAACATTTCGGCCACTTGTTCCCAGGCTAAAACATGACGCGGTATCGAATTCCATACACACCAATTTGATTTTACCTTGGATCCTGATGGCAAACGGCACCATATTGACGTAATTTACCATTCAAAGAAGGCGCGCTGGAGTGCTGAGGCCACTTGACCCACAATGCCAAGGTGGTCTAGAAGCAAAGAAACAATATGAAGTAGCAATCAATACAGGTAAATATGTGAACAAACTTTTTCAGTCAGATCTTTCTAAACTGACCGAGCATTCCTCTTGCAAAGTCTGCAAACATCCCGAGCGATCGTTCCTCACGCAGCAGCCCGATTCCCTCTCTTTGTCCCTCTTCTCCTGCACTAGTTTGTGAATCTCTCGATCTTGACGCATGCAAGGGGAAAATTTGGCTCCCAGATGGATCAGCGTCTCCTTGCAGAAAAAAAAAAAAATCAATTCAACAAATCGAATGATCTGCCTGCTGTTGTAAATTAATAATAATAATATTCATAGTAATCCTTTGTTCTTTGTTGCTGCTCCATAATTTCTGAGATCCCCAAAAATGATTTCAATTTTCATATTAACTCATTCAGTTCCAGCCAATTCGAGACCAAGTCTGAAAAGACGTTTAAAAACGTCTTTGGGAGTGAATGAGTTAATGACTATGCGTCATTAAAAAAAATTAAAACATTGTCTTTGCAAATATATGTATAAAAGGAATCAGCAAACCACGACTGCTACAATTACTTTCTACTAGCCCTTCTATTTTTTTTCCCCACAAGTATATGATATTTCTGCATTGACAGCGCTCAGTTAGCCATTTCACTGAACTTGAGTTAGTTTTAACCAAGCTCCGGTTTTGCGTCTGTCTTTCAACATTCAACCTTCCGGCTTTTACTGAGCCATTAAAATAAATACAATACATGCTGATTTATATCGCGCTTTCACAACAGCAGCAGCTGTTTATAATAAACAACAGATAACATAAATCACGGACAGTCGTGCAGTCCTAACCACTTTTCCCCTCACACGCTTTGTTGTTTGAAGCAGTTTGAGATGAAAGAGGAGAGAATCAAAGAGTCCTTTCGCCAGTGGATCAGATAATTTTTTTATTTGAATTTTAAGGTATTTATTTTATTTTATTTTATTATTTATTTTATTTTATTATTTTATTATTTTATTATTATAATTAAATTAATTATTTAAAAATAAAATAATTTCAATTGTTCATGTCTTGTGTTGTGTCTTGTGGTTTCTTTCCGACTTCCGGGTTGAGTGAACGCTGGCGCGCTTGGCTGCCGCTGCTCAACCCGCATTGTGTTTTATTGTTTTTGTTCCTGATTGTAACGTGTCCTTGGGTGTCTTGAAAGGTGCTTATAAATAAAATGTATTATTATTATTATTATTATTATTAAATTGGTAATAGTTTGAAAGTACTCACTGAGCTTGGACCAATCCAGAAATTTTGTTGTTGCACAAATTTCACATTTTCGTACACTCCTTTGTTCCTTAACACCTAAAAAAAAAAAAAAAAAAAAGTGTGTTTTGAAAAAGTGGCATTTCTTCTTTTATCCTGAATGAAATACTGGGGACAATGAACACACCAACGCGTTACTTACAGAATCCACAGTTTCATGTTGGGAGAAGCCCACAGGAGCGATGCCGTGAATGCTGACAGCCAAGATGGTGACGAGTAAATGGACGAATGTGATCCAGTAGCTGAAAAAAGGCCTGGTGATGACAACAGACAGCAGGAAAAGATCAGTCAAACACACTAATGGTGGGAGGTAAAGTACAAATACTAGTCTGTAAAAAGATTTTCCTGTTTTCTGACAACTTTTTACAACCTACATTTGAAAACGTGTGTAACTTAACCTCTTGTCAAAATGGCCGACTCTGACAATGACGTGAACTTGACGTTTTTGATTGCGAAATTGCCTAGCTGAGGATGAGGACTGATAATTTTTTTTAAAATAATGTGAGTACATCAATAATACTTGAATAAAGTACAACCGCACTCAGTTTTACTCTCGCTGCCTTTTTAAAAACATACGCTAGCGCTCATGCTACCACATTTTTTAAGCTAGCTTTTAACATGCCTGCTTCCAGTATGGTTGCGAAAATACGGTACATACGTCTACTTCAAATACACAGTTTGAGTACTGCCCTAAGCCTCCAGAAAACAAATATTTCCTACCTGTGATCGTCCATGTCTTCAATCTGTCTTTTGACAAAGCTGTCGATGCGCTTTCGGTACGTTCGGTTGGTGAGACGGCCGACCATGCCGAGCCCGTAAGGCCTCTTCTTCTCTCGGGTGAACAGCTTCTTGACGGGCAACGCGATCCTTTGCCCACGCTGCCGACTCACCACTTCTTGATTTACGCGCACCTTGGGTTGGACGAGTGATCTGTCTTTTGCTTTGCGCCATCCTCGCTCTAATGGCCTGGAAATAAGAATGCCATCCATTCATCCACATTCTATTTTCTCTATTTCTTATTCCACGCAGAGTTCCCAGCTGACATTGTAACCAACTTATTTCACCTTGCCCAAATCTAAATTTACAATTTACAATAAACTCACAGCATCAGGTGACTCCTCTCCAGTTCGTTCCTATCGAGCGCACTTCCGGTGAGCTCGCCCTCATCCGGTTGACTGTGCGCGGCCTCCGATGCCGTCTCAAAAACTTCATCCGCATAGCTGGAGAGCTCATCTGGTAGACCCTCCTGACACACACAAGTCTCACTTTCTGACAGTTTTCCTAATGAGGACGCATTTTTTTGTCTGTGGGTGGGACAGTGCTCACCCCAGTGAAGAAAGACGTGTCCAGATCATCGGGGAAGTCCAGAGTGTCATCTTCAAAGAAACTGGAGGGCAGGAAACTGCGCTTGCGGTACCGTCCTGCGCCGCTTTCACCTAATGCACGGCCCTGTACGCACAGGTAGTATTTTGTTAAATGTGTGTGCGCACGTTTGAGTCTGTGCCTGTGTTGAGATGGTGAAAAAAACCTTTTTTTTTTAAGTAAGATATCCTTGAAAACAAAAATGCTAGTTTATAAAAGGCAGTGTGTTAGGACAGAGTACAGTGAAACTCCTCTACAATGAAATCATGTTTGCAGCAAGACATTTTTCACAACAGGGGGGTTTTCACTGTAGCAAATTTGAAACAGGAAAGTGGGAATGGTGTTAATGCATGAAGATTTTTTTTCACACTAGGGGGTATTTTCACCCATGTAGATTTCATTGTAGAGGAGTTTCACTGTATCACTTGACTGAAGTGCGTTTTGCAAATCACCTTCATCAACGCCGAGGCAGCTTTGAGGCTCATGACGGCAACAGACTCCCGTTTGCGTCGCCGTGGCAACATGCTGAGGGCCGAGCGGGAGCTGGAAAAGGAGCATAGCGAAGCCGTGCAGGCGTTGGTGTGAGGCGGCGGCGGCGCGCCGAAGCCATCTACCTCTTCCACCGTACGGAAGGCGCGGCCACGAGCCAGGGGGTCCACAATCTGCGCGCACACAAGACAGATTCACTTCGATATGAAGCAAATCGGTACGGAGGTGCCAAGACAATTAAAAGCAAACATAAGAACTTTGAAATGAATACGAAAAGGTACACGTGGAGGTCATGAAGAACAATGCCACAAAAATGCCGATATAATGCAATGTAATTTTTTTGCGGAGCCTGTGAATATTGTGCGCTATAAGTGCTACTTCACCATTTTTATTCCAGTATCCTTTTTTTTTTTTTTTAGATTACTACTGCAATATTGATGCCAGTTTCACTAGCCTCTGACTATTTCGCAAGACATTAAAAGCATTAAAGCAGTGAACTTTTCTAAACCAGAGTTATGTGCTTTTGTGAAATTCTCTGTGTAGGATTCAGTTTTACTGTTCAACTAAGTGGCTCTAAAGTATTTGAGGCAAAACCTTGGCTTTGTTTGGACATTTCAAATAGATATACAGTGAAACTCCTCTACAACGAAATCTACATGGGTGAAAATACCCCCTAGTGTGAAAAAAATCTTCATGCATTAACACCATTCCCACTTTCCTGTTTCAAATTTGCTACAGTGAAAAACCCCCTGTTGTGAAAAATGTCTTGCTGCAAACATGATTTCATTGTAGAGGAGTTTCACTGTAGTCATAATAATTCTTCTCATGACTCACTTTCTAAAGACCTGTGGTAAAAACAAAACCAAAAAAAACCTCACTTGTAAGTCCATTTCTTTTTCGCAACCCAAAGCAAAACATGAACTGAGCTCTGAACTAAAAACCCCTAAGTTTACGCATTTGTAAAACTCGGTGCTTTTCTGTGTTTTGAGATTCTTATGACATGACGGAAATTGCAGATTTCGACAGCCGCAAAAAAATAAAAGCCTTCTATAAAACTTCCAATGAAGGAAACACATGCTGTATGCATGTAGGAGACGGGACTGTTTCAGAATTGTTTCTGTTATTCATTCCTTTGTTGTGTGTTCACAAACGCCCCCATAGAATTTATTTTGTGATTTCCTCGCTTGATTTTTTTGTTTTGGTGCATTATTTTCAGTTTTTTTAATTTTTATTTTCATTCATTTCCGTTTTCCTGAGGCTGTCTTTGAGCGCCTCTCGAGTCGAACGGGTAGAGAGAAGGCACGCAGTCGAACGCAGACGTGTCTGCGTTTGTCGAGTTTGTTAAAAGTATAAATAAAGTGTAAGTTTTAAAAAATCCAACATCACAGCTCTTTGAGCTATATTAGCCTACTATCAAAATCTTTTCCCATTTTCAAACATTTTTTATAAACCTCCAGGGAGCCACTAGATGTCGCTAAAGAGCCGCATGCATCTCTGGAGCCGCGTGTTGCCGACCCCCGATCTAAGGTGATAGCTGTTGTGCTTCCTACTCTCGTGCTTTCAACACCCATCAACTGAAGCAGTAATAAAAAAAAAACCAAAAAGGCTCGGGCCATGGCTTACCCTCTGCATGCCATAGTGATGGTGACTAGGGTGGTGGGTCGTGAGATAAAGGGGTGGAGGGGTCTCAGTGCTGCCCAGGGAGATGTTGTCTTGGCTGGCCAGCTCCATACCCCTCATCACCTGAGCCTTTAGCCCCCCGTAGAGATGACTGCAATGCTGCAGGCTCTTCCTCCTCCATCGCTGGCTGCTCTCGCTGTCTTTGCTCACACCAAACCAGTCTGCCGTACCTCTGGAAAAAAGGAGACGTCAGTTCAAAGAAACTTGATTTCCACCGAGGCGCACGGGTAAACTGACAATGGTTGCATCGTGCATGACGAGCAGTGCTTGGGGAAAATGTACAGTTTAGCGTGAGCTAACAGCGTTAGCCTCAGATAAACTTGTCCATGTTAGCTTTTCATGACATTTGACACCTACGGAAATATTGCTAGTGAAGCGATTTTAATCACAAAAAGAAAAAAAAAAAGATTGCAATATACTGTATCCCTCTGTGGATCTCTTAACAGTGAGGCCATGGCGGTGAAATGTTTAGAGAGAAGTACACTCAGTCATAAACACGCAGCCATGAAGGATGCCAGATGGAGGAGCCTTTTAAAAATCAAAGCGCGGCGCTTGTTGTTCTGACAAAGCTTATCCACACCGTAATTCCCCGAAAATCCAGAATACCAACATGCGGCGTATTAATTCCAAAATCAAAACCCACTCCTTTGTGAATGAATGGCGGTTTTAGAATGGATTACATTTGCTTGCGGGTGTTCAGATGAGCAGGTATGCACACAAGCGTCAACAAGTACACGTTACATTCGCTCACAAGTTATCCAAAATGGACGACGCACGTTTTCATGTCCTCTGGCTGGGACTGGCACCAGCGACAGAACAAGAATGTACACACACACGCACACGCGCGCGCAAAGGGCAGTTTAAAATATAAGGACATCCGATGACTCAGTCTTAAAACTATTGGTGTTCACTTTCATTTGATTGCTGAACGTTGCGGTGGGGAGCCACAAGCATGACATGGCGAAACATGCCAAACTCTGAAGAGTGAAATGCATGACTCCAATATAGAGAAAAAATAATATTTAGAAAAGAAAAAAAAAAAAACAGAACGGTGGCCCGAAAGGTTCAACAGGGCTCGGTGCACACAGAACAAGTGCACAGGTAAGCGGGTACACATACTTTCGATTTTGCATATCCAAAGTACAGTGAAACTCCTCTACAACGAAATCATGTTTGCAGCAAGAAATTTTTCACAACAGGGGGTTTTTCACTGTAGCAAATTTGAAACAGGAAAGTGGGAATGGTGTTAATGCATGAAGATTTTTTTCACACTAGGGGGTATTTTCACCCATGTAGATTTCGTTGTAGAGGAGTTTCACTGTAGTTAGCCACTATTCACAATTTTAAAAAAAACCAACAAAAAAATCTGAACTTATAACTTTCTAGTCACACAGTTAGCTTACATTCCGTGCAAATGTAGCTTTTACAAGCAGACATATTAGCAATAGCTCGAGTAATATTAGCATGAGGCTTCATTATTTAAAAAAAAAAAAAAAGTGCAGTCATAATTCGCAAATGTAGAGCACAAAATACACTGAAGTTATATAATTTGTTCGAAATATCTTGAAAAATATGGATTGAAAGAAGGGTAACATGTTCTGAGCCGAGTCTCTCCCTTTCGGCCAAAATGAGCCGGAAGACATCACCCACGATTGGTCACCAATCACGGCTCATGCTGGAGACCGACGACCATTCACACTCCCATTTACACCGTCACTTTTTTTGGGAAACCGAGCCCCATCGCCGTCAAATGACTTTTCCCAAAAGTGACTCACCTGTTGACAGAGCCCCAATAAGGGTCCCGACTACGGCTCATACCTGAGCGGGGCAGTGAACATGGAGCTATGTCACCTCCATTAGCAACATTGCTAACACACTGCCCGAAAAACTACTTCAAGCCAGATCCAATGAATCCAAATTCTATTCCACAGGGGGGGGGGGATTTCCTGATATCCGGATCAGCACTATCTTCCTTCCAGGGGTGTCGGGGGGGATAATCACCACATATCCAGACTCTGTTCGACATCCACGGTCATCCTCATTCAATCAAAAGTTTGACCAAAACAAACAAAAAAAAAGCTGGCTTCAACAATGAGATGAAGACGTCCCAGATGTGAAGCAGCTGGACGCACTCTTTCGATCCACAATGATCCTAAATGCTCCGACCCTTGTGTCAGCAGCGCACGACCACGCAGCTTTCGGTCTCAATGTGCGAGAAAGAGTGTGTCAAAGTGTCAGCGGCTGGCACGCCTCCAACTGTTCACCCAAAAAGGATCAAACTTCCTGGGAAAACGAGACCGGCGTGTCTGTTCCTTGTCAAAGTCAATGGGCCTCCACTCTTTGGCGGCCCCACTTGTGAATGAGGTCTCGGTGTCTTATAGTGTGTGTGTGTGAGTGTGAGAACATGAGTTTTGATGCTAACATACCAGAACACGGCAAGATTAAAAGGAGAGACAGAGAGAAAGAGCGAGAGAGAGAGAGCGGAATGACACATACTTGCAGGGAGGAGAAAAGGCGGAGGGTGGGGACCGAGTCTTGCCTGGACATGACACACACAAGCACACACACGGGCATACACTCATATGCACAATCATAAACACGTCCGTAACATAAGCAATTTGCAAGAGACTTTTATTGAAAAAAAATAAATTTAAAAAAAAAGCCAATTTTCTACAAATCCGCTCTTAACTCAAAACATGTTTTTGTGAATACTTGTGTCCAATGTCATGGTTGCCACCGATTGAGTAATTAAATTGACTTTAACTCAAAATTGATATGTCCACTGCTATTAGCTGACTACCAGTGCCAAGTACCGTGCTTCTCTCCCAAAATGACCCTAGTGAGGATAAGCTACATAAAAAATTTGTGATTTTTTTCCCCCTGAAAATATAAAAGAAAATCCCGAAAAAAATGTAGAGAAATAAATTACTTTAAATATACACCTTAAAAAAATTAAATATTTAAAAGTTTTTAAAAAATCACAAATGTTTTCTCTGAACACTTTCAAAAAATGAAATTTAAAAAATCACATAGTACTTTAAATATACACTTTCACTTTAAAAAATATATACATTTAAAATTTTAAAAATTCACAAATTACTTTAAATATACACTTAAAAAAATGTAATATTTAAAATTAAAAAAAATCACAAATGTTATCTCTGAACATTTTCAAAAAATGTGCCACTTTTCTATTTAAAAAAAATATTTTTGGGTAAAATATATGAGTGTTTCAGTAATAAGCTGGAAGAGTTTCAAGTCTTTGACAATTCAGTTGTGTGCTCTCCAGAGCATCTCAGTGGTGTGTGAGAATTAAAAAAATAAAATAAAGTGTGTTTGAGCATTTCAGTATTGAGCATTTTAATAGTGTGTATGTTGCGTGTGAGAGGTAATTTTGTATGACGCGCCTTATGGCCCCTCATACTTTTACTTCCCCTTCCACACGCCCAATGTAGAAGGCCAATAAGACATTAAGACCACCCTCTGAGAAGCGTCTCTTCAAACCATAGAGAGGGGCAACTTTTTAGGAGCACACATGATCTAATAATTGTATTAAGGTAACAAATCCGGTCACTCACAGATGTTCGAGTTGTTTAGTTTCTGAGATCAAAAGATTTCTGTACCTGATAATCTGTTTGGGTATGGACGAACGTCGTCGAGTCAATATTTTGGGGATGCAGGACTGCCTTCGGACAGCGGACACCCTCGTGGGGCACCGTCGGCCTTTAGGGGGGATTGTGTTGACTCGCTCAAAGTGCACTTTTTTCTCACTGCCTCGTTGCCAGAGAAGAGAGCGGGGGGGGGGGGCGGAGGGGGGAGTAGAATGAGAATCAGAGTGAGAGAGCGGAGTAAGCAGCAAGAAAAAAATATATATAGGGAGTTAAAAAAAATGGCAGAATTTATTAGTGAACAGGAGTGAATAAAAGAGGAAAGGAGAGCTAGGGAGCTTGTTCGGTTTTGTTTGTGTGCGTGCATCTAACCTCTTGGGTGATGTGAAGCAAGGCGCTCTCTCCAGAGGGGGTCTGAGGTAGTTTTTGGATGTTTCTAAGGCAGCCAAGCAGACCTGAGGGTTTGCTCCTGGCACGCTGACACTGCGCTGGCGTTTTAGCGGCTGCAACACACAATTACCAAAATTACTACTACTAGTCTTGATCTACAGCATTTTAGAAACTCATCTGTAATCGTGTCTCCCCACATACAGTATTCTCAATTAGCTAAAAGTATTGCTTTGGTGCCCATCTTGTGGCATTTTGTGGCCAAAGAACGACAACGGTGTCTTTCGAGATGAGTTTAAAGATAAGAGTTTACATTTTTACGCATTTTAAAAATGGATGACCTGACAGCAGACCTAAACCCTCATCGGGTGACCGGGTAAGTACATACATTGTTGATTGTACATTAAAAAAAAAATAAAACTAAAAAATACAACCTCAAACTGGTGTCCTTTTTGGCAATAGTACATCTTGGCCAAGTCATCCTGGTGGCAGGGAGTGAGGAGTGAAGTAAGGCTACATTCAAATCCGGCTTAAAGACTGCAAATTCTACATTAATATTAGTTGTTCTTCATGGAGGATAAAGAATATATGACTGTGAGTACGGTTTTCTCTCTACGCGTGATGCTGCACCGTTTGTGTTCAGTACAATGATGAAAGGATGATGGCACCACAACATTATGATAGTGTTAGCATGAAGCTAGCGAAAGGAAAGGTTTAACTATCTGGCTTTTGCTTATTTTGAAGTGAACTCAGTTCACTGCCGCCAAGTCGGCGTGTCGGAGCAAAACGAAAAAAAAATTAGCGGAATTCAAAAGCTCATAAGGGGAGTGACATGGCACCACACCTCTGTATTTTTGACGTTTAAATAAGAGCTTTATTTAGTCAGGCCACAGCCCTGTCTAAAAAAAAAAAAAAAAAAGTAGCACTTGGCTGCCAACTTTTTGCATTTACCTCCTTTTGTATGGGCGTGTCATCAGACGTCGGCTGGATGACTGGGACGTCCAGTTCGGGCCACGGTGGCTTCTTCCTGGTGCCCGGCTCGGCCATGTTACCCAGCGCCACCAATGGCGGACAGCTGGGAAAACAAAGCATGCATTAAAAGTATTCCCGCTTCAGGTGAAGATTAAATTTGCAACGCTATGCTTGATGACTGCCCTATCAGACAAATGAAAGCGAAACTGTCATAATCGGATAAAAGAATAACGATTAGGATGAAGACGAAATAATTTGTCAAGTAAGGTGAAATTAAATCACTCAAAGGCAATTTAGCATCAAAATGTATGCAGATGTCCAAAAAAAAATGTTTTTAAGTAAACTATAATCATGTGACAGTTTTGGAGGAAGAAATTTGAGTGGCGCCCTGCAGCATTCACTTGTTCCTTTTTTTTTTAATCTCAATTTGCATGCTAGCTTTCAAATTATTTGAGATATTTTATGCCAATTTTTTTTTTGTTGCAATTTCTGAATATTTTCTCTGTCATGCTTTTAATATTTCAAGTCAAGCACTCTGAATTGTCCTGTACATGAAATGTGCTCCACTTGCCTTATGTTACTAAACCGCGCGGAATAAATTGCTCATGGTTTTCCCTTGCACCTCATCGTCTTCTACACTATGGAGTAAATTGCAGAGTACATTCAGTTTGATTTTAAATTAATATTTTAAAACGTATTTGCAAAAAAAAAGTCAAAACAACAGTCACTTTACAGAAGTCACTTTACAACCCACTTTACTCCATAGTTTTGTCTACCTACCTTTATTTGCATTTTACAGCCATTGGAAGTGCATTCAAATGGAAAAGTGTAAAAAAACAACAAACAAAAAACAATCGAACAACCGGCAACCACATCCTTTCGCGTAAACCGCGACAGTGGTGCTCTTAAAATGCACAAGACAAAAAAAAAAAAAAAAAAAAGCAAGCATGCATTGCAGCGTGAACTCACTCACTTGACACTCGTTGCTTTGGTTGAGTCTTGGGATGCCTCTTCTTATGTTCAACGTCCATCCATCCATTTGTTACTCCCTCATCTCTTTTTTTATTTTTTTACGGTTGGTTTTTCATGACGGGCAGATTAGAAAATGTAATCCGCGCGGCCCACATGGCATGCCTGCAAGCGTTGTGGCTCATAACGTCTGATTGGACGGTGATGCTTTGGGAGTGTGTACAAACAGCACCCGGAAGGAAATGACATCTTGTGAACCAAAGTCAAGTCAAATTGAGTCGATTCAGTCGCCTTTCCGAAAATGACTCCAGAAATGTGCTTAGGTTTCTTCGAACGTCGCAAAAATAAACATTCGTAGGGAACATTATTTCCCCGCCCACACGGTACGGTACTAAGTACACTGCAGCTCACGTCTGGGAACAGATGTTAGAAATGTGCGTGCATTCGTGCGTGTGCGTGTGTGTGTGTGTGATACTTAAACTGTGCTATCATGTGTAATTTAAAGACTTTGCATAATCGTCCCGACATTATTTAATCGAATGTTTCAGTATTAAAATTTCGACACCCTTGCAAACTACAACCACAAAAATCGTGTATGTTGTTCTATTAGTCCTTCTCTGACAACATCAAACTTGAACGTTTTTCAGTTTGGTCAAAAGGCAGAAGTTTTGGGACATATCTTCCCCTGTTAGATAATTTAACTCAAAACCTACTAAGCGGAACAACCGTGTAAATCACACCCACGCCGATCTGAAGTAGTGAAATCAACAGGAAGACAAGAGCAGGAAGGAGTAAACAAAGATGCAGCTCGACCTTTTAAAACCCAAGACGGTTGGGCGATCAATAGCTTGATGTGTGTCTTCAAGCAAGTATCGCAAAAGCAATATTTGGATTCATTATGCTACTCGAGAGAGGTGATGAAATACTTTTAAAAAAAATGCAAGTGAAAGATAAATAAAGCAAAATACATGAACATATTTTCAGTGATGTCATCAACTGTGTGTGAACAAAAGGCCTAAATTATTTTTTTTAATGCAGTACTTTTTAGAGCAGGTTTGTGATTTTATATATATATATATATATATATATATATATATATTTTTTTTTAAGGGGTCACAGAGTACACAATTTGTAATCACCTAAATTAAACAACAATCCTCAAATGACTGTTTGACCTTCTTTCTTTTGTACGGACATACAGTATTACCAAAATAAAATTGACAAAGATGAAAAAAAAAAAGGCAATTTTTAGTTGTAGTTTTAGCAACGCGAAATGCAGTTTGTTAGTGTTTGATTTTTTTTTTTTAATGCATTTTCCATTTTATTATTTGTATTATTTTTTGGTGGGAGTTAACTATAATAACCTTGACTGTCTTTAGCACATTGTGGTCCTCAACATGAAAAGCAGTAAACAGTACA
This sequence comes from Hippocampus abdominalis, assembly GCA_018466805.1. Classification (NCBI taxonomy): domain Eukaryota; kingdom Metazoa; phylum Chordata; class Actinopteri; order Syngnathiformes; family Syngnathidae; genus Hippocampus; species Hippocampus abdominalis. The sequence goes on from CM031714.1 coordinate 8,019,590, forward strand.
GAAATTGGCTGAATCCAGATGATAACTACACTGATCAAAACAATTCTAAGCTCCAAAATAGTCAAGTCAATTCTTTGCAACATTTACAGTATAACCCGTGTCAAACTCAAGGCCAGCAAAAGTTTGCCATGTTGCCACAATACTTCATTGACCATCAGAAACATGATGGGGATCCAATACAAGGGCGATTAGCCACGAACTTTCTCTGCAAACAACCGCAGTGAAGCTCTGCTTCTGGCTAGCAACAAGCTTTTGGCCGAATGTCAAACTTGTTAACTCATTTTAAAACTGCATCACACACATTTTCATTTTGTATCAGTACAGCACAAAAACCCCCACAAAAAACAGCAGCACCACGACATGCATTTAAACAACCACAAACAGGCGTTTCACGTGGAGCCCAATGAAATAACATGCTAAATATTCGTGCCATAAAGAGTACAATCATTCGCAATATTCACTGCAAGCACAAAGGTGAAGCAAAAATATAGAAAGTCAATTATAATACTACAGCAAAGTAAAAGCACGCAAAAAAATAATAAATTCAAAGAAAGAAAGCGTCATCCATACAAACCCAATTGAATGCAATGCCAATACTTTTTCTTGCTATTTCATCACCATCAATCCTCATCGTTTCTGATTCGCAATTACTTTCAGCCCAAATATTTTATATATATATATATATATATATATATATATATATATATATATTTTTTTGTTATACCTCCAGGAAAATCATATGAGAAATACTGGCCCATAATACTGTACATGATAAAACAAATATCGAAATACTTTGAGCATGACATTTTTAACTCAAATAATTTTTTTATGGTGTGGAAATGACTCCTCATTGTAAACTATTTCACTCTTACTCTGAAAATATACGCAGTATGTTTTGCGTGGTTGCCAACAGTCGGAAAAATATTCAGCTAACAATACATCTGTTTGAAGTAAACAACAACTTGTTCAAATTAACATTGTAATCAACATCATTAAAGGACTGAAGATAATTTTGGGGGGGACATTTTGGGGTGTGCAGGGCTGCCTGCTCCATCAGCTTTCTCTTTGTAAGAGTTGTGGTGGTTTTCGAGCCTCGGGAGATGACCATGAGGACCATCTCCATTTGTTATTATGACTTCAAGATGGCGCCGCGAGAGTGGCTGCCTTTACAGCAGCTCCCATATACTTTTTGTTCTTCTACTTTCTTCCTATCATAACTTTGCTGCTGTAAATTGGGAAATTTCTCAATTGTGAGACGAATAAAGGTTTTTTATTGTTCATTTTCTTATTCTTTCGACTACATGCAATATCAAGAATGACCGCTAGATGGCAACGAAAGACCAACCGTATCTTTGTCCCGTGCATCATTCACAACATGCATGATTTGAATTATTCAAGCAGAGGGCACACTGATGTGAACTCTTATTGGTGCCCTCGGTGCTCGCTGCTTGTCACGTCGCTGGCTTTGTGTGTGCGCACATGCTATTGTCATGTCACGCACGCACACACACACACACACTTGCTTTTGCTTGCATTCATTAAGTCTTGTCCGTAAATGAGTCTGTTTAAGGGTGTACTTGGGCCAAAGAGTGCCAGTGAGAGGCTGAGCAGCATAAACACAGAAAGCTCTCATTTGCATCACAAGCATCGGCGACATCATCATCCCGCTAAGGAAAGCCGCATATTTCCTCTTAAGGGATCCAAACTCAATTAGTGATACTTGAGTTTGTTTGTTTTTCTTCTTCTTCTTCCATTGCCTGCACGTAAAAAAAAAAAAAAAATGGAATGATGGAGAAGACCTTTGCTTCTGTCTCGCCACGGTTATTGATTGTCCAAACGTTTGACATTTCACTTCATGTGGTTGTTTGAGGAGTATATCCGCAAAGTCTCCCAGTGGAGTGGAGAGCAGGAGTAACACCCCCCCCCCCCACCCCCCCGCCCCCTTAGGCGGTGATGACAGTGATAAAAAAATAAAAATATTTTTTTTTTAAATGCGGTCAGCAGCTCACACCAGATGACTGAACCTCGCACACGTGTTGAAAGCAACATTCCCCCCCCCCCCCACACTCCGCCAACTTCATTTTCAGCCCCCACAGACATGAGAAATTATCTCAACTAAGTCACATCCCCTCCTCCTGTCCACTGCACGGACTCCTTACTTTCATCACTCAGTCCTCATTTGGGGTCTCGGCTGCGCCCCCCCCCTCCCCATCCCAATCCTCTTCTCCACCCCCACCTGCAGACCCTCTAGCTCCATCCCGGCTCCTATAGTGATGGTAATACCACATCAAGAGGGTGCTATCTCCGAGCCACTGATCAGCATCAAACAAGACGCCACGAGACACTGCACCCCCCCCTCTCTATAATTTCCCTTCTTTTTCTTAAAATCTTTGGGGGGGGGGGGGTGTCCATATGAGAATTCATGCAAGAGAAACAGAAAATTGAAAGTTGACCCTGAAATGGGACCCCGTCAGCTGGCCAACAGGTGGCCGCTGACAGACCCTCTCTCATGATTGTACCTAGTCTAGAACACACACACACACACACACCCCTCCCCCTTTTCATTGGCCTCCTTCACCTGATGGTCTGGGTACTGATTCTAGTGTGTGTGTGTGTGTGTGAGAGAGAGAACGAGAGAGAGGGTGGAGGAGGGGCAAAACAGGCCTGCTATGCACCTGTCTGAACATCCCACCGATGCCCGGCTACCACATGGTCCTGGACGCTACCAGGAATGGAAAAAAAAAAAGAAAGTTCTGCCTGCTTCATAACATGCATAGGAAACACAATGCAGGTCCAAGTCTATATGAAAATCCGTGTGGTGTCATTGGGAAATGTTACTAACACACACACTTTTCCCTGTCATGCCAAGAGGATGTGTCTCTGGTCCCCCTTTGCCATGTGTCCTGCAACCATCATCAAGACCTTCTCCGCCTCCACTCATTCACTTTACACACTTTTCTCCTCCTCCTCTACACACACACACGCAAACACAGACACACATTAACCTCATTAGCGATCCTCTCTGAATTCCCCTTCGCAGTCTCTCAAACGCGACTACTGTAGTTCCGTATATGTCTCTCTACGCTCTCTGTATTACCGTATTGGCCCGAATATAAGACTATTTTTTTTTGCATTGATATAAGACTGAAAAAGTGGGGGGTCGTCTTATATTCGGGGTCTAGACGTTATACCCATTCACGACGCTAGATGGCGCCAGATATCATTGAAGTGAATGCTGAACTTGACTCCCCAGGCCAAAGTGAACCCCTGCCACGAAGAATAAGAATTAAAATAGCGGTAGCACGAAGAAGAAAAATAAAAAATTAGCGGTAAGAAGGAAAAGAGGAAAATAATAGAGAAACGTCGCAACAATCTGGAGAAAAGTAGGTCGAAGATCGGCCAGGTTAACCAGCAACTGAGAAGTTATGATCTAATTGACATTTCAAAAACCAGAAGCCATTCATTGACGAATGTGATTGCACTTTAGATTTGAATGAGGCAAAATAACATGATTTTTCTCTCAAATATATTATAATCATTTGTTTCAGATGTACTGTAAGTATTTTCTGTATTTCTGACCAACATTTCCACATCCACACGGCAGACTTATATCATCAACGAACGCGTCGTTAATTGAAAAAAAAAAAAAATCCACATAAACGGCATTTAAATATGAACAAAGTAGGAACATTTTACAGATGTGATTATAAATGGAACCGTTTTAGCTTCAAAACAAATCCATATGAAGTCAAATTGCGGTGCACAGTCCATCACGACACGCTTTGGATTGTTGCCTCTAAAATATCGTGCAATTTTTTTTTTCACCGCTATAAAATGCATTTTTGCTAATGCACAAGTACAATACGTTCCAATTATGAGCTCTAGGTAAGAGGGGAACATAAAGGTGGGGGAGATAAGAAATAGAGTGAGCCGCAGAGCAGAAAGTAATTTTCACCATCATTTAGTTTCTCTATTATTATCAGGAGCGGTACCACTATAGCAGCAATTAGCCCGCACGTTGCAAGCTGAGTCATCACAGACAAAAACATATCAAATCAAGCTTCCACTTTCAGCCAAAAAGATAGATAGATTGTATTATGAAAAAAAAAAAAAAAAAAAAGGACACCACACAAGAAGTTCTTGCCCATCGCTCTCACACATTGCATTGTCCCATTGTCTTGAATGGAAAACTTTGATTACACCGTTTGGTTTCGCTACGTTCCAGCTGGTCAACGTTGGGTCAACAGGGATGCCAAGCAAGGTTGCCATTGTTGTCCGGCGTAAGACGAGGAGGGCTAATCATTGTACAACGCTAGTCCGGACTTGCCTGAGCTGTCAGACGACTTGTGTGACACGACGTTGAGGACACACCGACAAAAGGTCATCGCTTCAGTTTTGCTGCTGGATTACCAGTTGGTTGAAAAGACGCCGACTGCATTGAACCCTTTAAGTACACATGGCAGACTTTCCGAGGGTGAAACGGACATTATGTGAAACGGACATTGCTCGTCTAGAACGAAACCTACATGGGCGAAAATACCCCCTAATGTGAAAAAATCTTCATGCATTAACACCATTCCCATTCTCCTGCCCCCCATACGACGAAAAAAAAACCCTGTTGCGTTATACGAAATGTTTTTCTCTGCTCTTGCCTCGCGAGAGATTCACTAAAACAAAGTTGAATCCAACAGTGACCTCTACTGCTTCGTTCGGAAACGGCAAAAGCAACCACCACACTGGTTTACACAGCTCCGAGTTTCCTGAACGCAATATACTCATAGCTGCTCTTGCCATTGGCTTACAGAGCATCATCCTGGCCTCCGATTGGCCAAGAGAGACCTCACTGTATGTGTGTAGATACTGTAGCTTGATCCGTGGAAGACAGCGTGAAATGCATCCGATTAGCTGCTCAAAGTAAATTGCTTATGGCTCGACGGACATTCAAATAAACGAACGTTTCCTGGAACGCTTTACTTGTTATCATGCTAAAAAGCTTACGCTAACTGGAGCCCTAATTAGAGAGAAGGTGAGTTCCATCGCGCTAACTATGGCCATCGAGGACTACGAAGCGTCCCGTGGCTAGCTTAAAAGTTAATTGCGTGACATCAGCTGAGCAACGCTGTCTTGGGTGGCGATCGAGGGGAGGTCGAGTTGGAGACTGTGAGATCGTGGATAGAAAAGCCACCGGGTCCAGGAAGTATCTGTTATTGTTCGATTCAGACGCAACATGAACGTTGCATTGCTAAAATGGCAACAAAACGGACCTTTGGATGTCAAGCAGCTAAGACAAGAAGAGCTCTGACGCTGGAAGGGAAGGTAAAAGTGATCAAAATGAAAGACGGAGGAAGCAAAATAAAAGACATTATCCAAGAAATTGATGTAAGTGAAAGTGAATGCTGATCGTAAATTTCGCAATTTCTTTTCACACTGACGAGATGAAGTGTCAAATAAGTGTGTGCTCATACTTCTGCACTATTGGAATAAAAATAAAGACTACACATACGTTTGTGTGTGTGTGTTTGTGCGTGTCTGAGATCAAATTTGCTACAGTGAAAAACCCCCTGTTGTGAAAAATGTCTTGCTGCAAACATGATTTCGTTGTAGAGGAGTTTCACTGTAGCATCTAGAAAATGTCCGAAAGAAACACGACACAATATAGCGTTTCGCTGGGTGAAACCAGCGGAAAATTCCACATGCGACCCCAATGGATGACCACTCCTGCGACAGCTTATGTCAATACGGTTAAAAGGGATTAAGGTAAAAAAAAAAATCAACGGCCACCTTCTTTCTTTCCGGTTGCATCTCAGCAGATAGCCGCAAACATTTAGCTTGTCGATCTAATAAGACGCAGGAGGAACACACACGGAGTCGGCGCCAAGCTGAAACTTGTCGGCGGGTTTATCTTTGACTATTGGTCACCTGCGTCAATAATAGTTGGATGCAACCCTTCCTCTAGATAAGCTCCTCACTCATTGTTCTGTCACATCTCTGTTTAATGGACCGACAAATAATAAGAATAAAAAAAAAAAAGCCAATAATTGCGGCTGTATCGCGTATCGCGACATTTGTGTGACCCTTTGGGCGTATGTTTGCCCTTGTAGGAATCAGCTGCGAACATCCTCCTTCGTGCCGCCGTCATCTTTCATTTACTGACAGGCTTTTGTGGCATCGCTGGGGCAAGTTTGGACTTGTATACGAGCATGCCCTCCCAAGGTCTAAGGCATGCACACACACACATATTCACACACAAGTACACACTCCTCTCCAATCAAACCAAAACCTTGTGAATGCCCCCACGACAAAAATGACTGATTTTAGGAGAAAGCGGCTCTTGAGACGAGGCCAATCATGTGCGGTTAATGCCAAAGAGGCTGCAGTCGGCCTCGCTAACTTGTTTGATGTCCAGTCATTAACCAGGGGAAAGAGGGTGACATTTTGTTGTAGTGTTTTGCCGCCCTTTTTTTGAGGGGGGGGGGGGGCAATTATCTGGAGGAGGGTAACAAATTCAGAATCTGATTGCCATTCGTCTCAGTTTCATCCGTCCAATTTTTACAGCCGCTTATCTTGTTCAGGGTCATTGTTGAGCTGGAGCCTATCCCAGAAGATTTCGGCAGACTCCATCCCGGACTGGTTTCAAGTAAAAAAACTCAAGGCACATATATCGTATTTGCCCGAATATAAGACGGTGTTTTTTATATTTAAATAAGACTGAAAAAGTGGGGGTCGTCTTATATTCAGGGTCTAGACATTATACCCATTCACGACGCTAGATGGCGCCAGATATCAATGAAGCGAATTCTGAACTTGACTCTCCAGGCCAAAGTGAACCCCTGCCACGAAGAAAAAAATTAAAATAGCGGTAGCACGAAGAAGAAAAATTCAAAATAGCGGTATGAAGGAAAAGAAAATAATAGAAGAGATAACAGAAAATGGAGAAACGTAGCAACAATCTGGAGAAAAGTGGGTCGAAGATCGGCCAGGTTCACCGGCAGCTGAGGAGAAGTTATGATGTAATTTACATTTCAAAATCGAGAAGCCATTCATTTACGAATGTGATTGCACTTTAGGTTTGAATGAGGCAAAATAACATGCTTTTTCTCGCAAATATATTGTTGTAATCATTTGTTTAAGATGTACTGTAATTATTTTATGCATACAAATTAATTTGGTGTTCAAAAAGTCTTTTTTTCAAACTTGAGTCTTGAAAAAGAGGGGGTCGTCTTATAATCAGGGCCGTCTTATATTCGGGCCAATACGGTAAGTGACTATTCACACTGATCGTCAATGCTATCAGAGAATGGGAATTGAACCCAAGCTGCATGCACCAAAGTCAGGCGAGTGTTTAAGTTTAATTTTGAAGTATTGTCATTGTTAAGTGCACCAAATTTGCCTGCACTGCATCTGATGGTTTTTGAACGGTGGAGCTCCGTTCTGAAAATATTTGGGTCGAATAGGGGATAGCCGCAACTTTCTGGGATATTGATCACCCGCAAAATTTTACACCGACCTTTCACTCTGTAAAAGAAACCGATTGAAGCAAGCAGGTTTTAATTTGGAGAACTGCGTTCGTCAGTCTTCATTTCCTCATAGTGATGTCATACATTCGACCCCTATTGTTGACGAGGGACCGTTTTAGCTCGAAATATTCCACACAAAAAAAAGTTGGCCCAATTTACTTCATTCTTGACCTTTCAAAAATGTGGAGGAATAGAAAAGATCATTTTTAGGTTCTAAGCATCCAATCAATTTACTCACATCAATACATAAGTCATTCCCTGTGGTCACTGCAAAGTATAAACACTTAAAACAATTAGTCCGAAACCGTTTTCCTGTCCTCTCAGATTGAAACTCCAACCTAATGGGTACATAAAATCCCTCCTTGTTGACCCCCAGTACATAAACCCAACAGTTCTACGTCCTCGGGTAAGTAGCGCAACCGACACAGACACAACAAGCACGATGCCGAGCCGGCACGCCTGCCAGGTCTTTTATTAGACGGGGTGGGTCGCAGCAGTGAATGGGACCCTGGCAGTGGTCTGCGGTGGTCGGAGCTGTATGTGGGTGAGTTTCTCGGCAGGCAGCTATTGTTATGGTAAACCGAGGCTTGAATGGAAGAGGATGGGCAGGACACACACACATGTAAAACGGAGGAAAACACAAGGCGGGGATAGAGGGCAGCACCCGACCACCTCAGAGTTAGCGCGTATGTTAACAAGCACCTGGATGAGGGACTTCAATTCACTTCTTTTTTTTTTTTTTTTTAATGACAGCTCACCCTATTATTACCACGACATACCTAAAATTGACACTTTCAAGAAAATACCTGCATGACCCTTAGCTCATTGCTATGTGTAGCATCAATTTGGTAAATTATTCCATTGCAAATGCCTGTTGTCAATAAATCAATAAATAAATAAATAAATCAATAAATAAAAAAAGCACAGTGAATTCTAACGTCACCGATTTAAACTGCACAAGTGAATCTCATTCGGTGCACAGCTTTGTTAAAATGACAAGCTGGAGCGTTATATATTGGCCCGATGGTGCAGTAAACATCACGACAACAAACACCAAAACGCATCATCGCACGCTCCATTTGTTTGTTACCTTACAACTTTATTCACAAAAAAAAAAGACATTGTGTTGCGGTCTGACTCTTCTGGAGTCGAATATCAAAATATTAATCCAAAATAGAAGATTAGCCTGTATTTCTGTTTCCAAAGCTTATGCTTCAATCAATTCTGCTCTATTCAGTGATGTAATAGCAAGAAAAACAAAATAGTTAATATAAGTTCAGTGTTGCGTTGTTTTTTTTTTTGTTTGTGTGCTGAAAAAAAAACATTTGGTCTTATCCTTTTACAAAGTAGTTAATATGTTCTGAAAGCCTCCGAGCCAAACACAGTTCACTCAAGACAATGGAAAAGATCGCTGGGACTCAATGTTCAAGATGGCAGCTCAGCTTTCATGTCGTCAAAAAGCCAAGGTTGCCTCTAGTGGGGGATAATTAAAATCGCAATTTTTGACTCTTCACATTCAAGGGAAGCGGGCAGGGCTAAAATCTACGCAGGGGCATGTTAGACCCGGTGTTGGTATTTTCATAACTGCGCTTAAACCGGCATATACATTTTCCAAATTGTGAGCATGAACACATCCAATGCCATTCAGCGTCAATCAAAGCGGCTACTAGCTAGTAGGATGCTTTAAAAAATAATAATAATAAAATAAAAAATACCCGAAGTCAGCTGGGATAGGCTCCAGATAGCTGGATTATTTATACAGCAACTCCAAACAACGGAGACATCTCGCAAAACCACAACCATCGAAGCTGCATTTGATCTGTATCTATTTACCGTGAGCAAAATAGCAATTTGTGTCCGTTTATGGACACACAAAGCAATTGTCATGTCTGTCTAGAGCGGGGGAGGCCAAACAAAGGGTTAAAAAGCTTCTGTCTGCCTGATAATCCTCCACTGTTAAAAGCCCTTCAGAAAGACGTGACGTGTGTGAGGTAATCAGTAAGATTCAAGTGTGTCGGAGAGAGTGTGTACACCCACCCACACACACACACACACATCAGTGAATGGACAAAAAGGGAGGGAAAAGACAGAGCAGAGGAGGGAAGAAACAAGAAATACTCCTTTCGTCCCTCTTGCTCAACCGCCTTTTCACATCCTCGCCTGTTTGCTTGCTTCCTGCTACCTCAGTGCGACGGGATGGTCATTCTTGAAGGTTTTAAAAAGTTCCCTCGCCAGCACGCGTCGCTGATCTAAAGATAGTGAATTGGCATTTCTCCATTCTTCTAGGTGTTAAAATCTCTCCACCTGTTATTTTCACACACCTGGGCAAGACGACTTGGCCTTATGAAGTCGTTCCGATTGGCATGGCAACTTCCATACATTGTGACTCACTTACTTCCGAGATGCAGTCTTCCCAAATGATCTTAATTCAATTTCTTCCACATTTGGCCCTAAAAAAAATGACAGAGTACTTTTAGAGCGAGTGGGAGAAATACAAGACAGCACCGTGGAAGACTTATTTACTGCTGTGTACAGTATTAATGATTGCCCAATGACTGTATGAAGGAGCTACCAGAAAAATCCCATGCAGGGAGAACATGCAAATGCCACCTGTGAAGGCCAGAGCCGAAATCGAACCCTGCACCTCTGCATTTTGAGGCGGATATGCTAACCAGATGCCCACCGTGCCGCCCCACATTTAAGTCCCTATTCTATTTTCAATTTAATCATCCTTGAGATCCTGTTAAGCACACTTGCGTCTTCTAATAGGTCCTGTTTTTGTCTGTTATTATTACCGTATTGGCCCGAATATAAGACTGTGTTTTTTGCATTGAAATAAGACTGAAAAAGTAGGTGTCGTCTTAGATTCGGGGTCTACACATTATACCCATTGACGACGCTAGATGGCGCCAGATACATTTAAGCGAATATTGAACGTGACTCCCCAGGCCAAAGCGAACGCCTGTCACGAAGAATAAAAATAAAAAATAGCGGTAAGAAAATAATAGAAGAGATAACGGAAAATGGAGAAACATAGCGACAATCTGGAGAAAAGTGGGTCAAAGATCGGCCAGGTTAACCGGCAGCTGAGGAGAAGTTATGATGTAATTTACATTTCAAAAAACAGAAGCCATTCATTTACGAATGTGATTGCATACATTTAAATGTACATATGTTCAGATATTAAGATTTGAATGAGGCAAAATAACGTGCTTTTTCTCTCAAATATATTGTTAGAATCATTTGTTTCAGATGTACTGTAATTATTTTCTGTATAAAAATTAATTTGGTGTTCAAAAAGTCTTTTTTCAAACTTGAGTCTTGGAAAAAGAGGGGGACGTCTTATAATCAGGGCCGTCTTATATTTGGGCCAATACGGTATTTGGGTCTAAATTGCACTCTGACTTGGTAAAACATTTAACGCAGAATGTCTGGTCTCGTAGCCGAGTGAGTGAAACTAACTTTAAGGTTGTACGACTGCAACATAAGTGGACGGCCTAACCCCTTTGTCTCAGTGTTGGAGCTATTGAATTTCGTCTTTACATAAAAAAAAGAAAGCATGTGAAACCTCCACGCACACACATACGTATTATTCGAGCAGAGGGTACACCGATGTGCTGAACTGTTTTTTGTGCTCGCTGGCTGTGCACACGCTATTGTCATGTAGCACGCACACACACCTGAGTGCCTATTGTAGTTTGTGGGTAGTTGGCCTCTTCTCCACAGCCTCCCGGAGGAGCAGAGATGTTAACTGGCATTGTTGGGGGGCTGAGCCGAGTGATGGTGTTTAATAGCTCATGATTACTCTGGAGAGGGGAGCCCATAATTACAACCACAAATGATTTCACGCCCCTCACCCCCCCCGACCCATGAGCTCTGATCCGAATCACAGGGAAGTACAGAAAGGGTGGAGCTGAGGAATTGGAACTCGGAGGTTCTTCCTTTGTTTGCTGACAGGAAATGGTAAACATGAAAAAAAAAAAATGTGCACTTAGAGCACCGACATCAAACTGACAAATCAGGGCAGCGAGAGTGGAACTTCACGCACGTTCATTTTACATATGCTTGTACGGTACATCTCGTTTATTTGCTTGAGAAGACAGTGGCATGACGCTTTAATGGAACTGCTGTTATTTCGAGAAAGAGCTGCGGCTCATCGGCATAGTCAACATTGGCATTCTGAAGCATTTGACCCAAGGGTAACATATATTGTACAGATGGAACAAAAGGGGTCTAAGGATTGACCCTTGAGGGACACCCCGCTGCCCGCACACACGCCTGTCATGGCCATTCGATCAGACTCAAAGCTACCGATAGTGACAAAATAACTCCTCTACTCCAAAGGTGCCTTCGCATTGCAGAAATATATTGCTTACTTAAATGCTGTGATGTTACCCATAAGCCATTTCATATTCCCGATATATCATTAAAATCGTGTCTACACTTTCAGAATTGCACTGTGCACTTGTGATCAGTATAATTTTTTTTTCCTTTTTTTTGCTCAGCAGCAACATTAAACAGCATGCGCACACGCAATCTCCAGTCAGCTTCTCACCAAGCAAAATTAGAAGCACCATTTACGCAACATAACCCCTCACAGTAGGACACACAGCTTCTGCCAGTATTCTCTAATAAAGCCGAGTGACGTCAATCTTGTGAGGGTTTATTTGTCATTGCTCCTTTTATGTCCACTTCTTTCAATAGTTAAATGTAGATTACTGGCTTCCAAAAGCGAGACAACAATAGAGGCAGAAAAAGAATGCCTGTTTTCTGGACGTTTCCACCAGTTTAACATCTTAACTTTTGTGATCCTCGGCATGACAGCCCAAAGCAGACGTACAGCTGCAGATGCAATGCAAACGCTTAACAATCAAAGTGAGTTAGCATTCTGCCCGCGCGGACCGTTTTTTTTTTTTTTTTTTTGCCCGGGCCATGCCATGCCAGCCAGCCAGCTAGGCACACAAATGAACAATGGCCAGACTACATGTCCTTAAAGGAGGTGTAGACAAACAGAGGAATGTTGGGAGAAGACGGCGCAAAAGCCTACGTCTGCCCACATCAGCCGGCCCTCAATAGAGATTGGCCAGGAACGCGTAAACTGGCACCGCGGGAGTGAAATAGTAAAATGGCTCTTCTCTTCTTCACTTTTATTGTGACTCTTAAATCTGAAAGGGAAAACGCTGGGGCCTAAACCGATTTCTGACACCTTCGCCAAGAAACGGACTCACATTTGCATTTTACTGCTTCGGCGAGCATTCGCTTCATTTCAATATCGCTTCGAAAACAACTAACGAAAGCATAAGCGAGGCGTGGTTTGAATTTTCATTAGTCTATTTGTAGATTTGGATTTTGCTAACACCAAAAATGGCACGTTTTCTTGATTAAGTGCTCCAAAGCTAGAAAGCACAGGTGTCAAAACCAAGGCCCCGGGGAGCAGATGTGGACCGCCACATCATTTTAAGTGGCCCGCGAAAGCAAATCAAAAGATAGCTTCCATGATACTTGCTAAAATGTGTACCAAAATTTGAAATTTTCATATGTAATGAATCAGTGATGTATTGTAAGCATTTTCTTGTTTTTACTGTGGGCGTTTTAGGCGTGTTGTATTTTTATTTTCATGGGGTTTTCACGAACAAAATATATGAAACGAGTCAACGCGCAACCACTTTAAAAATAACGTCAAAGCAACATAAAAGCATCTAACAAATATTTGGGCTCAAAATAATATACTGTAAGGCCAAAAGACAATTGACCAAGCAAATCACTCCTAAATTCGGGCACTTGTAAGTTACTTCATACAGTGAAACTCCTCTACAACGAAATCTACATTGGTGAAAATACCCCCTAGTGTGAAAAAATCATGGCCCACTCCAAGGGAAACGGTAATTATAATTTGGCCTGTGGCAAAAAATGAGTTTGGCACCCCTGCTACAGTGAAACTCCTCTACAACGAAATCATGTTTGCAGCAAGAAATCTTTCACAACAGGGGGTTTTTCACTGTAGCAAATTTGAAACAGGAAAGTGGGAATGGTGTTAATGCATGAAGATTTTTTTCACACTAGGGGGTATTGACTCGTTTCATATATTTTGTTCGTGAAAACCCCATGAAAATAAAAATACAACACGCCTAAAACGCCCACAGTAAAAATTCTAAACTAAGCAACACATAAGCTAGCAGAGAAACAATGAAAACGCAACCAAAAGATGAAAGGAACATAAACACGTGCGAACCCGCTTACACATAAACGTACACACACACACACACACACACACACACACACGAACTCAACAACAAACAATAATATGGGATTGCTGGAATGTATTTGCATCGTTGCATACAATTCTTTTTCTGTTTCTTATCTACCGCCGCAGCACTGATTGTTAATTATGTTTTGTCTTGGAGGTGTTTAAGGTCATACACTCAGTTTTCTTTCGCTTTCTTACCCTTCTATTGCGTTTTTCCCTTTCACCTTTTCCCGGCGGAGGCATCTGATCGTTCTCCAGTGGCTAATTTGACTGTTCTCCTTGCCAAGCTTGCTGTGGGAGCCGAAGCAGTGTGTGTGTGTGTGTGTATATATGAATGTATGTATATGTGTGTGTGCGTGTGGCACTTCTCCCCTGCTAGCTGCTGTTACACAACATAGCTCTTGCATCTACATACAAACACCTCACTTACCAGAAATCATGTGCACAAACACATGCGTACAACCACAGCATAGATGCGGGTCAAAATTTTTTTTTTTACGAGTTTCATTCATATATTTGCTGTTCTCGGACGTGTTTTGCCATCAGATATGCGAAATGATTCTTTTTTTGTTGTTGTATCACATACAGCAAAACTGGTAAAGATGATTGCGAGATAAGGTCACTATGTGCCGCCGCCTCCTCCTCCTCCTCCTCCTCCGCCTGACAGACAGACGGACAGGCATGAAGCTCAGGCGAAGCGGCGATTGGTTCCAGCAGGCAGAGTCTAATCAGCCATCAAGCATGAGGCCCTCAAGTGGCTCTCTGACAAGCGGGGACACGGCACACTCACCGCGTAATGCATATGTATCCACAGACACAAATTGCATGCAAATGGAAAGTGAAATGCCCCAAAAAAAAGAAAAGGAAAAAAAAAAACCACGGTGAATATGCATTAAAGCATCAGACGTAAAAACTGATGGCTATCATTGTGTTCTAATTGGACTGCTTTGAATTGTGAGCAGCGGAGCACGGCGTGCACTCGTGCAAGGGAGTGTGCTAAGCACCTACAGCTTAGTCTCTCACACACACACGCACACACACACACACACGCAGCTGATGTCTTACCTGTCAGAGGCAGGTGTGGTCTCAGAAGACCCAATCAGTTTTAATTAACCCCTTGTGGGGGAGGTTGGATGCCGGGTTGGGGAGTGGGGTGGGGAGGGGTTAGTGTGGAACAAGAAAACCAAGCGAGGAGAAATTTCTGGTTGTCATCAGAAGGAGGCGTGGGTGAGAAATGAGAATTCACGCGTGAACAAAAGGAGGTAGGGTCTTAAAAAAGAAAAAGGAAAGCGGAAAAAGGTGGAATAGAAGTTATGGTGAGCAGATTTTGTCTTCCGGTTGAGAGGCCGCGGGTTTGAATTTTTGGATGGAGTTTGGATTTTCTTCCGGGGTTAGTTCTTTGTAATTTGAGTTCTTTAGTTGGGGTATTGGTGTCCTGCTCAAGGACATCATCGCCGTGTGTCTGGGTTGTTGGGGGCAGATAGTCTTAAAATGCCCACCCCCGCCCCCTCCCTTCCACTGTAGCAGATGACTAGCTTAGCCATTTGGCAACTGCTGCCCCAATGTGCATATACAATACATCCATGCGTCATGATTTGAATGAACAGGACTTTCTTGCTAGTACACAGTATTCCACTTCCTGGATTCACACTAAAATAAATGTAATTAAAGCACAAATATAAAAAATAACATCGTCACCAATCGCCGCAGTGAATCAGGAGGTGTCTGGGTGTCCTTTTCATGCACTCGACACACACATTCATTATTGAAAGGTGCGTGGTTAGAGTGATCAAGACTTGGCAGATTGGGTGTCGGCGCCACTGTCATCCTTGCGTAATTAGAGGTGACTTCCTGATAGGAGAGTGAGGTCATGTCATGACCGCCGAGCAGGTGCGGTTGTGAGTCGGGGTTTGGTAAAGCGACTCCTCGATGAGATTAGCTGGCGCATCATTGCGTGCCCATCGTGAAGTCTTGCGCACACACTATTGGGGGTTGGGCTAGCTGAAGGAAGAGCGAGATTAGAATTCATAAATCCATATCTGCATAAATCCTGTGTTTGTGTTTTTCGGAATGGGGATGAAGCCACCTGACTACAGTACATGGCTGTCAAGTGTGTGTGTGTGTGTGTGTGTGTGTGCGTGCAGTGGATAGCTCCCCTGGTGAGCCAAATGCTTCAGTGCTTCACAAAGCAAATCGCAGCTAATCAAATAAGAGCCCTCAGCAGTGTGCAGACATTGGGAAAAGAATGGAAGAGTAGTGTGTGTGTGTGTGTGTGTGTGTGTGTGTGAGAAGGAGGAGTGAGGGGGTGGCAATCCAGTGACTTTAAGAGGTCTTGGATAATACACGGGGGTGGAAGGATACACACCTGCACAACTGAGCATGGATGGATGGATTTTTGTCACACACACACACACGCACACACACACACACACACACACATTCGTCGGTTTAGCACTTCGCAAAAATCCTTGACTTGACAGGTCTTTCATTAGTGGCCCTGTGGTAGGTTTGGAAGTCAGACCGATGGGCTTATTGAAGATAGACGTTTGATTTTGGCAGAATGTTTGTGGCCAAAGCATGAACAAATGACTGCGAGGAGATGAGAGCCAATCCACGTTGAGTACAAAGTCCAAATTTTGAGGCACAGCCACATCAAAAGTCTATCTTGTTTCCATGGGGGAAAAAATGGATTCGTCGTCTGAACCAATTGAAGGTCAACAAGCATCCCAGAACAGATTACATCAGACCTCCTTTCCAATAAAACTAGACCTGCAAGACATAGAGTCCCTTCACAACAAAAACTTTACAAGCTTGAATCCTCAGAACTCACACCAGGAACCTTATGGCTCCAGTTGAAAGATACTAGTATTTTTTTTTCTTCCCTACTGCCTGGCATTGATACTGACACTGTGGGAGTGGCAGAGCTCCAAAAGGTGGCCTGGCTCGCTTTTGACACCCTCACCCTTCGGACACATTGCCCTGTGGCTTCATCCACTTGGTGTGGGCACGAGCCTTTGTCGGGTTGTTCTACCTCAAAAAGGCGACGTGCAATTGTATCTCTGTCTGTTTGTGGCAGCTGTGCAGCCCACCCCCCCCCCCCACCCCTCCACCCTCCTCCCAGCGACCACAGAGACCAAAAACACGGGACAGGAATGTCTTTCATTCGCCAATTGGTGGATGCCAAAACATGCCATAATGACCCATATATTCCGAAACATACACAAAGCTTTATAATCTGATGACTTTGGTATCCAAATACGGGAATCCGGGCTGCTGATGTGGAAAGTTGTCGTAAGGTTTTAAGTCCAAGTGATGCTTGGGAACTGAAGGGAATTTAGGGCTTAATCTTAAAACAATTGTATCAAGTGTAAATGCCAGGAAGTAAATGAAGATACTCTTAAGGTGCTGTTGCCCCAATTTAGACATACCTCAAAAATACTGCACTCTTTTGCTGCCTGCCATTATGGAAAGCAAAAGGGCTGCCATACTTGGAAACTTCAGATCTTTTTTTTTTTTTTAGGCAGCCACCAGTGGCATTAAAAGCAAAGACAGCTTGAGTGACATAGGACCATTTTTATAAGAAGCAAGACAAACACTTAAGACAATTTTATGGAAAAGGCTTTTGAAGCAAAACAAGACAAAATGCATCCAAAAAAAAAAAAAAATCGAATTTACATCATCACAAAACATGAAGCAAATGATGAAACTTCATTTGGGTCACATAAGATTTGAGCACTCGACTGAATCAAATCTGCACATCAAAACTGAAACGAAATCTGAAGGGATTTTGTTTGGGTTAATTGCCAAAGTGGAAACCCAGAAATTGAAATTCCGAACTCTCCTCCACTCTCAAAGGTCTCTATACGCTATACCCTTCTGTCGAGAGCTACTCCTCACTTCAATTAGCTGCTTCTTGTTGTCAGTCAACACGAGCGTGTGCATATTTTGTCACCGGGATTCTAAAAGTCGACTTGAATCAGCTCCTACCTTTCATCTCCTTTGGTCTTCTTTTGGTTTTGTCATGGCGGTTGGCAGACAACTCAATGGCGCATTACTGCCACCAACTGTTATGGAGTGAGAGTCCTCATTTTACCCAACCTAAAAGGAAAGGTAGGAAAAAATAAATAAATCCATCCTACTACGTAAAAGCATTTCCCATAACAAAAAAACTATTTATTTACAAGTAGCCAGGAGAAACGATGAGTCAACAAAAGCGCTCGCAAAAGGCAAGGTACCAGACAACACTAAGAATAAACAAACAAATTGCCAAAAAGCCAATAACCCAAAACAGCAATAAGACAAAAAAAATTACTTACAAACTAGAATTTATGAATGACGAGAGCGACTTTGGAGGGTCCTGAGAGGTCAAGAAAACAACACTTCAAGGACTGCAGCAAGCACGGTCAACAATCCAACATGGCAGAAAAGAAACTGAGCAGTTTGGCAGTCGGCTTGATTGGTAAACGCGGAACAGGTGCGCCTGCTGGAGGGAACCGCCTCTTCACTCCAGCCGGGGCTGAAAACAACACAAAAAAAAACAGGCCCATGTGACAATTGCGGGCTTGATTTATAATCATACTCCATACCAAAACAGACAAATTACATTGCTGCTGATCAAATTCCCATGAATTTCCTCAAGGCAATTCCTGAAATACTTTCGGGCCCCATACGCACTTTCTAAAATCTTTGGGCATGTAATACATGTACCCAACCTAGCTAAAAATTAGCAGGGAAGCCCAGACAAAACCATTGCTTGAATAGGAATCGTATGAATTCTCTTTATTAATTTTGTTACTGGGCAGCCCAGTGGGCCAGTGGTTAGCGCATCGACCTCACAGTGCAAAGCTACCGGGTTTGATTCCAGCTCCGGCCTTGCTGTGTGGAGTTTGCATGTTCTCCCCGTGCTTGCGTGGGTTTTCTCCGGGTACTCCGGTTTCCTCCTACATTCAAAAAACATGCGTGGCAGGTTAATGGAAAACTCAAAATTGTCCCTAGGTGTGAGTGTGAGCGCCGATCGTTGTTCGTCTATGTGTGGATGATGATGATGATGATGATGATGATCCAGGCCGGTCAGGTATCGAGTGGTTAGCGCGTCGACCTCACAGTGCAAAGCTACCGGGTTCGATTCCAGGTTCGGACTTCCTGTGTGGGGTTTGCATGCTCTCCCCGTGCCTGCGCGGGTTTTCTCCGGGTGCTCCAGTTTCCTCCCACATTCCAAAAACATGCAGCGCAGGCTGATTGAACACTCTAAATTGAGGTGTGAGTGTGCCCTGCAATTGGGTTGAGTGCCCTGTGTTGAGTTCGCATGTTCTCCCCGTGCCTGCGCGGGTTTTCTCCGGGTGCTCCGGTTTCCTCCCACATTCCAAAAACATGCAGCGCAGGCTGATTGAACACTCTAAATTGAGGTGTGAGTGTGCCCTGCGATTGGGTTGAGTGCCCTGTGTTGAGTTCGCATGTTCTCCCCGTGCCTGCGCGGGTTTTCTCCGGGTGCTCCGATTTCCTCCCACATTCCAGAAACATTCAGCGCAGGCTGATTGAACACTCTAAATTGAGGTGTGAGTGTGCCCTGCGATTGGCTGGCGATCGGTTCAGGGTGTCCCCCGCCTACTGTCCGAATGACGGCTAGGATAGGATCCAACACCCCCCGCGACCCTTGTGAGGATAAAGTGGATCGGAAAATGGATGGAATTTTGTGACTCGCGCCCTCCAACTTTTTGAAAGGTGTATAATGAGTATATATGTAGAGTACAGTGGAGCTTGTAAATGCATTCGCAATGATCAAAAACGCATGAATCCAGATGACCGGTTAGATTTGCCTCATTTTTTATTTAATTTTGGGGGGTGGGGTCACACTCATTAGCATGACATACATAAACAAAAGCTTTGAAACAGACTTTTAAATTGTATTTCCTGGCGAAATCCCCCATCCTCTCCCAAAACGGGGGAGTGCGTGAATGGATGGGCCCCGACTGTTGAATGTCATTCCAGTCTTTTCCCTTTATCAATATGTGATGAGAGCTTGGAAACCAGAGCTGGATGACAATTTACCAGTGGTTCCAAGAGGTTAAGGTTACCCGCAATGTTCGTTTTGTGACGAATGAAAAAGACATGGGATTTTATGAGTTTATGCGCCATTCAGGAAATGTCATTTATCTGCCATCTAACATGTATCTGCCCGTAATCACGAGTGCTCAGAGGACACGCCAAGGCTATAAAACAGACTTTGGACATTTTCTCACCAGCACTTCTTGTTTTGTCCCCACTATAAGGGGGTCTAATTAGCCTGGGACCCCCATCATGTGTCTTATCTGCTCCTCCCCTTGAATAGCTCTTTGGCTATCCCCAATAAATAGGGAATTGAAGTCTCTGTCAACATGTCACATTGAGAGGCGCGCTTCTTTCGCAGAGCTGGCTGACCCCCGTTTATGTGAGACTAATCAGGCTCGGCCCAGAGGGTGCCACGATGGCAATAAACGACCGCATATTCCATCTTCTGCTCTCTTTTTGGCTTTTCCCCACCTCTGTGACCAATACACACACATACACACACGGATTGGTCCGCAACCTCCCTCATGGGGACCATAAGCCATTAAAAGCAAGCAGTGATGGTCCAGCTTGTTTCTCCTTTTTTTTTTTTTTTTTTTTTTTTAGCAAAGTCCGCGTGCTGGGCAGTCCCGGCCTCTCATCCGATGGCCTCGTGAATAGAACCACGGGGCTCTGGCTCCACAGAGATAGTGTTATCTGGGCCACCACGGGGCTCCCGCAGCCACCGAGTACACACACACACACACTCAGTGGGCAACACACAAACATCAGCAGGGGTGCAGACAATGAAACCTGCGGCGCTACACAACGGGGGGGGGGGGGGGGGGGGGGGAAGATTTAAAAAAAATTTTTTTATGTCGTTCTCGCATGGAATGAGCCGTCAAGAGTATCAGTTTCTCCATCAGCTGGTTCATTACACACGCTCACGCTTAAAAACTTGAATCTGACTGTAATAGTTGCATGCTGTTTCAAGGAATCTGAGTTATTCCCGGAGATCTCCACACATGACCTGCCGCCACCGGGAGCTGTGAGCCAGCCAACAATTTCAATTAAAAAGAGATTTGAGGTGGAAAAGCGCATTTTCATCTAATGTGGCTTGGGGAGAGGTGGTCGCTTTTTGGAAGAGCTTTTCCCGACAGGAATGATCCATTACGGGGCTGCACTGATCGACACAAGACAAAATGACGGGCAAGAAAATAATAAAGCCATTTTAATTTTCTTCCTCATCTTCAACAAAATGGAAATGGATAATTACCATCATTACTGACCATAATGTGAAGCGATTTGCCTGTCTCCTGAATAGTGAAGCACACTTCATAAAGTTTGAATCTAATTTTATATTCATAATGGGTTTTTTTTTTTTTAAAGGACTCACGCTCACCGTGCAAAGACGAGTAAAGACTATTCACGATTGTCCATGCATTTGCAAAGTTGTGAGGAGTAACAGTTTTAATTTTAAATGTGCCTGGAGAACACACAGGGTCAAATTTGGCCCTAATCCTAAATTAGGATTAAAGCATTGAACAGTCAAACTTCGGTGCTTACTTTTGGTGCTTTTTTTTTTTTTTTTTACAACCTTGAATTAGCGACCCCGGAATAAACGGAAATAAAATAGTGTCCAGTCCACTTAAAGAGCCTCCTCGAGAGTAGCTGTTTAAATCGTCAGTTCCGTAAATGGCCACGATTGGCCGCTATGGTGCCATCGATAGACAGATAGTCAAACCTCGGTTTTCGAACGTCTCGGTTCTCGACCAAAAATGGTTTTTTTTATGCCTCGGATGATGACCAAATTTCGGTTCTCGAACAAGCTGAGCGAACTTGAATGCACCATTTGACTCCTCCCGCCTTCCTTAGACGAGGAAGTGACGCTTCCTCGTGTTGCTTTCCATTGTGAGCAGACGTGTTCAATAAACATTTTTATTTTAAAAAGAGCGTGGTTTCGGTTTTCGAACAATTTCGGTTTTTGAACAGCCTTCTGGAACGGATTATGGACGAAAAACGAGGTTTGACTGTATTTGAAAAAAACATATTTTGGTGTTCAGTGAACATAAAGCAGCCATTTAATGTATAATTCATCATTTTCCAAAGAATGTGACTTTCAATCAATCATACTTGAAACAAAATCAAGCGTATATTTTTTGTGACATAATTCAGCCATGCAGGTGGGTCCTTTGTTACGCGCATCAAAGATGTGACGCTATCTTTACTAGACGTCTCCATGGAATGAGAGTGAGGGTGCGTCAACTTATTTCACTAAAATGTTTACCAAATCCGAGGAGTGAGGACCTCTAGCAATTTGCAAATAGAGAAATGAGATGAGCCCCCCACACACCAGATCTTAAGTGTATTCCGTAAACATGGCGCCACATAACATTGAGTTTTCTGCACATGTGTGTCATTTCACAGGTGCATTCCGTTCACATCATTGCATTTTTTTGGGTCACATGACGCCAAAAATCATCGGGGAAAGGCTCCGACCCAAATGAAGACAAGCTGTAATAGAAAAATGGATGGCAAAGGGCACTGTTGAATTATCATTCTTTAATTGACACCATACATCGAAGCATGGTTGCATGTTCAAACAGCTCTTTTTAAAAAAGTACAAAGAAAATAACAGAAGATTCAAGAAGAAAATAATCGATCCATACCATACATCAATTCAAACTGGCTTATTTTTTTAGTTGGCTCTACTCCTACTCTGTTGCTCTCAATCCAACAGCATTAATATTCACCTACGTTTAAAATGATGCGATTAAAAATTCAGAAAACGAACCCAAATTATTTCCAAAAAGATTTTAAAAAGTAACGAAAAAGTATCACTCAGTGACAAGAATGATTAATCAACAGAGAAAGACCAATGACCTGCATATATTTTTTTTTATCAAAAGAATTTGGCGCAATATAATCAACAAAGTATATGCAACTGTAATTCAGAGAACATTTATATACAGCCAAAGGAAGCAACAACTTTTTTTTTTTTTTAGCCAGATACATTATTGCAAGGACGATTCAGGCCAGATTTACTACTTTGTGCATGCAAAAACAGGCGAAAAATTGATTGCACGCACAAACCATCTGCCAAATGTGGTAAATTGCCACAGAATGCATTTAGCATTTTCTTGGATGAGTATATGCAAATTGATTCATCGGCGCATTAGTGATTTTTTTTTTCTTTCAATCCTGAGATAAATTGCGCTGTCTGATTATCTTTAAATAGCGTGTCTGAAAGGTGCACATTTCACATAAACATCTTTGAAATGCCAACAAAAATGATCGTGACCTATCGGCAACTTCTGGGTGATTAAAGACTTGGGATTTGGGCTCAGTCACAAGAAGGCATCATGCCAAAATTCATTTTATCTCAGCATTTTTGTGCGCGTAGGTTATTTCAGTGCACTGTGATATTTGATGCCGAGTTCTCCAAGCGCAGTTTTCCATATGTGCCGGCGCAAGTTTTCGACGCGATGCTAATGTTTGGCTAAATACATGCACATGCAACTTTGTGCAGTTGTGGGCTTCCTCCACATTATAAGAGCAAAATTTATTTTCTATAACTCAGTCATGCTCCTTCCACTAACAATTCCAATGCAAATCTTAGCACAAGACCCCAATCTTACCTGCGGAACACACACCCACAACAGTGCACGTAACCTGCGAGAGCGAACAGACAATTCGACGCCCGTTTTTTTTTGGAATCTTAGTAAATCAGGCCCTCGGAGTTGCATTGTGATCGGTACATCTAACATTGACCGAAAACCAGGGAAAAAAAAAAAAAATCAACGGTAACATCACGAATATTAAGACATCTGGAGCTGCTGCCGATCAAAGTGCATAATGTTCGGTGTACAACGTTCCTGTTTTGTTATATACTGCAGTGAATATATTAATATGTAGAAACACCGGAGGTGACTTGACTGCTAATTTCGACCGCTAATTTCGACCGCTAATTTCGACCGCTAACTTCGACCGCTAATTTCGACCGCTAATTTCGACCGCTAATTTCGACTATACATTTTAAAGTCATCTGCATCTTTCATCATCGCACAGCATCGCCATTTCAGATGTTTTTCCACTGCATTGTTAGTTTAAAAAAAAAGGAAAGCCAGTTGAATGCTAATGTAGCAAAAATAGAATCCTGGTGTCTTCTCATTTCCGTGACAGTGCTCAGTCGTACAGAGTGCTTTTCGAGTTTTTGGGTGGTTGGGTCCTGCCAGTCAGTGTTCACATGTCGTTCAAAAAAAAAAAAATAATGGCTGCAGTCCATTTCAGTTGGAACTTCATACCCTTCCGTACAGCTTCTTGAAAAACTGCATTTAAACTTTCACCCTGGTTCATCAGTTAGCAACATTCAAATCAAAGCTGCTTCATGTTCTACTGTGGGAAAGACCACAAGATTGCTGCTAAACGTTTATTAATCTTTCCCTACTTTGGGGGGGGGGGCTGAGTAAAAGTCAACATGTGTGATCTTATTGTGTTTGAATACAAAGACAATAAAAGGTTGATCCTTGGACTGGAAATCAGGCTTTCATCGGATATAAATGGATACGGGAGTCAATGATCACAGATAGGCCTCGACCCGTTCCCATGGTTGCATCTCCATAAAGAAGCCCTCATATAGGCCGAAGCTCTGATCCAGAGTCAGTGGAATGGTCTGCACCTCCTCCTTGATCTCCTCCCAGGATACCACCTCCTCCGGCTGCTCCTGGAACAGCGAGGAGGCCTCATCGAAATTCTGAAGCGGATTTTGACTCTGCAGGAGCTGATCTTGTCCGTCCGGATGCTGCGGCGGTACGTGCAACTCCGCCATGTCGACGGCCGAGGCGACACTCATGTCCAGGTAGGCGTAGGATGACTGGGAGTGGTTCAGGTGCTGGCTCGGTCCCACGAGGTCCCCTGCGCCGCACCAGTGCCCCAACCCGGTCGACTGCTGCCTCCCTTGCATGGTAACCTCCATTTCGCAGCCTAGCGAATTCAGCGCTGTGTTCAGGTCCAAATCCTCAAAGGTGCTACAGTTCCCGCTCAGGACGTCATCAAAAATGGACGTTAGGTCAAAATCCCCCCTCAGGAGATCTGCTTTTGGGGCCTCCGTTGCCAAAAGAGGGGACTCGGTCTCACTTATTGCCTTGCTGTTGTTCTTCCTCTTACTGCCTATATCCTTGCCATTTTGATAAGGGCTGCTTGGAACCAATTTGTTTTGTCTGTGAGCACTCCCGCTATTGTTGCCGTTGTAACTGTTTGCAGACATCCTTCTACGTTTGAAGATGCCGTTGACAAACATGTCAGCGTACTGAGGATCGATCTGCCAGAAGCCTCCTTTACCAGGTTCGTCTTTCTGTCTGGGGACCTTCTTGAAACACTTGTTCAGGGACAGGTTGTGGCGGATCGAGTTCTGCGAGAAAGAGAAGGAATATTTGAGTTACGGTGGAAGAGGAGTGAGGTGTAACGCAACCCCCATAGGACTGAATAATATTGACACAATCATAAATATTCAACAATGGTCCCCAACTATGACACGGTTCATCGCAGCTATATCGCGAAATTTAAAGTTAGCATTTATTTTTTTGCTTTTTTTTTACAACCTCGAATTAGCGACCCCGGAATCAACGGGAATAAAATAGTGTCCAGTACACTTAAAACGCCTCCTCGAGAGTAGCCATTTAAATTTCCAGCAGTTCCAGAATTGGCCACTATTGGCCGCTACGGTGCCATCTACAGACAGATACTGTCAAACCTCGGTTTTCGAACGTCTCGGTTCTCGTCCAATTCGGTTTTCGACCAAAACTTTCAAGTTTTTTATGCCTCGGATGACGAACAAATTTCAGTTCTCGAACAAACTGAGCACACTTGAATGCACCATTTGACTCCTCTCACCTTCCTTAGACGAGGAAGTGACGCTTCCTCGGGTAGACGAGGAAGTGACGCTTCCTCGTGTTGCTTTCCATTGTGAGCAGACGTGTTCAGTTAAACATTTTTATTTTAAAAAGAGCGTGGTTTCGGTTTTCGAACGATTTCGGTTTTCGAACAGCCTTCTGGAACGGATTATGGACGAAAACCGAGGTTTGACTGTATTTGTCACATGATTCCAACGAGCACCATAAATCTCGGCTACGACATCACAGTTGTATTCAATTTAGCACTGGCATGGACCCTGGAGTTAAGAACATTCAAGAGATTATCCGAACCCATTCATTCGATTTTCTATTGCACTCAGCTTCATTCGGGTCGTCGGTAAACTGGGGTAACTGATTTTGGGCAAGAGGCATAATTCAATTTCGACTGGCTAGCAGCCAATAAAAGCTTTAAATTAAGCTCACATGCATATTTTGGAATGGTCATAATAAAGACAAACATTATTCGTACGATGCCCTTGATGTCCTTCTCCTTTCCATTTGAGGCCAAAACTTCCACAAATTTTGGGTCCAACAATTACTTCACCAAATGAGGTGAACAACATGGAATTAAAAAAAAAACCTCTTATTTTGTTGTTGCGTTTGGAAACAAATTCACCTCATGAGGCGTTCAAAGAAGCTTTGTCCTGTACTTTCAAAAGATGATCAGCTGTGCTTAGCTGATATCTCTCAGGCGCCCTCGTTAGCAAACACACTCAAGCGCTTTCTCCACCGAGTTCACTGATAATCAAAATGTAAATAATCAAATTGTGTCATTTCACAACAGTTTGCCCCCCCCAACCTCCTCCTACAAGGATGGGGGTGTCTGGTAGTGGCACGAGAGTCAATTATTCTTCCCTCGCCCACACACTCGCTTATCTGACTGATCAATAATATAGAAGGTAGGCTATCTGTCCTGGGTTACCTGCCAGCTGGGCTCCGCGTGTCTGTAGTAGCAGAAATTCTCCGTGATCCAGTTGTAGATGGTGGATAAAGTCACTTTGGGTTGCTTGCTGGCCTCCATGGCCATGCAGATAAGCGAGGCGTAGGAATACGGCGGTTTGACTTTTGGGTTCGTCTTGTAGTCGACTTCCGCCGGTGGAGTGGCTTGGATGGGGATCGTCTGGTAGGCGCTGCAAGTGGAGAAGCGTGGAGCCAAAGTGGAGTCGCTCCCGGAGGTGACCGGGCTGCCGAGGTAAAGGGGCATCCCGGTGGCGGCAGTGTCCCCGGCAGGAGGGCTGGAGGGGGAGTCGGTGCCCCCTCTGGGAAAGCGTTTGAGAAAAAGATGCTGATGGGCGGAGGGGAATGAGGAAGAGGAGGAGGAGGAGGAGGAGGAGCAGCAGCCCTGCGCCGCGGCCCCGCCGGGGCGCTCCGGGTCTGCGCTCACGATGGAGAAATTCTGGAGCCAGTGGAGGCTGGTGAGGCTATCATCAAGAGGGGGCGAGTCGGATGAGATGACCTGATCATCCGGGTACACCGGCGACCATTTCTCCTTAAACTTATTTGCGTTGTCTGGGCTCGTCAGAACCGGCATCCTGGTTTCGTGCCGAATAATCAACAGATTGACATCTAAAGTTGCGTCTTATCCTGAAAGTGACATCATACGAAAATGATCACGTAAATATAATCGCAGGACAGAAGCAGGATGCAAACATTAGTTTTGACAAACAAGATTGTAACCTAAATAAAGTCTCATTAAAAATCATCCAATTACTGTACTCCGTAATGTTACCTTTGAGCTTTTTTTTTCTTCCCCTGAAGATGATGCAGTGCGTGCACCTGTTGCAGCGCGTCCTGCTTCTTCAAGGACACAAGTGGCGCATCAGGTCGGTGCGCAACAAGTGCATCGGGCAGGAGGAGGTCTTGGTTGGGTCTCTCCCGCAGCGCATGTAGAACCAGAATGAAAAGAAGAAAAAAAAAAGGAGGGGATGGGAGGGGGGGGGGGGAGTCACTTAGATCACTTCCATGTCGACTCTGGTGAGCTTTTGAGTCAATACTGTTTTAACTGCTGTCGAGCCAAGACGCGAGATGCCGAGGAGGAAGTCTAACAAGATGCGCGTCAAGCCGAGGGAAAGACTGCCCACCGTCCCTTTAAGTGAGTGGAGGGAATTCTGATTGGCTGCTTTGGCCTTGCCCTTTCTCTCCTTCCCTCTGCCTCTTTTCAAATAAGTCTTATTTCCATTTCACCTCCCACCTTTAAACCAACTGAAATTTGACCTATGTGCCTCTTGCGCGCCACACGTCCCGCTATAAGATACTTTAACACGCGTAGGAATACAAAGAAACCCCCGACTGGTGATTACAAACTGCATTTTGAGCGTTTAAGTTGGTCAGGTGACCCACCTGCGAATGACTATAAGTGAATCACTTAATCATGTTCTATTGTTACACCGTGTGGTGGTGTTTGTTCAGAGGTGGCAAAAGTAGGATCGCTACAGTCTAATAATAAAAAAAAAACAAAAAAACCAGACGCTAAAATGTACGAACATTTTAATTTTACTTTGAAAAACCGAACAATTTGGTAAGTTAGCAAAGCGCACCATCCCTCTCCCCTTGCTAACACGAAGCCATAATAACAATTAATGTCTGTATTCAAAACGTATAGGCTCAAATACGGTACAAGCAAATGAAAAACAGTCCTCATGTGTTTATATTCTGTGTTTATATTGACTTAATGTTTATACGCAGCTGTCAAACAACAACAGTCGTTCACCGACTTCCGTTCGTAACGTCGTAACCGCTTGTGTCGGGAAACGCGTAAACCGAATAGTCCCTCAACAGAAACGTGACACGGCTGTAAGCTTTTGTTAAATTGTTCATTATTATCGCTTTATATTTGCGCATTATATTATATCATGTTACAGTTACCTACATCTAAAACCTACGAACCCCTCGACTTACACAGCATTCACCCGCGATTATGAGAGACGGTAATGACCTAACGTGACATACAGAACTCTTTTGAGACTTTACAATGCTGTTTAAATAAAAGGACAAATAAAGTTGGTTGCACGTTGTAACAATAGTGGGTTAACTATTGCACGTGTGTACATATTGATAAATGTCAGTGTTAACATTCAGGCATAAAGGCCTGTCTCTATATTACACAGTCAATTATATTTTCATTTTTATACCACCCTTTTTATACCTATATGTTTATTAACATACTGTTTATTTCTTTTGTAATATGCAAAGATGAAAACCGGCTTTAAACTATTTCTATTCGACTATTCTGTGACCTGGCGCGTCTTTCTGATTTGCAAGGAAACACTACCACCTAGTGGATATATGCAGCATCACAACCCCAAATACCCAACACGTGTTTTTTTTCCCCCCTCAGTATTTCAGTGAAATTTATCTTCAAAATAAGATGTTTTCTCTTCTTCAAACCAGAATATAAACACATGAGGATTTGAGGGGGCATTGGCCTGACAAACTTTTCCTTTCACTTGTAGACAAGTCCATGCAATGACACTCAAAGAATGTGCCTAAATGGAAGTATATGTCACGCCAGCTGTCGCCTCCCGTCAAGGAAGCCTGATTTTAAGCAGTGTTTCCGGGTTTGTTCAAGTCCCCGCTGAACAAAGGCCTTGCTTGGTGAGACATGCAAATGTTTGAACAGCTGCTCCTATTGTTGCCCAGCTTCTCACTGTCCTCTCGTCTACCCGTACCAGGAACGGAGCAGTGAGCACAAATGCATACAGTACTGGCCACAGCACATCTATATGTAAGGATTTGGGAAAAAAAGGGGCTTGATGAGGGCTCTTCACACCGGCATGGCAAATATTATTGAACTTTATTCCGTGTTTTTAAAAAAAGCATCAGTGAATTACTCGATACAATAACATGACAAACAACCACCCACACTCACATTCACTATGAACAATTTAGAGTCTTCCTTGAACCAACATGGATGTTTGGGGAATGGGAGGAAGCCATAGCGAAGCCCACTAAGAGGAAACCAACGCAAGCGCGAAAGAACACATGCAAACTTTGCACAGGAAGCCGAGATTTGAACTTTGAAACTCAAGATTCATACTTTTGACTAGGGAGTAAACCGCCATGCTGCCAATTGATGCGAGACAACAGTTTAAATTTAGCACACAGGCTGAAAGCAATGGCTGTTGCGTTATGAACTATATTTTAAAGTGTCATTAATTTTCAAGCTTTGCAACTATTTTTATTGGTAATATTTACACACCAATAAAACGTATTGACGTTACAGTGCCTTTGGCAATTCAGGGTGTACATTGTAACTAAAGCGATGACCAACCCCCCACCCCCGCGTAAATACAGGGTAATTGTTTGTTTATATCGTGGCCGTTGCGATTTATGTATAAATTACGACTCTATGGTCTGAATGGAACTCCTTCGCAAACCAACCCTGTTCCTAATTTGTATTTACTTTACCTTTTTTATGCTCAAGGTTATGAAATAGATTCTATTCTTCACTTGACCGCCAGGGGTCCTCATTGCCAACACTTTTTTATTTATTGTATCGCTTCCTACAAACCTCCCATTGATAAAAGAGCGTTTAAAATGTCAAAAGGAGCAATCATTATGCCGTGGGGTTGCTTTGTATCTCGCAGTTTGTACGAACATTCAATCTTTTAATCAGAATCTGACATTTCTCTTGACTATAATCCCTCAGTACACACATTTTGAACATCTGCAGTTTAACAAAGGAAGTAGTATTGCGGGAATTACGTAATCCTAATGCCGCTCCGTTACCGCATCCTGTTGTTGGTGTGCTTGACGTTGTTAAATGTCGTATTGCACAAGTCACGCGTCACCATTTTTCCTTTGCTCAAAAACAACTTTGAATGTAATTTCTTTCCAATTACTTACGGTATGTTATTCATAATTTAACTGATTTGCCTTGAACACCACCCAGATGTTTTGTGCCAGATTAGTTCAACATAAATGCACATTTGTACCTGCTGACGTTGTATTTATCGTCAATATAAAGCAATTGGGAGTCCAGAAAACATGAAGCCGATACAGAACCAAAAAAATGTAGATTCTGGAGGGACAGCGTAACACATAAAAGCCGCTTTCTGCTCGCATGGCTATCGGTTGTCCCTAAATTAACTCGGAGCGATGTAATTGGCGTTGGTGGATTTGTTTACCATATTTGGCAAGAGAGTGGCGCTGCGAGTGGTGGAATTGGACGAGAGCGGCCGTCATTCACAAAAAGTCAACCTTCCTGGTGCTTTACAAACAAAGCGGGTCCTCATGGGATTTGTAGTCCAAAACAAACAGTGGCCGACAACGCCGATAAAGTCATTTGCAGATACTGCGTGGATTTTACTGCGTTTTTTAAGTTACTGTTTGAAATACAGATTTTTCGTTTAAGTTTTATTTTCATATATCATTAGTAATCCAAACACGGCGACCACAGACGAGTGAAAGACACGCGTGATCCGAGACCCTCCTGTTTTCGCCTACATTTCCCATGCGCATTGCACGTACGTGATTGGCTAAACTCTGCTGTCAATCATGCGAGGTCCCCGCCCACACCGCTCCTACAGTAAATATTTGTGTTTGGCCAGCCGGCTGTAATGGTGGACGACTGAACGGGAGGAAGACGGAATACAACTCGAGTGAAGAAACGAAGGAACACGGTCGAAAGTCTGCTTTTTGACTTAGGACACGGGCTTCGTCGAAAATGGATGAACTTAAACATCAAGTCATGATTAACCAGTTCGTCCTGACGGCGGGATGTGCGGCAGACCAGGCGAAGCAGCTCCTGCAGGCGGCACATTGGCAGTTCGAGGTAAGGGGGGGAAAAAAAGAAAATGAAGTCTGCACGCGGCGACTGTTTATGTTTGCTACGTGCGGCTAGCAAGCGCCCTTGTGGCTCGCCAACCAATTTTTTTCCGCGCTGCATTTCCCCAACAAAAAAAAAAATCACTAACAATCGAACGCAATATAGGCATTGGAGACATAGATTAAAAAATGTAACACGGTTGCGAAACCCACTCCCCGAGTATATCCAATTAAGACTTCACTCGAGATTAAATTGTATAATCCTTCCCACGGCGGCGCTGTTCATGTGTGTACAATTCTGTAATAAACGATCACGCTGTTGTCTACCAACGAATAGCAAACCCGGACATGCATTTGTGTCGCTACATGCCTGTCCTATTGCGAAACAAGCCAGGTTTGCCCGTGGCTGTGGCTTGGCTCTCCGTTCACAACAAAAGAAAGAAAATGCAATCTAATTTTTTGTTTTCCTTTGTTTTTTTGTGTTTTTTTTAGACTGCCCTCAGTGCCTTTTTCCAAGAAACAAATATCCCATATGGCCATCATCATCATCAAATGGTGAGTTTGGGGTGAAATTAACTCTTTTAAACTTATCATTTCTTTTTTTCTTTGGAGTTCGAACAATCTACGTAAGTATTGAATGGTGTCCTGAGTTGCATGAAGGGCGATAACGACCCTCACAGGCCGGGAGTGTTGGTGTGTTACTAACAATAACAAAGCACATGTCGGCCATGTTGTGAGCTTTCAGAAATACTGTACACACACACACACACACACACACACACACACACACACACACACACACACACACACACACACACACACACACACACACACACACACACACACACACACACACACACAAGGCCTCCAAGGAGTTAAATATATTTTGAAATTAGGAAATTTGTTTTAGTCCGCAGCGGAAAACACACACAGTTTCCTGGAAGAGGGGCAGTGCCTTTTTTCTCAATAGTCCCACTGTGCTTGTATTCATCTCATATGCTTATTGCTACTCCCCCTCACATGACACATCGGCAACCTTGGGGGGTGGGGGGCGGGTGGGGGACATCATTGTGGGGGAAAGTGGAAGTCGTCTTGAGCTACATATACTCACTTCTTGACTTAGTCCCATTCATTTCGTGACCAAAGAAAATTAGCTTTCTATACCTAAAGGCAATGTAAAGCGATACAGTGTTGAAGTGTAATTAAGGCAAAAGTCAAGCGCAGACCAGCTATGGTTGGTCCCTAACCCCGTGTTTAGTACAATGTGTCATCTACATGCTCCTTGTGAGTGTTTTCATTGTGCATGTGTGTGTTTGATTGTGGTGGGTGAGCGGTTGGCACATCCGCCCCTCAATTTGGAAGTTGGGGGTTCAAATACGGCTGAGTTTACATGCTCTCATCGTGCTTTCGTTTGGTTTAAAATTCCGGCAATTAATCGGCAAATATTTGAATAAAAGATTGTTTGGAGACCTTTAAAGTCATTTGTAATTTGTGTTGTGAAGAATCGTCTAAATTCTGCCCCGCAAGGATAAATATTCTCAGATTTCTGTAAATACAGTAATCCCTTGTTTGTCGCGGGGGTTACGTTCCAAAAAGAACCAGTGATAAGTGAAATCCGTGAAGTAGTGAACTTTATTTTATTTTTTTTAAAGTTATTACACAATAATTACCTATATATACTATGAAATCAAAGATCAAACCCTGTTTTCAGGCCCACTTACAAAAAAAACCAAACGTTTTCAACAAATAACTATAATAGATTTTGGAAATACTGTACTGTTGACACACAGCCCCGCCGACACGTTCTGATTTAAAGGGTTAAAAGCATTAAAAAAGTGCACCAAAAAAAATCAGTGAAACAGTGAAGCCGCGGAAAGTGAACCGCGTTAGAGCGAGGGATCACTGCACTCCACGAAAGTACACCGATTGTTTAGTCAAATTAGACATCTGCTTTTTACCTTTGGAAAACCGATCGGCATTTTTGTCTATTTTATACAATACATATTTATTTACATAGCGCTTTCACAACAGCTGCAGCTGTAACTAAGCGCTTTCCAAAACATAAAATAACAAAATAATACAACACAAAACAGACGACACAAGACAGTCATGCAATCGAAACCACTTTTCCTCCATACGCTTTGTTGTTTGATAGATGAAAGAGGAGAGAATCAAAATGTGCTTAATGGACCAAGGCAGGAACTGAATCATAATCAAAAGTCATTACAAATAATGCCCTGTTTTTTGATTATTTTTTTAATAAAAAGATTGGAATTAAAAAATGGAATTGACAGATTAATTGATTAACTAAGTGCTGGTTGCAGGCTTACAGCTCTAATGGGCTTTCTCCTGGTAAGTTCTTTCCCAAATTCCAAAAACATGGGTGTTCATCTACACATTGGTGCGATGACCAATTTGGATTTTTGCTAAATCCGATCTTTTTCTGTCCTGGTTCACATTACAAAACACAATTTATGGAAGTAAACATGCTGCCGCTCATTTCATCATCTCATCTCAGGTCGCAATTTCATATCGAGTAGCAAGGCGGTACGAGGGAGAAATAGTTTGGGTATATTAGCCAATGCGCGCGCAATAAATGAACCGTCTGCGCGGCTGAATGATCTTAAATGTCCACTTTAAGAATCAAGTTTCAAGTGGGATTAAATTACGAAGTGAAATGTCAAAAACGAGAACGGTTACTCGAAACAACATTGCAGACTCTCGGATGAAATCATGACGGAAGGATAACTGACGCACTGACGAGCCCATCGAGGAGTCTAAACGGTCGTTTTTAGTTGTGAATACGAGTGTGACTGGGTGCCGTAATTGGAAGTTTGCTCGTACATCAAATTTGAGCAAATCCTTTGTATTCATTTTCTGTTTTGCAGTTCGTGCCTAATTTTCGATATTTATTGCGGAAGGTGAATCAAGATGACGTCAATCTGATACATTGTAATTATGTGACAGCAATAACGCAATTACTGTTTGATATCTATTTTTTCTTTTACTGATGAGTGTCCATTGTATTTATAAAAAAAACTAAAACGTTGTGCTTGGAAGAATGTTGGAAGATTTGAGTGTCATATTTTATATTTCATTTTCAATAATCCAGTCTTTGGTCATCTAATTGCTCGTTTGTTTACTTTGGGAGTAACAACAGCACCTTTTGCCTTAATTCAGATTTTTATAGCCACTTCATAATGTTTTGATCACCCAAAAAAAAGTCCTGCCCCTCATTCTCGTCTCAATAGGAGTGTCATAATCCTCAATTTAATCCATAAAGAGCTTTTTATTCCCCGCTTTGTCATTCTCTAGTGCCGCAGACGTTGGGAACACCTCCCCGAAAAGTGTTTGGCGTTGCGTTCAGAGGAGTGTTCTTGCTCAACCACAAATTCTTGTTCTCCTTTTGACTTATGCCAACATGCACGCCTTTTTTTCCCCCCACTTGTGCTTTACATTCATGCCTTTTGAGTGCGCGCATTTTGTAGTACGCTAGGGTGGCGCGGCCAGCCTTCATGCGATTATTCAGGCCGCAATTTTCATTGCAAAACAGATTAAATTTAGTCCGCTTCAGCGCTCTGTCTAAATTGTCCCTCGCTACAGTCTAATGCTAGCTTGACGAGCATTTAACCCTTTGATGGACATCTACAGTGAACAGCTTGTCACGTGATCAGGTTACTGGGGTGAAGTTGAAATAGGTTGCAATGTCACCTTGAAAGAAAAGATTCAAATATCGACAGTTAACTGATAAGGGCGATCATGTCTCAGTTGTCGCTACGGCAACATTGCTTCACCTGCTTAATGGTCTCATAATTTTGGCGGACCAGCCGAAACATCTCTCTTTCCCGCTAGCCTCAAATCCAATTACGGTTCAGTCGTCTTCCTGCACAAAAAAAATGACAATGTTGAAAAAATACATGCCCGAAAAAAATGATAGTAAAAAGTACGTTTTTTTTGGGGGTGACCAAAATGATCAGTGATTGGTCGCCGTATTCCTAAAAGGAATACAATCACAATTTAAAATACAAAATCAGCAAAAACTTGTCAATAGCAGTAACGAAAGCACATTTTCATGCCTTGCAAAAAAAAAAAAAAAAAAAAGACCAATCTCTGATTGGTCGCAGGAATGTAACCACGGGAGGCGAGCACGAATCGGCGGTGACTCGAATCGAGAATTCAAAACAGACGGCAAAAACAGCAAAATTAGAGCCGGTCATAGCATATTTGTCACGCGTATTGTCAGAGGAATGTTTGACGAATCACTTCCTCTGCCCATCCCTACGCTTTTAGCTTGATGCTAATGCTAAGGTTGTTTGACCGGTAGAGCAAACGTAGGTACGAGACACACGTTCACAATATGACAAATGAAGTGTTCTTTCCCTTTCCTTGTTATGACAAGCCAGTAGAGGGAGGTGGCGGGAGTGCACAATATGGGCATATTGTTGCTTTGAAGGTCATATATTGATTTTCCTGATCCTGAATTTGCGAAAGGAAAAACTATCCTGCTATATTTTTGACTTGCATGGATGTTCCCTTTCAAATACAGTCGTATATACAGTATATATATTTTTTTTGTGGTGTAGATTCTACCAAAAGATATTCCGCTTCACCAGCGCGCTTTGCGCACACACACCTGAACAAGTAGAACCACGAATGCCAAAGGATTTAGCTTGCTCGATCTCTTGCCATCATCGCCTTTATTTTTTTTCGCCCTGACTATGACTGCGTGCGCTTGGGCACGCCATGTTCAAGAGCTGCCATCAACTGCACAGACTTGCTGTCAAGAATGTTTTTTTTCTTCTTACTGATATAGCCAAGTGTGTCACTTTCGGTGCTTTACACAAAGCCAACATGGAGGGGTGGGAGGCGGGGCAGTTGTTCAATGGTTGTGACTGGTTTCGGATCGTAGGATTTATTGACATCGGGTTAGGTTGGACGTTTATACTTGGTGCATTGTGTCGTCCTCGCTTTGTTTTGCTCCACTACAAACACACATTGATACTGCGCCAACAAAATCTATCAGCAATTTTGCTTCGTCATATCTCGTTTATTTACAAATCCACCGATCAATACATTTATTCAGTCCTGGGTGAGCATATACACGACATCGGGCGGTGTCAGTCAGTCTTATTATGACCCGCGTTGTCGTTATGCTTCCCCCCGGAGAGCGTTCATGATTGTGAACCGAAATAATATGATACGATGGCGTCATATTGCATATGGGTTTCTCAGGAAGGACGGCCCAGCAGTGTGACACGGGAGCCCAAAAATAAACGCGATCAAAGACGTAAAGAAGTAAAAAGGTGGATTTTTATCTCTGAAGTTTCTTTGCATTATTTTGAGTGACATCTGGCGATGGCTTGTAAAGTGAAGAAAACTGTGTTTCAACTATCCGGGTGGAGTATACTTTCTGAGAACCATTCATATACGTAACAAATGAATAACTAGTCGTAATGGCAGATATATACACGACCAACCAACCAGTCAGAGACTAAGAGCCGATCGATTGCGATCGACGTATTGGGCACCCCTGCCTTGAAAACGGAGGTAATTCGCTGACTAGCTTAGCACTTAGCACCGTTGTTTGCGCATGAGTGGTGATTCAGTCATCTCATTGGTTGCCCTCTATATCAATCAAGTAACGGGATTGGTGATAGGCTGACGTAGTACGTTCGTAATGGCAGCACCGTTGTTTTAATGGCAGCACCATCGCCAAGGCCTTTTCGACAATTGTCGTGTGAAAGCCCGCATTGAACCAGCCAAAGAGCCGCATGCGGCTCGCGAGCCGCGGGTTTGCCACCCCTGCACTAGTCGGACAAGAGAGTCAGGGCGAGGAGAACGGGGCCGGAGAATTTTGGAGAGCCGTGGGCAGACAGTCGTGGAGAATGCAGTACCGTATTTTCGCGCATTTTCTCTAAAGCCGACAGTGCGCCTTATACTCCGACGCGCCTTATATACGGATCAATATTCTGGTTTCTGCGACGTAGTATTTTAAATGTTCTGTAAAGCGCTTTGTTACAGCTGAAGTGGTTGTGAAAGCGCTGTATAAATAAAGCTGTATTGCATTTCCTTTAGCGTGGCTCCATCTAGTGGCTGCATAATACAACCTCAGCCTCTATTGTAGCTTCTATTCCATGCGCCTGATAATGCGGTGCGCCCTATCTATGAAAACAGCTTTAAAATAGGCTATTCATTGAAAGTGCGCCTTATACTCCGGAGTGCCTTATAGTGCGGAAAATACGGTACTAGTTTAATGTTTTGGTATCGGCTAAAAGAAATAATTAAAAAACTAATAATAAATTGGTTGTTAGCTCATTGCGCCCCCTGTTTCCTTTGTCCAAGCTAAGGCAGGACTAACAAGACGAGAGCGAGCAAATCAGGTGCTGGCAGCGGCTCCCGTGGAAACCCAGCGACCAGCAGTTCTTCCCAAAAAAATTTCACAGCATCATCAGTGTTTCCATGATGCCATGTTCTCCTTGCACATTCTCAATGAACATAGCGAATCCACATGTGACCAGAAAATGAGGAAGTGGGCCCAGCTGGATGACTTCCACAGCTGTCCGGGAACATGTGACCCCCCCAACCCCACCCCTCATCATGTGACTCAGCCGAGAAACCGACACAGCGACAAAGCCCGCTTTAATCCTGCCGCAGTTATGGCTATTTAAGAAAATGCGGCGAGGGCCTCATGTGGTTTCCTGTTAATCAAGTCAGGACTGGCGGGGGGTGGTAACGCATTTTCTTATCATGGGTCAAAGAAAGAAAAAAAAAGCCTACCATCATCGTCACTAAACACAATGAGAACACCCTACGATGCTAAGAAAGTACAAATGTGCTACATATGAAGTAATCCTCGGTTGCATCCAGTGAGATGGATGAGTACCTCCACACGGTGTGACAAATGCCAGTAACAAACCGTTTCTGGAACTTTATTGTGCCGTAATTGCTGGTTATCACCGCCATCACGCGGAAGGTGAATGCAGCACATTTTATTAAGGTCAATGTGCAGTTTCTCGACAGCGACAGAGCAAGCTTCTCTTAGGTTGTCTGGTTTGGGTAGCTGCCCCCCTAAAAATTTGGTCTCGGCGTTGGGAGTGTGCCAACCTCAACC
The DNA here is from genome assembly GCA_018466805.1 of Hippocampus abdominalis. Classification (NCBI taxonomy): domain Eukaryota; kingdom Metazoa; phylum Chordata; class Actinopteri; order Syngnathiformes; family Syngnathidae; genus Hippocampus; species Hippocampus abdominalis. The sequence continues at coordinate 8,058,167 of CM031714.1, forward strand.
ATTTTCATTTGAATGTTTTAACTCATTCACTCACAAAGATGTTTTTAAACGTCTTTTCAGACTTGGGTCTAGAATTGGCTGGTACTGAATGAATTAATCTTGGGATTCGAGACCCGCGCTCGGTACTGCGCCCCTTGCAGACGCTCGCGGATGTCATACGCCATTCATAAATCATGATGGCACCGAGTCGACTGTCTGCTCTCATTCCTGGGAGTCTAAAACACTGTCCATCTGTTGTCACTCGCTGAGACGTCATGAAAATAAGAGATGGCGGGTGTTGTGTTTTCCGCCAGTGGCAGGTATTTGGTCAGAGCTGTGTACGTCTACCACAACCGACGTTATTGCAGACAATAGCGCAGAATGAGGTCACACTAGAATCTTGAATGACAATTCCATAGACGTGCAGAGGGATCCATGCCAGGCAAGTTGGCCACATCTGAAGGCGCTAAGCGAGGGCAGTTCTCTGCTCGTTCCAGCATGTTGCCCAGCAAGTTTCCCAGAACTCTAACCACTCGCACAAAGGCTTTTCAACTCGCACTTCTTAGTGGGAGGATTTTGTGCTGCAAATTCAGCCTTTCTGTGTATCGGGGGGCTAGGCGAATCGTTTCAAACCCTGAAAGTGCTTTCAACGTTGGCCCGTTTCCTCATTTGAGGCAGTAGCCGGCTCGTCACATGAGATTTCAACGTAGGCTAGCTGAGATCTAATCTTACTATTCCTGTGCTCTCACCTCCACAAGCTTTAGTTCATCCTTTTCCTGCTTTCCTGGATCACGTTCGTAACCCCCTAAGCTGTTTTCTCATCCTGCTATTTGTTCTGACCGGTGTACATTCAAGTTTGCGGAGTACAGCAAAAATGATTGGGGGGTAGGGGGAGTCTATTGCCACTAGACCTGTTCAGTGACATATAGTGCTTCTCTTGGCAGCCTAAACCCGTGTGTTTTCCTTGCAGCTGCTCTCCCTCATGATGACCTTTGGCCCAGTTTCCGTCGCCCGTCTTTTACCAAGCCACACTATTTTATTTTTTACATATGAGCAAGCAATGGAATCTACCGTTAGCTTGCCATTGTAAGGCGTGCTGCAGAGAGCAACAAATGCTCCATTTAGTTCCAGTTCTCCTATCTTCTTCCTGTTGCGGCCTCCTAATGCCTTTCCGTCTTCCTCATGTTGTTTCACTGTACATTTGACAGAAGCATACAAAAACACGACTTGGACTGGCTAATGATCAACTGTGTGCAGGTATATATGCCCATGAGAGGGATTTCAGCTGCTTGAAGCTGAGGTGGAAGGAGTGAAGGGTCATGGTTGATAAGTGGAGGGGACTGTTACTTCAGCATCACTTGATGGTCTCATTTTGGGAACAAACATCTATTTTTTGGACATCCAGGACTCTTATTTAAGAGAAAAAGGAAAAACAAAGCCACATCTGTGCCATACAATCCCTTCATGAAATTGCTAGTCTGCTTCTGGTGAATCAATCTGTGTAGAACTTGTCGCAGACTTGCGCCAAACCAGATTTCCTTTAGACTACAGGACTTGGGTGAAAAGTTTTGGACTTCGGTTTGATATCCTTCCAAAGTAGCGGGGATTTAGGCCCATTCCTCCTGACAGAACTGCAGTAACCGAGGCAAGTTTGTAGGCCGCTTTGCTCCCGCATGCCTTTTCAGGTCTGCCTTTGACTTTTTAATAGGATTGAGATAAGGGGTTTTTCGGTGGTCCAGAACATTGACTTTGTTATCCTTAAGCCATGTTGCAACCAGTTTGGCAGTATGTTTCGGTCTTTGTCCGTTTGGAAGACCTATTTGCGCCCAAAGCTTCAACTTCTTGACTGAAGTTTTGAGGCTTTGCTACAGTATTTCCACAGCACTCTTTCTTTATGACCGCGTCTATTTAAACAGAGGATAAAATAACGTAACATGTAAAATGAGAGAACCCCCCATCTCCCCACTTCTCCCTTTCAGTCTCGCACACTCCTGGCATTTGCCAGGAATGCGTTTGGTGAGGCTGTAAATAACTACCATCTGATCTGTTTGCACACAAACACACACACGCACGCAAGTTCACCCACAAACGGTGGAGTGTTTCGGTGCGTCAAGGCTCACCGCAGGCCGGCGTGTTTGGGGCGGCTGCTGACCATCAGCCACGCGTTCCCCATGCCGGAAAACTGACTCGCAAAAAGGAGCCGCCGGGGCCGCTGCGACCACAGGGCCTCGTCCTGTCAACAGAAGATCTGCGCTCTTTCCTCACAACAGTCGTCCCCATGGTAACGCTTCTCTGTTGGCTGTGTTTTGAACACAGTCTCCCAAGTCTTTTGTCTGTTATCCCCCTGGTCTTTTCCATGTGTAAAAGCAGACGGCTAGACCATTCTGAACTTCAGTTCCTCTTTGACACCGCTTAGCTCATACTTTGGCATCGTTTTCACGACAAGTTGGAATTGACATTTGAAGAAACGGCTTCAATCACTGGAAAACAAAATATGTCAACCATCGTAATCAGTTTTTGATTAACTGGTCCTTTATATTCATTGCCAGCCAGTAGTAAACATCAAGTTAAGTATTAACCGCTTTGTTTCAGTCACTTGAGCTCCGTTTCTAAGGTCAGCGCCCTCACCCGCAAATGCACAAGCTAACTAATTTGAAATAAAATTAAATCAAAAATACAACTCCCCTGAAAACTTGAGTCTGCTAACTTAGTCAGTGCCGCAGCTGAAATAACTCGCTGCAAAGTTGTCGGGATCAGACTGGAGAAACTAGCGTATTTTACGCGCTATACGGCGCACCTAAAAGCATTCCATTTTCGCAAAAGCCGACGGTGCGCCTAATAATCCGATGCGCCTTCTACATGGATCAATATCCTGATTTCCTGGACGCAGTATTTTAAATGTTCTGTAAAGCTGTGAAAGCTTGATGTAAATAAAAGTAGTGTATCGTATTGTATTCCCTTTAGCGTAGCTCCATCTAGTGGATGCATAACGCAACCGCAGCCACCATGTAGCTTCTATTCTATGCACCTTTTAATGCGGTGCACCCTATATCGGAAAATAGTTTAAAATTAGATTTGATTTGGAGTTTAGGTGCGCCCTAAACTTCAAAGCGCCTTATAGTGCGGAAAATACGGTAACTCCATTCATTTTTCTGTCGAAATTTACGGCTGTTGCGCGGGTGTTGGCTGAATTACTTGCTCCCCTTGATTGGTTGCTGCCGTGTACTGAACTCCCCATGATCTTTATTGCTTCAAAGACACACAAAGCACAATCGGCCGTTGTGAATACAAACGTTGGATTGCTCCCAACGCCACACATAATTCAAAAAACGTCACGACTAGCTATTGATAATTCAGTTATGGTGACCATTTCCTTGCTACAGCCGCGCGTAAACAACTTCTCTTTGTAAACGGGCATCCTTGATCTGTTGACAGTACACATTCTGGTACCGAAGTGACCTTTATGCTACAAATGGAGCATTGTTTTTACACTGCGCATGGGAAGGGGAAAAATTCACCGCCTCAGTCCCGTGAGTAATGAGTCAGGTTTTTTTTATTTTTATTTCAAACTAATTAGGATCATTCTGGCTGTTTGGAATGTTCCAATGAAGAAAAAATAATATTAATGGTTTGTAGAAGTCGACCCGAAAATGTTCCCTCCGATTAATTCTCATCAGCCCCCACTAGTCCAAACACGGTATTCCGGTAAAAATGGCGTTTGTGGAATACGATACCATACACGCGCTCTGATGCTTTTGTAACTAACCGACGAGCGTATTTTCCTCTATTTTAGTGAGGACGACCGGCCAAGTAAGTGTCCCAACATTTGTTTTCAGTGCCACTTCAGTCCAGATTGAAAAGAAAATTATTAATTTTATTTCCCCTGCCCTAAAACTTTGTCATTCCTTTCAGTGTTTTTTTTGGTGAGTCTCAAAAACAGAAGCTAAATGTGTAAACTGCGTGGTCCCGGCTTGAACGACCGCATCCGTTTATGGATGAGTCAGAGGTCTCGGCAGATAATCTGAGAGGACAGGTGTCAGGTTGTCCCCGCCCCCCTTCTTTCATTTTCTAGTCAAGGACAAAGAAGGCCACACGAATACCATTGACACATCGTGAAGATAAACAAATCCAGATATTAGCCCCCGCCGTTGCGCAATCAGAAAAAAAAAAAGCAGTCGAGGTCACGAGCACTTTCGAGGGTGTCGCTTTACCGCAGGAAAACGGCCTCAAAGACATGAGCCAGCACTTCCTGTCAGGAGTGCACCGCGGACATGCTCGATTTACATAACGGCATGCCACAGGGAGAACCTTCGGTCCGGTCTTACCCAGACAAGCGTGACCCCTGACAATAGTCAAGAAGATGCACTTTTTACCTTCCCAACCCTCCTAAGCGGCATCGAGTGATAAATCCCGTTTTCCAACATCTAATGGTTGGTAGTCGTACGAGTCCAGCAATTTTGTGGCCTTTATATAGTTTGGGCTAAAGCCGTGGTTCCCAACCCGCGGGCTGCGGGCCGTTACCGGTCCGCGGACCATTTGCTACCATTACTTCCAGTTTATTCATTTCAGAATCCGAAAGCGGTTTTATTTTGAAAAAAATACCGGATTTTCTGTTACATCTGTCGACAGTTATGCTACCCTTGACGCGGATCAAGGCGTCACGTGATAGGTCACCGCGAAAATGAAACCCGGGAGCTAGCAAAACGAGGAAAAAAAATAAACGCATTTGGAAAGTTTTTTTGGGAAGTGGAAAAAGGCCCGGCCAGGAGACAGAAGAGGAGCCTACGACTTTCAAGAAAAAGAAGGCTACATTTAACTCATTCAGTACCAGCCAATTCTGGACCAAGTCTGAAAAGACGTTTAGAAACGTCTTTGGGAGTGAATGAGTTAATAGACAGCTTCAGGAGTCCGACTTAAAATACGGATTCATCTCAACGGGAGATTCCCCACACACTCTTATTTTGAAGGCACGTTTAAACATTACCATAGCAACCAGCGAGCGTTGCGGACAGATAGGACGTTCCCTGTGTCATGATTTGTGTTTATTATTATGTTTCGAAAATACAACACTTTTCATGTAGGTCATATCATATTATTTTGTTGTTAGGACAGTCCCTGAAAATATTGTCTGACATTAAACCGGACCGTGGGACAACAAAGGTTGTGAACCGCTGGTCTAAAGTGTTTAACAAAAGGGGCTTTTGTAATAATAAAAAAAAAGTTGCTCCAGTGGCCCTCAGGTGAAAGTTGAGCATTCAAACCCTGGCTGGTATCAGGTAATGAGCGCAAATATTTGGCGGTGAGACGACAAAACATGCCTTCAACGTGACTTCCCTTTTTTTTGCAGCCTGATTGACTCGCTAGCTTTGTCTAAGACTTTTTGGTTGCACACCTCGTAAATGTGACTCCACCTTTGCCTCCCGCTGGAATACAGCATGTTGTCGTTTCCTCTGTCAAAAACAACTTAGGAGGAAGCCGGGCATGGAGTCGTGCGCTCCTGTGTATTTGTTGAGGAAGTGGGTGAAAAAGCTTTCGAGGCGCCTGGTTGCTGTTTTTGGTGCAGGCATGACTTGCGTGTGTGAGTGTGCGCGCTTTGGGTGTGTTGCCTGGCAGCACAAAAGCAAGGCCGCTGGCACGAAACAAAAAGGTTATTTTGGTGTCTGCTCGGAGTGAGGACAGAAAAGACAAGGCAAGGAAGTACATTGTGAATTAATTTTTTATCATTTGGATTCGAAATGTTGTCAATACAGTGGTACCTCGACTTAGGAAATTGATTGGTTCCAGAAGAAATTTCTTAACTAGAAAATATTGTAAGTCGAGACGCATTTTCCATGTAAATGCCCTAATCCGTTCCAAGCCCCCCCCCAAAATTCAGACATAAATGTTTTCTAAAGCATAAAAATGCATCAAAATATGTAACAAAAACATGTTACAATTAGATTATTGCACAATAAATGAGAGTTGCGCATAATATAAAAAATAAAGAATAAAAATTATGGTCTTTTAACTGCATCCTCACGTTTTTTGCCCTCTTTAGTTCATGTTCTCTCTCAGAAGGGTTTTTTCCCGGCGTCTCGTAAAAAAGAACTGATCCAAGCACGTTTGCTTTTGTCGGCTTTTAACAATCATTCGAAAATGTTCAAGCCAAACATTAGCATTGTGAGCCATCGCCTGACTGGTAAACATTTTTTTCTGCGTGATTTACATTTACGTAAAACACTCTTTAGGTGAAAGACGAGGATGCTGCATCGACACGAAACTATCCCATCGACACACATCGACACATTTGGTCGAGGTCCCTCTTAGCCAATGGGATGCCAGGATGATGTTCGGTAGTAGCCAATGGCAGAGCAGCTATAAGTATGTTGCGTTCAGGAAACTCGGAGTTGCGAGTCGCACCCCATACTGTATTTTTACCTTTCGTATCTTGAAATTTCTTTCGTAACATGAGGCAGTGTTTTCCTGTTGAGGCGTTTCGTAACTTGAAAATTTCGTACGAAGAGACACCACTGTATTTTATTTATTTATTTTTTAAAGGGCCGATTTTAAGATCTGTGAGCTAACCCAACACCGGCTCATCACGGTCAAAAATGTCTACGTTCAGTTTTGGAAGCGCACTAATTCTTGGTTTTCCTTCCTCGCCCTCAGATGTGCACACCAGCCAACACACCAGCGACACCCCCAAACTTCCCGGACGCCCTGACCATGTTCTCCCGGCTCAAGGCGTCCGAGAGCTTCAACAGCGGCAGCCCCATGGCGGCGTCGGCGGCCACCTCGCCCCCGCAAGTGGGCGGCTGGGGGGTATCGCCCAATGTGCCCAACGCGCCGCCGCCCCCGCAGGGACTTTGGACTCAAGGGCAGCCTCCCACACAGCCCTGCCCCGCCTGGCCAACGGGCGTTAACCCCCACGCGAACGCCGAGCAAAAGGCCAGCGTAGCAATGGAGGCGGAGAGATGAATCGCCACGCCCCCTTTCCCCTCCCCCTGCCCGCTAAAGCTACCGCTAGGAGAGGCGCGGGGGGGATTTTCTCTTTTTTTCCCACCCCACCCCCTCCAAAACAACAAAAAAAATGTGGCAAGACGGACGGACGCACGTGGAAAGATGCAAACCAAGAAAAACTTTGGGTGAACAATTTCAAGAAGAGGAGAAAACCAATGCAAATACGAAAGTAGAAAAAAATAAATAAAAAGAAGATACGCACACGTATAGTAATAAGAGAGTATGTGAAATCTTTTTAGTTTTTCTTACTTAAAATGACAAGAGAAATATCGGAACCTGGAAAAAAAATGAAAATCAATCGTCGCGCCCAAGGATTCTATGTCACGTTCAAAGACATTCAAGGCAGCAAATTTTGTAAATTTTTTTTCTTCTTCAGAACTTTCTTCCTCAACACTTTTTATTTGCGTTATCTCCCCCCCCTCCCCAACTTCCCCTTCCCTTAGTCTTGTGTTTCTGCAACTGTCTGTGCTGCATGACGAGAGAGGATACTTGCGATGCAGTGTTTAAAAGTGACTGAAGCGTCACGCATGATTGCGTGCGCGTTGCGTTTTCGTTCCAGAGTTCAGCTCTGGTCGGGGACGCGTACGCAGAAATCTATATAAATGTATGTAAACACACACACACACCAATACACATGCGTTCAAGGAAACACCTCTTTACCTCACCTGGTGGTCACCTGACTTGTTTTAGCCAATCAGGGATTCTTCTTCTTAAACCAACTGTTTGCCCTGATGACACAGGACATGTTCGTAACAATTTCGGGGCTTTTTTTTTTTTTTTTTTTTACCCGCCCTTAAATGCAGAAGCCACTTTTTTGGTTCATGCTCCGCAAACCCAACGGCTTATTTTTTTTTTCAACTGAAGTCTACAACTGTATACTTTTGAAGATTGAGTTGTACACAGATATAAAAAAAAAAAAACATCACAAGCGGTTAAATATAATATTGTTTGTAACGATGATAGTTTTATTATCTGGGAGGCGGTTCTGCGAAAGTAGCTAAACTGGCTCGAGAAGAGGGAGGGGGGGGGGCAGGGGGGCAGATGTGACTACTCCATTTTTTTTTTTTGGTGTGACTCTTTGTAAACATTTTGCATCACTTGTCAGTAACATCTTGAATAGCAAAATGACGTGGGCTTGCCAAAGCTAATAATGACCACTAATTTCAGTCGGATCATCTCAGTTCGAGGAAAAACATCCGGTTGGTTGATATGACAACATATTTGGGCCACACGGAAAAAAAAAATCGTAGGATTCTGAAAAAGGTGAGATTAAGGCCAAAAAAAAAACATGGTCATGAAAAAGATAGTTGTGATATTCAAAGACAATTTTATGGAACAATTAAAGGATCCCAAAAACGGACACTACATTTTTTGTTCTTGGAACAGGACTATTTTCTTATTCGTGTGATTTTTTTTCCCTGAAAGACATTTTTCTCAAAATACAGCATTCAATCTTGCGCTACGTTATGAACGGTTCTCGCCCCCCCCCCCAAAAAAAATGGCTGTTCAACGCTATTTTCTTTCACGCCTCTCATCATACAAAAAATAATTTGGTCGAACGCCGATTACATTTTCATCATTTTACAATGTATTTTCTTTTTTTGTGTGGCCCTAATGCTCATTTGGAAGACAAGATGCGAATTTTACAACATGGACATGTGGAATCAGTTGCCGGCCCTCCGATGACCTCAGGGGAGGAGGGGGGTGGAGGGTGGGGTGGGTATTGCGCAAGGGGCAGCTCAGGGGTGACCCTGATTTATGGCAATATATTACATGCAGGGTCCTGGGCCCTGGTTTTGTTATTTTTATTTTTTTTATTTTTTATTTTTAAGATAAACAATATTTTATCTATGGCAGATTATAATTTTTTTTTTTAAGTTCAAGATTTGGGCAATGATGGATCTAATGAAAAAAATATTCTACTATTCCTTGGTATTATTTTTGATCAAAGTGGCTGTTCGGTTCATCTTGGCCAATGCTTCATAACTTTATTTGGTTTAAATCTCGAGTGTTTTTCTGGGTTGGCCTGTTCAGAAATGGTTTCTCATGTACGTCCACTTCCCCCACTTTGTATGACTGTATGAGACCATTCCCACAATATTTGTGGACTACCTGATAATTAACTTATCATTTTTGTGAACCTAAATAAATATTGTTTGTCAACCTATTAAAAAAACAAAAACGTTGCTTTTAATGTCCCAGCTTCCAAAAAAAAAAAACGAGTTCAGCTGTGAAGCAAGTATGTCTCCTTGAATCGTTGGCTCCTAAAAGATGTAAACACAAAACACCAGCTGCCCACAAGTATTCAACACATTAGCACAAGCACACTAAATCCAATCCTCTGTGTCCTAAAATGACTTTCACACCACTTCCCCATCTATGGAAATTTGATGATGAGAGCGTGAGCTGATTTGTCAATGTTGTTAGTTGCTGTGGATTCAAAGTCTGCATCTCGACAATGGCAACACAAACAGAAAGACGAATGGACATCAAGTGAGTACAGTGGTACGTCTACTTTAAATTGGTTCTGCAAGAAATTTCTGAACTAGAAAATGTAAGTTGAGACGCGTTTTCCATGTAAATGCCCTAATCCGTTCCAAGCCCCCCAAAATTCAGACAAATGTTTTATCAAACATAAAAATCGACGAATTGGCGAATGACAAGGACGCTACACAAACACATATCTATCTAGCTACACGCATAGACACATTCGGAAGAGGTCCCTCTTAGCCAATGGGATGCCAGGATGATGCTCGGTAATAGCCAATGGCGGAACAGCTATGCGTACGTTGCGTTCAGGAACCTCGGAGTTGCGAGTAGCAGCCCATAATGTATTTTTACCTTTCGTATCTTGACATTTCTTTCGTAACAAGAGGCAAGATTTTCCTGTCGAGTTTCGCAACTTGAAAATTTCGTACGAAGAGGCTGTCGTTAAAGGCTGTGAAAAGCCTCCTGAGGTCAAACTGTTTGCAAATAATGCCTCAGAATGATGAATATACACACACACACACACACACACACACACACACACACACACACACACACTTGATATAAAATATGTTCATTTTGAATTGAACAAGGTCTAATTAATCCATAATCCGTCGCGCCGCGACAAAAAGTTTTCCTCACGCAGACGCGATTCTCAGTAGTTGGAAAAATTGGAACTCACCAACCTAGTAGAACGGGGGCGGCGGGGGCGACGTTGGCTCCTTGTCAATTTCGATTGCACACACGTGACCCTTCCCTTACTGTTGACTTCTGAGGCTGAGCTGAGGAGCGGAAGATTCATTGTGACATTAGTTTATTTTGGACCACATGATCATCAGTTCGCTAAACATCTGGCAAACGCTAAAAAATAAGATCAGAATTTACACATGAAGTAAACTCCATTATTTTTACCTACCAAGGCCCTCTAACAGAACTCAACCAGTTAAATTTGAGGCTATTAAATAAAAAAAAATCTTTAAATTATGACAGACATAACGGAGCATTCTGTTGTGTGTTGCAAATGGGCAAGTGCTCTGTAATATTTCACAATTTCAATAAACATCGCAAATCTCGATGCTGCTCGTCTGGTTTACGGCTGCCAAAAATGACTGCAATAGTCCCAACGCTACTGCACTTTCTCACCGCTCGTGTGTGAGTGTGTGTGTGTGTGTGTGTGTGTGTTTGCTGAGACTGGTGCTAATGCATGCAGTCAGGCAGCACTGATACAACAGCGAGAGCAGAAAGAAAAGCCGGCTTTGTGTTTCACTCAGGATCTCGGACACAAGAGTGGCTGGAATGGCACACAGCCCATTGTTGCAGGTTAATTGCGGTCACACACACACACACACACACACACAAACACACGCACAGAGCCCACTGAGGAAGTGACATTCCCATTTCCTGTTAAGCAGCTGGATGGTAGGAGTAAAATGATGTACCGTCACATGATTCCAACTCATCCAAATTGGTCCGGTCCCAAAAAAACAAAACACCCAAACAATCCGTTGAGGTAACCGCCGTGAGCGTTTTCAATGTGATTTAAGCCAATGGAGGGACAAGCTAGCCTGTAAACTGTAGATTAGCGTGCGCGTTGCCATAGCGGCGGTTTTATCGGAAACTGGTTCAAGTTTTCAAAGAAGAGCAACTGTTCGGCCTTTGGAGGTACAAAGGACGTTTTCACTTGAAAGGCGCTGCAGAAAATTATGTGGACCATTAACCGTCTTGAATGGGTTTTTTTTTAGGCTGGTATGTATATACAGTATGTATATTCTTTCATAAATACAGGGAGGAAAAATGCTACATGCAGTATTATCCTGACTGTGAAAGGATAAAAGGGTTTTGTGGCGGGCGGAGTTATTTTTATGTTGTTATTTTTCCGGTGGTAGGCGGCCAAAATAGCCAAAAGAATGTTCAATATGGTTGCATGCAGACCCTTTGGCTGTATTGAAAGTGGGGAAAATTTGGTTTCAGAAAATCCCTCTCTACAAAAAAAAAAATAGTTATTTGTATTAGTGCAACATAAAAATGTGCTTTATTTTTTGCAGTGTACATACTAACACGTACAATTGGTGATAAAACACAAAACGCCGTAGCCACTCAGCTGCAGTCATGGGCGGTTTTTGGTCGAGGATAAAGAACGTATGCATGAGAGTCCTGTCGTATCTGAATGTGTTGCTACTGTTTGTGGTCAAATAGACGTTGCGTAAAGGTTGCATGAAATTTGGAGTTGTTGGGCTGAAATTTTGAGGTGGGAAAAAAAAAAGTTTGACATTTATGTTATTTGAAGTTAGAGTTCAGTACACGACCAAAAAATAATAAAAATCTGTCAGCTGTTATCTTTTTTATCACTGTACCGGGATATGAATGCTATATTAGCAATATGCAATGTTGTACTAGCCCGCCTATGGCATTTCCAATTATGTGTTGAACTAGCAGACTTTTGAGAGGCAGTTGTGTGTGTGTCATATTTTTTTAATCCAGTCAAACCTCGGACAATTCGGTTTTCGACCAAAAATTGAGTTTTTTATGCCTCGGATGACTAACAAATTTTGGTTCTCGAACAAACTGAGCGCACTTGAATGCACCATTTGACTCCTCTCGCCTTCCTTACATGAGGAAGTGACGCTTGCTCGGGTTGCTTTCCATTGTGAGCAGACGTGTTCAATAAACATTTTTATTTTAAAAAGAGCGTGGTTTCGGTTTTCGAACAATTTTGGTTTTCGAACAGCCTTCTGGAACGGATTATGGACGAAAACCGACATTTGACTGTATACAATATGTAATTCCTTTTTTTTTCTTAGCCATGAAGCAAGCACTTGGCCCATTTTTTGTGTGTGTTTTTTTGGAAGAATTGTTCATTATCTGCTGCTTGCTGTTTCCAAAAAATCTGCCGAGTGATGACTCGTATACTGAACACACCAAAATCAGATTACTCCAAATTCAAGGTAGGACTGCACTAAACACCATCACCCAGTCGGCTTGGAATTGTTTTGTGTCCCCAATAAAAAATGGCTTCCCTTCAATGGGGCAGTAACAGAAACGCGGCCAGCTCAGCTCGGCCTATCCAAGGTAATTCCACCTCCCCTCCTGACAAGTTGGAGATCGGAATGCGTCAAATGAGGTTTTCCAAAAGTGAAGCCGTACAAAAGCGTCCGATAAAAGACATTTTACAGGTGAATGAGCAGCTTGTTACACTGCGGGCTATCGCCACCACAAACATTCTCACACGCTCTCAATCCGTGACGGCAGCTGTTCTTTTCGATCCGAGTGGAACAGTGGCCCATTTCCAAAATCTGACTTCTTGTATATGTGACTCAGTGTGCACTTATAGCGAGTCTGCTTTGCATCAAACGCATTTTTCTGCACTGATGTCTCCCCCTTGCCTGTGAGGCAGATCGACGCCCGCAGCCACGATGAAACATTCATGATTCCCGCAGGGGGACTTTGGCGATTTGAGAGCGAGCGGAGACACTGCGTATTGGTTGTACACGACATGAAATGAACACTTAGCATGAAATAGACCATTAGTGTACATCCATATTGTACAACCACCCATATCGTATATAAACAGTGACGGGATAAATTAATTCAGCATCCCTGCCGGTGTATAATACAACGTTGTCATCATTGGACCCGCCATGCAGTAGCTTGTTTGTTTATTGCCTCGTAGTGGCCTGTAAACTTAATTGCCACTGACCCATATTACAGTAAATTACATTTTCAGTCCTCTATCAGTTACATCATTTCCTAAGATTGGCTTTACATTGTACAGTAGGTCCAAGTGCCCAATTCCGATTTAATGCCGATTTCCGCAATTACCGTATTACTACCGTATTATTACCGGATTATAAAGCACACCTTCAATGAATGGCCTATTTCAAAACTGTTTTCATATTTAAGGCGCACTGCATTATAAGGCACAGAGAATAGAAGCTACAATAATGGCTGTGGTTGCATTATGCATCCACTAGAGGGAGCTACGCTAAAGGGAATACAATACAATACAGCTTTGTTTACATCGAGCAAAGCCATGCAGAATTAATCACAAACACGGACATGACATATAAATACAAATGGCAAAACAAAATAAGAAATGAAAGACAAACGTTACGAAGACAATTGAGTCAACAAAAAGGCACGAAATCATGTTTGCAGCAAGACATTTTTCACAACAGGGGGTTTTTCACTGTAGCAAATTGGAAACAGGAAAGTGGGCATGGTTTTAATGCATGAAGATTTTTTTCACACTAGGGGGTATTTTCACCCATGTAGATTTCGTTGTAGAGGAGTTTCACTGGAAGTGAGGATTTTGAAAATTGCGACGTGATGGCCACCCCTTCCACAATGAGAGGTAATGTCTTGATATTTTATGTCCGTTACAAAAAAAAAAAAAAAAAGAACTCTAGTGTGCCACGCGGACAGATGTGCGAGCGTGACTTGTGGTGCAGCCAAGATAACGTGCGCATGTGAGCCGAATGTGATGCACATGCGGTCTTTCATAGTGCTGATCCCGCATGCTGGCACGGTGCCTGTACATCCTCTCGCTTGTCCTGTTTTCACTCCCCCCCCCCTCAACTCGAGTGGCGCAATGATCGCAGCTGTCCATCTCGCCCCCCAAAAAAAGACAAAGACTCTCCGTTTGATGACATCATTGCTTCCTCTAGCGTGCTCGTGATCACAAATCAGATTCCTTTTTCCTTGTTGCTCCCAAAGTCGAGCTGCTGCACAGGAAGCGGCCGCAACGCTATCCAATCAAACACATCTCACGTTGACCCCTGTTTTCAATCAATGACATCACTAACTAGATGTGAAGTGTAAAATCAGCTTCCCGGCATGATGTCACGATTTGCGACGAGGACACACAGTAAAAACCCACTAAGCCAGGTCATGACGCAACGGCCGGTCTGAGCCACAACCGAATGGCGTCACGATGGGAGGGCAAATAATCCTCGGCTACTCTGCTACTGTACGCTCGGCTAATCACAGATTGACCTACATCGACCGCGTTCACGATAGCATGACGCTCAAAGAGCCGCTTCCTTTCCCTTTTAGATGGGAGTTATGTAACGGCGTCTCGGTGGCTTTCGACGGCCTCCGAAATGAGCATACTGCTAATTATCTGTCTGCTTATCTGTTGCCACGGCTAATGCGTCATTTTCAAGTTTATTGCCCCACTCTAAACGTTTACCTTGATGATCGACAGCATTGATTTCATTTCGACGTCGATTTGCGAGAGGCAAATGGTCGACAATGAACTACAACTGAGCAATTTAATGACATTCACTACAATAGCTGTTATCAAAAATGATGCCTTTAAAAAGATGACTTTCGACTGATAGGCTCAGCTTGTGAATGTCACATGACCAAAAAAAAAAACGCGGTGAGCCATGATTGGTTGTGACCAAAGCCTGAACAACTGGGATGTCGTTTTCATTGGACAACAAGGGGCAAAATGGCTACCCTCTGAAATGAAAAAAAAAATGGTTGTATTTCACTGCTGAATTCATATTCCACAAATACAAAATGAATCACAATCCATTTTCTGATTTGCTTATCCTCACAAAGGTCGCGAGGGGTGCTGGAGCCTATCCTAGCCGTATCCGGGCAGTCGGCGGGGGACACCCTGAACCGGTTGCCAGCCAATCGCAGGGCACACAGAGACGACGAACAACCATCCGCGCTCACACTCACACCTAGGGACAATTTCAAGTGTTCAAACAGCCCGCCATGCATGTATATGGAATGTGGGAGGACACCGGAGTACCCGGAGAAAACCCACAAAGGTCTGGGGAAAACATGCAAACTCCACACAGGAAGGCCAGAGCTGGAATTGAACCCGGTACCTCTGCACTGTGAAGTCGATGTGCTAACCACTCGATACCGGGCCGCCCGTTATCACCTTTAATTAAAAAATAAATAAATAAAAAAAAAAATATATATATATATATATATATATATATATATATATATATATATATATATATATATATCGAGATCAGGTTCCAGGTTCGCCTTCGCAAGGTCGACCTGACCAAGAGGTCAGCAGGAGACATAAGAAGAGTTAAAAAAGCAGCAAAAAGTATTGAGTCAAACACTCCCCGCCTCCCTCCCCTCACGCAACAATTTGATTTTTTATAAAAAATCAAACACAGTTTGGTCATCTGAGAAAGCTCCAAAGTGGAGTTTGTGAAGGACAAGAGTCATCAGAAAACTGCATCATCTGCCCAAAAAGTTGCCTTCACTCGAATGGATGCTACCCACTTTGATTAAATCAACACCTCTCCAAATTAATGCCCACTTTTTTTTTCTTCCTGGTGTTAAAAGAAGCCAATTCTAAAATCACCGTTTCCTTGCCATGACCTTTATTGTGGTCACATTTCCACCAAGTGGTACAGGAGCTACAATGCAGCCTAATCCGGTTAACCTTTCCACCGTGGGTGGCTCCCTGTGACATCATAGGAGTCGGAACCAATAATAAAGGAACACATTCTGGCTAAGCTCGTGACATATCCAATTCCTGTTGGAATAAATGTCAAGATCCAATCTGATAAAGAGCCATTTTTTTCCAAGACAATAAATCAATTTTAATTATTCTGATTTTTTTTTTTAATTTCCTCCACAGTTAAAATAATTCATTGGCTCAGTCCAAACCAAGGACATTAATGTTCGCAAAAAAATAACCATAACTAAAATTGATAAAAACATATTTGTGACCAAAATAAAATAGAAAATGTTCATTAAGAAATTAAACTGAAGCGACATATTACGTTTATAAATCATTCATTTTTGTTTTTGTCAACATACGTGAACTTTTTGAGTTCATTTTGAATGAATGTATCACGGTATTGTATTTCGGTAAGTCCGTGCAGAAAAATTGTAGTTTATACAACACCATCCAAAACCCGGAGACCTTTTTTGCTACCCCCCCGTCACTTGCACTCCACAAACACCCAATTTATTAAAAAAAAACAAAAAAAAAACAACAAACTAAAATACTAAAACTAATAAACTAAAATGAAGCATTTTTTCATTAAAAAATAATACATTTATAAAATGAATTTAAAAAAAAGAAAAAACTAAAACTAATCCTAAAACTAATAATAAACTAAAATGAAGCATTTTTTCATTAAAAAATAATACATTTATAAAATGAATTTAAAAAAAATAAAAAACTAAAATACTAAAACTAATAATAAACTAAAATGAAGCATTTAAAAAAATTTTTTTTTTTAATTATAAAATGAATTTAAACCAACTAAATTAAAAAAAATCTAAACAAAATTAAAAACTAATGAAACATCTAAAACTTATCATTTGGACCCAGCAGTTTTAATAACATTTAAAAGTCTGTAAACAGTGCAGTTGTTTTTACATTTGGCTTTTATCTCATTTTTGTTCTCGATCTCTTCTTACAAATCCAACTCTTTTCCAAAATGTCAATCCTTTTAATCATTTCAAAAGATGACATTTTACCCACACCCGCAAATTCTACAAACATTACTTTGATCATTTCAAAACGAATCATCTCCATCCGAACGCGTTCAATCCAATTTCCAGCCTGCGCACAATGAATGGCGTGACAAAGACAATGTTTCCATTTGGCTTTTATCTCTTTAGAGAATTCTGATATCTTGATTACCATTTCAGATTCATCCCCTGTTGTATTTGCATTCTCATTCGATTGCGGAAATGTACCCATGACTCACGTTTCCTTGGTTGCGGCGCATTTGGAAACGTTAACTTTTAGGGAACGCAAGCTGAGAGGGAACATTTGCTGCTGAATAGTCAAAGTCATTAGGCGCGTTAGACTGGCTGTTTCGAGCCCCCCCACCCTGTGTGACTAATACCCCGACAGGTGGCACGCACGCATGTTTTATCGTTATTTGATCTCAGCACATATCTCACACCTAAGTGAGAAACTGGGTCGAACTGCAAACTGCATGGTTGAGAAGATATTCCAATCCCATTTTCTGCACCACTTTTAGGGAGCTGGAACCAGTCCATCGCTAACAACCGTTCACACTCATATTGACACGGTCAGTTGGAATCCAAAAACAGCAAAAGCATGAAAGCCATGGCGAGTGAACCGTGATCGCATCAGTGACTGGAAACTAAATTGAGGTTAATACATACATGCAAGGACAAATGGATGATGGATGGATTGATGTGGTTCCACTGCAGGATCGGTGATGTCATCCATGTAAGGTGAGGACAGCTAAGGCCTCATCCGCGGCTTTTTCCGTGCGCCATGATGACATCTAGTGGTCACACGTTAGCTTTTTCATCTGGGGAATGGAGAAATGACTGCAATTTCAAACTAATGCAGGAAGAATCCTGCAGTTTCTTTGTGAGTGACATCGCCATGATGACAGTGACCCGACAACCCGCAAGCACCATAGGAACAAGGCAACACAAAGCTTTCAGGATGTCACCACCAAAGCGTCGCACGGCGTCAAAAGACAAAGGTGTCCCGACGAGGTCACAAGATAAGGCTTCATGAGGTGTGAACATGTAACGATAGTGTTAACGCTGACATATTGTTTTTGACATTAGACAGAAATAAAAATACCCGCCACCCCTCCCTGAGCCATCACCTTATCGTGGTAGTGTTTCCTTGGAGCCAAGTTGTGTGGGACTTTGTGACCCTGGCAGGGGCACCCATGGAGAAAAGATCCTAGGTGAATGATCAGACAAAATACGATTCGTAGACATCCGATGATGAATGAATTTGGACTTGAATTTCCCTCGCCCGGATGCCAAGAGACACCATGGGTCGCCCTTACCATAGGCCCACCACCTGTGGGAGGGGCTAAAGAGGTCCGGTAAGCAGAGAGCTAGGTGGATGCCGAGCTGGCTCTCAGGAACATCATTTCTCTGGCCGGAAAGGAGCCTGATCTGGTGTGCAAGGTTGAGAAGTTCTGATGAGATATCGTCGGACTCACTTCGTCACATGGCTCGGGCTCTGGTACCTGTGGTGGACAATGTTCCGCTCTGGAGTTGCCTAAAGAGGGAGGTTCTGAGCAGGTGTGGGTATACAGTGAAACTCCTCTACAACGAAACCATGTTTGCGGCAAGACATTTTTCACAACAGGGGGTTTTTCACTGTAGCAAATTTGAAACAGGAAAGTGGGAATGGTGTTAATGCATGAAGATTTTTTCACACTAGGGGGTATTTTCACCCATGTAGATTTTCACAGTGGCTGAGGTACACCCCAGTGGACGAGAGGGTTGCCTCCCTCCGCCTTCAGGTGGGGGGACGGGTCCTGCCTGTTTATTTGGGCACCAAACAGTATTTCAGAGTACTCACCCCTTCCTGGAGTCCTTGGAAGGGGTCCTGAAGAGCGCTCGCGCTAGGGACCCCATCACTGTTTGCTTGCGCAATAACTTTACCCCTGGCAAAGACAAACAATGAATTATTAGGAAACGAGATGCGAGAGCCCGGTTTGTTCTGAAGATAAAAACCTCACTGAACACGTTCCAACACGCCCACATCATTTTTAGCAACGACCACCACAAGGAGGCGTGTGGAAATGAGCAGTTTGTTTGGAAAACATTGGAAACAGGAAAGCACGTCGTGATGAAGTCATCTTGACCAGAATTTGACGAGGTCATTGCGGTCTTTAGGAAGTCGTTAGCAAATTATAGGAAAGCATGCATTTTCTTAAGCTCGTGGGCACTTTGTTCTTAAGTATGAAGGACGACATCGGTTTTAAAGACTTTTCGGACTTCTTTCTGGCTTTTGAATGAAGTCACTGTCTTGTTTTAGGACAATTATCAGCTGGCTGATTATACTCAAGACTAAGAACAGACACATGGCGGATGCTACACTTTGTTGCGTGAAGTCTACCGCCCACCCTCCTATGGAACAAAAACTTTACTGTGCCGTAACTGTTATTTTACCTTTTAAGTCAGGTTTGCAAACTATTACTTTGATTTGGGCAATATCTTTAGATGATAAAAAGGAGCTGTCACTATTGTCGATTTAACGTGGCTGTTAATATTCAAGTATCAGTCGAATGTTGCTGCTAGGTTGCTAATTTGATTAAGTTTTACTGAGGGTCCCAAGGTGACTGATAAAACGTTCTCTTTGTTGCTCTGTTCCCCAACAGACAATGATTTTAGTTTTGTCCGAGTTTAGCTGGAGAAAGTTGTTATTTATCCACACACGTATCCGCTCAATGCAGTGACAGAATGACTAAATATTTAGTCACCCACACGGTTGCGCTTCATAGCTGCCTTTTAGCTGACCTAAAGCAAGCATGTACACGTTGAACAATATTGGGGTCCCGGAATTGACCCCTGTGGAATCCCAAGGGTCATTGCCATTTGATCTTGAGACACAGTTAGCAATTTCAGATCAGAGCAGTCTATCTATACAGATCTCTCTAAGAGAGAGTGAAACAATGAATCTCTCAAAGAGAGGGAGAGCTCAACCAATATATTTTTAATATTATGACCCACTCTGCACAGTGAGTAACAGAAAGCTGATTTTTGGATTGCGATTCAAATCCCGATCATGGCAAATGGTCTCTTGGCAAGCCCTCTACATGATATACAGATTTCCATCCACTATTAGAACCAAGCCCGGATTAAAGATAGGTGGATTGCATCAGGAAAAGCATCTGGTGTAAAATCTAAGCCAAACGACACATGAGTGAAAGGTGCTAACTCGAAGTCACTCCTTTTATTAGGTTGTTATTCTAGTTATATGACTCATGATTCTATGACTAGTGGTTATTTTGTCTTTGAGTAGGATATCTAGTTTGTGTTTTTGTGAAGCGCTTCCGGTACGTTGTGAAGTCAAAAACCAGTTTGTCAAAGGCAACGGTAACCTCTCAAGATGATAATGAACCGTTCATAGTACACCAAATTTTTATTGTCACATAAAAGGCATACAACCTTTTTTTTTTAATGGTATTTACAAAATAGAGAGAGCCCGTGGATGTCACACGTATAAAAATATGCATTACATCTATAGAAATATGTACATCATGTGCAAAAACGTATGGTATACGAACAACAAAAGGCAATGGGAGAAGGACAATCGGAAGCTTCAATGAAGGGATCGGCTGCAGAAGGGCCAGAAGCTCACTTGTGCTTCATTTTCCCGCGCGCAGAATAGTGTGACTATACCATGAACATTTCCTAACTTCGACAAGATTTTTGATCTGATGTCATTCTGAGTGTCTTAATGCGTAAATCCGCATTAAAATTACAGTACATCGAGAAAAGGAGCAGCCGTAATCACTACAGTATGACAACTGGCCAGTGACACTCGGATCACCTGCGCGACTGCGGCAGAGATCCGAAATGACAGAACATAAACCAAGCGAACGAAACTAGCTTTACAAAGGAAAATTACACTTGACAGGATATCCGTTTTGTTGTTGTTGTCAACCTGAAAACAAGTGATAAATAAAATAAGTGATAAAATCCCAAAGCCTTTTTTTGGGGGGCTACAGAGCATTCATATTTGGACACCCTTTAACTCATTCAGTACCAGCCAATTCTGGACCAAGTCTGAAAAGACGTTTAAAAACGTCTTTGGGAGTGAATGAGTTAAAGCAAACAGATATCAAATCTGAAATGGAAAAAAAATAAAACATCTCAAAAGGATTTAACACTAACACTCAGCAATGTGGAAACAAAAGTTAGCTAAAAGCTATCTGTCCAAAACTCTCTCCAACTGAATATTTTGTTGGTGCACAGACGTTGGACAAACGGGGTTTGAAAGTTTCGAGTTTGGCTCAGGTCTTGTTGGCTTTTGTGCACGTACACTGCGTCACTGTGCCGCTACAGTACTTGACATGAAATACTCCGTTCTGATTTGTGTCCTTAGGCGATAAAATGGGATTTACACTGCTTGGGACAAATGACAAACTTCGATTTGAAGACTCAAGTGGCACGATTCGTTTTGATCCGTCAGCCTTATCCGATATGCGTCATTTGAAATAAGAGATGGAAATATACAGTTAAAAAAAATAAAGGGATTAAACCGAAATTGGGGAGTATAAATCAAGCCTGATATACAATTTCTAGCATTTAAATCGAAAACTAAGCATGAAGTGAAAACATGAACGAGAGATGCTCAAATTTGAGATATGACGCAGACAAGGTTTAAGAGCCCTCTTTGCTGGCACCTCTCGGGGTGTCAGGACATGTTTGAACCCTAGACAGCCAAGAAAACAAGTCGTTGGAAGCCTTTTGTGACTTGACTCGTCAACGATTTGATCATGGGAGCACATTTTGTTCTCGCGGACGAGACTTCAGAGAACGGTCATGCACACGGGAGACGGAAAAGACGCATGCAACTCACTTTACAACCGTTTGTTCTTTCTGACCGGCTCGGTCTCATTGTTGAGTGCAGCGGAACCTCAAGTTAATTAAATCAGACAATTGTGATCAGCATTTATGCATTTAAAAAAAAAAAGTGTTGATTTGTCTTTGGCTTTTGCGGAATGACACCACAGAAGAGTGCGGGTGATGACGACGGTCCAATAATAAAACAGGACAATTATAAGTCACATTTATAATAACGACAAAAGCCCACAAATGGGGAGAGAATCTCCTCTTAGGCACGTGAACACAAATATTGTCTAGTCTGTTGCTGCCCAGCGTGTTCAACTCGCAGTTGGTTTACAATTACAAAACATCAATGCTAATCCATTGAGCCCATTTATGGCATTTCAGATCCTAAATTAGCATGAAGCTATCAAGACTCCTGTTAAGAGGAAATTATACGGTTTGGTCGAGTATTTTGGTGTTGAAACAAGCGTGGTTTGTCCCTGATTGCATTTACAGAACTGTGCGAGAGAGATGTGGGAACAGGTGATCAGGATTTTGTTGTGGGAAAACGCTAAAAATATATCAACATATATATCGTCATATACCGTAATTTCCGGACTATAAGCCGCGACTTTTGTCACACGCTTTCAACTCTGCGGCTTATTTAATGAAGCGGCCTATATAAAGACTTTTCAAACGGCCGCCTGTGTACCGTCCTTCTTTGTAAATATCTCATGTTACAATATGGGCACCTGCGCCTTATAGACAGGTGCGGCTTATGTGTGTACAAAATGTTTTTTTCCTTTAAAAATTTTGTGGTGCGGCTTATAATCTGGTGCGCTCTATAGTCCGGAAATTACGGTATATATATATTTTTTTAACACTCCTGTCATGATGATTTAAGTTTTGACTCAGGGACAAGCTAATCCAATTGCTAATGTGTCCAATGGGAAAGTGGTTTCAAAATGAGAAAAAAATTAGAGGTCAACCACCGAGGTCACCTTTAGAGGTTCCACAGTATTCATACTCCTGACACACTCACACACAAAGTGTAACGATAATGCAGGACAGTTAAGATATGGAAGTTAACGTCTCCAAACACTGATGCATCTTCAGCCACACCGACTCACAAGCGTGTCATTGTTTGTTCCCTTTCCCTATTTATTCGTCACAAAAGCTGCCGGCATTATGTGCCCCAAAAAAAACAAACAAAAAAAAAAAATTCCTAATGTGTCATCGTTGCAGAATACATTCAAAACAAAAGAGACCCGATGAGAAATCTCCAAAGACGATCAGCCTCGCGGTCCATGTTGATCGTTTTGGGAGCAACTGGTGATATGCAGAGTTCACATTAGCGTAGTTTGGAGGCGACCCGACACGGTGCCTCTTTAGTGCATAGCTCCCACGTGGTCACAGGAGCATCCTTATGGAAAGCCTTTTGATCATTTATTGGGAGGGACAAAAAAAATAAAAATAAAATGGTGTGCTGTCTTGACCATAACCATTTCAGGGACAGCGGTTACGACAGTGGACAGCCTATCATGTTATCAGGTTGTCATTACTGGTGAATGAAAGGGTTAAACTGGTTATCGGGGGGGGGGGGGGTTAGCTCAATCGGCTCTCCATAGAGTCCTGCGTCCACTTCAATCGGTTCGTCAGCGCCCATGACAGTGTAACAAGTCACATTTTGATACATCGGCAAACATGCAGGATGGGATGGATCAGGCTGATCCTTCCCACAGCTTGAAGTAATTGAGTCAGGGAGTGGTCAGTATCATCTGATTTTTTTTTTTTTTTGCTGCCAAGGTTGTGTTAGAACGACCTCATTCTTGTACAGAAGCCGTCACTACCGCTGGATATGAGCCAGGCCTGGAGATTGCGGAGAACCTGTATAGACAAAAAGTCCTTGCTACCAGAATTCCTTTGGCTCCGCCTCTTTTTTTGCTGCTCCAAACAATCGTTATCCCTTCTTTACCGCCCCGCCCGCTCCAATCGCCATACAAGTGACATCATCAATGAAAGCTGTGCAATCCCAGTGCACTGCCTGCACAGTGGCGTTTTTTTTCGTAAATGCTCTCCTTCTTTCTTCCAGTTGGGTCTTTGCTACTCAACCCTCGCGCTTCTCGTCTTCACTCCTCAGTCCCAGTGCAGTTGCAGGTCATGCGTGTCCAGGAAATCCGTCGGGATCCCGAGCGGCGTGAGTGCCCCGCCGGGATCCGGTGGCATGGTGAGGTCCAGCCATTCCATGTTGTCGAGTGTCGGGTCAGAGAGGCCGATATTGAGCGAGGTAGGGGGAGAGGAGGGGTCGCAGAAGGACAGGTCGGACGTGTCCATGGGCGAGTAGGGCTGATGGTCCATCAGCTGCGCCTGCAGCTCCTCCATCAAGCCCCGGGTGCGAGGGTCGGAGGCCGCCGGCGATTCGGCCAGCGTCCTCTCCAGGAAGGCCTCCAGCTGGTTATCGGTGGCCAGCGAGCAGAAGTTGGCCAGGTTGGGGTCGATGGCCGGACTCAAAGTTGGAGGGGGGGCCACCTGGATCTGGGGAGGGTGCCTGGAGAGGACGGTGTTGACCGGAAGGGTGGTGATGTTGGCTGTGACCGGGTGAGTCTTGTTGAGAGAGAGTTGAGGGTCGTGCTGGATGAATGGGGTGATTTCTAAAGGGTGGTCAAATGGGGTCACAGGGGGAGAGCAGAAAACATCATGAACCAAGATGTCTTGAGGCGGCATTTTCCAGTTACGTTTTGGGGGGGAAAAAACCAACAGTACCGTATTGGATAAAATGATCATAAAGGGAAGGGCAAAGAACATTTTAGAAAGTGTAATTGCGTATGTTGTAAACAGGGGTTGTCACTTGGTTCAATGGAGGGAAGCGCCTCAAGTCCAGGGTGTGAGCAAACAAAGCATACACGCGCACATTTCACACACGTTAATGACTGAGATTCTAAACATAAACGTTTTCAGCCAACGTTAGATTTGTCGAGTCATTTCCATTTTTTTAATAGGATAAGAAAACCTTTAAATACAGTGCACAAACATTGGAAGTGTGTTTTCGGCAATGTTATATACAATTGCCGAATATGTATCCATAAAAAGGCATAAAAAACTCGAAATTTTTGGTCGACTTTGGACCAAAAATTTCGAGTTTTTTATGCCTCGGATGACGAACAAATTTCGGTTCTCGAACAAACTGAGCGCACTTGAATGCACCATTTGACTCCTCCCGCCTTCCTTACACGAGGAAGTGACGCTTCCTCGTCTTGCTTTGCATTGTGAGCAGACGTGTTCAGTAAACATTTTTATTTTAAAAAGAGCGCGTTTCGGTTTTCGAACAATTTCGGTTTTCGGACAGCCTTCTGGAACGGATTATGGACGAAAACCGAGGTTTGACTGTGTGTATATATATATATATTTTTTTTTTTTAAACTTTGAAGTCCGTCTGTTTTTGGTCCCGACCAAACAAGTGGGCGAAAGGGCTTTTCTGGTGTGAATACGCCCTAACTGCCCTCTTACCTCCACTCTGTATGAGAATGTCAAACAAGTCATCCATCTGCTGACTGGTCGCCATGGCAACCTGCAAAGACAGATACAGTATGTTTATTTTTGTGTGTGAGTGTGTGTGTGTTGGGGTTGGGGGGGGCTTGACAGTGGTTTAATCTCTCAAGCATGGTGTGAATAGTGTGCGTGTGTCCGTTTACGGAGAGGGGGGGGGTTGGGAGGGGGTCCTAACCTGTGACGCGTTGTTGACATGCAGGTTGCGGCTCTGTTTGACGGCGTCCTCATAGCGAGGAGGCTCCCGTGTCTTGGGAGGCTGGGAAAGAAGAGACGATGCAGGCTGGAGGATGAAGGTCGGCTGCGGAGAGGAAGGCTTGGAAAAAGGAAAAACAAACGGAATTATCGGCGTCATCCCATAATACTAAGAATTAAAACGACACAAGTCAAGGAGTCACACTCGGGAAATTTTGACACCTGGAGTTACCTTATTCAGTGGCCCATTCGAGACGTGGTTGGGCGAAGACCGAGGAGAGGCCCTTCGGTTTGGGGAGCTCCCCAGGAAACACTGAGGATTCATCGCGGGCCTAGGATGCTTCTCCACGTCAGTCGTATTATTGCACAATGTCAAAGTCTGCAAGCATCATTAAGAAAAGCATTTCGAGTCTTGCAGAATTTCATCTGTAAATACAACTGACACCAAAAAAAAAAATGTCTTTGCAATACTTGTCTTGCATCTTGTTGTGTGGCGTGGCGAACCTGCAGCAATGAGTTGTGGTTGGCCAACTGCTGGTTCGGGGACGTTTCCATCTTGGTGCTCTGAGGCTGAGGAATGGAGGTCTGGATGAGGCCTGGATTTGAGACAGTAGCCTGAAGGACAGGCTGAGATCAGGAGAAAAACAAGTTTAGTTTTGCTGGAGTGACACATTGTCAGGAAAAGAACGCAAAATTAGATTGGGGGCTTCCAAAAACAAACGACCATTGTGGCCTTACCTGCAGGCTGACAGTGGTGCTTGGCAGCTGGATGGCGGTGGCATTGTTGGCCAGTGACACCGGGAGCAGGATCTGAGTTCCGGGCTGGCCACTTGTCGTCAGCAGAGTCGGAGTCTGTCCAGATGTGGTTAACAAGGTCTGCGGTTGACCGAGCACCTGGGGCACGCCCCCGGGATGGCTGATGAAGAACTGCTGCAGGTTGGGGGTGGTCGGTTGGGACTGCGGCTGGGTCTTAAGTTTGGGACTTCTCTGGGAATGGTAGAGGAGCTGTGGGCTAGTGCTTACTTGGTCCTGGGTTTGGGCGAGAAGCCGAGTTTGGGGTTGAAGCTGAATTGGCTTTCCGGAAGAAAGAGTCACGTCCTCCAACTTGACCATAGTTTGCTGTGGGGTTGTGAGAGTCTGGGAGCCCAGCATCGAGTTCGGAAAGGAAACTGGAGAGCAGTTTGTCAGGACCGTTTTCTCTGGTTTTACAGCGTTCAGGACTGTTGAAACGGGGCGAATTGAACACGAACCAGTGGTGAGCTTGGAAGCTACCGAGGGAACGTTATTGGTACAGCTGCTCTGACTCCTCTTCTCGACCTCCAGCTGCATCTTGAGCTCCTCCACCAACTTCTGCTCCTGCTCAAGCTTCCTCATCAACTCGTCAATCTGTCGCTGCTTCTCATGAAGCCTCCTGTCCTTCTCAGGTACTCTCAAATCAGAGACGCGAGGTGAGGATCCGGGCCCTCTTGAGCCAGAGCGCGCCAACTGCATTTCGTGTTGAACTTCGGACATGCTGGCGTCCTGGTGGAGGGTGAATGGATCAGTAGGGAGAGGGGAGACTGGAGGTGTGGCGCTCATGTTCTCAGAAGCTCCCTTCATGGGTGGATGAACTATGGCGGGGCTGGTAGTGGTAGTCTCCATGGGGATGGCGGTCAGAGTGGTAGGAACGGGTGTGGGATTAGTGGTGGGAGCTGAGGAGCTGGGAAGATCTTGGAAGGGCTTCAGCCTTTCGATGAGATCGGTTTTCGTTCCTGATACAGGAAAGCCGCGCAGCTTGAGCTCCAGTTTGAGTTCGGCTACCTAGAACAGAAATCACGAGGAGTAAGAGTCAAATATAAATGGGCTAACAGGATTAGCATCCTTTGAGTGTTCTTAATTTACTTCCCACAATACTGAGAACAAACGCTATCGAAAATCAATGGATGTGTTGCATTTGATAGTTTCGAAAAGACACCATGGGAGGTGAATTTGTCTGCTCAATGTAGGGCAAGGGGGGAAAAAAAAAAAAGTCGACCAAGTCAAAGTCGAACACAAAAATAGGTCAAGCCAAATATTTTGCAGTCAAGTTTCATGTTACGCCATTCGCACATTCGCAGGCTACAGTAGAACTCAGTTGTACTGTACTGCGACTACTCATGATTGTTTCAGTATATTAGCACCCTCTATGGGTGGAAAATGGATACTGCAGCCAGGAAACGTGTTTTTCCCTTCTCACGGCCACAGCGATGACATTTGGCACAGATTTTTTTTTACACCATTTTCCTCACGCAAATTGCATCTTTTTAACCGAAATTGGGATGAGTAGAGTCAGGGAAATAGCGTACAGCGATGTCTGTGGACCATTCATGTCTAGATTTGAACCCTGGTCCAATGTGTCCTATAATCTACCATTGCTACCGACAATAACCGATTCGAAAAAGATTCGGCAGTATCCGCCGTAGCTACACAGCAGCTTCCTGTCTTTATCCAGCTTGCTTTGATATCAGCCCCAGCTGTAACGACAACAGGATTTAGTCGCTTCATGCAGTTCAAAATTCATCCAAGTACCTTCATCTCCTCCAGGTTCGCAGGCAAGACTCCGGGCTTGCGGCTCGATAATGAGTTGTTCTGTCGGGCCAAGGGCATTGGGGGCAGTGGAGGTGCAGTGGGTAAAGAAACCACAATGGAGGCCGGTATACCGCCGACGTTGCTGCTTTGGCCTTCTGCCACCGGTCTACAGCAGATGGAAAAAATAACAGTTATTGATATCGGAGCAAACATTACGATTTGAAACATTGAAATAGGATAAAACACAGAAAAACGAGAGCAGTTGAAAAAACCCCCAAAAAACAGAACCTGGTTTGTCATCAATTGCTCCATTTTTAGACACTAATGCTAAAAGCAGCTGTGTAGCCATCCCTTGACAATCATAAATATTCCTACCGCAGAAATAAAAGCTTAAAAGAATCCTTGAAGGATGTGGAGCAGTTTTGACACTTATGAAAACTGAAGGAATGCAGTCTAGCCCGTGACCGAGTGATACAGTTTTTTTTGTTGTTGCTTATTTCATAAACATACTTGAGTGGGGCTGGTAATATCGTTTGATAGTTGTAGTGTTGCTGTTGCTGGCTGAGTATCTGCAGCTGGAGGAACAGCTGTTGTTGCTGTAGAAGTCGGGCATAGGAGGAGTCCATTGGGGCCTCGCTGGGCTCCTGCTTCTGGTCCGGCGGAACGTACTGGTGGTACTTCAGCTTTTTTACCCTTGGCTTGGCGTCTTTGCTTTTCTTACTGCGGATCTTCTCAGAAGGCAGTTTGTGTTGGCTTTGCTGTGGGGTTAGGGGGTGGGAGAGTTTCCCAAATGTCAAATTGTGCTGAATCAGCTCAAAACACAAGCGGTGAAGCAAACTTGATACTTACCTTCACCAATGTTGGGCCTGGCTTGCAGGGAGTGCTTATAGTGACGGGTTGAGGGTGAGAAATAGCCGGGCGGCTTGAAGGCTGCTCGTTAGTAGTGACCACCCTCATCGAGTCTGTAGTGGATTGCGTAGCAGCTCGGGGGGACTGATGAATTCGATAAAAATACAGATTAATTTTCAACGTTGGGACTTTTTGTGGTCAGACAGCGACATTGCTATTTATCCATCTGACCTTCAATACGGGGGGGCCCGAAGGAGGTGGGGCCGGCGAGGGAGTTTCTGGGGATTTGATGTCCCCGGGTGAGGGGATGGAGCTCTGAGACTCTTGGCTGGCGGGCTGCTCCGGGGACAAGGCGTCACTGCTGTCCTCATCCATGATTTTGGGATAGTTCACCTGCCCTATTAACATGGAACCAGGACGAGACAAGTGTCACAGAGCAGCATAGTTCCAGTTATCTGTTGGATTATATGGGAAATATTAGCCCCGCCTACGCTTATTTGCCACTATTTCCTGTCTCACCTATTATGGCCTCTTTAAGGTTCGAATCCACAGGAAAGATGTTCTTCTCAACCAGCTCCATGGGACCGGGTCTTTGGGCTATTTTCTCATTCAGGTTGTCCGCCAGCCGGGCCCTTTTCAGCTTCATCTGGGTGGCCTGGAGTGACGGCTCGGCTCCAGTCTCTTGAGGATAAAGCATCACGCATCAAGTAAACATACATCAAAATATGTAAATAGATTTTGGGGGGGGGGTGCGGGGGACATCTATTTACGATCAAATATGTATTTATGGAGATTAGGGGAGACATTTTGTCATGGAAAGGGGGAGGTGGGGAGCGCGACTACCAAAAATACCGTATTGGTCCGAATATAAGACGGCCCTGATTATAAGACGATCCCCTCTTTTTCAAGACTCAAGTTTGAAAAAAAGACTAGATTAATTTTTATACATAAAATAATTACAGTACATCTGAAACAAATGATTATAATATATTTGAGAGAAAAAGCATGTTATTTTGCCTCATTCAAATCTTAACTCATTCACTCCCAAAGACGTTTTTAAACGTCTTTTCAGACTTGGTCCAGAATTGGCTGGTACTGAATGAGTTAATATCTGAACATTTAAATATGAAAACTAAAGTGCAATCACATTCGTAAATGAATGGCTTCTGATTTTTGAAATGTAAATTACATCATAACTTCTCCACAGCTGCCGGTTAACCTGGCCGATCTTCGACCCACTTTTCTCCAGATTGTCGCTACCTTTTTCTCCATTTTCTGTTATCTCTTCTATTATTTTCTTTCTTACCGCTATTTTTTATTTTTCTTCTTCGTGCTACCGCTATTTTTATTTTTATTCTTCGTGACAGGGGTTCACTTTGAGCTGGGGAGTCAAGTTCAGCATTCGCTTCAATGATATCTGGCACCATATAGCGTCGTGAATGGGTATAATATCTAGACCCCGAATATAAGACGCCCCCCACTTTTTCAGTCTTATTTCAATGCAAAAAAAACCACCGTCTTATATTCGGGCCAATACGGTAAATATAAAATGTAAACTATACTTGCCTTGTAAAATGTGCATCCTGACTAGTTCTGCTCTCTCTGGACGACTGCGGATCTTATGCTTCAGAAAATTCTCAGTCTGCGGAGTCACACCAACAGAGAAAAACCTCATTTGAAAATACTCAATCCACTTGATTTTATTGATTTTTTTGTTGGGGTGAGTCTAAAATGATTTTCATACCCTGGCTCTCTCCAAGCTGCGAATCTGCCCAAGGAACGCAGCCGGGCTCTTCAGCGCTAAACAAAAACACATTTGGGTTAAACATTATCCCCTTAACCATGAGCCCCCCCACTAAACACGCAAACTAAAAGAGTTGAAAGTATCGGGTAAGCTCCCACGCCGACACATACGCCATAGAGTGATGCGCAACTGACAAGCGCCATTATTACTCACGTGGCATGATGCCCTGATCCACCAACTGCTCCCGAGTTCGTCTTTGTTGAAGTCTCAACTGCAAGACTGGGGAAATAAAACACACAAATGATTGGAAATAAAAAACATAAGGCCACACATCTCAAAGAGACAGCAGTCTAACGGACACGAAACCAACATGATACTGTAGTCCCGGGTGGTACGACGAGACTGACAATAGTGTCCATCAGTCCCTAAATCTGGAAAATTCCTTTTTCTGGTATTGTCAAAGACATCACAGACACACTCGCACAAAGCATTATAAAGAGCTATTACGAGGCGCGCTGCAAAGCATGCTGGGAAGTGTGCGGTCACACCATCGCTACAATATGTAGTTTTAATATTGTATTTTTGGTGAAACACTGAAAGTGAATTCCTGCTTTTGAAAAAAAAAGGCATAAAAAGAATACATTATTCATATCCTAAAAAAAAAAAAAAACAGTCGACAGCAGGGATGTCAAACTCATGTTTGTCGCGGGCCACATTCGAGTTAGGTTTCTCTTGGAGGGTTGTTATGAATTTTAGGAAACCATATAAATGTTAAATCTCCTCCACAGCGCACAACAAATTGGTGAATAACGACTTGTCAGAATCAGAAGTCAAGAATAATGACTGTAATTGTGGATTACATGTGACAATTTTAAATTTTGATTTCAGACTTTAGCAAGCATCATAGAACTTCACATGATTGGTTTGCCTTCGCGGGCCGCATAAAATGATGTGGCGGGCCAGATCTGGCCCCCGGGCCTCAACTTTGACACCAGTGGTCTACAGTTTCTATAGGCTTACATTTTCCTTGGTGCTTCTCGTAGAAATGATGGCACGCGACTGATTTTTTTTCTGCCTAATGTTGGAAAATTAAATGGAATGCTTCCTGCCCAGCTTGATCTGCTTAGCTTGGTGGAGTCTAAGGAGCCCTGCATCAGAAATAGATAGGGCGTGTATTTTTAGCAGAATACAACAGCGGTTGGGAGCAGCCCAACAGGGTGTGTGCTCCAGCGAGAACGGGACCTGTTGAAATCTTTGCGTTCGATCCAGTTTGCTTACACTGGCGTCAGCTTGACTGTCATGCTAACTTGTGTGAAAAGATAAGAAATCCTTTATTAGTCTCGCAACGGAGAAATTCCCAACCACACACACAAGCTCTCTCTCTTTTTTTTCTTTTGCCTGGCAGCTGCGTCTGCGTAAAAATACAGACACCGGCATCAATGCGCTGCAGGGAATATTTCGACCGCAAATAATAGGCCATTGTGACTGCTCAGGCTCCACACTGTCAACTCACTAAAAAAAACCAAAAAACAACACAATTAAGCACGGCACGCGGCGTCGCATTTGGTTTGGGTGATTCACAGACACTTCAAATTAAAAGGCCTGCTCACCTCGACAAACACGTGACGAGCAGTGGCGCAACCGGGGCTGGGTGAGCCGTTTATGCAGACAAACACAATAACAAAGTGGCAGGTCGTGCATTCGAATGAATTGTGAAGGGATTTTCTATTTCGGGTGACTGGTTGTAAATAGCAGATCAAATGCACGAAACAAAACATGATATTAATTTTAATCTATTAGAGTGTGTGAGTCAAATTAACATGGCCTCAATCTTTGCCAAAACAAACGCAGAGGGACTGTGTACTCTGCTCAGAGGAGCACCTCATCTCCCCCTCCCACTTGCTGCAACCGCATGCTAAGTGCAACTGATGCAATTTCCGACGCAGGGATGATGGCGAGCAGATTTCAATTTTAATGTTTAAGGCAATATTTTAAAAGGGGCTCTGTGGTTGCCCAAATGCTTCGAGATGGATCGTAGGCTGGAAAGTATGAAGTGCGCGTGTTCTCACTCGAGGGGAAATGACAAAAGCCCAGATGATTAACTTTTCCACGGCCAAATTTCACCGAGCTCTCCTGCAGACCTCAGCAACCATGTATGACATCGGCTCCCGCACTCCGATTTTTTCCGACATTAAAACGTTGGCATTCCCTTGATAAACTCGTGTTGATTGAGATGCAAGCTTGGGGCTTTGCATCTCCGACTCCCAACTTTTGCCTGCACTCTTTCAACTCATTGGTCCACTTCATCATTCTGTCCATACGTTGACAAAGTCGGTTAGTCGCCTCACCGTTTTTGCGTTCGTTGAGCGGCGGCAGATTCTGGGTGGGCTGCAGTGACAACTCCTCCATCTCATGCGTCACTGCTTCACTCTGGGGACTGGGCACCAGCAAACACATCCCATCTGCCCCGAGAAGCTCCCGGGAAGCCTGCGGCTCCATCCTGCCTTTAGGAGAGAAATCGGGGATGTCCGAGAGTGTCCGGGGGGCAAGCAGCAAGTATGTACGATAGGTCACCGTCTTTCAGGCCGAGTGTGGTGGCTACCTGTGAGAAGCCAAGGATAAAAGGGAAAGAATAAGACATTTTGGGGCACAAAACAAACCATTTTAACCCTTTCCTGCACCCTGTAACCTGATAACACGATAAGCTGTCCACTGTAGTAACCGCAGTCCCTGACTGACTCATTCCCTCCCAAAGACGTTTTTAATCGTCTTTTCAGACTTGGTCTAGAATTGGCTGGTACTGAATGAGTTAATAAGTAGATGACAGCCTGTTTGCTTTAAAACACGCATGCCAATTATTTATCTAGCAGTGCCTTTGCAAACATCGTTCCATTCCAGGACCTCTAAGACCTCTTACTCCTCGAGACCATCTTGATGTTACTGTTGGCTGCGTTCACATGGACGCTGTCAATTCTTCCCGTAGGTCCCAAAGTACCACAAGAATACAAGCGAGAAACTGAAATAGGTGGTCAAAACACGGGCTCACGATTGACACTGAAGGTTGCTGCTAGGTAATGCTTCCAAACCACGACAAGCCCTACTTCTCTTTAAAAAAAAAAAAAAAGTGGATAAAAAATGCTGTATGATCAAATCAGGACTCACAAGCATACAAGAACATACTTTGTGTTTTTGACACCATCTGTGAAACCGTTCAAGTAACAGAATGGAAGGTAATTTAAGTTTAGAATGGCGCACGGTTGCTTGTGTCAAATAGGACGGTCTGAACATTTTGGCAACTGCTGAAGTAGTACAATGTTTTTCCTGACTGGAGAGTTTACAAGAAAATCTTCCCAACAAGAGAGAAAAAGACAGCGCGAGTAGCTTTGGAACCAGGGTGGATACATTGATTTCTCAATTTGATGAAAAGACAAAGTAACTCATACGAAGCAAAACTTAGAAATTGGCAGCAGCAGCAGACCATAGCTGGTACCCCTTCTGTCAGCTTTAAAAAAAAAACAACAAGTACCGTATTTTCTGCACTTTCTTCAGCTGTATTGTATTGTATGGTATTTCTTTAGCATAGCTCCATCTAGTGGATGTGCAATGCAACCGCAGCCACTATTGTAGCATCTATTCTATACGCCTAATTATGCAGTGCGCCCCATATATGAAAACAGCAGGCCATTCGCTGAAGGTGTGCCTTATAATACGAAGCGCCTTATAGTGCGGAAAATACGGTAAATTTAAGGCTGTGAGCTCCGACATATTCACGGGTCGGCATTTGCCGTTTTTTAAAAATCTTATTCTCTGTTAATCACCTGAAATATTGCGACACTGTGTGATGTTTTTATGCCAAGGCCAAAGCAATACAGTCAAAAACCTCGGTTTTTGTCCATAATCCGTTCCAGAAGGCTGTTTGAAAACCGAAATTGTTCGAAAACCGAAAGCACGCTCTTTTTAAAAATAAAAATGTTTACTGAACACGTCTGCTCACAATGGAAAGCAACACGAGGAAGCGTCACTTCCTCGTGTAAGCAAGGTGGGAGGAGTCAAATGGTGCATTCAAGTGCGCTCAGTTTGTTCGAGAACCGAAATGTGTTAGTCATCCGAGGCATAAAAAACTCAAAATTTTTGGCCGAAAACCGAATTGGTCGAGAACCGAGGTGTTCGAAAACTGAGGTTTGACTGTACAAGTATTATGTGTTATTTAGGCTAGTATGCTAGCTAATAAAATTGAGCCGTAAGAGACTTGAACGCCTTTCATTGGTTCCAACGATCCAAAATGTTTGACAGCGAATCTGACTTTGCTGTGTTTCAGAAAATCGATGTGTCTGGTATAAGTATTGTAAATTAAGTTTGGAGGTGGTAAAAAGGTGCATGAGTAGCATTTTTTTTTAGGTGTCGAGTAACCTCATATTTTGGAGCTATTATCCAAACTAGCTCTAACATATTACTACTCAAGATGGCATTCTGATATAAGCAACATGTTCAATGGCGAACAAACAAAACACGAAAAAGTATTTGTCAATGTATTGTGATATTGGATTTAGAAGATTTGGAATGATAGCATCCTCGCCGTGCTTCTGCTGTAGAATATGACTAGAGTACTTCAAATGCAACAGTGAGAGCTTTTGCAGATTTTGGCAGCCGTGTGATGACTTGGCCTGGTAACTGGCAGTTGGCTGCTTCATGTCCTGCTACAGACTAAAATATGAATATTGGAACAAGAAACTGGGGAGGTGCCAGCTGGGTTCTCATGCTTCAGTCTCCCAATGGCTTGGTTTGGGATTTTTTTGGGGGGGATGCAGCCCCCTCAGTGACATTTTGTGCAAATGTGGTTACAGGTCAGACCAAGACTGTCCCATGCTCAATATAACATTGCGTTTCCCCTCAAGGGGACCAGCGAAAGGTTGTTGTCTTTCTATTTAGAGCCGACAAGTAACACAAGTAATGGTAAGAGTCAAGTTTATTTGCTTGTGGTGTCAGTTTCACAGACTTTGCTCATGCCAAAGTATCAAGTTATCGACCTTAATGGAAGATCGTGTTTCTTCTGGATGACAAGATTTAGGCGGTGAGTATGTATCAATCACTTGCACCGGGTTGCACCCACCCGTAACTCATTCAGTACCAGCCAATTCTGGACCAAGTCTGAAACGACGTTTAAAAACGTCTTTGGGAGTGAATGAGTTAATGATGCGCTTTTTATTTTTTAATAAGCATATTATTGCTGTTATGACTGCAAGTGCCTACCTTAACTCATTCAGTACCAGCCAAGTCTAGATCAAGTCTGAAAAGACGCTTAAAAACGTCTTTGGGAGTGAATGAGTTAAGTAGAAGAGGACCGGAAGAGAAGGAGACTCCAAAAGTCTGGCTTCTTTCCCTCGTCAGTAAAGTCAGGCCGTGGTGACACACAGATACGACAGATACCAAATTTGTATTTGAGGATTTATACAAATGTCCCTTCTTAGTTCAAGGATTTATGATATACGTGTTTATATCTCCGTTGAAAGAAGCTACAATCGAATGGAGGATGAGTACCACCACTTCAAGGTGCCTGAATGAAGCGAGAGATGTGGGGAATGACAAAAGGGAAGCTCGCAGGCCGCTTTGGGACAAAGACTGTGGCTCGACGGGACTGAACACGAGAGCCACACAGCCGTCTGGGTGAAGAGACTCTCGGAATACAAAATCGATGATCGACACAAACCACGCCAAGTGCTTTTCCGCAAATGTGCCTTGGTTACGAAACGTTTGGTTTGGATGCACAACTGAAATTTACGTGACCGTTTAATGCCTTTGTCTAAACAGACGTTTTCATGCGGTATTTCCAGCTGACCACAGACTCATGTTGGTCGCGTAAAACAAAACAACTGACTTTAACTAAAACGTTTGATTCCGTAGGTGACGGCTATGAAGTATCAACGGAAAGAGGCATGGTTTTGGTGTTAGAAATGGAAAAATGGCTAGAGGAAAAATAAAATACAAAACAGGCATGTGAGAGAATGCAAAAGAGAGGACACATAGTTGTCATGACTGACACATGCCGGTGAAGAGTAAACATTGTAACTGCACAGGCAGTGTCAAATGTATGTGCGGTATTCTCTTTTTTTGACACAACCGAAATCAAATAAACTGGACAACAACACGAGCCAGAGAAGTTGTACGAAAGCACAACTTCCCACAACTCGCGTTGTTCTTTCGATGCATTGAATGAATAGTTCCATCCAATCGACTGACGCCAAAATGATTTCGTTCGAGAGTCGAGACAGATATCGGCAAGTCAACCAACAACTATTAGAGATGACTGGATTTTTTTTTTTTAATAAATAATACAGTCAAACCTCGGTTTTCGTCCATAATCCGTTCCAGAAGGCTGTTCGAAAACCGAAATTGTTCAAAAACCGAAACTACGCTCTTTTGAAAATAAAAATGTTGACTGAACACGTCTGCTCACAATGGAAAGCAACACGAGGAAGCGTCACTTCCTCGTCTACCCAAGAAAGCGTCACTTCCTCGTGTAAGGAAGGCGAGAGGAGTCAAATGGTGCATTCAAGTGCACTCAGTTTGTTCGAGAACCAAAATTTGTTCGTCATCCGAGGCATAAAAAACGTGAAATTTTTGGTCGAAAATCGAATTGGACGAGAACCGAGACGCTCGAAAACCGAGGTTTGACTACTCGTAATTTTCCATCCTTAATGAAAACAGCACCATCCAGTATTTTGCAACGTTTTAGGCATCTATTTTGAACAAACCAAATACATGTGTTGTTTCACCATGATTCGGGGAATAACAAGTTCAGTGACCCACAGTCCTCAGACAAGAGGAGGTCGAAAGGGTTCGGTTTGACAAATAGCAACGGTCGCGTCAATTTCCACCGATAAATTACAACCCAAGTGCTAGCATGCACGCGCACAACTTGCACTTAACAGATGTCTTCGTTTAAACGCTAACGCGGCACCAACTGTAATAGTGATGTGGCCTCCGTCCAAAACAGAAAGTTAGAAGAAAACAAACGGCAAATGACACTTTGTTGCCAAGTCATCGATTCAAAGTTCATTTTGAACATGCGGTCCGTAAACTAAATAAAATATTAACCATTGGGCCAGAGTGAAAAGAGTGTGAAACCGACGTAGTAAGCGGCAAAAAAGTTCAAAACTCACGTGTGCCAACTAAACGCTGTACGTGTTTTATAAATAAGATCACAGATCCTCTTGCAAACGATAGTGGATTGTATTTTATCGTATATTAATAGGTACTAAATTCACGCACGCGCGAGTACGATCATCCCCTCCGTGCCAGATTCCCTGAGAGTTTGCCGTTCGGGGGCCCCAAATAGACTCGATCTGGTCCAAGAAAAACGTCTGCTTTCATCCAGAGATAAGACGAGCGATGATGTCATCACTTGGAAGTTTGGACTCGTTTAGCCCAGGCCTGCTCTTTTCTCACAGACTCACTCGCACGTGCGCTGCCGCTTCCTTCCTGGCTTCCTTTGCGCACTGGAAATGGGAGCTAAGGAATGGCCGAACGACAAAAAAAACAAAACATGACCTGATTCCGTTAAGCTTTTGGGAAATGAGTCGCGGAGTGAGCGAATCTCGAGATAGCTCAGCTCGGGCGCCATCAATCAAAAAAGATTCCAGTGTGTCAACAAGGATTAAAGTGTTGGCGCGATGGGAACGTGAAATCAATCTGTTACGACTTGTCATCAAGATTTTATTGTTTTCACATGACATCACTGGTTAACTTTCGACACTGCCGCTTCAAACAAAAACAAAAATCCCCCCCCCCCTCCCCTCTTGGCAGCCACACTGTTTATGTTACATGGCAGCGAACCGAGACTGGCTCGTTGACTACAGAAGCACCAATGTGTCCATCATTTCGAATTGGCTCGGGCAAAATAGGTTCAAAGACTGGTCGAACCAAAATCATGCGGCACGGAACGGAACATTCTTGTCACAAAACGAGCGAGTCCAATTATTTCACATTGTTTTCCGTAAATATTTTAGCCCCCCCCCCCAAAAAAAAGGATGAAGATCTGTTTTGAATGGGTCGCAATTACCGAATGATGTCATTATCATTTGCTTTTCCATTTTTTATGTGAATGTCGAAAAAATGGATTCAAATCGGTATTGACACGCAGACATGCAACCGCCCGACCTCCCCAAAGCTTGCCACGTCACGTGCCACTCCACCTCTTAAAATAAGATTCTCACAGATGGAAGACATAAATCTAGATTACATACAGTTGTCTATGCATTTTTTTTATTGCATTATCAAATACTGTACATTGATTTATTTCATTGGGTGTTGTGTTTAAAGCAAATAGGTAAAAAGTATGACCCCCCAAAATTATTATTATTATTTTTTTTTTATGGTCTCTATAGAGCAGGGGTGTCAAACTCATTTTTTGTTACGTCTTCCCTCGGACACAACATAAACATGTCTAATCGCATGATTCCTTGTAAGGGTAACAAAATTATTGCAAAATCTCAATGTCATTTATTACAGATGACAATTTCACACATTCTTAGCAGGGATCATGCAAGTTCACACAAATTATTTTCTTTCGGCGAGGGGCCAGATAAAATTATACCGCGGGCCAGATCTGGCCCCCGGGCCTGGAGTTTGACACCGGTGCTTCAGAGCATATACGCAACATGCCACTAAATTAAGGGTTCCTCCTCAATGCTGGGGAGTGATGCGAATCGAGGTATCAACATTCGAAGTATTTGAACTAACTTTCTGTTCAGTCATCATTTCACTCTGCGGCTGGAATCAAAACACAAGGCAGGGGATGATGACTTTGCCATCCACCTCTACGCATGCATGTGGAAGTTAATGCACACTTTTCAACACGTGGCCGCCACATCCTGCCGGCGTGCATGACTCAGTGTCTGGATTTGCTGAGGCATCACTTCGCTTCGACAGATCAATTTAAGAGGGTGATAAGATCATGCGGCGCAGACAGACCTGGTTTTGTCTCTCATTTGCACGACTTCGATCACATCGCAGTCACTTGCATCCATCCGTAAGGGATTAACTATTCTGAATAGTCCTAAAGAGGATCCAGACTGCTGTAAAGTACAAACAAAAAGAAAGAAGAACAAAAAAAAAAAAAAAAAAGAAAGGAGCCTGGCTCAATGTTATCTTTTATGGCAACTACAATGTGGTTGTGAACTGTTTTCATTGTCATTTTAATGACTTGGAAGACGTTTCCAACACAACCAGTTTGTTGTTTTATTTGTGTCTGGCAACAACGCAAACTTCATGACGCTTCCTAATTTCGTAATGATAGATTCCTCAACGTATCTTCTCGGCCGTCCCGTTTCATCTGCTATGCAGAGAAGCTCTTCTCCAACTGATCAGCAAAATAGATAATTTACTTTTGTAAGGAATTGTTATTTTCCATAATTATATTTATTTTCAAAGATTTTAGGGGCATGTAGAGTGATCATTACATGTTTTGTAGAAAATTCCCAACTGCTGAGCTGGGATCAGGTGTGCCATGGGAAATTATCAGACTTTACATTTGAATTAATTTATCTTTGCAAACGACATATGATGACAGGTAGTGGGATGGCAGAACATACATCTTGTGTTATCTACTTTTTTTTTAAGACCTTTTAGATTGTGAGCTCAAGACATTGAGGAGATTGTTCGAAACATATGAACATCTAAGTAGACTAACTTTATGATATTCGTGTGATATTGTGAATGACATTATTTTGGTCACGATGTTTTAGTGGAGGAGAAGGCCGGTGGGTGTGGGGCGCAGCAGACACTTTCAATCTGACAGGTGAATGAGTTCCCCATAGTATCAAACACTAAACACTCCGCCATTGCTAACTCGTTTTTAACACTGATAAGAAAAACAACGACCGATTCTCACTGTGCATCAACGCTTTTAAGGTTTAAACCCTTGCAAGAGTTACGTGGCTGTCTCGACGAGCGTATCTCGCTCGCTTTGCATTTTGGGCTAGCGTTCCAACGAGCTAATATGCTAAAAACAAGACGCCGCCATGGCGAACGGAACTTACCAAATGGGCAACACCAGAAAGTCCAAAGCATCCGCCTTGGCGGTCATGGTGATAGATTCGTTGGTGACGAGAGGCTTGTCCTCTGTGATGTTTTTGCTCCCCTCCGGCAATGAGACTGAAGTTTATTTGGCCGAGTAAAATGGCTGCGACTGCTCCGTGGGTGCTGATGCAGGGTGACGTCATGACGCAGCCGGACGGGAAGGAGGTGGGGGAAGTGGGCGTGGTCGCAAGAGCATGAGGTCGTCGGTCATCGTGGGGCGTCGCCAACGTTTCCCTTGCGGGTCAACACCGACACATGGACACACGTTCAGAAGATCTCAACTCTCGTCTCCAAGTGATAACGGCAACGTTGTCGTGTTACGTAATAGTCACTGATGAGTCACGTGGAAGTAAAGTATGACAACCGAACCAGCTCATTTGCATTTACTCTGCCATTGCATTAACTAGACAGTTGTTTACTTCAAGTAACACGGGCACAGTGTAAGATTACAGTCTCAGATGACAGTTCAACGATTTCTATCTTTTCATGGTGTAAAACCAGAGTAAATTTTAAATTAAAAAAGCATTTTTTGCCCAAGTTACTTTGCTTTTTAATATTCCGCTCAAACTCACACTAATCCGCGTTGTGTGTGATTGTGAACCAGTCCAGTGTCTGCCTACCTCAAAGTCAGCTGTGATCGGCTCCAGCTCTTCCGAATGAGGATAAGCTGTAAAGAGATGGATGGAAATACAAATATTTTGCACTTGACGGTAAATTTCGTACAGATTATTTCACAATAAAAGATGAAACATAGCTAGTGTTAAAAAAAAAATCCATATTTATTTTTTCCCATGGTTTTGAAGAGCTTTAAAATGTATTCAACAGCTGAATACTTTGGTTTATTCAATATAATCGCACAAAAATACTTTCCATTATTTTTTGAAAAATCTATTTAAAAAAAACATCTATATTGATCTTATTTGCGTCTCTGCGCTGGAGCTTGAACATCTGCAACATTGTGCAAAAACTCATAGAGCAATTTGGCATTATGGGCATTCTCGAGTATTTCTGTGAGCTTGTCCTGGCTCAATTTGGCGAGATCTGCCAAGCTGTCAGCATTTCTTATAAGCGCTCGAACATTTTTCGTGTTGACTCCCGGCATCTTGAGCAAGAAGTCGTACGGCCCGGCGTTGTAGAGCTCCGCCGACTCGGCCACCGTGTCTGATTCGGCCGTGACCGCTTGAGCCGCCGCGGCGTCCGGTTCTTTGCGACCTTTCTTCAGCTCCAGAAAAATCTCGCCCGTGGCGTGCGGCGAGGGGCACCACAGGATGCGGAGACGCGGGAAATGCAACGTGAGCAAGGTGAGTTTGGAAGAAACGTCGTTGCACGAGATCTCGCGGCGGAAGTCGGAGCGGGCCATGAGTGAAAAAGGCTTCGCCGGGTCGAACTCGATGAGCAAAACGGGTTTCCTGTAATAGCGGTTCATGGCGAGGCACTGGGTGTAGAGGCGACCGCTCTGCAACGAGCCAATCAGATCGCTGACGCTCTTGCGCTCCACACAAATATCCGGCGTCAGGATGTAGTCGCCGACTTCCAAAGTGACGGGCTCGATGTCCAGGCCGCGGCGGTGGAGAAGGGAGGGGAGCTCGCTGCGGAACTCACGCATGTCGACGATGACTCGCGAGGGCTCTTCGGGCTGCTCTTGGCCTCCTATTTGAAAACGGGCACAAATCAAATAAGTCAAATAGCATCGGTAACCATGACCGGTTTTACAGAACACTGTCAGAACATTGGTACCGACATTACTCGGCTGTTGTTGTGTCAACTTAGACTCAAATGTAAACCAAAATAAAACTTTCCAGCTTTGCGAGTGTTGGTGGTGGCATTAGCGGGCTCTAAATTCCTAACAAGGTCCAAATTGGTGTCTTCTCGGCCCTCCCTCTCCTCCGGGATGACCATAGTCGCCTTTTCCCTGCACAGTCACAAAACGACCAGTTGGCTATTTTACACCAAATTCGGCAAATGCAAATCAACCAAATGTGAGACGATTCGGACCTAATGAGATGCTCAAAGGCTTTCTTCTCCTTCGACAGCCCGGTCAGATATTTCTGCTCCTCTGTTGAGCCGCCATAGATGAGGAAGTACACCCTATCGAGGCGAGAAAAGCCATCAGAAAAGCATTGATCACTTTTGAAACAAATACGATGAATGAACTGGAATCTTAAAAGCGAAACGAAGCTACCGGTAAAAGCAACACTTCGTAATATTAGCCTTACATTAGCATAACATATTGTAACCTGATGTGATGAGATTTTACAAATACAGTCAAACCTCGGTTTCCGAACGTCTCGGATCTCGACCAATTCGGTTTTTGACCAAAAATTTCGAGTTTTTTATGCCTCGGATGACGAACACATTTCGGTTCTCGAACAAACCGAGCGCACTTGAATGCACCATTTGACTCCTCTCGCCTTCCTTACACGAGGAAGTGACGCTTCCTCGTGTTGCTTTCCATTGTGAGCAGACGTGTTCAGTAAACATTTTAATTTGAAAAAGAGCGTGGTTTCGGTTTTCGAACAATTCCGGTTTTCGAACAGCCTTCTGGAACGGATTATGGACGAAAACCGAGGTTTGACCGTATAAGTGAACATCTTAAATCAGTTGCAATAAATTGCTGCTATCTGTGCAGTTCGATTTTATACAGAAAAAAAAATCATAGCATGCAAAAAAAAAATCAAAATCAAAACTATGCAGAAGTATTATTTTCTTAAAGGCTGAAATAATACAGCTGAAGATGCAAAGATGAAATAATCATTGAAACTAATCGGACTTTATCATGATTATACGGCTTCAGTGCCAGCCAATCAGTAAACGAAATCAGCAGACTAAATCCAAGTATA
Organism: Hippocampus abdominalis; assembly: GCA_018466805.1. Classification (NCBI taxonomy): domain Eukaryota; kingdom Metazoa; phylum Chordata; class Actinopteri; order Syngnathiformes; family Syngnathidae; genus Hippocampus; species Hippocampus abdominalis. Next base: position 8,101,715 of record CM031714.1, read on the forward strand.
TTCTTCTGTACACGTTATGGTCATAAATATTAACATGAGGAGTGAACATTTTGAATAGTGACTCAAAGAAAAATAAGAGGTCTTGCTTTGGATACAATAATAACCGCAAACATGAATGTTGCACGTTAAAAAAAACAATAAAAAAAACAAAGACGCCCTCCTTGGAAGAGGATAATAAGCTGCAGACGCACCTGAGCGGCTTGCCGGGTCGACAGGCTTTGTAGAGCTCCAGCTGTCGCACGAAGCTGACTTCGGCGTCATAAAGCACCACAAACGTGGGCTCCACTTCGTGGAGCACCCGCGTTAGGCTGTGAGGGTCCGTGCAGCCCCTCAGGGGGTGAATGACCATCAGGGGCTCTTTCAGAACCGCATAGTAAGCATCGGATGATAAATCCAGCTTCAGAGCGTCTTCCTCCGCCATCTGGTCTTCGTCGCCAAAGTCATCCTCATCCTCACTGCTGCCCATGACCGCCGTTTCAAAAGTCTGCTCTTTGCCGACCATCTGTGTGAGGGTCAGAGAGGGTCCGCTTTTCGCCTTGCTCGTCTTTTTTTTCATCTCTTTCCCGCGGCCTTTTCCCTTGGATCCGCCCTTGTCTTTTTTCGGTTTCGCCCACTCAATAGCAGAGGCGGCGGACGGGTGTTGTTTGGCGATGGTGCGGGCGTACAGCCCGTTCAGGAGCCGCTCCGCGCCGCGCCGGATGTACTGCTGCAGTTGAGCGCATGTCCTGTCGTCGCTGGCGCAGATCAGCACGCGACCTGAAGATCCGGATCAAAGGAAGCAATTTGGAGGAGCGCGATAGTGCGATTCGATAGATTAAAATACAAAGTCCTGTATGTACACTGTTAGAATAATGGGGGGTTTTTTTTCCAGCGATGAGGAACTAATCTAGTGACTTTTAGTGGACACTTCTGGAGACTCAGAGATTTCCTTCAAGGCAGGAGATGTTCATTCGCTTCGTCAAGATTGCAAATGTGTATGCACAAAGCCACAAGAGGCTGAATTCACCAAAAACTGGGAGGAGCTAGCTCAAAGACACATTTTCATGAATAGGTCGATAAATATTGAGTTCCTTGTTGAACTCATTCACTCCCAAAGACGTTTTTAAACGTCTTTTCAGACTTGGTCCAGAATTGGCTGGTACTGAATGAGTTAATGACACACTTGATGCCCCGGAAATTGTATCGGTGTCGTACATTTTTATTGAACGTTCCTCAGGATGACAATTCGAACCTGGTTCATGCTGAGAGTTCTTGTTCTCCTTCTCAATCTCCTGCAGGACCTCAGTCAGAGCCTCCCACTTTGGGCTCTTCTCCAGCACCAGTACTCGCTTCACCTCTAAAACAAACACACACACACACACAGGCCATCATATCAATTAAGACCCAAATGTCATCTGTTCGAATTTTCAGAGCTCTCTTTGTTGCCACCTGAGACGGACGGTATCTTTTTTTTCTCTGCTTCGGCTCCAACTTTAAGTTTCTTCTTATTTTCCGGGATGTGGTACACTCTGGACCTGGCGTTCACAAACATGGACGTACTGGAGTCCAGGAAGAGCCAGCCTGAGGTGAACGATTATTAATATCATTGCTACTAAAAAAAGGATTGATGTGATTTATGATCTGCCACTAATGGGCTAGTGATTGAATATTGCATGGAAATGACATTAATGGCTGCCGTTAATCACAGCACACACACGAGGCCAGCATGTCACCTGAGTTGGAGCCAAAGTTCTTTTGGCTGGAGCGGAGGGACTCGAGCAGATTGAGGAATGTGACACAGTCGTACTGGGTCAGGTACAGCAGCAGAACCCTCAGCACCTTCAAGTCCTGGACCAGCGCCTTTGTCTTTGATCCTAGCTGGTGCCACAAAGGGTCCAGGAAATGGCGGATGGTCTGGATGACAAAGCAGAACAGGAAAAATACACTTTGGCATCAGATGATTGATGGATGGTGAATTGACATGGCCCTATGGTCAAAAAGATTGTATCCACCTTATCGAAGGCATTGCTAAGCGTGTTCTCCAACGAGAGATCCTCCGCCTCCAAGGTGGGATTGTAACGTTTCAGCTCCTTCAGACAGGCGCCCATGATGTCCAGGATGGAACTCTGGATGGCCCTCATGAAAGGCGTCAGTGACACATGGAGCTCCACCACGTCGGGCTTGTGTCTGTCCAGGGCTGTGTTTACTGACGCTTGGAACCTGTTGAGCAGATGCATAGAGAGCAAAAGATTTTAAAAAATAAATTGAAAAAAAAGATGAGGGGTTATGGGACGAAAAATGTTCATCGTTACCATTGATAACATTTCAAAGCAAATAAAACAGGTTTCCTTCTTTTGAGAGTGACTTTCTTTTTCAATTACATCATGAAATGGATTTACACTTGCATACAGTGAACATCCTCTACAACGAAACCTACATGGGCAAATATACCCTCTAGTGTGAAAAAATCTTCATGCATTAACACCATTCCCACTCTCCTGCCCCCCATACAGCGAAAAAAAACCCTGTTGCGCTATACGAAATCTTGTGTGTGTTTACATCTGAGATCAAATTTGCTGCAGTGAAAAACCCCCTGTTGTGAAAAATTTCTTGCTGCAAACATGATTTCGTTGTAGAGGAGTTTCACTGTACTTCAAGTGACAATCTGTCTGCTTTCAAGTGGCACAATTTGCAATGCGGAAGAAAAAAAAAATCTAATAAGATTACATTTCTGAGATGTGACGTGTGTCATGCATAACCTAAATTCGCCTTCTGGATTTTTGTCTGACTTCAGAGGCAGATGTTAGCGAGGTCCGAAAAGCTACTCACCTGGGCCAAAGGTAGAGTTTCTTGACAAACAGGTTCCTCATCACACGCTCCACCTGGCAAAAACCCGAGGAAAAGGCTGCGGCTTTGTCCGTGAAGGCCTTAATGAAGCCGGTCTTGTTCTTCTGTCGGAAAAGTCGCAGGATGAACGCTTCCTGACACGATTGGATTATTTTGTGAGCACGGTACACCAGGATGCCTGACAAGAGATATCGGAAAGAGAACATCTAATTAAATTCCACTGCTTACACTTGTAGCGACGCCACTTGCCTCAAAAGTCAGCAAACCACCTGATATAAGATGGGCAGGTATGCGGTCGGTAAGAAAGTCCACCACGAGGATCCTGCTGGTGACAAACAGAACCCCTCCTTCGGTGTACACGTTGTACCGCTCGGTGCCTTGGACCTCGCTGGTCACCGTCCTGGGCAAGTGGGTCACACCCTCCACTCGCAACTGCTCTGTGAAATACTCCTAAAAAGTGAAAACACATCGTGGTTGACAGCGGTCAGAAGATACAAAGTACAAATACTTTGTTGGTTAAAAATACTTTGTTCCTAAACCTCAGGAGATTTTTCAAGTAATTGTATTTTAGATGTGTATTTATTTTTCTGGGGGGTTTTGTTTTACTTTTACTCCCCACAAGATATCTGTACTTTCTATTCCTTAATTTGTCAGGATTAAGTCAAGAAGGGATTTTGATCATTTCCATCTTGGAGATTTATAAAGTCTGAAAAAAAGGGGAATGAGGGATGAAACAGGGAGTAGTCACTCCACAATGTGACAGCAAAGGTCTGGGAATATCTTTTGCTGTTATGTCGGGTTTGTCCTTCTTCGTGTATAGTGTGAAAACGATGCAAAATTGTAACTACATTTTCTGAAAAAATAAAAAAACGTAGGTGCAAAATGTATCACAACAGGCATTGTTATAAATGTTTAAATATATAATACCTGTTCGGGGGTGGTAGTGTTAAGTAGTAGAACCAGGCTGCCTTGTTCCGAGTACACCCGCATGAACTGCATCAGGATGCGGTCTATTCCCATCCCCTCCGCCACCACGAGCAGCCCGTCACAGCTGAACAGGCTCAGAAACATTTCGGTCTCAAACTCCAGCAGAGGGCCCGCCATTGTCAAGGGGAAATAATAAACCCGATTTCGTTTTCCAATGTCAGCTAACAGCAAGAAGAATCATTGTCAAAATCGACCGCTAACCAATGTTGACGTTCTACTTCCGGTCACATGACGCTTAAAAACAAACAAAAAAAGCCAACGCAGCTAAAGGTCTGAACGAAACGTAAGGGCGCCATCTACTGGTGTGATGATGCAGAATAAGAATGACAAACATTCGACTGAAGTGGCTCTCAACTTCCACCGAAAAAAAACAGTCCACCTAAAAAAAAAACCCCAACTCTCTGGGTTCCTTAGTTGTCGCTAATGATTTAATTTTCACATCAAAGATATCAGGGAATAACATCTAAAATGTTGGTGAACCGCCAAATTTCCCCAATCCATGTTGGTCATTGTTTTTATGTTTAATGTTACTCTGGAGGAGTTGTAACTGCGAAAGTAAATTTCTTTTGTGTTTTTGCAATGCGTGGCCAATATTGTAAATTTGATTCTGATTGCTTGCCAAATGCCTTTGTGGCTTCCTGGACAGTAGGGGGCGATACGAACCGAGGAGATCTAATCCAACAAGAGGAAGAACGGTACTACATCCTGTTCAATGAGCAAGTTTTTCCGCTGAATACAACCCGTGTTTTCAGTGAGGAATTTTATCATTTTAAACTGACTGTTTGTCATTTATCTGTAAATTTATTTATGTAGACAATTTAAGAGCACAATAGCGACATGCTGGTCCTCAAATTTGTTCATTGTTACTCATTAAGTCACTGGAAGTAATTGAAACCCCCCCCAGTATCAATCGAATCGAGTTGGCCAGTGAGCCATGACGCCCACAAGGAGCACTCAGCTGTCAATCAAAAGTAACTCAAGGAAAGCATTTGACTTGAATGTTGTTTTGTATGTTTTCCACGCCCCGGCTTTTGTCCACAATAAAAGTTCACATTTGGGGAAAGATTTGTCTCAAAACTATTCACACAAATGCATCCGTGATTTCCCCCCCCCCCCCCCACTTGTTTCTCGAAAACATTTGTGATTTTCACAAACGATGAAATAAATTACAAAAAATGTGTTGATAATATCCACAAATATGTCACTTTCACGCGTGTTTTTAGGTCCCAAAATCCATTCACGTGTTTTTTATGTGGTTTGGATTTATCATGACTTTGAGATCCCTTCTTTGCCCGCTAGGAGGCACTGTTGTAATGTGCAATCAACGGAACGCCCTTTTTCTCACACTAACTATCTTCGTGTGTGCGCGCGCGTCTACGTGTGTGTACCGCACAAAATTCGCTTAAAATTTACAATTGTACTACAGTGCCTAAATCACAATAAAAACAAATCAAGTTTCATCTTTGTTTCATGTGTTTATTCACCCTCAAGTTCTTTGCTGTCAATTTTGAAAAGGTTGTGCCAAAGAAGAATTTGAAGAATCTTTTCCTCTTGGTTTGACCCATATCTCGCTCAGTGGAGTCGAAAAAGAAAAGGAGTTAAGGAGTGGGACGTCAGGTCACGACTGCGCATCGTAACTGCACGTCGAAGAATGATTTAGCAACGACACGCGCATGTATAAACACAAACCCCTGTGCACAAAGGTACCCAAACACACATTTCTTCCTCTTCAAGCCAGATAGCTGTCAAACGCTTGATGCAGTAGGTCAAAGGCAAGGCAGGATTTCAAACGCTTGATTTCCTTCATAATTCCACCTAATCCAAAACACTAACAGAACAGTTGGGGGTTCAATCTAATTGAGGGTGGGATGAAAGCCGAGGACGTCCTGTGTGGGAACAGATATGTGCATTAATTAGCATTGTGATGTCGGTACGCTTGTGTGTGCGCGCGCGTGTGTGTGCGTGTGTCTCACCGAGTACGTGCTCAGATGCATGTTTGTGTATACTTGACAGTGTGTGTGTGTGTGAAAAAGGGTAATTGTTTCTATGCGCTCCGCGTCCACTCCATCAGCGACTGTGGCATAAGAAGCATGTTTGATTGGATTTTCCCTCTTTAAACCACTCTGCCTCTATTTTGGTGGTGCCTGGCTAATTACAAAGACGGATTAAAATTGAATGTCAACATGTCGCAGGCATGCAAGCAATGGCCATAAAGAAACAGAGGGGAATCTTGAGGCATCATTTTAAATTAACGAGCGTGTTTCTTGTGTTTTTCTTCTTTTTTTTTTTATTTCTTTGAGAGTATATACTTAAATCAAGCTCTAGTAAGGAGATGTGTTCTTCCAGAAATTAACTATGGGACGTTAATCTCTACTCTAGTTCGCAATTTGACTTTCCAGCGATGTACAGCACAACATACGGTAGCCGAGAGGGGCAAACGCGCTATTAACGGCAGAGTGCTGCAAGCAAAGACAACAACAAATTATGCAAATTAAAACGCCCCAAACACGCAAATAAACGAAAGAACACAGGTAAATGAACAGTAAAATAAAAACGGTGTAAACGCTGCAAACACAGGAATAACCAAAACATAAAAAGGGAAGAAAGATGGCCAATAAGAGCACCGACTAACCAGGCAACCTTGCTCGCGTCTTTTCATAGTATTTGTCCTGCAGTGCCCCCTAGTGGCCTGGCAAACTTCCGTCTAGTGGCGTGTAATTTGCATCATTTTAATCTATTTTGCAATTAAAATGCTGTATGGCATCGTTAAGTATTGTCATAATTTATATCACTCCTAACTGTCGGGTTTTCTATCGCATATCGTCCTGCGAGAATGGAGGAAAAAAATATTCATCGCGGCAGTGGCTTGCAGCAAAGCCTCCAACGAGCCTCCAATGCGGATTCTACGAAAAGCTCTACGTCCGAAAACCATGACTGATTCTCACCCCGCAAAAATGCGCACATGTATCCGCGTGCCCGAATCATACTCTGGAATTATTAGAACAAAAAATAGATTTTTTTTATATTAATCGTTACACGTGCATCCTAGAAAACAAACATTAACATCGTTTAATGTACAAAAACCGTGATGTCACACCAAAAATAAATGTGCACATCTGAATTGAATTTTTACATGTTAAAATGTACCGTCCTTAATTCATACCGATACAATACAATACATATTTATTTATATAGCGCTTTCACAACAGCTTCAGCTGTAACAATGATACGTATGGAATACGGTTTTATGAGACACACACACCAGGAATAAGTCGGTGTGATGGAGCTGATGTAATTTGAATTTAATTAACTTGAATAATTTGGATTTTGGCTAACTTTTACATATTGTTACATATCTTTGAGCATGACAAAAGCTAGAGCCGTCCCATATCCAATCAAATCAAATCATTCCTCTTGAAAATAACTAATTCTTGAATCATATCGTACCACGTGTATCAAGTTGACGTTCACTGAAGAGACAGGGAATATTATAGGATTACTGTACACAAGTAATGACTTCACAGCTGCACCAAATCCTTTGAATAGTTGACCCCCAATGACCCCCCTCCCCATCACCAAACCACTTAACATGCCACTTTGGAACTGATTTCCCACCACTTGTCCCCAGTCCGTCCAGCTGGCTGCAAGCCCAGAGGGCAGGGCACATCGATGGATGTGGGGCCCAGATGGCTCCCCCACTGTCAGCAGGCCCGCTGCCACCCTTATCAGTTGGATGTCCATCTTGCATTCGACACCCGCGTGGATAAATGACTCGGCGGTGGTACAAGGGGGCCAGCCAAGCGTGATTATGTGCGCCCATGCTTGTCGTATTCATTTTCTCAATTGTTCGGAAATTCCTTTTGTATTGGAATGTATATCTTAGGGGCGGTGATTAGCACGTTAAGGCTATGGGGTTAGCGGAGTCTGGCGTTCGTTGCCGTGGCGATGAGCAAAAGCGTTGACGAATATAGTAAAAAATGCCACAAAGGCGGCATTTCATCACACTGCCAAAATACACTTGTCATTTTGTGGAGCAGATCTGTGCATGAGGCACATGCAGCAGACAGTCAAAAACAAATTAAAATTATTTCAAAAAACATTTTTATTTGATTTGCATTCATACATTGACTTTTAAAAAAAATGTTTATACACAGTGTTACATATGTAGAAAACGGAGGGCTGAATCCTGAACGATGATAAAATGAAAAGTTAGGGTTGCCAGATCAAGCCATTGCTCTGTTTGTCAGTGACGTGAATCAAGCGCACCATTCTTTTTGAAGCAAACAAAATGCAAGTAGAATCACAAGGACTTGCATAAACACCACATAGATTTACTCTAAGTGAGAAGGCGTTAAAAGTATAGAAAACGGTTTGCGGCACAATCCCCTCAAATTAACCGTAAATCATTTAGACCGCAGGTAGATCTTTTAAAGGGATTGTCCCCAAGCTTTAGCAGAGTTGTATTGTGAAATCTACTCTCTATTCAAACAAAAGGAGCGTCACGACGCATGCAATCAAACAGCCTTTGATGGAAAAAGTAATGAACCTCGGATGAATCCTTGGCCCCGAAAGCTCGGATCAGCCGCACGGAGCCGAGAATACCCAAACCCAGTTTGCGCTTGATTCACATCATAAGCACCGTGTCTTTGGCTTTCATGAAGAAAACCAAACACTTGGGGCTTGTCCCCCTGATGATTTGGTGGGCCTCACATCAGCCTTCAAAAAGCGTCCTTTGCCCTCCAGTTCGCTCGCCTTCACTTGAATTGTGCACTCTTGTGAGAAGGGGGGTGCAGAGGGGGGTCGTTCTTGTACACTCTGGCAGCAGCTAAAAGCTCCCTTATGTTGTTTTCCTTCAGTGAATTGCTGATAAAGGCGCCTAGACTGGATGTTCGTCTGTGTTGGAGCGGCAGGAAACACGGCAACGGGATCGATAAACACCTTCTAGCTCTCATCAGCCACAGAAAGCGTGTCCCGATCGACTGGCACGGAGAGCAAAGGTCAAGTGGCTTATTATGAGCATGTACCAAAAGCTGCCGGGTTTTTTTTTGGTTTGTGTTTGAGGCCATTTAACTGGTAGTCTCCCCAAAAAAACCCTTAATATTCTTTTGAAGACATAAAAGCAAATTTTTTGGGGGGCGTCTTTTATAGCAGCATCGATTTCAACGGTTTCATTTAAATCTCAGGATTAGCATCGAGCTTCCACGAAACGTATTGTTTGGGCTCCGAGCGGACTTTTGTGTCTGGGAAAAAGCTACAAAATAAATGGATGAAGTGATTTCATCTGAACATTTTTCCAAGCTCTACTAATAATAAGGAATACAGTTACAGTTGGTGACTATTATCTGAAAACAAAGCGTGAGACGGCGTACCTCCACTGATGTGCTGCAAGCGATTATTTATGGAACCACAAAAACATGGTGCGGTTGTCAAGGTAAAAGCCACAAACGTGAGGAAACAGGCGAGAATAAGGAAAGTCGATATTTGGACAGGCTGTTGGCAATGACGGATTGCTCCATTCACCGACTCCAACCCGTGCATTTCAGCAACAGAGACTCTCCACGCTTCGCTTTCTGGCAACAGGTACAAATGAGATTCTAAAACCAATTGAGTATCATTGTCGACCAATTTCTAAATACGGTATCTCGTGCATAAAATGACAGTGTGCAGCAGCAATCACATTAAAATAAACATGTATTATAAAAATATCACAGATCAGGTCACAGAGTGTTATGGTCATTTGTTACAATTAGACGTTTTCAAATGCGTGACAGCCACTGCGACACGGGGTGAAGCCATTGACGTGATTTGTTCTCGGCTATGAGGATAGTATATAAGGCTAGAAATGAAGGAGATCGTCTTCCACACATCATGGTTATTAGCCATTCCTCTCCTTACCCTTCCCCTGCTGACATTTTTGGAAGGGAAGAGACAGAAAGTGTCAGTTTTGAAATCAGGTCAGCGATAGCGATGCTGATGGTGAGAAAAAAAAAAAAAAAAAAACACCTCTGAAACCAAGCTGACAGTGGCTGGCCACAAATAAGGCAATGTATGCTCTTTTCTGGTTGTTTCTCCAAGACACACATGATGTGTTGCTGAAAAAGGTTGCCATGACAACTATCGCAGCACGTCTGGGTGATTGCGTGAGCCCCTCCGCGCGAGTAATTGAAGCGAAATATTTGGGACTCGCAAACAAAAGCGCTTTTTTTTTTTTCAGCAGTCGTATCCGGTGGACCGTAACGCGGCAAGATGGATTTCGGCTTTGACTCCGCGAGCGTCAAATGACGCGCAAGCTAACCGAAGTGTTTCGAGTAACAAAAATTTGGTCCCTGAAAGAGTGAATAAACAAAGTGGTGAGGTGCAAAGTGTCAGATCTGACTTTGTTTTCACAGTCTTGTCCTAATTTATAAGAAATGTCATTTTAATCCTCTCTGTGGGAAAACAAATGAATTTAGGAGGGATTATTTGCTCAGAATGCGGGAAGAAGACGTGAAAGATTAGTACAGATCAGTGGGGAACAAACAAACTCTTCTAAATCCTTCATGGTGACTCGAGAAGAAGAAAAAAGCTTTTTGGGGTTTTTTGTTGTTCCCAATAGAGAAGAATAAAAAAAAAATTAAAAAAAAGATTAAATCAAATCGTTCCTGCTCGTTGTACAAGCACTCTTCAAGCATATATGAGTCTTATTATATACATGCTAAACATTTGAATCATGTGTTATTGCATCTCAAGTTATCATATAACCTTTGTGCACAATTAAAAAAAAAAAAAAAAAAAAGCAATCATGTTTCATCATCATCCAATCAGTGTGTCCTGACATCTCAATGCCGCTTTTATCCCCTAGGGGGCGTCACTGCACAGATAGTTCCATTTCTTTTGGTGTTTCAGCTCAGTCGCATTGATCGACATTCACGTGACATCCAAATTGGCTTTGCGCATGAAAATGATTGCGCTTTCGATTCTTCAAGACATCAAGAGCTTTGCAACCATGTTCATTGTAGCTGCACTTCACATTGACAAAACATTGTTCAATGTGTGTGTGTGTGTGTGGGTGGGTGCCGGTGGAGGGGTTGTCGTTAATTTTTTATTCTTTATGTTGTAGCGTGTTCTTCCTGAACATAAAAAAAAAAAAAAACCCTGCAAAGAAAAAAAATGGCTGTCAAACTACTGTTTTCACCGGGTACAATTTACTTGTTTGAAGTTTCCAGACCCATAAGTTGGTAGTTCAATCCCGGGCCATCGCGACCTTTTTACTTGCTGTGTGGAGTTTGCATGCTCTCCCTGTGCCTGCGTGGGTTTTCTCCCACATACCAAGAAAATGCACTGCAGGTTAATGGAACACTCTAAATCACTGGTGTCAAACATAAGGCCCGGGGGCCAGATCCGGCCCGCCATGTTATTTAATGTGGCCCTCCAAAAGAAAATCATGTGTCAACTTGCATGTTCCTTGCTAAAATCTGTATCAAAATGTCAAATTGTCATGTATAATAAATGATATTTTGCAGCAATTTTACACTCACTTGAACAATAATTGACTCTTGCAGTTGACTGATTTCAAAACTAGTAATACATTAAATTTGGTATGTACAAGTAGTAATGCGATGAGACAACCTTTTTTTTGGTTTCACTGTCGACCCTCTGAAGGAAGACGTAACTCCAAAGTGGCTCTGCGACAAAAATTAGTTTGACACCCCTGCTCTAAATTGTCCCTAGGTGTGATTTTTGTTCATTTGTTCCTCTGTGTACGCCGCCGCCTACTGCCCAAAGATATCTGGGGTGGGCTCCAGCACGCCCGCGACCCTCGTGAGGATAAGCGGATTTGATTTGCAATTGGATGGATAGATAATAGTGAGAGTTTTATCCTCGAAATGATTATTGTAACCAAATCTTCTCAATCCGAGCGAATCGGAAAATAATCCAAGTCCTGAATTGAATTGCGTTAGACATTCAGCTGCAATAGAATGAAACTGTGCATAGGGTAAGATTCATGTTCTTGCATTTCATTAGAGAAAAATAAAAAAAAATGAATAGACTTGGTGGACCATCATGACTGCAGGAGCTTCTGAAGATCCTGGTCCATCCCCCCCGTTCGCATCCGCTCCAGGCTGTGGTAGCGATGCACCACGCGGTCGGCCGTCACCACCACCACCCTGACGCCGTGGGTGTCCTCGCCTAGCTGGCAACCGATGGCTGAACTCACAACCATGTCGAGGCCGCCGTGGCAACCGCCTGCATTCCGATGATAGTGGCCGGAGAAGACCGCCTTCACCCCTGGAGCGAGAAAGGTGGAAACAGGTCTTGACAAGACTTTTTTTTTTTTTTTTTTCTTCTTCTTAACTCATTCAATCCCAGCCATTTTCACTGGAGCAACCCCTCAATCCCAACTGGATTTTGACTGATCTTGCAAGGCCCACAGAATACTTGTTCCTAATGCTATATAAACATGGAGCCTACCAAAATAAAGTTTGGAGTCTTTTCTTTCAGCAGAAAAAAATTAAATTGTTTCTATCTTTTTCCATTCTTCAGCAATCGGCATTACAAAATGGCTAAGTTTCATGGAAATCGCGATTCCTGGGCAAAAAACGGAGAAAAAGAGCTTTTTATAAAAGCATGCATTTCAATCACGTGAGGCACCACTGCCACCTACTGGTCGCTTTTTTTTTTACATGATTTACAATGCAAACGGCTTATTCTCATTCACAGATTGCATGAGACCCTCTTCCTCTAGATGACGCAAAAAAAAACGACAGACGTACAAGTACGTCCTTGGTAGGCGGGGCCTAATTTTCAAAAGACGTACAAGTACGTCTTGTGGAATGAAATTAATGGGTGCTTATGTTCTTTATATCACTTAGCTAGGTTTTCACAGTGCCATTTGATTCAAATCAGGTCTGACCTTGATGTCCTCGAGCCATCCAAATGACAGTGGGGGGCGAAAAAAATTGAAATAAAAAAAAAAAAGATATTATTCACACCTCAGAGCACAACTGCCCAAAATAAGCCAACGCTGGGTGACTCAATGCTACATTGTGGAGATTTAAATAGCTCACTTCGAAGTACAAAGTGTGCTTAAAAACGACACCCTGCTGCTTTATTTCTTTGGTTAGTGATGTTGACTTGAAGCTCTCTCAGCATCGGGCGCAATTATTAATCACTACTAAGACAGAGGAATGGTATGGACAGAAAAAAAAAGTGGGAGGGGAAGAAAGTTACAAACGAAAAATCGCCTAGTCTTCCACTTAAATATTCGAACAAAACAGAGACACGCATTTTTTTGGGGGGGGGGATTTTCAATTTATTTTCAATTACAAACGACATTCTCATCGGAGCCACGCAGGTTGGCTCAGACCCCACAGCGGCGGCGCCGTGTCACCGCGGTGTAATCACCGGCCGTGCGAAATTATGTGTGCAACAAACTACTTTGAATAAAGGGCTGATATATTTTTTTTTTTGTTTACGTGTATAATTTTTTTTCCCCGGGTGTTCTGTAGGCACAAGTACGTACATTTTATGAATACTGAAAAGGAATGATTGCTGTGTCAAGTGCTATCAGGACAAGAACGAATTTGTTGAGCTCGGATTGGCCCGAAACGAACATATTGAATTATTTTTCGCAAAAATAAATGAAGTGCGTCAAAAATACCGCGTCTGCTCCTGCTTCTGAAATTCGAGTTTCATTCAAAGATTAAATTGCCCGGAGCGGTCAATGTGATTTTCATTCAATCAAGGATCCGCTTACAAGGACATGTGTTATAGAAATGAGATAAATGGGTTGAAAAACTACATATGAAATAACACCAAAAAAAAGACAAAAATGAGGACCACCTGTCAGTCTACTGCGTGACCCGTCCCGAAAATAAAGACAAGGGATCTCCCGCTTGCGCAACGACTGCTGACACTCTGGCATCAGCATGATGAAATTGCTCTGAATCATCATGTCCACCACTCTGCATAATCAAACAGCCCCGAATATGAAGGTGACCTAATTTATCAGAATCTTGCCACACGAAGCGCAGACGATGGACCATTAAACTACTGAATCAGCCACAACGTACCGCCAATGAAGCCTGTATTGAGAAAACTCAACTGTATTTTAGAGCACTTTAACTCCCAAAGACGTCTTTAAACGTCTTTTCAGACTTGGTCCAGAATTGGCTGGTACTGAATGAATTAAAAGAACTACCGCTGTATACAAAGTGCTGTACACGGAGCAAAAATAATCCATCCATCAATAAACAATAAAACAAATGAAGACAGTAGAAAGCACAAAAACAGTACAACTAAAAATTAAGTCTCATGCTGAGTCAAAAGCCAAATAATAAAAATGAGGGTTTTTTTGGGCAGTGAGTGGCCTTGCCAAACGCTCAGCGGGAGGTCATTTCAAAAAAAGAGGTACCAGCAACAGAAAAGATTTGAAAAAAAAAAATAATGGCATCTTAAAAAGAACTCTAAAATGTATACGGAGCCAGAGTCGGAGTTATGTGCTCGTTCTTACAAGTACCAGTCAAGAAGTGAGCAGCAGCATTTTGGAGCAACTGGAGACGCTTAATGGAGGATTGGCTGACCCGCATGACAGTAGTCCAGTCGAGATTTGACGAAGGCACGAATTAATGTTTCAAAGTGTTGTTGAGAAAGAGACAGTCAAACCTAGGTTTGCAATTTACAAGTCAAATGTTCAAACGACAGTCTAGAGAATATTATGAAGTAGAGTCAAACCTCGGTTTTCGAACGTCTCGGTTCTCGACCAATTCGGTTTTTGACCAAAAATGTCGAGTTTTTTATGCCTCGGATGACGAACACATTTTGGTTCTCGAACAAACTGAGCGCACTTGAATGCACCATTTGACTCCTCTCGCCTTCCTTACACAAAGAAGTGACGCTTCCTCGCGTTGCTTTCCATTGTGAGCAGACGTGTTCAGTAAACATTTTCATTTTAAAAACAGCGTGGTTTCGGTTTTCGAACAGCCTTCTGGAACAGATTATGGACGAAAACCGAGGTTTGACTGTACATCGTTTTGTAGTTCACAAACCCTTATGATAAAGTGCGGTTCAGCGAAATCTAAAAACTACCCGCCGCTAGCTAAACCACCCGCTGCTAGCCAAAACACCAGTCGATCTACACCACACTCTACGCATGCCTCCTCTTGTCTCTCCGACCGGCTGCAGCAGCTGCATCCTTCTTGCTGAGAAGATTGCTGAACTGGAGCAGAGAATCTCCACTCTCCACCATATCCATGATGCTGAGCTGCAGATGGACACAATCATCTTTGGTCCTGGACAACCAGAGTCTCCATCTTTCACCGACACAGCTGCTGCCGCCAAACCTGCTTCTCCCGCAAGTGACAAGGCCACCACTCCCGACCCCGCACCTGAAGACTCCCTGCCACTTGCCGATCCAGATGACACCTGGACACGACTTGGTGCCAAGCCCAGGTCCAGCTCCACCCCCCACGAGCCTGTGTCCGGGTCCCTGGTTCAGCGCAGTGGGAAAGACACATATCCTAACCACCCCCTGCGGTCCAATATCCAGCTGAGAAACACCTTTGACATCCTCAATCTTCGTGATTTCCCTCCTCTTGCTGGAGTGCCGACAACTTCTTCACCATTCACCACACAGTCCAAAATGAAACCCTCCACTCAGATCCCTTCTTCAGATAATCCTGTCCACCCCTTCTCCTCCATTGCTCACCGCCGCTCTATCCCTCAGCTCACTCCGGCCCCGCAGCGCAGTGTCCCTGGTCTCCTGTGCACTTCCCCCTCCACTTCACCGCCACTGACTAAACCTACGCCAAGACCCACTCTGCCTTCACCCACCCCTGCCTGCCCACTTCGCCCCCTTTTTCCTCCCACCACCCTGATTGTTGGCGACTCCATAACCCGAAACCTCCGGTTCTTCAACGCAACAACACACTGCTTCCCCGGAGCCACTGTTCCCATCATCCTCGCAAAACTCCCCAGCCTGCTTCATTCACTCCAACCATCTGTCCATAGAATTATTGTACATGTTGGCTGCGTTGATGCATCCCACCGGCAGTCAGAAATCACCAAAGGTCACTTCAACAAACTTCTTCAGTTCCTCAACACGACCGGGAAAACAATTTTCATCAGCGGCCCACTCTCTCCGCATCGTGGCATGGGCATTTTCAGCCGCATTCTTAGCCTCCACACCTGGCTCCAAACTGCCTGCAGGACACACAACGTGGGCTTTATTGACAATTTTAATACATTTTGGCGCCGTCCATCCCTTTTAAAGGCGGACGGTTTTCACCCCAACAAACTTGGCAGCAGAATACTGGCAGCAAATCTCCAGCATGCTGTCCACCACTCCACAAGCTGACTAGTCGCACATCACACACCTCCACCTTCCCCTTCCTCCACATTAACAACACACAGCACTTCCACTTGCCATAGTCCCCCCTACAGGCCCCAGTTGTCACTGTCTCATCCTGCTGCCATTTACCCCATTCAATCCATCATCACAGCCAGACACCCTCACTACTACAATAACAAGAGAAAATATTTTAAAATGTCAAGCACCAATCTCCGCCCACTCCCCCAATCCTCACTGTTACCCAGACATCACAAAATCCTCAAACTGGCTCTATTTAACACCCGCTCACTCAATAACAAAGCACTCGTTTTACACGAATTCATAACTGACAATAACCTGGACTTCCTCTTTATCACCGAAACTTGGCACAAACACCTGGACTACTTCTCACTCAACCAAGCCACCCCACCTGGTTACACCTACATCGACAAGCCCCGCCTCACTAGCCGAGGTGGTGGGGTGGCATCAGTCCACAAAACAGAGTTTAAAATCAGCACTATATCCACCTCACCCACTGAGTCCTTTGAACATATCACCTTCAAATTCCCTGGTCCCTCCCCCTTGGTCATTGCTGTCATTTACCGTCCCCCGAAATTTAACCCATCATTTTTTTCAGACTTCTCCGATTTTGTCACACAGCTCTTACCTATTTCACCTTTCACTCTGCTTCTTGGCGACTTTAACTTCCATATTGATAACACCTACTGCAAACATGCCTCTGAATTTCTGGACCTTTTGGACTGCCTTAACTTCACTCAACATGTCAACTTCCCCACCCACACCCACGGTCACACTCTGGACTTGGTCTGTTCCACCGGTCTCACCATTGAAAAACTCTCTAGCACCAACCTCAACATCTCCGATCATCTGGCTATCACTCTGAACCTCCACCTCCCTACCCCCCTTCCCAAGGAAAAGCGCACCATATCATTCAGGAACCTCAAATCCATCTCCCCAACTGACTTTTCTACCTCTGTCCTCAACCACCTGTCCATACTACCTCCTCCACTGTCCCATGACCCCACTGTTCTCACCAACCACTACAACAGCACTCTCTCCTCCTGTCTTAATCAACTCGCCCCCATCAAAACCAAATCTGTCTCCTTCACTCACTCAGCCCCCTGGTACACCCCAGAACTCCGCAAACTTAAAACCCGAAAACGCCAGCTAGAAAGACTCTATAAAAAATCTGGTTTAACCGTTCACCTCCTCGCCTACACCGATCACCTTCAGTTGTACAAGACCGCACTCGACTCCAGCCGTTCCACCTACTACTCCAACCTCATCCACACTGACTCCAACAACCAAAAGGCTCTCTTCTCCACCGTCAACAAACTCCTCAAACCCAGCGACAATATTTCAACCTCATTTACCGTTGATAAATGCAATTCATTCCTCTCCTACTTTCAATCCAAAATCGACATCCTCTACAGTTCACTCACCACCTCTCCCGTCCCCCCTCCCTTACTACCAGCATCCATCACTCCAACTACTTCACCTCTCTCTGAATTCACACCTGTCTCCATAGCCAAACTCACCAATATCATCTCAACAATGAATTCCTCCACCTGCACACTGGATCCCATTCCATCTACCTTCGTCAAGCTCTGCTTTCCCACCATCTCCCACCTCGTCATGAACATTGTCAACTCCTCCCTCAACCTTGCCTATGTCCCCTCCTCACTCAAACTGGCTGCTGTAACCCCCATCATCAAAAAACCCGGACTCAACCCTGACATCATGAGCAACTTTCGACCCATCTCCAACCTCCCCTTTCTGTCCAAAGTCATAGAACGTGTTGTCGCATCTCAAATTAAAACCTACCTAGACAATAACCAACTTTTCGAACAATTTCAATCTGGATTCCGCACACAACACAGCACTGAAACAGCCCTCCTCAAAATCACCAATGACCTCATCCTTGCCTCTGACTCCGGCCTACTCTCCATCCTCATCCTTCTTGACCTTACAGCTGCCTTCGACACCATCAACCACTCCATCCTACTCTCTCGCCTGCAATCCCTAAACATCACTGACAAAGTCCTCACCTGGCTTCACTCATATCTCACAGACAGGAAACAATTCATACACATCAACAACTGCTCTTCCTACACTGCCCCACTGTCCCAAGGTGTCCCCCAGGGTTCTGTGCTTGGTCCTCTTCTCTTCATTCTCTACCTTCTACCCATCGGCCAAATCATTCGCCATCATGGTCTCCAGTTCCACTGCTACGCTGATGACATCCAATTGTACATATCCACCAAATCATTTACCCCTACAACCCACTCCACCCTGTCTAACTGTCTTTCAGACATCAAATCCTGGATGCAAACAAACTTTCTCACTCTTAACTGCACTAAATCTCAACTGCTAATAATCGGTCCTCGGTCCCTCACCCAAACAGCCTCCAACTTTAACCTCACTATTGACAACTGCACCCTGTTCCCCTCCTCTCACTGTCGCAACCTTGGTGTCCTTTTTGATAATAACCTCTCTTTCGACCAACACATCACCCAAATCACCAAAACTGCTTTCTTCCACCTCAAAAACATTTCTCGTCTCCGCCGCTCTCTTTCTTTCAACGCTGCTCAAACCCTCATCCACGCCTTCATCACCTCCCGCCTTGACTACTGCAATAGCATCCTCTACGGTACAACCTCCAAACTCCTCAATAAACTACAGTACATCCAGAATGCTGCCGCCCGCCTACTCACCCACACCCGCACTCGTGATCACATCACCCCCGTCCTTAAAAACCTCCACTGGCTCCCCGTTCCCCAGCGTATTCAATATAAACTCCTCCTACTCACCTATAAAGCCCTTCACAAGCAGGCCCCCTCCTACCTTTCCGATCTTCTTTACCAATACACTCCTTCCCGCAACCTCCGCTCCTCAAACACAAACCTCCTCGCCATCCCCGTGACCAAGCTCAAAACCTGGGGGGACCGAGCCTTCTCTGTTGCCGCCCCCACCCTCTGGAACGCTCTACCACAACACCTCCGCAACTGTACTGACCTACAATCCTTCAAATCATCTCTTAAAACTCACCTGTTCCGCAATGCTTTTAACACCTCTTAATCTCTTTTACCCATTTTTTGCCATTTGTTCATCTAAATGTGTTTTTGTGAATTATGTATGCTTGTTTTTAAATGCACATTTTTATCCTGTAAAGCGTCTTTGAGTATGATGAAAAGCGCTTTCAAATAAAATGTATTATTATTATTATTATTATTGTTGTCAATCTCGAATTTCTTTGCATGCCTTTCATGTCACCTGGAAGTCGTGCGAAACTGCAAACGACTCTCGGGTTCATCATGCCAACAAAGAAAGCATGTGGGAGTATGTAAGCGTGTGCATGTATCCATGTTGTCTGCTGACACATCATCTTCAAACCATCCCACGAAGGCGCACACAATTCAAGGTAGACTTTATACAGGACACGAGGCACCGCGGGGATTCGATTTACAGTATTTGATTTGCACTGCACATAATATTTCTATCGTCGGGAGGGAGGTAAAACTGCTCAGCCCTAGCAAGCACAACAAAAACAAATTTAAAACGAGAATGGCACTCAGTCGAGAGCAGGCTTGTGTTCAACTGTCTGTATCTTTGCAGGCTACTTCGTCCAGTTGCTCCTTTGGCTGTCTAGCAACATGGCGGGTTGACGGTTGCTTCCCGATGGGCTGATCTGTTCGTTTCGCGTCACATATCCCGGAGTCTGCTGGCGCGGCCAATTTGGTATTGACCACACCCATAAGGAAGGGAAATAATAGAACAGGTATAATCGCATATACCGGTCAGCCTCGGCTAATAGCTGCCCTTATAAATGATTACGATTCCCTTTACAAAGCAACAAAAACCCGTACGACTTACCGTGCATGCGCATATCTTGCTTTATCAATCCGACTGTACGCAGCGATGAAAAAAAAAAAATACGATTGAGGATTACTTTTGCTGGTTTGCCGTGACAATAGCAGCGATCGACGACGGCGTTGTCGTTGGCTACCAGCAGGTGAGACGATCTGGATTTGAGCCAAAATGGTCTTTGTGAGATCGGTTCACATTTTTTTTTCCCCGTATAAAAGTTGTAATACGCCGTACATGATTTGAAATGATTAAAAAGAAAAACGTATAAAATACGGAAAAAACGTACAAGTTGACAGGTATGTAATCGCTTTGCGCAATACAGTCTAAGTTGGTCAGGAGAAGAGTTGCGACACATCCAAGTGGATGAACATTTCATGTCTAATGTGATGCGAGACATTTTTCAAAACGGATGAGCTAAGAATGAAACGGTGTGCAGATCGTTGCGTGGATCGTGATCGTGCAACCTGGGCCAAATACATCATTCTCGTTTCGAGTCAACTTTCCACTTTACTTTTTATCATTGGGTCGATGAGTGCTCTGGAATTTGCAGTCACTCTGAAAAAAGCTACATAGGCTGCTTGAATCTACGGCAGGATTGAAAGCCGCACGATGGGTGGCCTTTTGAGGCTTTGCTGTCGGTTGCCGCTGCCTCGAGGTTAATGACGGCCGGCCCCCTTCGGGTAAAACTAACCTTGATTTGACAAAGAGACAAAATACGAAACAACTCATTTCACTCCGCCCCAGCATAAGCGGCATACGCTGATTTTTTGTGCATTGTTATGAAACCGCCCTGCGGTGCAGTCAGTTTGGGTGTGAGTGACCCTCTGGAACTTCAAACCTTTAAAACGCTCGAGTCACCGCTTTAGTCAGACGAGCTAGGGCAAGGTTAAAAATTGCTCTCGTTTACTGACGATACCACGAAAAACCCCCTGAAAAACAAGTGATGTGAAATACGCTATATAACCGTACCCAGTGTATGGTTCTTGCTACAGGGCGATGCAAGTACAATCAAACCTCGGTTTTCGAACGTCTTGGTTCTCGACCAATTCGGTTTTCGACCAAAAATTTCGCGTTTTTTATGCCTCGGATGATGAACAAAAGTTCCATTGTGAGCAGACGTGTTCAGGAGGAAGGCGAGAGGAGTCAAATGGTGCATTCAAGTGCGCTCAGTTTGTTCGAGAACCGAAATTTGTTCATCATCCGAGGAATAAAAAACTCAACATTTTTGGTCGAAAATTGAACTGGTCGACAATTGCTGAGTCTAACTCATTCAGGACCAGTCAATTCTGGGCCAAGTCTGAAAAGACGTTAAAAAACGTCTTTGGGAGTGAATGAGTTAATAATCGGAAACACTCTTTCCTCACTGACAATGGCTTCCAAATGACAGGAGAGATGAAAGGAAGACGCACACAAACACAAAAGAAACAACCTTCATGCATCTAATTATGTTTGATACTTACGATCGCGTCTTCAATGCGGCCTTTTTAATGCCTCTCCCTTTCATCTGATGGTCACTGATTTGCCAGCGACAAAATGGGATTTGCTAATTGCGCGCTGAGTTTCACACAACCAAACAAGCCGCCTTGTGAGTTATTACAGAAGAAGCCATTTTACCTTCAGAGCTGCCCTTCTCCTACGAAGGAGTCATTGTCATCAAAAGTGCGGCGCAATGATTACAAATCGGAAATGCTGTTTTTGTTATTTGCATGACAGAGGGAAGCGAAATGATGTTGCGGCGCAGAAGCATCTTCGAGCCGCAGCCTGCCATAAATCACTGCCGCCCATCAGTCATCACCGAGCGTCCGTTCCCGACTGAATGTCCTCCGGTTACACACAAAACACCCACACGGACACACAAAAAGGGGCTCGGGATATCAAAAAAAGTCTGTATGGCGTCGATGCCTTTGGGCCATTTGGAACATGGTCATGGATGCTCCTCAATTTACTGATCCAAGTTTTTTCTTTCTTCTACAAAATGGATATTGTGGGACTCTTAAAAAGCCATAACTAACAACATTCATAAAATTATACCGGCACCTGATATCTCTGATTTGAATTGATTCATTAATTTATGCAAAATTAGACTTTACTTACCCTCGGCACATTTTATTGGACACAATTTATTATAATTATATTATATAATTTTTTTTATTAAGGATTCAGTGAAAAAAAAAAGAATTCAAGTACTGAGTAACTTGTGCACAGTGTTGCCGCATTGACTCTAAAAAAACCAAAACAACTATTACTTTACTGATTATTTGTTTTAAAAAGTAAGTAAGTTATTTGAATACTTATTCATTCAGTAAATAAAAAACGCTGCTGAACAAAAATGACACCCGGTTTTGCCACTTCCCGTATTTTCCGCACTACAAGGCGCAGTTTCAATGAACGGCCTATTTTAATACCGTTTTCATAGATCGGGCGCACCGCATTATAAGGCGCATAGTATAGAAGCTACAATTGTGGCTGTAGTTGCGTCATACATCCACTAGATGGAGTTACGCTAAAGGGAATACAATACTATACAGCTTTATTTATATAATGCTTACACAACCGCTGCAGCTGTCACAGAACATTTAAAATATTACGTCCAAGAAATGAGACTATTGATCGATACATAAGGCGCATCGGATTAAAAGTCGCTTTTGAGAAAATAGAATGCTTTTAGGTGTGCCTCATAATGTGGAAAATGCGCTAATTGGTCCATTCAGTGAAATAAACAGATGGCACATGAGCAATTCCGAACGCAGCATTTCTTCCAAAATAAGTATAGTCAAACCTCGGTTTTCGTCCATAATCCGTTCCAGAAGGCTAATCAAAAACCGAAATTGTTCGAAAACCGAAACCATGCTCTTTTTAAAATAAAAATGTTTACTGAACACGTCTGCTCACAATGGAAAGCAACACGAGGAAGTGTCACTTCCTCGTCTACCAGAGGAAGCGTCACTTCCTCGTGTAAGGAAGGCGAGAGGAGCCAAATGGTGCATTCAAGTGCGCTCAGTTTGTTCGAGAACCGAAATTTGTTCGTCATCCGAGGCATAAAAAACTCAAAGTTTTTGGTCGAAAACCGAATTGGTCGAGAACCGAGACGTTCGAAAACCGAGTTTTGACTGTCCTATGAAGTACAATCCATCAAAAAGTGAATTTCGTAAACGGAACTGAGTAAATGTAGCGCATTATTATCTACCATTGACTTCTGAATGTATCAAGGGCGCGAAATTGAGCGGCGCACCGTCTTCTCGCCCAACCACATCCTTTGTTTTCCCATTCACAGTTTGAACTGTTCGATATTTGCAGACGGAACGCGAATGTGATCCAATTCTCACTTTTAGACACATTTTCAAAACGATGTCAGGTAAAGGGACATCCATTTCATTTATTGGCCCACAGGCTCAGGGATTTCATCATCGCTAATCTCAATTGTTGCTCGAAGCACGAGGACACAACAAGATACGCTCCTTGATGCGCTCCGAGATACTCTAACAGCAAAAAAAAAAAAAAAAAACATTGTTCAGCCTCATCATTAAAACAATGGGGTTAAAGGCTTAGCTGTGGCCTCTTATCAAATCCCTGCTGGGTGATAAATGTGCCATCCCCCTTTTGAAAAGTGGGAGACCCGCGCTGATAACGACACCCAGTGAGAAGAGAGTGAGCGACAAAGGAAGCGAAACAGAGACGCGGGGCAAAACAGAACACGCCTTATCTTGGCCACTAATTGGCTAAGATACGTCCTTGCTCTATAGCCGCGAGTTATATTCGGGAATTCCCGACGACTGAGGTTACCGTTTCGGTTTTTTTTTACTCGTCTTGTCAGTCTTTCGGTATCGAAACCACGTCGCCTGTGCTTTGGATGATGGAAATATTCCGGAGGAGGAGTCGAAACTCTCAGAGGAGGAAGTGAAAGGTGGGGTAGTGGAGGGCATAGAAATCTAATTACACTCCTCCGTCTACTCTACTGTATGGCGAGAGGAGAGGCTGAGAGCACTAGTGGGATTTCCCGCTACTCCAATTGCCTCTTGAAAAAAAAAAAAACGCGCCGCTCCCCAGCCACGGGGGGGTGGGGGGGGGGGGGTTCAGTACTCATCAAAGAGAAGTGGATCAAACCTACTCGACAAATATGACAGTAAACTTTTGCGCACGTCCTACTACTTCTGCTTGCGGCAACAAAACTGCACGCGTTTGCACTGAGAGGTTGAGTGGAACAACAGCAAAGCCCGGGGGGGAGCTTTATTTACAATGATTACAGGTGCGATAGCGATGCGGCAGCATTGAAAGCACCCCCTCAGGAACAATGGAAAGCTTCCTTTGGGGGTCATTTCGATCAAGTCGGGAATGACGGCGACAAACCAAACTGGCGGTTGACACTAACAAATGAACACATGGCCATGAAGCGCCACAAAAAGCCAAATTTAATATCATACAAATTAGTGTCACCTCCCCCCCCCTCCGGTAAGTGCTTGTGCAATTAAGAAAAGGGACTGCGCGATGCTTTACGAGCCCAACAGGGGGTGATAACGCAGAAACGGCGTATCATTAATATGAGCCGGAATGCAGTCAACGGTCCCGTGGTGTAAAGCGCTCACTTCCGACGAGCCAGACAAAGACTAATTGGTGCCGTGCCCGTCTTTCGATGTGCGGCTGTGGTTGCCGAGATCCAACTTAAGAGATTCGCCCCAAAAATTCATCCAGCATGGAAGTATTAAAAAGCGACACAAAAAGAGATCGATTTTTTTGTTTTGATTCTTCATTGTGGCATCATTTGCTGCGTTAAGGATTTGAACTTTTACAGGAAGACTTCTAATTTAGATCTGTCCTTAAGATTTTACTCTTTAGCCTGTTACAGGGTTGTTTGGGTTGAGTTAGACCGGGGGTCGGCAACACGCGGCTCCAGAGCCGCATGCGGCTCTTTAGCTACATCTAGTGGCTCCCTGGAGCTTGATCAAAAATGTTTCAAAACGGAAAAAGATTTTGATAGAAGGCTAATATAGCTCAAATAGATCTAGATACATGTTGCAGCTCCGAAAAAGGACAGCTGTGGTGTTGTTTTTTTTAAAACGTACACTTAAATTATGCTTTTAACAGTCTTGACTAACACGTCTGAGTCTGACTCCGTGCCTTCTCTCTTCTCTTCAACTTGAGAGGCGTTCAAAGACAGCCTCCGAAAAACGGAAATTAATGATCACTTCACTGACACGAAGAAAAGCGAAACTAAGGCACCAAAACAAAAAAATCAAGCGAGAAAATCACCAAATAAATTATTTGGGGGCGTTTGTGAACGCACAACAAAGGAATGGCTCAACATTTTGGGTCACCGACCCCTGAGTTAGACAGTCTTGATCTCTTTCGAGATACTGCAAAAAGAGTCCTAATCATCACTTTTTTTTGGTCTCAAAATACGATCAAAATCTGGGCTTTACTCTTGAGCTTCAGTCCTCCTCCGCTAAATGGCGGCAGCACACTAGACAATCGCCAGTCACAATCAACCCGCATTGGTTTCCTTGCAGTGGAAGGTTAACAACAGCCGGTGGCAGTGATGCGCCATGAAGCGAGCGTTGCCTGCTGCCAAGAACTGCTTGCTACGACTGCCACCGTTTTGTTTTTTTGTGTGTCAGCACACTAACATGTCAACATCACACATACGGTGCAGTAAAGTGCCGACGGGACTTGATTACTTTTGCGCCGCAATTGAACAAAAGCTATTATCATTTATCTTGAGGAATATGTGATGGTGTTTACCGGATGTCACGACAATAAATCCAATCAAATATTTCACTTAACCTCGCGGTGCCACGACAGAAAACAATCAGCGGATGTGAGTTTACGAAAGATGCGAAAACATACATTTCTCACCTTATACACGGATTGAAAATGCATACTTGCCCATTTACCGCGACTCTAAGTGTATGCGCATACTTGTACAGTAATCAATATTTATCACTATAAGTACTAGGGCGACGTATTACATGTCCGACAGCATATGCCCTGCGTGCAGTATGAATGTATAACTGCCGTCAGGATCGGTGTGGATGACATTTAACATCTGCGGTGCATTGACGGTCATTCCCGGTGTTTTTGCGGATGAAAATGAGTGTCGCCTTCTGAATCATAAACGACAGTTTGTTCGAAAGAGATGTAATACGAGAGAGGGGTCATCCAATCAAAATGGGGTAATATGGTTAAATACATCCGGACATAATGGATGGGTAATTTCATTAATACTCTTTCCAACAGTCACCTTGATGAATGATTGAGAAAGCGCGGGTGTCCGTATAAGAGGCTCCTGTCAATCAGCCGTGTCAAATTGGCCCAATTGTGTGACGAGCAAGTGTGTGTATGTGTTCCACGTCAGGGACTTGCTGTCCTTGAGTGTTCTGGAGCAAATCCAGAGTGTTATAAGTTGAAAAAAAATGAATTTGAAGAAGGAATGACGATTAGGAAGCTGTTATTTAAATCAATTGTGGCTGTCCTGTGTGTGCAAAATAATCCTCTTGTATGGTTTAAGCTGCGTATGATTTCTCTGGGCAAGGAATCTTAATAAGTACGTTACGGTTTCGATATGATGGGCTGACAAAGCTAAAAAGCTGCAAAGTATTAAGACAATAAATTTTAAACCACTATACAGATGTCTAAAAATCATCTTTAAAGTTTTTTGTTTTTTTTAAAGTCCTGAATGAAGTAGTGGTTCACAGGAAGACTTAGCTGCGTAATTTTGGCAGGCGCCTGGAAGCCAAAGAACAAAACGATAAAATCATTCTCAATTAAGTTTCCTGACGACACCGTAAGAGGCCAGCCCGGGCAATATGGCCCCGAAAATCAAATTGACAAACACTGACTTTGCGTTTGCGCGGCAAAATGTGTTTCACCACAAAAAGGCACACTGATCCACCACATTGGTGAAAAAAAATATTCATATATATATATATATATATATATATATATATATATATATATATTCCTCATCGCGCCTCCTAATCTAGTGCGCCTTTTAGTGTGGAAAATACGGTAATAGATTTATATATATATATATATATATATATATATACATACATATATATATATAAATCTATTATATATATCCATTTATATATATATATATATATATATATATATATATATATATATATAAATAAATCTATTACCGTATTTTCCACACTAAGAGGCGCACTAGATTAGGAGGCGCGCCTTCAATGAAAGGCCTATTTTGTAATTTTTTTCATACATAAGACTCAATCTACAATGCAGCCAGTAGATGGAGCTACACTCAAGAAAACACCAACAGAACGATCAGATGTCAGTAAAACGTATTTCAAAAAGCAGTGATACAGTTCACTTAACCAACAGCAAGTTATAACATTGACGTCACGTTGAACTCTCTTGCCGCTGCTCTATTTCCGTGTTCCACTGCGTAACCGATCGCCTTAAAGTTTGAATTCTGCGTTGTCAGCATGTCTCGAGCAAGGAGCCATTTTGGGGTCGAAATATTACCGTAATGACCATACACAAGGCGCATCGGATTTTAAGGCGCGCTGTGAGCTTTTAGGAAAACGGAAGGCTTTTAGGTGCGCCTTTTAGTGCGGAAAATACGGTAAGTCGCTGAACATTACAACCAACTTGCCAAGCGGTCGACATTGATTTGTCAAGTGGCTCCTTTTTGTCCGCAAGGAACGTCGGTGGACATGCACTTTGAACTACGATAGCCACAAAAATAAATAAATGATTTTTTAAAAATGGATTGAGCAAAAAAATCATTCTGACCAACTCAAAAAATAATAAAAATGATTTATAACTCAGCCCTAATGAGAATGAGCAGAGTACGAGAAAAATTAAAAAGTCCTACCAGCTCTCTTAAATCGGTCCATCAGGTTTTGTCTGACTTCCTTCTGGAGGTTAAAGTAGTCATCTTCCTCATCGGGCTTCTTTATGTACAGGGGAATGTGCTGGAACACTACGATGTGTTTAGGTGCCTGAACGGGGGGGGGGACAAACGTATGGTGATTCTATCGTCAATTTTATTCGGTCGCAACGAATAAGCGGCAGATGGTGCGATTTTACTGAGGAAGATGAAACTTTGTTCAGCTGCTCATCCAGCCACGTTTCTTGAGCCTCCTTCAACTGAGGGCAGGCCGAAGCGTCGTAGAACAACTGCGAGTTCAGAACTAGGAAGAGGACTCCGCCCACCTGAGACAACAGAAACAACAAAATGATTCAGCCAGTGTTCACAGCAAAGCCTCATTTATTCCTGCTCTTAAACTTTTGTGGCTGCGGGCGGACTGAATCAACACCACCTCTTTTCCACAAGACGCGAGAAGTCAATTGATCACCAAGGTTAATGCAGTTCACAAAAAGTCATGAAACAACTGAAGCTAAAGCCGATTTTTTTTTCTTATCCTGTATATATAAAAGTAACGAAACCTACCAATAATTAAAGCAAAAAAAATTTCATTTTCATCTTTTTATTCATTTATTTTATTTTATTTTATGGTAGTTATTTTGATATTGCTGTCCATCTGGATGAAAGAAGGAAAGTTGAACAGTTTGAGAATTGTAGTCGACTGTACTTTCGTCCACAATACTTTGTGACCTTTTGGCACCGAACAAAAAGTCCATCTGTAAAAAAAAAAAATAATAATAATAATAATAATACCAAAACTAATTAAAAACGACATTAAAATGAAACACTATCAGAATTTTTAGTACAAACTAATTAAAAGTAACAGTTTAGAAAAAAAAAAGTCTAAATGAAATAAAAATGAATTATGATGACAAATCCCAAACTTTTTTCACTGAGTTCCGAACAGTCAATTAAATGATTAGATCCATTGGAAAAAACATTTTTTAACACCAGAAAATAGCGAATAATCTAAAAACGCCCGCAGACGTTTCCACATTTTGTTGCGCAGCGCAAACCAAAACACTGAATTCCAATTCCAAACGTGCGCTATCCTTTTTTTCCCCGCGTTTCATTTTTCTCAATAACCGCTCATTCAATCACCTTAAAACCATCAGTTCGACTCGCCGGCGAGTAACGGAGGAACAAATTGATAGACATTTAAATATCATGTTGATGATGTCGGCTAATCTGCATTTTGATAGCTCAACAGCCAGCGGAGAGGTACAAGTGCAGACAGCTCATTACGTTTCTGCGCAAGCACAATTAACAATTTCCACTGGGTGTCAAACCGAAATGAAGCCTTCATTAACCCGAAAGGCGACAAAAATAGCGCAAATTATAATCTAAAATCAGGAACTGGTGATAGTGGGATAGATGCGACATGATAAAGCGCTGTGTGGTCTTTAAAAAAAAAATGTACATTGAGTAGGTCAAATTAGAACTATTACAACCTCAGGATTCACTGTCGATGTATCAAAAATAAATTCCGTCAAAATGAATCAACATCCATTCGAAATTTCCAAAATCCGAGTCGGAACAAAATAGACAATCCATGACATAACTCTCCATCATTAATTTGCAAGTGGTCACTTTTTTAACTCATTCACTCCCAAAGACGTTTTTAAACGTCTTTTCAGACTTGCACAAAATACGCCGACTAAAATGATATATGAGTTGCAATTGCTTACCCAGAAGCTGAAATAATCATCGCCCCATGCACTGCAGTACTGCTCGACTGTTCTGGGGGTGGGGGTGTTTCCGAGGTCATGGTTGCCGCTGACGAACACGAGTGGGATAGAAGGGTCCGTCCCCTTCAATACCGTCTTGAGATCTCGCTCTTGATCCTCTCTGAAAGGGGCTCCTGCATATTGAAATAAATGGCTTGTGTGAACGACATCAAACGTGACAAAATTCGAAAAAACTTCCCATTAGGAGTGTGAAGTAAGTAAGGGTTGACTCGGGGGGGAAAGAACTATTCGACGCTAGTGATGGAGGCTTCAGGATTGATTAACTGGGCCTGTACAACACAATGATACGTCGCCGTGGTTGCAAAAGCCAAACGTGGCGTGATTCATTTTCATGGAAGATTTCCACGGTAACCTTGGTAAACCAGGACTGAATGGAGTTTGTAGCTCGCTGTTTTGTCGGTGTCTTTATCAAGACAGACAAGGCTATGTTTTACTCTAACTTAATGCACTCCACTGAAAGTGAACCTTGGAAAGAGATCTAGACTTGTTTTTTTTTGTGAGCTACCCACATTACCCCATAAAATCCCATTTCTATGCATTAACACTCAATATGTATAACAGCACAAGGTCTGCTGTGGGGTGGAGAGGTCTATAATAGATTTTCTGAGCTGAGCAGTGAGCAGGGTTTTTTTTTTGGTGAGCTTTGAAAAAGATGGTGTGTTTTACACGTTTTCTAGCATGATTAACGAAATGCATCCGTTTATTTAGGTAGCAATAAGGCTGGAGAAAAAGAAAAAAAAAAGGTGATAGCTTTGTGACAATGGGCCTTGTAGGTAGTGGAAGTCACTTACTATTGTCCAGCTACCGTATTTTCTGCACTATAAGGTGCTTCGGAGTATAAGACGCAACTTCAAAGACTTCCTATTTTTTTTCTCTTTTCATATATGCGGCGCACCGCATTACAAGACGCATAGTCAAGAAGGAACAAGGGTGGCTGCTGCCGTGCTATGCATCCACTAGATGGAGCTACACTAAAGGCGCATAGTCAAGAAACAACAAGGGTGGCTGCTGTTGCGCTATGCATCCACTAGATGGAGCTACGCTAAAAGGAACACAATACAATACAGCTTTATTTACAGAGGGCTTTCACAACTCCCGCAGGTGTAACAAAGCGCTTTACAAAACATTTAAAATACTACGTCCAAGAAATCAGAATATTGATCCGCGTATAAGGCGCAGCGCGTTATAAGACGCACTGTCGGATTTTGAGAAAATTGAATGCTTTTAGGTGCGCCTTAAAAGGTACATATATATATAAAATAGGTACAGTTAAACCGAGGTTTTCGAACGTCTCGGTTCACGACCAATTCGGTTTTCAACCAAAAATTGAGTTTTTCATGCCTCGGATGACGAACAAATTTCGGTTCTCCAACAAACTGAGCGCACCATTTGACTCCTCTCGCCTTTCTTACATGAGGAAGTGACGCTTCCTCGGGTAGACGAGGAAGAGACGCTTCCTCATGTTGCTTTGCATTATGAGCAGGCGTGTTCAGTAAACATTTTATTTTAAAAAGAGAGTGGTTTGGGTTTTCGAACAATTTCGGTTTTCGAACAGCCTTCTGGAACGGATTATGGACGAAAACCGAGGTTTGACTGTACTCACATTCAAAGCAATGAATTCATTATTTGTACAGGACTTTCACGCCGATGAAAGGCGGATGCAGTTGTTGATGGAATGCAACGCGCTTTTCAGCGCTGTTTAAAGACAGCATTTACATGCACCATGTTTGATCCGATCAGTCTGTGTGATTGCACTGAAAGTGGCCACTTGTTACTAGATCTGATTTCTGTCCTCCATGTAAAATATATCGAGACTTGGTGCGCAACCAGTGTACGTATACATTTGTGAACGTAGATGATGTCATGGTTGCAGTTACATGAGCACAGAAATTCTGAAGGGATGATGATGATGATGATGGCAGGGCTGAAGAGGGCCAAAGTACTCAATGTAGGCAATTCGCTGGGAATCTATAAAAAAAAAAAAAAAAAAAAGAAGCACTGGAGGGTTTTTAGTTGGAGGACTGCAACTGCGCTCTTTGCAGATGATAGGGTTTGTTTGTGTTTGGTTCCACTGTGACCTATAATGATCGCCGGGCCAGATGGCGCATGTGGGGTGCGGAAGGAAATTAAGATCTTCAAGCTGAGCTGGATGTGGACAAGGACCATCTATATTGCACTGTAGGATGTGGCGGATATTTTCGGCTAGTAGTATCTATATTTTCCCTTTCTTTGGCTCCATACTGATGGCTAATTTTGAGCAAAATAATGAATTTACCTGCACTATGTGACGCAGAGTCAATGGTTTTTACACGGCATGAGAAAAAGAGCTGAGCCCTCTGTGGCCATGAAAAGACTCCTAAAAAATGGGGCTTGGAAATCTAACTGTTGAGCAAACGGGTCGTTTGTAAAACAAGATGAAGTGATATTATTAGTTCAGAATTTCTGCTTCTTCAAATTAAGAGTTGAGGATGCCAGCCATGGGTCTCGTACGAAATCCTCTCAGGTTGGTTTTCTGTCTCGCTGACAGACTGACTCTTGTCCTAACTCTGCGGATTTATCATTTCACCATCACATAATCTGGCCACTGCTATAAATCCAGCCACAGAGCAGAGGCCGTCGCACTCATGAAGCGGGAATGGAAGATAGGGTAAAATGTGGGAGCGATCATTCGAAACGCTGAGGCGAGTGTTGCACCTGTTAGCTCCGTAATAACCACACCGTTAGACACATTTGGATTTTAAACGGAGCAATTCAACATATTGGAGTCAGCATAACATGCTGATGTATTGACTCCACAGGAAAATAATATTTTTTCCAATGCAACCTGGAATTATGGGCAAGTATCTTCCTCACACCCAGACATAGCACCGACCTCGTTTGCGCTTCTCAGTATTTACCTTTAAGAGTTGAATTCCTTCTTTAGAAAGTATCCAAGATATCGGCTATAGCACAGGTGTCAAAGTCAAGGCCTGGGGACCAGATCTGGCCCACCACATCATTTTATGCGGCCCGCGAATGCAAACCAAGCATGTCAAGTTCCATGATGCTTGCTAAAGTCTGAAATCAAAATTTTAAAATTGTCATAAGTAATCCACAATAACAGTCATTATTCTTGACTTCTGATTTTAAAACTAGTTATTCAGCAATTTGTTGTGCGCTGTGTATGTAATATTTGGAGGGCATTAACTCATTCAGTACCAGCCAATTCTAGACGAAGTCTGAAAAGATGTTTAAAAACGTCTTTGGGAGTGAATGAGTTAAACATTTATATGGTTTCCCAAAATTCATAACACCCCTCCAAGGTACACCCTAACTATGATGTGGCCCGTGACAAAAATGAGTTTGACACCCCTGGTTTATACCGTAGTTTCCGCACTAAAAGGCGCAACTAAAAGCATTCAATTTTCTCAAAAGTCGACAGCGCGCCGTATAATCCAGTGCGCCTTATTTACGGATCAATATTCAGATTTCTTGGACGTAGAATTTTCAATGTTCTGTAAAGCGCTTCGTTACAGCTGCAGCGGTTGTGAAGGCTCGATGTAAATAAAGCTGTATTGTCTTGTATTCCCTTTAGCATAGCGCCATCTAGTGGTTGCATAATGCAACTGCAGCCACTATTGTAGCTTCTGTTCTCTGCGCCCTATAATGCGGGCGCCTTATATATGATTTTTAAATTTTTTTAAATAGGCCATTCATTGAAGGTGCGCCTTATACTCCGAAGCGCCTTATAGTGCGGAAAATACGGTAATTTATTATTGACAGTGTCAATTTCTCAAAAAGAGCAGCTCAGTTGTGGGTTTTTTTCTCTATCCAACAGATGTTTGTTTTTTTTAACAGTGTGCTAAGAAGTACAGTAAGCATGAAGCAGGGCTGGCTTTCGACGGTGACATCAAGCCACTCTCAAGGTTCTCTGGGAGAGTGAAAGTGAATCGACATCCGTTAAAGCCGCACGCCAGATGGGCGTTTTAAAGGAGCTGCGGTGCCTTCTGTTTCCTCACACCTCCGGCTGTCTACCTCAAGTACAGCAGTGAATTAACGTGCCCAGCTATGAGTCACCCTCATTCACGAGTCCATTAATCTAAATTTGAGACACCTTGATTCACCTGGCAGTCAGGATGAACATCAACAACAGATAACTGTCCAGGTCCAAATTCCATATTTTTCCAAATTTAGATTCATTTTAGAGGTTTCGCTGCCGTTTGGTCTAACGCCGCAACCAGCGCTAACAGGTTGGCATGATAAATGTTTCTCAACACAATATCGAAAGCAGACTCTGTGCCATCCAAAATTCAACTTGAGCTGGCAATGGTATACAGCAAAAAAAACAAACAAACGTCTTCCGAGTTTTTGCGAGTGGCATCAAGTTGATGTGAGAACCGAGGGAGCTGGATCAAACTTGTATTCTCAGCAGTAATGCAAAGGCTTCGCTGGACTGTAAGGCTGAAGAGGGATCTGTGCTTTTGATCTACCAGTCGATCAACATTCCCATCTTCACCCATGGCGCTTTGAAGATTTAAAGAAAAAAAATCAAATACACAGATACAAGCGGTCAGAATGAGTTCCTTTCACAGTTCAGAAGACAAAAGTTAGGGTCAGGCTGTTTCTCGCAGCTATCCTTGCAGTGAAAGGAGGTAGCAGCTTGGATGCGAATAAAGCCGAAACGTTTCGATTTGATAATTATATTCACGTTACATGAACCATAGTTTCCTTCCACTCTCTCAAATCTACTTAAACCTGAGCTCTTAAATCTGTACATGGATTCTTTTAATCAGTTTGAAAGCGGGAGTAGCGGCTCAGCTCGCCTGCAAACCGTTTGGGATGATCCAATTAGATAACATGCAACGGCCACTTCCCTAAAACCAACCCAAAGTCTCAAAGCCTTTAAGACTTTCACTATTTAAAGGTTCGGACCCATCTCAAACACGTACAGGAAGTAAAAAGTTGAGAAATTGAGAAAGTGTTTTGTGTTCAAATCACAAATCAATTTGTGCGTAGATTGAGACAAGATTATGTCGGCTGGCTTGCTTCTTTGAAATACAGAATTTCCACAGTGCGAGACTCAAAGAATTTCTATTGTACTGCACCCGTGTGATATTCCGTCTCAGTACTTTTGGAGTGTGCATAATATCTGCCATCAACTGCATTTATTCGATACAATTTCAATTTAAGCGAGAGGACCCAAGGTAATCTGTACTTCACTTTCATGAGCTTTACGCACATGCCCTGCGACAACACTCGGATGCGTCTCCCCACTGTACCGTGAGGAAAACGCCTTACGCATCCCCGGGGACGCCGCGTGAATCCTTTGTAGTGCTCATTAGGACGCGGCGACGTCCACCATGTTTTGTCTCATTTAATCAGCTCACCATCTCAAACTTCTCAACCACGTTTGTTCGTGTATTCGTCACTCTACTGCGGTCGAGGTCAATCGCTGTTAAATCAAGTGCAGTCAAACCTCAGTTTTCGGCCATAATCCGTTCCAGAAGGCTGTTCGAAAACCGAAATTGTTCGAAAACCGAAACCACGCTCTTTTTCAAATAAAAATGTTTACTGAACACGTCTGCTCACAATGGAAAGCAACATGAGGAAGCGTCACTTCCTCGTCTATCCGAGGAAGCGTCACTTCCTCGTGTAAGGAAGGCGAGAGGAGTCAAATGGTGCATTCAAGTGCGCTCAGTTTGTTCGAGAACCGAAATTGGTTCGTCATCCGAGGAATAAAAAACTCAATTTTTGGCCAAAAACCGAATTGGACGAGAACCGAGACGTTCGAAAACCGAGGTTTGACTGTACGTGGCGTCGCATGTTTGGGGGCGTATCGCAAATGCACTGTCTGCATTACAAAATGATTACTATCGCCAAAAATCGTCCACTTTACACATTTTGGTTCAAATGGGATTCAATTAAAATCAGATATCAACACTGGTACAACCCAGGCACAACCGCTTCACAGGTCGGAGGTTGTGGGTTCAAATTCAAGCTGCAGCTTCGCTATGTGGCGCTGGCACGTTCTCCCCGTGCTTGAGTAGATTCTGTGTGCAGTGAGATTGGCCGACGACCAGTCCAGAGTACAGCCGGTCTCTTGCCCCAAGTCAGTTGGGATAGAGAATAGACGGACAGACAGAGGTCTGAACCTTTGCCCTGAAATGTCCCTTGCAAGCGGACCTTTTCAAATTTTAGACCAGCCAATTCTAGACCAAATCTGAAAAGACGCTTAAAAACGTCTTTGGGAGTGAATGAGTTAAAGTTCCTTGCACCACTGCCTTGTACACTGCTGAATTCAGAAACAGGTCTGTAGTCAATACCACCTTTTTTTTTTCTTCATTTGCGTGCACAGTCTAATTGCACAAGTGACATTCTAGTTTCAGTTGGGTCAATAACATTGGAGGGAGGACGTCATCACATGGCCTCAACTCGATCCTTTGGATGCACCGAAAAGACAGACGAGAAGGGTATCCCAAAGGAATGTTTCTGCCATTAAATGACAGACGTCAAAATAAGGGACGAGATAGCAGCTGTTTACTCAAGATTGAAGACAGAAGTGAAGAGAAGATGTCAGATTGAGCCAAAGGAGATATACAGAGGGAAATATGTGAGAACAGAAATACAGTTGCCAATTTCCTGTCACCAAAAAGGCAAGCGGCAGTCACAACGCTGGCTGACAGCTCGCGTCCCCTGGCCACCACCCATTCAGTCTGCAATGCAAATAGTTTCAGGGGAACTAAGGCACGGTCAGACAGCCATCAACAATAAAGTCCTCCTGCTATTATACTGTTTGGAACGACCATATTTCCCGGACTGCAAGTTGCTCCTGAGTATAAATCGCACCACCCATAAAATGCATAATACAAAAGAAAAAAAACCAACATAAATGGCACTGGAGTATAAGTCGCATTTTGTGGGGAAATTTACCATATTGGCCCGAATATAAGACGGTGTTTTTCGCATTGAAATAAGACTGAAAAAGTGGGGGTCTTCTTATATTTGGGGTCTAGACATTATACCCATTCACGACGCTAGATGGCGCCAGATATCATTGAAGCGAATGCTGAACTTGACTCCCCAGGCCAAAATGAACCCCTGTCACGAAGAATAAAAATAAAAATAGCAGTAGCACGAAGAATAAAAATAAAAAATAGCGGTAAG
Organism: Hippocampus abdominalis; assembly: GCA_018466805.1. NCBI lineage: Eukaryota > Metazoa > Chordata > Actinopteri > Syngnathiformes > Syngnathidae > Hippocampus > Hippocampus abdominalis. Next base: position 8,138,505 of record CM031714.1, read on the forward strand.
AAGGAAAAGAGAAGAAAATAAGAGAAGAGATAACAGAAAATGGAGAAACGTAGCGACAATCTGGAGAAAAGTGGGTCGAACATCGGCCAGGTTAACCGGCAGCTGAGGAGAAGTTATGATGTCATTTACATTTCAAAAAGCAGAAGCCATTCATTTACGAATGTGATTGCACTTTAGTTTCCATATTTAAATGTTCAGATATTAAGATTTGAATGAGGCAAAATAACATGTTTTTCTCTCAAATATATTGTTACAATCATTTGTTTCAGATGCACTGCAATTATTTTCTATATAAACATTAATTTGGTGTTCAAAAAGTCTTTTTTCAAACTTGAGTCTTGAAAAAGAGGGGGTTGTCTTATAATCAGGGCCGTCTTATATTCGGGCCAATACGGTAGTTATTCAGATAGCATAAAGAACATGTTAATAAATTCACTAAACCACTAGTGTCACTCCAAATCATTAAATCCAATGAAATCTTCATCATCTGTGTCACCTTTAAAGAACTCCGCGAACTCCGTAGGTAGAAAATGCGGTGACCGCCAATGGGGAAAGTATCAACTCAGGCCAAGAGCACCCTCTTGTGGTTTAATGTGAAAATAACGTGAAATGATACGATGTGTTAATCATTTCACACAAAAGTCCCTCCAGAGTAGAAGTCGCACCACAGCCAAACTATGGGAAAAAAACTAAACAAAACCGCCATTTATAATCCGGAAAATACGGTACTCGTATAATGCTGAGGGATACAGAGCACATTGCTTTGGGACTATGAGCAGTTGACGATTTCATGTGTATAGTACATTAAAATGCGAATAGTTTGCCAAACTTTCAGGTCAAAATGGAAGAAATGAGAGTACATGCAGAGAGGGCGAGAGACAGACTGATTCGCCTCTCGACTCAATTTCCGTGTCCAACGCTCAGGGCCAGATAGGCACCTTGTGCTCGGGCCCTCATTATTATGCAAAGGAGGTTTGCAGTGGTGGATAGCCTGTGGCTTTTTATTGCTGGTATTGTTTGTTGAACATACAGTTCCGAAAAGTTTTTTTTTATGACTTTATATGTTGTTGGGTGGTGGAAAGAGAAAAATTCAGGGTAGCAGGGTGGAAAAAGACGGTCGACGGTGGTTTGAAAGCGCTTCTTGGCTCGGTTTGATCATCAAATTGGACATCTGGTAAACAGCCGAATTTGATCTTAACTTATTATTGGAACATTTATGATACAGTCAAACCTCGGTTTTCGTCCATAATCCGTTCCAGAAGGCTGTTCGAAAACCGAAATTGTTCGAAAACCGAAACCACGCTCTTTTTAAAATAAAAATTTATACTGAACACGTCTGCTCACAATGGAAAGCAACATGAGGAAGCGTCACTTCCCCGTCTACCCGAGGAAGCGTCACTTCCTCGTGTAAGGAATGCGGGAGGAGTCAAATGGTGCATTCAAGTGCGCTCAGTTTGTTCGAGAACCGAAATTTGTTAGTCATCCAAGGCATGAAAAACTCAAAATTTTTGGTCAAAAACCGAATTGGTCGAGAACCGAGACGTCCGAAAACCGAGGTTTGACCGTAGACAGTCTCATGACAAATTGAATGTTCAGCAGGATACATAATAGTCATCGCCCAACTATGCATTTCTACTTTGGCCTTGAACCAGACTTGAATGGATGACGAATGTACCGAGCAGTGAGCACAAGATGTATTCACTCTTGTAAAAGTTACAATGTATGCTAATGGTATCTGAGAATTTTTTTTTAAAAACCTGTCAGGAACTTTTTTTTCCTTCCCCTTAACAGTAACCAAACAAAAAGCACAGCAAATGCGGCCTGATCAAAAGCCGAAATCTTATTCAGAATAGAAACCAAAGCTTCCAGAGAATAGCCGGGAGGGCTGTGCTTTTTCATAGATAAATATCAGCTGCTGTCATGAGGGAGGATGTTGTTTACAGACTGGCTGGGGAAACAGAACAGGCTCAGGCTGGAACCTTCTCTGGCATGGAATATCTCACATCACTGAACCATCGCGTCGCCTAAACACAGATCAGTTAATTTCATCGGAACAATGCAAGTGAGAGAGCCTCGCAATAACACGAATCCATGCACTAATACTGTACATAAAAGTGCATATATGTACGGCTTATCTTTTAATAAGCCCCAAGAGGCTTTCACTCTCCGTAAAACAATTTCTCCCCGAAACAGCCCTGCTTGTTACCATTACTGGTATGAAAGACTTGACGGAATTTCAAATTAACCGGTTGACCTTATTATTTTTGGAAAACGCTTGATGTCAAGCAGGCCGACAACACAAAACACATGAAACAAAACAAATGGCAAAATGGAAAGGCAGATCAGTGAAAGCACAGCTTGTGTTTTGAAATAGTTAACCGCTATGGGCAATTTGGCGGAGTCATTTCAAGCGCTATGAAATAGGTGCTGCGTTTAAGTGAGGCCGCCCGAGTTCCCGGATGATGCTCTTGGGGCCGCTTGAGGATCGTTTGCTCAGACTAAAAGGACTACCCCGGATTTAAACTTACACCGCTGGCATCTGCGAGTTGACATCAAGTCTTTCAAAATGAGACCAGTAATTGCCAGCTACTAGCATCTCCTTTTTTACCGTACAGACGGTTTCACATCCACCTTGAAGGATTTTTCGCCTCTGCGTATTGCTGTTAATATGAGGACGTACTCTTTGAGTATCTTTAGAATCCTCACATGTCCAATCTCACTTACCTTACATTGGCGACATATTCCTATTCACATACAAGGTAGGAACAATTTTTTTTTCTTTGTGTGTGTAATGAAAGAACAGAGTCATCTTTAACTCATTCAGTACCAGCCAATTCTGGACCAAGTCTGAAAAGACGTTTAAAAACGTCTTTGGGAGTGAATGAGTTAATTCAGTTGTGTCGATGTTTACATAGTTGTAAAAGAATATTCTGTGACCCCAGAAAGACCAGTCAGGATATGCAAAATTAGCTGGCACTGATGAAGGTCTCCTTTTGGGAAACAGCTGGCATTTAAACAGTTAATTGGCTTCTTTTTTTTTTTTTCAAAATAGTGTGAGATGATCTTGAAATGATAAATAGTTTTTGTATCAGTTTGAGGCATATTCACTGTTTAAACTATAAATAAAGTTTTTTTTTGTTTTTTTTACTATCCGTGGCATGGCTCAATCCCCTACAGCGCTTCTTGAATTAAATTGAATTGAATACAACTTTATTGTCAAAGTAAAGTATTCAAAGCGTTTCGTTTTTTTCACATTTTATGTTATACAGTCAAACCTCGGTTTTCGAACGTCTCGTCCAATTCGGTTTTCGACCAGAAATTTCGATTTTTTTATGCCTCGGATGACAAACAAATTTCGGTTCTCGAACAAACTGAGCGCACTTGAATGCACCATTTGACTCCTCTCGCCTTCCTTACACGAGGAAGTGGCGCTTCCTCGGGTAGACGAGGAAGTGACATTCCTCGTGTTGCTTTCCATTGTGAGCAGACGTGTTCAGTAAACATTTTTATTTTAAAAAGAGAGAGTGGTTTCGGTTTTCGAACAATTTCGGTTTTCCAACAGCCTTCTGGAACGAATTATGGACGAAAACCGAGGTTTGACTGTAGCTTCATTCCAAAATGGAATCAATTCATGTTTTTACTCGAATTTACACACACAACACCCCACAATGACAATATCAACATTTTTTTAAGATTAAAATTAATCAATCTCAACTTTAATGACAGGGGTGTCGTTCTTTTCTTGTGTCATTAAAATGCTTAAAGCCCACTCAGGGGCGACAGAATCAGATGCGCTACACACTTGCTTCCGCAAGCAACATGGTGCATTCAGTGTACTTTCACAAAATTGGAAAAAAAACTGCGCCGTCCTACACATTCATCGTATTTCTTCAATGATAACGTTTTAAAGATGGGAGAGATGCCAATATCAAACACAGGATTTCAATTCTCATTAATCATCCAACCCTAAAACAGGTTGGGTATGCCCTAAAGGGGCTGTTTTTACCTGGCATGGCATGAACCAAGTCGCCACACAGCACCATAAACCTCGGCCGAGGACGCAACTGGTTCATGGCTTCCACCGCTTGTTTGGTGAGCTCAACTTCCTCAGTCCATTCATCTCCTCCACCTTTGCAGTCGCCCTCTCGCCATGCCTTCATCAGGCCAAGCTGGGGGTCCGCAGCCTGGATGAAGTAGAATGGGCCCGTCCACTCATGCTCGATATCTACAAAGGAAAAAAATTAAATTAAAAAAAATGAAGACATATTTTGGGAGCAAAATAAATCAAACGCAAAACCAATTTTTTTTTTTTAATTCAAGGCTTCCGGTTAAATCGTGTACAATAAATAAACGCTTGAATTTCCTGTCAGGCAACTGTGAGAATCATTTAATACCACTTCCATAAAACATTATACACTATTTTCTAGCATGCAGACACAAAAACTGCAGGTAAACGTGTCCAAAACGACTCTCTCCTTCCTTCATTTCATTTCATGTCATGTACCTGGAGCGACAGACAGACTGCTGCCACTGTGAAGCATCTGCATGCTGAAACAGATCCCCTCACTCAGCAGGGGGGGGGTCCTAGACTGTTTATCATCCTCTTCGTTTAACATGCTCTCCATGTACCTCACTTCCGAATAAGACTGTGATAATTCAGTCGTCGAGAGGAATTTGATGGAATACGACCAAGTGACAAAAGTCTGTCTGGCTTTTAGGGAGGAAACAGACAAGAACAAGCCTAACAATGGCACTTCCTTCACCTTTCGTGCAATTGACATTTTAGAAACTGTTAAGTGAAAACACATTCTTCTTTGATGACCATCATGTCATGGAGAAAAAAAATGACAGTGTAACCCCAAATATTTCATCGCTCAGAGTTCATTCGATCGAGCCAGTGGGCGCACAATTTTCTTTTTTCTTTGTTTGGGGTTGAAAAATATGAACATGTGAAAAGAAGAACTTAAAGAGGACATACAGTACTGTATTACGGTATGGAAAGTTGCCTTTATTTTATAGCTTTGTGTTCAAATAGTTGAGTCATCAAAGTGCCTGCCCACCAACCAAGTGTGAAACTGAGTCGGCGAAAATCCAGAGCAAATTTTAAATTGGCTGTGCAAAGGGTGCCATCATTCCTGATCCTTGGGGTACTGTTGACAAAAGCGGGTTCGAAACATGTTCTGCTTTCTGGGAAAAATGCACTCTCTCTGTTAAGGCACAAAGGCATCCTTAAAGTTAATGAAGTTTGCATTGTATGTACGTTACCTGGCATAACTAACATTTTGCACCACAAGGCCCATTTTAATTTGAAAACATTTCAAGCCAATGGACGTCTACATTTGCTTCCCTTCACACAGCAGCATATTCAAATCATACAGAGAAGCATATGCAGAAGCTTTTGCGCTCTACATGTGAGCACACTTCTTTTATAGAGCTGCATGGGGATCTCAAATTAATCCTGCAAGCCTTTTGTTGCTCGGGGCGCAATTTATAGAACAATGGCTCTCTCTGTAGTCAGATATATGAACTATTTTACTGACAAAGATGAAGATTAACACGCACGCACGCGCGCGCGCACGCACGTACGCACACACACACACACACACACACACACACACTCCGAGGCGACTGTAAAGCTCCCCTGATAAAGTGTACACATCTTCAAACACAAATCGCAGAATCGTCCCATATGGCAGACGCTGAACTCGAAAAAGAATATCATCTTCATTTGAGATTGAAGCACAACACTTCCGGTTTGGTAAACTCTTGAGATTACTTTGCACGTCCTCCTGCCAGCAAGTTCCAAATATGAAATTATATGTCTGAATTAACATACAAGTAGTGTGGACAGCTTTGATATGTTTTCCGTTTGATTTGTCCCATTTCTTAATTTAAGAATGACTGCGCTGAAACGTTTCTGTTTCAGTTCCTTTTTCTCATAACAGTTGCGAGTCACGTCTCTGTTTTAAATGTATCAAAAGTAGATTAAATTTAAAAAAACACCAGCCGAGTGATAAACTACTCTGTATCGGAAATTTGACGATAGTTCGTGTTTTCCGCAACCGGCGACCTCAACTCAGTATAATGGAACGGGAGCTAACTCGTTAGCCTCCAAGTTTCGTAACCGGTGCTAAGATTGCTAACGTAAACCGAGTACCTTCACTGAGTCCAGTGAATGTCCGATGTTTTGCCCGGAGAAAGATCTCCTCCGGCCCAGCCATTTGATTTTAGAATTTGTTCTAATCCGGTGTTATTTGCCAAGCCAGCCTCCTGTCACGGTGGTTGTCCGGCTGCTTGCTGAAGCTAACGGGGTGACTATCGGTGATCGATTACAATGCCTGTTTTGTCAGCTGTGAGGCGTTCACTTGCAGCTTTACTTTCATTTCCTTACACTACTTAGATTTTAATGGTTGTATTCAATCGTAAGAGTTTCTATTCTGTTCTTACATGCACTCACGGTACTTCTGTTTTGTCCTAAAGAGTGTGCTTGTTATCGTTTCTTGTTAAGAGCGGCTCAAACTACTGGAGACAAATTCCTTGGATGTTTGTGCATACTTGGCCACCAAAGTTGATTCTGATTTCTACTCGCCCCACTTTGATAACTAAAATTATAATCAATTATAATTACTTTAAGTATTATAATGTGAAGGGTAATCATAATTCCCTTTGTAGGAAGATAATTTATGTCCTTAGCTCTCAATCGTTTGTGCAAGTGATGGTAATGGCCATCTGGTATTTGGTACTTCTGCAACTTCCTGCATACTGTGCGTTTATGAAGCACATACTAAATAGTTGACGAACAATAATACTGTATAATGAAGTGGCTCGGATCATGAATGGATGGATGGACAAACTGAATCGTGTCCACTCGTTTGAAATGCAAGCACTTTGGACAGAGATTAGGGAGTTTCAGCACCATGGAGAGAGCTTGTTCGAAATGAGGGGATCCAACCTACAAAAACTGGCTTGCCTGATCCATCTAGCCATGCATTTTCTGTACTGATCATTTTGTCCAGGCTCGCTCACTTTCAACTCCAAGACGTAATTGATTTTTCAAAGCTGTAATGCATAATGAACACAAAAAAAACAAAAACAACATAATAATAAACTAAAAGTATAAATCAGAACGAACTGCAATGAAAAATCCAGCACTATTATAACCATGACATATACACAAAAAATACACTGCCCCCCCCATGTGTTGACCAATCTACAGTCAAACCTCGGTTTTCGTCCATAATCCGTTCCAGAAGGCTGTTCAAAAACCGAATTGTTCGAAATCCGAAACCACTCTCTCTTTTTAAAATAAAAATGTTTACTGAACACGTCTGCTATAGTGTGAACTATATCACACTTTTTTTTTAATCACATGATTTTATAATAATAATTATAATAATTAGAAATGTCAATGTCAATGCCTGATTCGTACAAATTAATATATTTTGCAAGAACAATCTACTTTAACCCTTCCTTGAACAGTGTATAGTCACAATTTAAAAAAAAAATCCATTCCATGACGTTGAATCTTAATTTTTAAACGTGCGTATGTGATTGTGTGTAGGTCTCGGGGAGTGCAATGTATTTATATACTATTTTATATTTCACGACACACTTGGGGGTGGAGGCTCCTGCAAAATCTCGTTGTAACAAGTGTGCAATGACAATAAAGTATTCATTCATTCATTCATTAGTGTTGTATGTTCTTCATACTGCACATTTGACAATAAAGTTGTACTTGACTTGATAGCGTTGGCTCGGTCTCTCTCTCTCTCTTTCTCTCTCCCTCCCTCCCCCCCCTGTTTTCCTCGTCCTCTCTTTAGCGCACCAGGCTCTCCCACCACATTTCTCACTGCGCTCTCCTTCTCAGTGCCGCAAGCGGTGCGTAAGAGCGCGCCGATGGATGCGTAAAGCGCATTGGGAGGAGGGGGTGATTAAAAAAAACAAAAAAAACAAAAAAAACAGCACCTTCCTGAAAACACACAGACAGAGCAACCAGTGCTTTGAATCTCGCGTGCTTCTGGATGATGTTAGTGAAGATGTTCATCAGCTCGGACCAAGGCGCGTTGCTGTTTGGCTGTATGTTTCTGGACTTTTCAACGTGGCATGACCGCCTCCCGTCTACGAGTCTCGGCGTTTCAGCGTGAAGTTCAACGGAGGAGGAAACGACCATGAGAGGCGACTCCTTTCTCCTCGGCTTCTTGCTGCTCAAAGTTACCGCTCTGGTGTGTAAGGCGGACGGGGAGCCGGGCTTGCTCGGGGGCTTCGTGATGATCGCCACCTCCAACGGCTCCACCGAGGAGGAGAGCGTGTCCGAGGAGACCCCCCACACGGAGGACAAATGCCGAGGCTACTACGACGTGATGGGACAGTGGGACCCTCCGTTTATTTGCAAAACGGGCAATTATTTATACTGCTGCGGCACCTGTGGCTTCCGCTTCTGCTGCTCCTACAAACATTCTCGACTGGATCAAAGCACCTGTAAAAACTACGACACCCCATTGTGGATGAAAACCGGCCAGACCCCGTATAAGAAAATGAACAAGATGAACGACAGCACCAAAGACAAGACGAACTTAATTGTTTACATCATATGTGGAGTTGTGGCTATTATGGCGCTCGTGGGGATTTTCACCAAATTGGGTCTTGAAAAGGCGCATCGTCCACAAAGAGAGAACATGTCCAGGTAATTGCTGAATGCGAATTTCTTCTCGTAGTGGCCAAAAATAAAACCCACTTTCGCCCCTTTTGTGCAAACTCGCTAATTTGATTTTGCACCTCTGCACACAAAATCCAAAACAATAATAATACATTTGATTTACAAGCGCCTTTCAAGACAGACGAGTTGTATATCATTTTAGTTGGATACTGTTTTCTCTCCCCCAAGCTTTATGCATCAACTGCGCTGTGGCATAACATTACGTGAGCCACGCTCCCGTCAACAGGCGGGGGCGGTTTCTTTCACCCGAGTCTTAGCATCGCGCTCCATTTCCTCAAATGCTCTCATTGGAGCTTGCGCAATGATGGGGGGGCAGCGTAAATGAATTTGAACTAAGTACTTGTGTCAATCTTGCAACCGGCGATGCAACCAATCGCGTAGAAAGAAAGATGCTGCTCCGTATAGGCTTAGTGCAGTTCAGCTGAATAATCAAATTACACACATAAACACACGTCCATGGGGGGATTTGAACACATACTGTACTAAGCAAGTGCTACTGTATATGAAAATATGAATCCAAACGGTCATTAATAACAAATAGGATGACCAGACACCGAAATGAAGGTGCACGAAAAGGTTCTACAGTGAAACTCCTCTACAATGAAATCTACATGGGTGAAAATACCCCCTAGAGTTCTTTTTTTTTTTTTTGTAACGGACATAAAATATCAAGACATCAGCTCTCATTGTGGAAGGAGTGGCCATTACGTCGCGATTTAAAAAATCCTCACTACAGTGAAACTCCTCTACAATGAAATCTACATGGGTGAAAATACCCCCCTAGTGTGAAAAAAATCTTCATGCATTAACACCATTCCCACTTTCCCGTTTCAAATTTGCTACAGTGAAAAACCCCCCTGTTGTGAAAAATGTCTTGCTGCAAACATGATTTCGTTGTAGAAGAGTTTCACTGTATTACCTTTTTTTTTTTTAATATCCTTCCAATGTTTTACAGGGCGGTGGCCAGTGTGCTGCAAGGCGGGTGCCCGGGTGAGCCGTTCCGGGGAGAGGAGACCCTTGGCATGCATTCCAAGCACTATGTTTCCAGGGGTGCAAACCTTCGTAAGTTTTTTTTGGGGGGGTGGGGAGGGGGGCAATGTGGCAGGAAAAAAAAGTGGTCTCATGTTTTGATGCTGGAGGAAGTTTGATAGTGAAACACGCTCACGCTCATATGATGCTTTTTAACCCCCACTGCGTGTTTCTATCCACCGCATACTTGTTGGATTTATTTTTGCATTGAGCAGATTATGCATTACAACCACATGATGTCACTGGAATAAGGAAAGTGGGTGTGCTGGCTGTGAGAGGGGGAGATGGTGGACCGGCTGGGAGTTTCAAGGGTGGTTGTTCACAGCAGTGGTGTGCAGTCAGGGGAGGCAGGTGAGGCTGTGCCTCCCCTGTCATCACAAGTATTAATATTTGTCCGCTCGATTATGATTTTGGTGTCGTTCTTAATCTAGTTTGACAATTTTATAGTAAAAATCCCCGTGCGATGCTACAAGCTGTAATTTCTCGCCCTGAAAATGGAGGATTTCATTTCAGTCAGTGCCTCCCCAACCCCAACCCTCACTGCACGTCACTGGTTCACAGAGAGCATCTGAACGCCATCCATTTATTTATTTTTTTTGGGCATATCCCTCGGGCTACTATTCCACCGAGCCTCATTGTGTTTTAACATCCGAGATCAAACAAAAGGAACACGCAAATATGAAAGGATTTGTTGATGCACTATTAGTATGCAGCAGTCCAACTACTTCAAAGTAGCTGTAAGTCATTAAAACAGCAACCGACAACAATTCTTCATGTTTGGCCGACAACTTGCACTTAGTTATACGATTAGTGTTCATTATGTCCTGCAGTTACATTTCCTTGGAGCCTTTAATGTTCTACAAGCTAGCACAGACAGTCACCACCGTTCTTTTATGGGCTTGTCCGAGCACCGGCTGCTGTCAGTATCATCAATTGTGTTTTTTTAAAAAATTTTATTTCCAACAGCTACATTAAAACCCTGGAGAACCCATCCATCCATTTTCCGAACCGCTTTATCCTCACTAGGGTCGCGGGGGGTGCCGGAGCCTTTCCCAGCCGTCTTCGGGCAGTAGGCGGGGGACACCCTGGATTGGTTGCCAGCCAATCGCAGGGCACGCAAAGACGAACAACCATCCACACTCATACCTAGGGACAATTTAGAGTGCCCAATCAGCCCACAAGGTCAAATTTGGCCCCTATAAATTCTGCTACACAAATGCTCCCTTTAAATCCCAAAGGGTCAAATTTGGCCCTAATCCTAAATTAGGATTAAAGCAGGAGTGTCAAACTCATTTTTATCGTGGGCCACATTTTAGGTACCGTTTCCCTTAGAGGACCATTATAACTGACCCCGCCCCCCCCCCACCTGCCCCCCGCCCCCACACACAAAAAAAAATCAATAATAACTGTTTATTCAACTATTGTTTAAGTTACTGTACTGAGTGGTTTGGTTACAAGAAAATGCTTACAATTCGTCTCTTATTTATTAAATAAGAACATTTTAAATTTTGGTAGACATTGTAGAAGTTGACGTGTATTGACTTGCTTTCGTGGGCCACATAAAATGATGCGGCGGGCCAGATCTGGCCCCCGGGCCTTGAGTTTGACAACCGTGGATTAAAGCATTGAATATTTGAAAAAAAACATATATTTTGGTGTTCAGTGAACATATAGCAGTCATTTAATGTAAAATTCATCATTTTCCAAAGTAGAAAAGGGTTCTTGGGTTCTCCAGTGTTTTAAAATGAACTTTTAAAAAAAAAATATCATGTTCTTTTCAGTGTAAGAAATGGCTGCAACACAACAGGCATTACAAGGAAATAACTTGGTTAAGGACAATACATCGCTTGGGCCCAAAATAAATAAAGAAATAAAAATAAAAAAATCGGTGGCTATTAGTTACATTGTTGCTATGAAACGACCCAAAATAAATAAATAACACTTGCAGTCTTTTGCTCTTTGTGAGTGGGCATCTTTTTTTTTTGTTTTTTTTTTGGTCCTCACAGTGGGAGAGATGAGATAGTGGAATGGCCTATCACCTGAGTGGACGTGACTGTGAAATGGCGATTACGATTTTGGAGTGTGGAATCTACACTCTATGAACCCTCTAATCCTCGAGCTTGTGGGTAATCATGTGGACTGTTATTAACCTCTGAGATCAGGAAAAAAAAAAAAAAAAAAAAAGAAGCCTCCGTAGAAGACAGGCAAGCCGGATTGGTTCAGGGCTTCTTCCGCTGGCATGAGTGACTATTCATTACGGGGGCAGAGAAGGGGAAGCTGGCTTGTAGAGGAATTAGGTATGGATTTTGCTGGATGTAGACACATATTTTCTTGTTTCAAATGATGATAAGATGATGCATAGACTGAAAGGGGCACGATGGTGTTAACGTGAATGCAAAGAGAAGGGAAGAGGATAATGGAGGGTTGGTAATTGCAATGTAAAGATAAGCGCTGAGGTTAAATGGGCCACTCGCTTGCGCTGCACAAAGGGGATTTGTTCCCCATGTAGCACAGGTTTGTGCTGTAAAATCTATTCTGAGCGCACATATTGATCAAAGCTTATGGCATGATTACCTTATTACTGACATCAATGGACCTGATCTGGCAACCCGTTGCCATAATTCCTTTTGTGCATGTCAGTCAACGAATGCAATTGTTTTTTTTCTTTCTGTGAATAGATCTCTGATGATCATTCATTCGTCAACGGGGGACTCAGAACTGTTAACAATCACGCTTTGGCTGGTTCTGTGATTGCTTTTAACGACAACTGCGTGTTAACAACAAAAAGGGAGATACAGAATATTCATCAGTACGGGCAATGGCTTGAGGTATTTGTGATTTCGGGCACTCTTGCGCCTTTTGCAGGGGGGCCTTGGCAGCCTTCTGAAAATGGACCAGTTTCTTGTTTTGATATCCCCCAGCTGGACTGGACTGGCTGCCTGACTTTGTCTCAATACCAAATAACGTCGGTTGGAATCCTCAAAGGCTCAAAATCCTGCAGCGCTTCACTTTCGGCGTCAAAGAGCTGAAGAGACAAAAAAAAAAAAGGGGTGGCGGGGGGGGGGGGGGAGAGCGGAATTGGGAATGGGGAGAGGGGAACAGCATAATATGTAGAGTAAAAAAGATCTTAGTGGCAAACACCCACACTGGTGGCAGCAGCTATCTCTGAAGCTCTGTGAAGGCTTTTTCCTTTTACAATTGAGGACTTAGGTGTGTATGCACAGAATCCCCCCCCCCCCCCTCTTCCCTCCCAGCCCCCTTTGGGAAATTCAAACTCAATAGAGCAGTGGTGTCAAACTCATTTCACATTGTGGGCCACATACGGACTCTGTAGATGTCAAGTGGGCCAAACCACTAACATGATACCATACTGTGCTAAGAATCACCAAAATCTCATCTCTTTACTTTGTTTTGGTCTCAAGAAGCGCTTGATTGGCGCTTTCCTGTCATTTGCTGCATTGGGTCTATCTCGGTGACAGACTGAGACTGCTGTTTTCTTCCCCCGATCAAAACAATGTTGTCTTCTACTGTGATCAAAACAGTGTGCCCCCTAGCGGATAATCCACGAATTGCATTTTATTTAAAATATTAATCCTGTGTCTTTAATGCATTTTTTTGTTTCACTTTTAAATGATACCGCAGGCCCGATCGAACCTCCTTGGGCGCTGGTTCCGGCCCGCGGTCCGTATGTTTGACACCCCTGCAATAGAGGATACATTTCAAATGGTCTATTTGCACTCAAAACAATCATCAGATCTCATCTCCAAGTGAAACATCAGTACAGACGGACCTCTAAAGTACAGGTGTCAAAGTCAAGGCCCGGGGGCCAGATCCAGCCCCTCATGTGATTTTATGTGGGCCGCGGGAGCAAATCATGTGTTTCAGCTGTCATGATTCTTGCTGAAATCTATACCGAAATGTCAAATTGTCATGGGAAATAAATAACTGAGATTTTGGGCCGGGAAGCCGTAACTCCGAAGTGGCCCGCGACAAAAAATTAGTTTGACGCCTCTGCTCTAAAGGTTCCGTAATGCTGTAACACAGACAAACAAGCATTCGGATTCACATCGACACCCATGAACAATTTTTGATGAAGCTAACATGCATGTTTTTGAAAAAACGGGGGGCAGGTGGAATATTGGCCCACCCCCAAAAAGGTTACTGCTTTGAACGTGTCCAAGAAAAGCTACAAAAAAAATGACACCTCATGGGCCATCGTGAAATCTTGCACAATGTTGATATACCTTCAGGTATGTCAATTTATGAGCACAACCGCTCAACATATGACCGCAACGCGCTTTACGGTGAACGGTTAAGCCAGCGATGCATCCCAGTCGGATTTAATTAACACGGTAATTGTACATTAGTATGAATGAATCATCGGAGCGATTTCCCGCACTTGAATCAATATTGACAGTGATGTATCTGAGATCGGGGCTCTCGCATTAGAGCTTCAGGTGCGCAGTTAGCATTAATAAGACAAAAGAGATCTCCGCATGCACACGGTGCACTGTATTCAAAATACTATTCCCCCATTTGCGGTCTTAATTATCTTCCCCCAGCAGTTATAATCTTTTCCTAAACATTCCGAGATGGGGGAAAGATAACATTTTAAGAGGTAATTGCTTGTGAGATTTCACAGGCGTGAGGGAAAAAAGCCTCGTCTGCAAAATACTTCATCTGCGCCTTGCGTCTGAACACTTTTATGGCGTGTGCTACCTTTTTTCTTTTCACGCACCAAGCGGACCTGTCAAAAAGAAGCTTGGTGTACCCTATTTAAAAAAAAAAAAAAAAAAAAAAAGGAGGCTGACCTTTGTGTCCCCGCTGTCACTGGAGCCTTCACTGCTTCGCATCAGATTGCAGAGTGTCAGAGCGGAAGCGAGCGCCTCGGTTACAGATCCGACTCACAGGGCAGGCTGAAAATACAGAGGCGAAGAGAGACTGTGAAAGGGAACATGACTCCGCAGGACCAAGCTATCTGTGATGTGCCTGCACTGTCGCGCTGTCTGCTTGAAGCTCAGCTTCAAAAAATAGCAAGGAAAAAACTAGAAGCAAACAAAGTACAGTAGTAATCCTTTCATGCACCCTGTAACCTGATAACATGATAAGCTGTCCCTGAAAGGGTTCAGTCAAAATGTTTTTTAATTTTTTTTTTTACAATTCAGAACAGTTCCCAGGTGTCTTGACATATGACATGCTTCCATCAAAACACCCCAAAGATCAAGAATTTTATACACTACACTGCGCCTATGTGACACATGGACGCATCACCACACCCAAATAGATCCCACCATGTTGACATTTTCAACGAGCAATTAAGTACGTGGCAATTTCAAGAAACTGATCCGTGCATCGAAGGGGAAAAAAAAAAATCAATGCAGCTCCGCTTACTCTTTGGCTTTGACGTGATAACAAGGGGTTCACATTCATGGAAGATGTGGGTGTTCCTGCATTGATGGTGTTTCAGACAGGGTAGACGGTCAAGAAACCTGGTGTTGGGGTAGTTAATATGTAAATTAGCCCCATTGTTACATAACAGTGCAGAGGTGCAGGACTGAGTTAAACCGGGGGTCGGCAACACGCGGCTCCAGAGCCGCATGCGGCTCTTGAGCGACATCTAGTGGCTCCCTGGAGCTTTATAAAAAATTTTGAAAATGGAAAAAGATTTTGATAGGAGGCTAATATAGCTCAAATAGATATAGATACATGTTGCAGATCCGAAAAAGGAGAGCTGCGGTATTGTTTTTTTTAAAAACGTACACTTTATTTATGCTTTTAACAGTCTCGACAAACACACACACACACACACACGTCTGAGTCCGACTCCGTGCCTTCTCTCTTCTCGTTCGACTCGAGAGGCGTTCAAAGACAGCGTCCGAAAAACGGAAATTCATGATCACTTCACTGACACTAAGAAAAGCGAAAATAATGCACCAAAACAAAAAAATCAAGCGAGGAAATCACAAAATAAATTCTATGGGGGCGCTTGTGAACACACAACAAAGGAACGAATAACAAACAATTCTGAGACAGTCCAGTCTCCTACATACATACAGCATGTGTTTCCTTCATTGTAAGTCTCATAGAAGGCTCGTACTTGATGTATAGTCTGATTGTACCTGGATCCAAGTGATTTTATTATGTGCAACTACCTGACAAAAAAAAACAAATTGGCAAAGTTATAAGATAAACTACCCTTTAAGAAGACTACCAGGCAAAAGCAAGACACAACGTAACAAGGCAGTATGTCACACTGTTCAGCAGTGCCTCGTCTTTTTCTCCAGGGCCTCTTTCCCGCACCCTCTCCCTGCCTAATTATCTTAATGTGAGGCCCCTCAGCATCCCCAAGACCCCATTAGATGTCTGTTTATGAGGACCAAGGTGCCACACAGCCACCATCAACGTGACAAAAATCCACTCAATTTAGGCACAGGGGGAGCGTGGACAGGAAGCTGCCAACGCAGAGAGACTGTGATGGGAAGTTGTGAAATGAGAAGGAATTGTAGTTTGAGCAAATGATGAGAAATAAGAGGCGTCTGGTAGAGGAGTGGATTTTAAGTGCTTTTACGTGAAGACCGATGGCTTGCAGTCATCTCGCCCCTAAGGTCTAGTTCGGTTGATTTGAGTGAACGCCAGCGTAATCTATCAGGTCAAACATGAAACCCCTGAATGCAATGTTACCATACAGATAAAAATTCAATTGACATGTCTTTGGTTTTAATTGTTTGCCGATACCGATATTAACTTTAACCCCCATGCAGTAATTATCCCAAAATTGGACATTTCAGACAAAACAGTGAAAAATAACTCTACAAAGCTGAAAGTTTGCATAGGATGTATATCCATGTCTTGGCCAATTCCCACTGAACATTTTGAGGGGTTGAAAGTGAAAAAAAATTCAAAGTGAAAAAAGTTGTTGCACATTGGAAGAGGGACATTTTTGGGACGTAATACCCTTCATGCAGCCGCTTAAAAATACTGCATGAGGATTAAACACAATACATAGCAACGTGCAGGAGACCTGTATGTAAAATTTATTTTTATGTAATTGACTGTGGGACGCAAATGGCACCAATTTAGTTGAATGACCCAAATAAGCATCACCATAGAAAGAGGAATTCCTCTATTTAATACAATTGATTTATCTAATTCACATCGTCGTTAATAAGCTTGTGCAGGTTTAAATGAAGAGCTCGTGCAGCTGCGCAATTATTGCGTCGGTTAGTTAGGAGCAACTTGGGTCTTTGCTCACGCTCCAAGCAACCTGTGAAGACAAACCCGCCGACCGCTCTGTAACGCCTGCAGGAGAGCTGTGCCAAGCGGAGGAGACGCGTCTGTGGGTGTGTTCGTGTCACACTAACTGTAACGCTACAAAAAAACAAACAAAAAAAACCCCCCGCGACATTGTGTACTATAACACGAAACTACGACTGTTCTATTTGGTGAGATATGTGCACGTTTGTAGTATTTTGTAGCTTCATGACTGTAGTGTATTAACCACTATAGTTGTTTGGATGCATTGGCTTCCCGTACCTGGCATTGCCATCGACTGCGCATGCGTGATATGTTACCGAAATGTTTTAAGGCTCTTCCCAGTGAAACTCCTCTAGAATGAAACCTGCATGGGCAAAAATACCCCCGAGTGTGAAAACATCTTCATGCATTAACACCATTCCCACTTTACTACCCCCATACAACGAAAAAAACCCTGTTGCGCTCTACGAAATCTTTTTCTCTGCTCTTGCCTCGCGATGAGATTCACTACAACGAAGTCTAATCCAGCAGCGACCTCTACTGCTTCGTTCAGAAACGGCAACAGCAACCACCACACTGGTTTACACACGCACAGTAGTCCAGGAAGTATTTTCTATTGTTAGTTTCAGACGCAGCAAGAACGTCGCATTGCTAAAATGGCTACAAAGCGGACTTTTGGATGTCAAGCAGCTAAGACAAGAAGAGCTCTGATGATGGAAGAGAGGGTAAAAGTGATCAAAATGAAAGATGGAGGAAGCAAAATAAGACGTTATCCAAGAAATTGATGGAAGTGAAAGTGAATGCTGATTGTAAATATCGCAGTTTTACCCCTTTTTTTCATTCTACACTGACTATATAAAGTGTCAAATAAGTGTATGTTCATACCTATGCACTATTGGGATAAAAATAAAGAGTACACATACGTTTGTGTGTGTGTGTGTGTTTACATCTGAGATCATATTTGCTACAGTGAAAAACCCCCTGTTGTGAAAAATTTCTTGCTGCAAACATAATTTCGTTGTAGAGGAGTTTCACTGTACGCTGAAAACACGTCATCACCCCGGAGTTCCAATCACGTGACCGGAGCGTCACGTCCGTAAAAGGAACCATTCACATAATAGAGTTGGGTGTGTGTGTGTTTACATCTGAGATCAAAATTTGCTACAGTGAAAAACCCCCTGTTGTGAAAAATGTATTGCTGCAAACATGATTTCGTTGTAAAGGAGTTTCACTGTATGCTGAAAACATGTCATCACCCTGGAGTTCCAATCACGTGACCGGAGCGTCACGTCCGTAAAAGGAACCATTCCCAGACTCGAGTTGAGTTAGTTTGTCTGTCAGTCGATGTTACAAAGCCACTTCATGATGAATGAGAACGATGGGGGAACTAAATCGAAGTTCCAAGCGAGCTTCAGATGCGCCGCTGACCTCATGTTGTGAAAAAATAGCAAAGCCACCAGTCGCTCGTGACTTCCACCACCCCCCATTCTTTCAGTATGAATATTAATGATGTCATTTACTGTGAGAAAGTCACATCTTGCGCAGCATTTGACAGGTAATTATGTACTGGAGTGTGTTGATGTGTCCCAAGTATGTACGCTAATGTGCTTAGCACTTCTTGAGCGAACGCTGGTGCATGCAAATGCCAGGCACGTGACCCGTGGTGCACTCCAGTCAAATCTCGATTGCACAGAGCTAAATTGCATTCATCTCTCCTTATTTGCATAAATCGTAGCACCATAGGACTATCTATTGTATGCCGAGCTGCCGATCTGTCACGGAATCACCTGAAAGGAATTCCCATCTGTATGTTGAAACAGGTGGTTATCACCACTGGTTGGTAATGAACTGCTACACTGACTCTTTTTAATGCTCCGATATAACGAGAGTCGCAAATATTTTGACACTTTTCTGTCACAGTAAGTCAAGCGCAAACCCAATTATTAACCAAAACATCGTGGCTGAAGACACAGCTTGGAACGGAGGGTTTTGTATTTGTGACGCGAGGATGCGTTAAGCCCAGTCAAATGCGGGCATCTTTATTATTCAAACGAAAACGTTCCTGTGAACAATCATAGTCGAGCATGCCGTGTAGGCGAAGCTCCTCTCGCATTGTTAGTCCACACGGGCTCCCCTAGCATATGGCTGTGTTGCGCCGTGGTAAATCCTGTGTAATCTGCGTCTATTACAGCTCTGTTATTCTAATGGTTCCAATGCTCTGTCTGTAGCTGCTGTATTATGACGCGTTGTCACTGCGACAACCGGGTATGTTGCAGGGCTGTTCGAGAATGACAAAAAGAATCGAACTCGTGTGATGAGTGAGTGAGGGCAAAAGTATGCATTAAAAAAAAATTTTTTTTTTTGGATGAATCAGCCCAATGCAAAACATCAATTCTCGTCTGCATCAAACACAAACAATAATTCTGGACTAACTGTGTCATGGTGGTACGATGGCTGAAAATAAATAAATAAATACATAAATAAATAAATAGCCCATCTGTGATATCACAATTCAGAGCAGTTCAAAGAAAATACAGTCAAACCTCAGACGGTTCTTGTCCAATTCGGTTTTCGACCAAAAATGTTGAGTTTTTTTATGCCTTGCATGACGAACAAACTGAGCGCACTTGAATGCACCATTTGACTCCTCTCGCCTTCCTTACACGAGGAAGTGACGCTTCCTCGTGTTGCTTTCCGTTGTGAGCAGACGTGTTCAGTAAACATTTTTTATTTTAAAAAGAGCGTGGTTTCGGTTTTCGAACAATTTCTGTTTTTTTCGAACAGCCTTCTGGAACGGATTATGGACAAAAAACGAGGTTTGACTGTAGGCTGCTCACATTTAATCGGTTGTGTAATTTCTCACTTTATGGATGTACGGACACGCCGGAGTCCCAATTATTTGGATGCAAACAATTAAAAAGTAAATTTTCCATAATATGGCCCTATTAAACCAATGGCGCAACCCCCAATGTGATGCACTCCAATTAAGATGCCCGCAGCCTGAGGCTAAGCAGCAGATATGCCCGGATCTGCTTTTTGCCACCAGCGTTTTAAAACTCACAGGCTGGGAAAGCTCATGCTGATGGCGCATTTGTGAACCTTCCCCTCTATCTGCATGTCACGTTCATTGCACCCCAGTCTTTTGGAGAGGAGTCGCCACCCACCTCCTTTCTTGCCCACGGGCGTCAGTATGGCCTGGCTCAGCCCCCCGGAGGAGGAAGGGCCACGCTGGCGCCCCTCTCGACCTCACCCTGCTGCTCTCTTGCATACATATGGACAGCACAACCACCACCTCCAGCCCTGCTGGGTGCTGGCCCGCGGTTAGGGGGACATGTGGCTGGTGGAAATGCGTCATGATGCTGGGCTTTTCGTTCTGACAGATCTTACTCCCCGTCTGCAGATTAGGAGCCTGGAACACTTCAGCGAAATGGCGCCAGTTTTGCTTTTTTATTGTTCTGATTGCAGCTCTCATCTTGATTCAGCTCTCGCCCAACTGCGTTTTTTTTTTTTTTTCCTCAGGATTTATTTCTCCCTAGCATCAAAATCAGTTGTGCTTTCTACCTTGTGTTATTGTTTGGAGATGAAAAATCCCCCCCGCCACCCCATTTGCACTCAAATCAAGTTATCTGAATAAATGCAACAAGCTTACAATGCAGTGAGGCTGTATACTTTCCAAGCTGTGAACACAACAAAAAGCCGAAATTCTGAAGAAGGAATTTAGACCAGGATACAGCCAAACCTCGGTTTTCGTCCATAATCCGTTCCAGAAGGCTGTTCGAAAACCGAAATTGTTCAAAAACCGAAACCACGCTCTTTTTAAAATAAAAATGTTGACTGAACACGTCTGCTCACAATGGAAAGCAACACGAGGAAGCGTCACTTCCTCATGTAAGCAAGGCGAGAGGAGTCAAATGGTGCATTCATGTGCGCTCAGTTCTTTCGAGCACCGAAATTTGTTCGTCATATGAGGCATAAAAAACTCGAAATTTTTGGTCCAAAACCGAATTGGTTGAGAACCGAGACGTTCGAAAACCGAGGTTTGACTGTATTTAATAAACTGCTTTGGGAGCCTTGTTTTTAAAGACTGACATTTTGTACTTTATTTTGTCCACCTGGTATCACCTCACAGCCACAATCCACTTCGGTATCACGACAAAGCGCCTAAGGAACAAATGTCCCTGATATTGAGACTCTGACCCACCATTTATAGAGTGTGCAGTTTCTACAGTGCTTCAGCAAGAAACAACCATTTCTGCTACTTTCAAGCTTCCAATGAGCATGGCGGCTCCCGTCATCCGTAAATGGAAGGAGTTTCGAACCAGCCTGACTCTTCCTCGATCTGCTCGCCCATCTGAATTGAGCAATCGAGGTCGAAGGGCCTCAATCAGGGACCCGATGGTCACTCTGTCAGAGCCTTTCAGAAGGACAACAATCTTTGTGGCACTCCACCAATCAGGCCTGTATGGTAAAGTGACCGGACAGAAGCCACTCCTTAATAAAAAGAAATATGGCAACTCGCCACTAAAAAATTATCTGGTCTGGTCACAATATTATGCGCACCTGCACATCTTATGCGAATCAAGACCAAATGACCAAAAGCATCGTATAACATTGCAGCAAAGTAGAACAGAGTTGCATCATACAGTATAATACTTAGCCCCTCCCACATAGTTGTAATCCCGTCAATTAGAAACGCCCAATCAGTCTGATCCAAAACCGAGCCAGATCGTCGCAGTTCTCCATGCATACAGATGCCTGCAGCGTTACCCATGCAATGGTTGCGTCGAAAAATATAAGGCAATAAAAAAGGGGGGCGGGGGGGTGCGGCGCTAAGCGCAGAAACAAGAATTCGAGAGAAGCACGAAAGGCATCACAAGGGAGACGCACCTTTGGATGTCTCTGTCAACTTCAGCAGCAGGATACGATTGAATCACAGTCCCTCAGGAATCTTGGAGAATGAATGAAGGGATAATCTGATCCTTCTCCGCCACCTTTACGTTACGCCTCACCCCCCCTCATGACTGCATTATTATGCTATCGGGTTTAGCAGAAGGCAGTTGAACAGGTGATTTTTATTTTATTTTTTTTAACAGCAGACAGCTCAAGATAAAGCAAACTGAATATAAAGAATGGAGGAAAAAGAATGCTTGGACCTGTAAACGAAATTAGGAAGCACATCGGATCGAACTGGATTGGACTCCGACTTGCTTTTTGGCTTTGATAGAGTGTCAAAGCTTTCACGTTCGTTTTAGTCTCTGCATCCGTTTCTAAAACATGGTCAGTAAGTTTCATGCTAGCTGTTTTATTAACTCTAACTTTGCACCCAACCCAATGCATGTTTATGGACTGTGGGAGGAATACACAAAAATATGCAAAATGCCCCCCCGCAGTGATTCAAACTTTGAAAAATCACAACTGTTTGGCAAACCTCCATCCCACCGTGCCGTCTGCACCAAAATTAATGACTAGGGAAACATGTCAAGTCATTCATTTCAATTTCAGATGTGGACAGTTTGACATTCTCCTCCCAGTTTGCACGGCGTCCTCTCCAAACATGGCCACAGCTGTTTCATCATAATCAGTCGATCTGGATGCCACCCTGCAGTGGTTTTGTCCACTTCCAGCCCCGTAGCGCACGCATGGGAACATGTAAATGAGCAGGTGTGCTCCAATGGGAATCGTTCTATAATAAATATGAATATGCTTGGAAAATTGGACTTAATGTTCACAAACAGCAGTAATAGGAGCTGAATCTGAGCAGTTCGCAATCAAGGGTGACAGGATTTGGAAACGAACCAGATAGTGTGCGGATCCCACAAACGCAGACAAATTTACGAAACAGAAATATTGCCACTGGCGACAAAGAGCCAGGAAAACCAAATATGAACATAACAGGTCCACCGCCGAAGAGGCACGCCCACCGCCGGTGGTGAAAGCAAAACGACAGACAGAGCAAAACCATGACAATGGAAGAGTTATCATGCTCAAGGATAAAAAAATAAAAAAAACGCCTCTGCCTGTCTCCTCTCATGTTCTAACCAGCAACAAAATTCGATTTTATTCGGCGATGCCAGCCTGCTAGTCGGGCTGCACGTTTGGATTGATTTGAATCATCGGCGCACCAAAACAAGCAGATGTTACATCTCAATTCCAATATATTTTGCCGTCTTTGTCATCCGTCCTCTTTTCATGTCATGGAAATTGTTCCACTGGCTCCGCTCTGTCCTAAGATCAACAGTTTAAAGGTAGAAATGATACATAATTCAGTGCGCGCAGCAGCGCCGAGAGATTTGATTTATGTATGACTGCCTCTTCTGACCCACAATATCTATCTACCGGTTCCTAAATCTGAATGCTTTTCATGCCAGTTCAGGCTGCGTTTCGAAAATAAAAAACAACGCGGTTATCTTCTTCTCTCGAGAAAAAAAAAAGCACAACTACTGTTTGATAGTTTTGCCCGGTATACCGTATTGGCCCGAATATAAGACGGCCCTGATTATAAGACTACCCCCTCTTTTTCAAGACTCTAGTTTGAAAAAAGACTTTTTGAACACCAAATTAATTTTTAAACAGAAAATAATTGCAGTACATCTGAAACAATATATTTGAGAGAAAAAGCATGTAATTTTGCCTCATTCAAATCTAAAGTGCAATCACATTCGGAAATGAATGGCTTCTGGTTTTTGAAATGTAAATTACATCATAACTTCTCTTCAGGTGCCGGTTAACCTGGCCGATCTTTGACCCGCTTTTCTCCAGATTGTCACTACGTTTCTCCATTTTCTGTTATCTCTTCTATTATTTTCTAAAATGGCCGCCCACTGAGGCGGACAAAATACGTGGATTTTACTACTTAGCACATAATTCACAAACAAAATATTAATCAGAAGGCTCTCTTTAGACTAGGAGGGCAGCATAGTACATATATAGTGTCAAGACATTTTTTGGGGGGGGTTGACATCCCCTTTAATATGAAGCAACTCGTAATACTGTTTCAAATGGGCGATAGAGTTATTAATATATTTTTGGGATGTGTCAGTTGCATAATTTCCACTGACGTACGACAACACATTTAGATACAGTTTTGTGATTGTGTTCAAGGCGTTATTATTGCCGGCTGTTAGCAGTTACTACCTAAAAGGTGTGGACTAAAACAAATATCATAATTACGTTTGTTTTTGTTTTTTTGTATAGTTCATTTGGGAAGACATGCGTGGGTCTAGAATTCTTAGGGGGGGGGGGGGTTGCGCCCGGGCGCCGCAAGCAAGGCATATATTATTTATACTGTATATATTGCTTGCATGGTAAACAAAGTGTGCATGATCTTATTGTCAACTACATATGCATATACTGTACACCCTTGTGAGAACTTGCAAATCTTGTTATCGCTTAGCTTCTGTCAGAAAATTGGACTGAAAAGGAGTGCGTCGATATTATATTGCAAAGCCAATGAAAAGAAAGATAATCGACGCCACATACAGTACATACACGTCTTTTCCCCATGCAGTGTAACTGTTGTTCATAGCGGCAAAAGCAACAGGCCTATCATGAGCCATTCAGATGGAAGCAAGTAGTACATTTCACATTTCGTTTACCAAGAGCAATTTGTGGTTCTTCGTAAGTGTAACATCCCCTCCTGTGCTTCTCTCGCTCAAGGCTCGAGGCTAGTTTGCGAGGGATTTTATTGATTTTTTTGTCGGCAGTGCAGTCAGGCCTCGTGGCAAGGAATGGGCTGGTTGGAAGGGTTTGGGGGGGTTACCCAAATGTGATTTCTGAGTGACCCCCCCCCCCCCCCTCGCAACCCTCCCATCTTGTTGCAGAGGAGCCATCCCCTGCATGTCTGCGTCGCTGCACTGCAGCATTCATCGAGCAGACGGGGGGGCATCTTTGTCCGTTTCGCTTTCCTTGTTGCCATGACACGACTGTTGCATTTTCCACGAAGCACTACACCTTGGTTCATCTTCTTAGTGCATGCAATTTTTTTTTCCACGTGCTTCAAATGGCTTAAGTTGTCATGCATCCATTTTCTACCACTTATCCTTTTCAGTATTGGTCCACGGCCGCATAATTGGCGCTCTTCTGTGGCACTCTCTTTGCGAAAGGTGCAGAAATACAGTATGTAGTGCATCACATATGGGTCAATTATTCAAATTTCAAACACCATTGGTTGTGACAGGTACCAAAATAACGGATTTGTGCAATTTAACTTCTTGGTTCCTCATCCTAACCGTACAAACCGGTGTAACTCACATATTTTTGAGGTGTGGTTCATACGTCAAAATTTGTGAAGTGGGCCAAAAGGGTTCAATATGTCACATTTTGCACCTTTACAGTACATTCAGGTCCCAACTGCAGTGGTACGTGTGTAATTTGTCGGTCAAAACTGTAGGGAGAACTCCATTATGCAATCTACAGAACCTACTTGCCAAGTTTTCCAGATACAAGTCTTCACTTGGCCAGTTTTTGGCTTTGACATTGGCAAAAATATTAGATACAAGTTTTGCGGCATTGAACTGAACTCACGTCGCAGTTTGGCAGATAATAAACAATTCTTCAAAAAAAGATGCTTCAAGTTCTGCCAATCCGCTCCCAGTTGAAATTTACATTCAGACTACAGATAAAACGGAGAGAATTACATGTGTATTTAAAACAATCACACAACTTCGCCATGAAGTTTGCTTGCTTTACAAGAACAAACAGCATCTACGTGATGGTGTTGTAGCGCTTAAAGCAATGGATTCTTCAACACAAACAGTGCAGCATCACATGAAGACAGGTGATAAAATACTGACAGGCATATATTCTTTATCCTCTGTGAAAAATATCTAACACATCTTATCCAAAACTGTTTTTTTTTTTTGCAACCTTTTACAAAGGACATGAACTTTTTGGGTGGGTATCAAGCTTTGTGAAATGTTCATTATGCTTAATTTTTATTGAATCGATTACAGAAAAATAATTAATTGTAATAATTTTTTTTACCACAAGTTGTTAATTTCTATTTTTATTTCTTAAAAATAAAATCTTGTTTTATTTATTTGTTTATTTACTTATTTTTGAAATATACGGAGTGTTTATCGAGTGCAAGGGAAAAAAAAGGTCGTTAAGTATTTTCTAGTAAAATAAAGAGAATATTACAATGTTCAAATAACTGACTTTGGCTCTTCTGTAGCTACGGTTATACCCCTATACAAACATAAAAACGTTTAAAATAAACTCCGAAAGCTCACTTACGATATTGGAAAAAAAAAAAAAAGATATTTTCACCATAATTATACCTTTAATTAGTTTAATATAAGTAAGGTGTCGTTTCTGTTTATTTGAAAACATTTTTGTGATTTTATTTTGTTAACTAAAATAGCTTTTCAATTTTACTTTTCATTGACTATAATAACATTAGTCCCAAGATGGTGAATCCATTACAGGGTGATCTCCAAGCCTTCATATATTTTCAAAATGTAAAAGCAAATCAAGCTTGTCCCACTCCAAGTCGTACGTTGGCGAACTAAACCGAACCGTACCGTATTTAGGATTTACATTCACGCTTTGAAGGACTATTTTCCTTGCAAGAATTTGAATGCACGTGTCATGTGACAAGGCATTCTTTAACGGGTACAAAGGTATTCACACAGAAAGCTGCGCTAAGCTCCTGCACAAATAGGCTAACCCACACAAAGGAGTAAAAAAAAACTCCAAAAAACAACTAAAGTAGACGGTGCCACTATTTGTAATGTTTACACTTGCAGTCATAGTCTTTCCCACAAAGACATTTCCAAATGGAACACGACGATGCACACTCACACCCTGTCCACTGTACCTCCTGCCAGTGCTTGTGTTCTCCTGCCCACAAATCAAGTGAGGCAGCCTTCCTTGCTTCAGTAACCTAGTTTTTGCCTCTCCGCTCTCCATTTTAGCCTCATCTCGCTAAGGGAATCTGGATGTCTTACCCAAGACGTTTACTACATCGAGGGCCATCAATACATGCCATGTTTAGTTTACGTCGCTAATAATAGAACGTCACCGATGTGTGTTTGCGGCCGGAACAGACAGGCGCGCGCAGTGGAGTGTGGTATTCACCATGGGGATAATCTGTATCTCTTAGTGAGGAGGAGTCCCTCAGGGCCTCTGCGAGGTTCCTGAAATAATATTCCATTCCTCCAAATTGTACATCGTTCATGAGCTGGGAGAAGCAGGAGAAAGGTAGCCAATAAACTCTTGTGTGCTTCAATGGTGCAGTAAAGGCGCACTGACCTTCCATTTAAAGCTGGCCAAGAAGGCAATCATGCAGGGAGATACATACCGAGGATAACGATTAAAGGAATACACCACGCAGGATAAACCTGTACTCAAATAAATAATTATATAGATAAGCCCAATGCGGGCCTGTTATGTGCTGATATGAGAAAAGCATATCGTGAGAAGGCATGAGAGAGGCAGAACGTAGCAGTAAGGTAGTCACAGTGGATGTCCTTGAAAATTTGGGGCGGTGTGGTTCATGTACAATCTGGTTAAAACCGCAGATAAAGGAGTTTACTGTCATCATCCCACTGACTAATTTAAATCCGACGACTCAATACCGCTTGTTCTCATTGGGGTTGCGTGGGTGAGCCAGAGCCTAGCCCAGCTGACTTACTGCTAGCTAAACGCAGGGCACGTGGAGAAACATTCACACTCACGTTCATAAAGTCGTGTTCATTTAAGCTAACATGGATGTTTTTATAAAGTGCAAAAAGTCCACAGGGAGGACAGGCAAAATCCATCAGAAAAGAAAAAGATACAAGCTCAGAACTGTGAAGCAGACGTGCTAACGACCAGAGCGCTGAGCTGTTAGCATCGCGGTGTTCTGTGTTTTATTGAGTACTGTCATAGTTTATAGTTGCTTTGTACGCATGAAACTAACTTTTCGCTGTTCCCCAAACTGTTAATTGCAGTTGAGGAATAATTTGTTTGATATAATGCCGTTTGGATGGTAAACAACAGTTGTCGCCTAAATTCACCAATTAGCACAAGGGTTTTCTTATCCACTTGCCACTGCTGCTGCTGCTTTTGCTTGGCAGGCTGTTTGTGAGTTTGGTCGGTGGGGGGAGGGAATTCTGCCCCCATCTTTGTCTTTGGAGGCTGGGAAAAGCCCCTCACAGCTGAGTTCCAACATACACACACCTGCCAAGCATTCAACGTGAAGAACAGGTGCAGCAAACGAAAGCTTTTAGACAAAGCTTCACTTCAGCAGAGCCAGAGGAGCAGATTATAAAATACTGCAGTGGGATGGCTGCAGGTAATTAAATACTATCAGCATTCTGCCTTCAGTCTGTCTACTTTGTTACCGCCGAGGCAGCCGGATTAAATATGAAGCAAATCAGTTCAGTTTATGTCAGAAAAAAAACTCCCCAACAACTTGGATATAGTGACTTTTTTTTCCGGGAATATAATATGTGCTTTGAATAAATATACAAAAATAAAAAATCCTTTTTGGTTTAAATTCAGATCAATGCGAGAGGTAGGACTCAGTCGCATTGCTCAAGGTGAAAGAGAGTAAAAAATCTCTAGTTTTGTGGCATTGAACTGTACTCACGTCGCATTTTGGCAGATAATAAACAATTCTTCAAAAAAAAGACGCTTCAAGTTCTGCCATTCTGCTCCCAGTTAAAGTTTACATTCAAACTGCAGATAAAACGGAGAGAATTACATGTTGTGTATTTAAAACAATCACACAACTTCGCCATGAAGTCTGCTTGCTTTACAAGAACAAATAGCATCTACGTGATGGTGTTGCAGTGCTTAAAGCAATGGATTCTTCAACACAAACGGTGCAGCATCACATGAAGACAGGCGATAAAATACTGACAGGCATATATTCTTTATCCTCTGTGAAAAATATCGAAAAGCACCGCTTGTCCCACAGTATCTGTCAACAGCTTCATGAAAGGCACCAATGTATCCTATCCAAAGGACATTAACTTTTTGGGTGGGTATCAAGCTTTGTGAAATTTTCATACAACAAACTGTCAACAAGACAGAATGAGACAAAAGGTGAAATATGTGATATTATTGGGAGTGCCAAGACACACGTTTGGGTAAGCACAATGGAGCGCAGGTTAGCTCCAAACAAGACACACACACACACCTGCAGAAGCCAACAAAAACTAATCTAAATGGCAACAAAAACACGGCAGTCTCCGGTGAATGGGATGACTGGCAAGCGTTTTGTCTTTGCTAAATGAAACAATACAAAAAAGGCTTGGAACAGCTAACTCGGGTCTGGGCTGCTCACTCTGTGCCATCCATTGAAGGATCGGCAACAAGTGCCAGTGGAAGAGAGACGAGAGCCACTGCCATGACTATGTACAAAATGATAGCGATAAGTACTGCTTTGTCTTTGTATGGTTTTTGGAGAGTTTCTCAATTATGACTACATTCCACTAAAATCCGAGTTAATGATTGTAAACTTAATACAGTCAAACCTCGGTTTTCGAACAATTTCAGTTTTCGAACAGCCTTCTGGAACGGATTATGGATGAAAACTGAGGTTTGACTGTACATTGATTCATATGATCTGGCAACCAGTCCAGAGTGTACTGCGGCTTTTGCCCAAAGTCTGCTTGGATGGAGTCCAGCTTACCTGCGACACTAATGAAGACAAGCGTTATTGAAAATAAACTAAATCTTTTTTTGTAGTGGAGCCAGGGGTGTGGTCACCAGATTGAGTTCTGGGAGATTCCGGAAAGGCTGGTCTATTTCCGGGTTCATCCACCCCTTCCGCTTATCCCCCATAGGGATCACAGTGTTCCCCCATCAACGATTATACCCGGTGCATGACGGCCGCCATCTGCTTCCCCCACCGTCAATGATTAGGTCACGCCGTCTGCTGACCTTAGCGACGAGTTCCCGAGCAACAGACATGCTAATCACTACTACAACGTGCCGCTGTTTACGATCTTCTCATATTTGCTACGAGTGCTAATAACACCAGTGCCAGTCAAGTGCAAAAGCATCAAGTCTTGTCCGCCAGTGCTAAGTGGGTCACAACCGTTGACGTCTTGTCAGAGATGTCAGCCCCCACCGCGCAGACTGGCATCCTTTATCATGGCCGTCTTCCCATGCCTTCCTTCCTACCTGCCACTCTACGTCTGTGTCGCTTTGTCTCAAGCAGGATGTCATCCTCAGCTGACGGAGCAGCAGCGCTCCCGCTGCTGACTCATCACATCGGATGGGGAAGCCCGACCGATCCATTAGGCGAAGGTACTAATGAATGACGGCGCGATGCGGTGTTAGCATCCTGTCAATGTGGGAGGGGAAAGAAGAATGGAGGAGACCCATTTTTCTTCTTTTTTTTTTTTTAAACATAAAGTAGGGCAATATTTCAAAGCTAATTAAGTCTTCTTTGTGTGAATGAGACAGAAGATCGTTGAGACGCACAAAAGGCCTCCATGATGTTATTGAGTGGTGCTCCATCATCATGATGAATAAGACAACCTTTTGTCCGTCACGTGCGTTAGTGGAGCAGTTCTTTCTTTTTTTTCTTAGTGCTCTGCGTTGACTCTGAATAATATACGCCGTCGTCACCTTAGTACGGGGGTCGGCAACACGCGGCTCCAGAGCCGCATTCGGCTCTTTAGCGCCATCTAGTGGCTGAACATATGGAACGATAACGGCAACCGTAGCCAATATGGTGTTTGTGTCACACTGCTTATTGATCAACGTGAGCGCAATACTTTACTCATTATATTTGATGCTGTCGATGATGTCATTTCAATGTAAAATGACCGTTAGTACACACTTATCCGGTCTTGGCTTGTTTATTGCCCGCCTGCCCTTCACACGTGGGTTTCATCCAATCACTCAAGCACGACGCATGCCACAAGTTGGATTCATTTTGCAATTAACATGAGTGCGAGATGAGTTGAAATGACACATGATGATGTCGCTACAAATGGTTGCCCCCATCTGTTGTGGCTTGAGAGGGGGGATGCAGAGTTAAAAAAAAAAGAAATTGGAATGCAGTGTGCCGTGTGAAAAGGAAAACTGTGGAATATGCAAAAAAAAAAATACGAGGCTACGTTGAAGGGATGTTGGTGTCTCACAGGACAGCAAAAGTTCCTATCGCAACATTTTTCACCTTGATTAGTGATTTTTTAATAATTTTTTTTTGCCTTACACAGCTTTCATGTTTTATAAATGTCAGGGAGTTTTCTTACCGTTGATTCGGCTGCCGGGCTTAACACCACCCTGTGAAAATCCAGTCAATGCATCGGATGGTGACAAGATAATAGAAACAATCGGGGCGGTACAATCGTAATCAATGGTGTTTAAAAATGAGGACAGGAGGACATCTGGGTCCAATCGCAAAAGGATTGAGGCCATTGTGCTTTGAAATGCTCAGGAAAGAACAATTAGGTGTTTAACAGCCACTCTCTCTGTTGTCACATCGCCAAGACATTTCTTCATGACAGACTTTTCAATATTCCTTCTCTTCTCATCTCATCTCAGTCCTGTGTGTTTAATGGCAGACTCAGGAGGATTAGTCAAAGACGTGGTTGTCGTTGGCTCCTGAAAAAAAGCACATTTCAATGTATCTCTTTTGCATTTCCTTAAATTGGAGCACAGTGGCGCGTTAATGAGCGAAGCCAAAGCTAGTGACATATGGTGATGATAATGAGATGAGCGGTGTTTGAAAAAAATAGGGCCGTATATTAGCTGCAGAATCTGGCATGTTCCGTGGAACAGACAGTGTTGTCCGATGAATTTAAGAACAGCGGGCCTTGGGCTGAGCTGCATCTCATGAATTATTCAGGGAGGCCCTGTACCCTCAAGTTCTCAAGGCGTTGCTTCTGGGCACAAATGAAAGCTTGTGCCAATGACATGCCTTTGATATAAGAGGATCATTCTGAAAGTTCGATTTGCTTCTCAAATTAGGTCTCTAAAGTCATTTTTGTCACTAGAAAGTAAAATCCTTTCATCAAAAGTGGGGGTCGTCGTAATGATAATTTGCCTGAAATCCAGCGTCCAACGCCTCTATCCAGTCAGTCAGCAAACGATTGTTGAATGGCTCTCATAAGGGGATCCTAAACTGTTTATCCTGTGTGTCGCAAACCCGAGTTGTCGACAGGAAGTTCAGATGAGCCACACACACACCAAGATTGGAACATCAGTTACAAACGACTAAAATAAGTATTCATTTTTGTGTACAGGTATTGCCTGGTGCAACCATCTCGCATCATTCCGAGATGGGGAAAAAATATCACGCTCCAGACTATTCAGAAAGTGGTTGGCTGTGATACAGTGAAACTCCTCTACAACGAAATCTACATGGGTGAAAATACCTCCTAGTGTGAAAAAAATCTTCATGCATTAACACCATTCCCACTTTCCTGTTTCAAATTTGCTACAGTGAAAAAAACCCTGTTGTGAAAAATGTCTTGCTGCAAACATGATTTCGTTGTAGAGGAGTTTCACTGTACTAAATAACATTATACACGACAGGAATAAAATCACTATACACATAAACATAGCTATACAGTCAAACCTCGGTTTTCGAACGTCTCGGTTCTCGTCCAATCCGGTTTTTGACCAAAAATTTAGAGTTTTTTATGCCTCGGATGACGAACAAATTTCGGTTCTCGAACAAACTGAGCGCACTTGAATGCACCATTTGACTCCTCTCGCCTTCCTTACACAAGGAAGTGACGCTTCCTCGTGTTGCTTTCCATTGTGAGCAGACGTGCTCAATAAACATTTTTATTTTAAAAAGAGCGTGGTTTTGGTTTTTGAACAATTTCGGTTTTCAAACAGCCCTCTCGAACGGATTATTAACGAAAACCGAGGTTTGACTGTACTATCTTTTGGGAAAACAGAATTTTGGGGTCTGCTAGCGGAAATTTGCTCACAATGGCCCTCATTTACTAACCGTAAATATGCACTAATTTGTGCACTAAACATCGTATCCACGTTTGACGCAGCTGCGTTCCCGTACAAACAGGCAGTGTGCGCCGTTGTGGGCGTGAACGCAGCCAACTAGCTTCGTGGGTAAAATTCTAATGGCCCCATTTCAGCATCTTATTGTTAATCACAGGGAATCCAAAAACATTTTTTTCCTCTACTAGCAAATAGCCACGCATGGAAAAATCCTGCAAGTGTCTTATAGGAAGGCCTCGCTTCACCCTTATGTGATCCTAAACGTCCTCATGCTGTAGAGACGAGATATGGAGCAAAAGGATGAGGACCACTAGAGCAAGAGACAGAAAGATGCAAGGCATCTCGTGTACCAAACAGATAAACAGAGAGCGGGCCAAATAAGAGCTACTTGACTCCCTCCTCTCGCAGGCTCTCACATAACCTGCTTACCGTTTAAGTGTGACTAAAGATGCTTATGCGGAGACACAGGAGGGACCACACATACACACTCCGCAGCACAAGGGCATACACCGTGAACCCTGCAACCCGAACTGAATGATTTGGACTCGCTTTTGAGAAAGGAAATAGAAACTCAGGGTCAACAAGCTGTTTACTTACAGTGCTGCCGGCAGATGAGGACAATTGTACAAAAGTCCTTTCAAGACACTATTTACACAACTTTTCATCCTCTGTGCAGACTTTTGTGTCAACATTTATTCACCCTCAAAATATTCCGCTCAGTGAGATGACTCGTAAAATTGCTTTTCGACCAAAAACAAGAGCGGCTTCTCAGTTCAAATTTTTTTTTTTGGACAATGCTTGACAAAACTTGACAGAATTTAAG
This sequence comes from Hippocampus abdominalis, assembly GCA_018466805.1. NCBI lineage: Eukaryota > Metazoa > Chordata > Actinopteri > Syngnathiformes > Syngnathidae > Hippocampus > Hippocampus abdominalis. Next base: position 8,172,239 of record CM031714.1, read on the forward strand.
CTAAAATAGGCTGTGAAGTAACATGCAAGTATGTAAAGCCGAGCTGGAGGGGGGGGGGGATGAACGGACTAACTGGCAACCCAACGAACATAGGTTGCATAACAATGAATTTCTCAGTACAGCCCAAGCCAGCCTGCCTGCCTGTTGATATGTGGGCGTGGGTGACTGCACGACAATGCGAACTACTACACGCGGAGGAAAAAAAAAAAAATATTGTTGCCATGACAAAAGAGCGGAGCCGAGAGATGAAGAGGCTTCGAGTAATGACAGAGAAGCAGTTTTGCAGATGAGGAAAAGAAGAGGGTTTATGCATTTGCCGAGTGCAGAAAGAGAGGGAATAATAGATGAGTCAGCTGCTTGCAATTTTTCAGTTCAGAATAAAAAAAATAAATAAACGGAGGAATTACACTGTACCGCCAGTAGCAATGGAGCCAAGCCAAGTATGAGGCAGGAGCCCTCCTACATATAGTCTATACGGTACATGTGCTTTCTCTTGACGTCTCTGCACCAATTTGTGAATGTCATTTCCTTTATATTCCCTTCTATAGACGCAACACAAACGTTGAAGGAACGCAAGTCTGTTCATTTCTTCAATAGTGGAACCACAAAGGTCAAACAGAATCTGTTCCAGGACACACAAAAGAAATATAGTCAGATGGAAAAATGTAATTATTGCATATCAGTAGAATTAAAGACTTGTGAGGCCCAGTTGTCACCATTATGAAACGTATTAAATATATGGGCTTTTCTTTTTTTAGGGGGGTGTGGGGTCAAATACCTCACGAAAGTTGAATACGGCACATTTTTCACTCAGCCTGTTTTGCAGGGGCTGTCCTCTGTGATGCGAGTGACTGTCCTGCCCCATGTACCGCTGGGCCAGTTCCGAGTTGAGATTTAATCGCCATGATGACCAGATGTGGCGCAAAGGGATTGAATGAGGCAGGCAAACAGCTTCCATTTGTCAAAGCGGAGCCCCGAGTGTTGAAATTAAGCGAGCGTTTGTAAAGAACAAACACCCCCATTCCCACATTACCAACCTGTGGACAATTTAAATTTGTATTGGTTATCGCTAATGCTAATTGGTTATCGCTAATGCTAATCCGTGCCGCCAACGAAACTCAATACTGCTCTTCCTCGTGTTTGCCTTTGACTTAGTGTGTCAGACAGTGTCATCCACTTAAGAGCGAGAGTAGATCTTCGTCCGGCCGATCGGAAAAGTAATGGTCAGAGAACTGCAGTGCTAATTATAGCGCTAATTCGTTCCACTATATATATATATATATATATATATATACATATACCATAATTTCTGGACTATAGACCGCACCTGATTATAAGCCGCACCACTACATTTTTAAAGGAAAAAAACATTGTGTACGCACATAGGCCGCACCGGTCTATAAGCCGCAGGTGCCCATATTGTTACATGAGATATTTACAAAGAAAGACGGTACACAGGCGGCCGTTAAAAAAGTCTTTATATAGGCCGCTTCATTAAATAAGCCGCAGAGTTGAAAGCGTGTGACAAAAGTCGCGGCTTATAGTCCGGAAATTACGGTATATATATGTATATACCCCCAAAAATCAAACACTTATAATGAAGCCCTCCTATGAAGTTGATTCACGTGTGTATCTCAATTTTTAACCACTACGCTATTAGAACCTTAGCGCAGTCCGCTCACATCAAGTAACGTCCGGTGAATATTCTTATTCTCAGTTTCCCTCAAAGTCTTCACTTAATACTGCTGACCGAAACAAATTTTTGGGAGTTGAAACTGCCATCCCATGAGCTGTCAGCACACCTCCTTTCAGCATGTATCAAAGGATTATTTCTGCCTTTTTTTTGGCTTATTGTGGGGTTTTTTTCCCCCGAAAAGAACGACAGTTGAATATCTCCAGGAAGTTAAGATGAAAGCCATGTACTGTACTTTTTCCCCCACAGTAGTTGAAGATGATCGCCAATAAACTGTGCGGCTGACTGAGCAGAAATGAAAATGTGTGTGTTCTTCAACTGGTTCTATTTTGTTTGGGTTCATACTTGTTTTGTTTTCATTGACGTTGGCTAAAATTGACTCACTTTTCTGGAAACTAATTTGGACTTTCTGAGACACGTGTCACGAAACCTTTGGTGCTGCTAACGATTACGAGTGCAGAGTGCATTTCATGCTAGCTACGAGCTAGCTACATTCTAGCTGACTTGTTAGCTGCCATATACAGGTACTGTAAATGTACTATTTATTTATGAATTAATTTATTATTAAATTGAGAGCATGAAGTGGTGTGTGTGACGTTTCAATTTTTTACATGCCACGAGTTCATGGAAAATCGCAAATATTGATCGCAAAAGGATATGCTTGCTTTGAACGACCCAACTCAACTATATTTATCGAGCACTTTAAAACAATCAGCGCTGTTTACAAAGTGCTGTACATGGAGCAAAAATAATTCGGACAACAACAAACAATAAAACAATAAATGAATAACAAAGACAGTAAATAGAAAATAAAGCCAAAGCACTGATGTTTGACGAGCATCGCTATACTAATTTTGGTTAATTGAAAGGTAACACGGGAATCCAAATTCAGACCATTATGCTGAATTTTAGCCACCACTGACATATTCACCTTCCCCACGATTTAATACGAGCCAGTCCCTTACAAGCTTTTGCGGAAATAAATTGTGTCGGCAGCCTGTGTGGTTCAGTTAATAAGTCTTTCCTCTTCCAACCCCTCAAGCCACACTTTTACAAAGTAAAGGGAACAACATATTTTCTAAGAACTGTAAAATGTTACTTTTTAAAACTTTTTGCTGTCAAAGTTTTTGGATAATATGAATAAGATAATAAGCTATTAAACATGGCTGAAATTGCTAGCAGTGTGTGACATACTCCTGAATTTGCCTTACTTTTGTATTTTATCTGGGTTTTCTGTGCACTGTCTTTGTTAGCCTGATAGAGAGAGTAGGTAGAGCTCACACAATAATAAAGTGGAAGCAAACGGCACAAATCCAAATGATCAGTTGGAACACGCGAGCATTTTTCAAGCAAATTAACCATGTATTCTATTTCATGCGCCACAGGAGGCTGACTTCGTTATGTTTTTGCTAAACATATTTGTGTGTCTTACACAGTGGAGCTCTTTCGTCTGTGCTGCTGTGTAATTCCAATTTGTCCACAACACAATAAAAAGCAAAAAGGTCAGAGAACAAAAATAGGCACTGTGAGATAACATGGCTCCTAATAAAATACGAGATTATTAGGCTGCTCGCTGTGACATGCTGATTATTCATGGTAGGTAGAAGGCTATCCGGACTGCTCTGAACTATGTGACCTGCTTAATGTTGGCTTGCTCTGGACCTGATGCAAATTAGTCCACTGCCACAAGGCACGCACCAACATTTTCGGTTCAAAGCGAGCTTGCGCTACTAGACTGAGATGATGATGATGATGATATCAGCGCTCATGTTTTTGCCATTTTACTCTTGTTTCCAGGGCATTGTTAACATGGAAAAACAGAGCTCTGCGTGACTTTTGTATTTAATGGCTAAAGAAAAAAATAAATAAATATGTGATATATATATATATATATATATTACATTGTTCTGTCCAGTATCCAGGATTTATTGAAATAAAAATGGCATTGCTTATGAAGGAAATCATAACAAAGGGGGGCATTTATTTAAAAATATAATAAATAAATAAAAGAATTACAGATAGCTCAACTGTTTAACCAGATTGCTGAGTAGATTCTGGATTTTTACTAAAATATATAATAATAATAATAATAATTATTATTATTATCATTATTAAAATATATTGTAGGATGCAAGTGGTATTTACTGTATCTACATGTAGTGATATTTTGATTAAAAAAATAAATGCGCAGTTGTCACATGGATCTTGAAAATGTGGCGTAAAAGGTTTTTTAAAAAACAACAAAATCTTCAATTTATTAGTCTGTAACGATGCAAACCCTTTCCATTTTCATATCCGATTTATATCGAGTTATGAAAAGGCTTTGAAATTCTTTGCTACCATTGCGTTGACATTCGAGGATTCAAATCAGCTGATGGCGGAGAGCCTGAAAATAAGGCCAAGCAAGGAGATGCACTTGGTCTCTGATAGGATATGGAATAGTAGTAAGGGGCACTTCAGCTCGATAAAATCCATCATGTGCTAAGAAAAAGGCTCAGCCATTGCTGCCCATCCAAAGTAAAGGAGTTGCTTGACCCCAAACAAGGCTGCAGTCAATGTTAACGTATGACAAATTCAATTAAATGCTTCAGAAGAAGGGCTTTGAACTTCCTTCCCCGTCCCACCTGCCCCAAAACACCCCCAAATTGGCTCTTAAGATAAGTCTGCGTGTCAATATTTGATCACATCCAGAAAAAAAAAAAATCAAAGCTTGAATTTTCATTCCCATAATTAACAGAAACTCACAATATATTGTGGGCGAATGTGTGTGCGCGCGTGTGTTGGAGATCTTTTCTCACGGCTGAACAATGCGTCGTCTTGAACGACAGATGAAAAAGGTGGAGACGATCAATATTGTTGGCTTGCATGCTGTCGGACAAAAAAAAAAAAACAACAACAAAAAAACGGGAAGAAATACAATGCAAACAATCTTTTTCTGTGCTTGTGTCCGCTTAACAATTAGTTTCGGGTCTGGCTTGTGTTCAGATGCTTAAATTAAGGACGCTTTCCTTCTCCTAGCACGCTTGTAAGAGGTAAGCCATGGCCAAGCACAATTGTATTTGCATGCGGAGTGTAAACGTATTCCGACAATTACTCGAATGCGATGATTCCTTGGTTCATGGTTCCTAGCTAACTTGAATACCAGAAATTAAAATAATAAGAATTACTTGAAATAAAGGTAACCTGGTAAGTATCGTGGTTGCGACAGTGCCTCGCAGTACTAAGGTTCACGATTTAAATCGCTGGTCTTCCTGCGTGAGTTTTCTCTCATCTGACAAAAAAACACGCAAGCTAGGTTGAGATTTAAGACGCTACATTTTCAAGCCTTACGGACCGTTTCGAATTTCAGTGATACGGGGAAATTCAATTTCTACTTTGCTGTCAATGTATTTGTGGCAAATGATCGAGAAATCACATTTGATGTGCACTCAAACTATAGTACCAAGCTAATGCTAAGCTAATTTTTATTATTGTGTCCTTGTCCACAGAGGGTGCCCAGATCAACAACGTGGGGCCTGTGACAAACGTGGTCCAACAGCACCCGTATCCCGCCCTCGGCCAGTTGGCTCATGTCTATGAACATCAGCAGCAGCAACAGCAGCAACAACAACAGCAGCAGCAACAGCAACAGCATCAACAGCAACAGCAGCAACAGCAGCTACAGCAACTACACATGCAGCAGCAAAACAAGGATTTCAACAAATATGCCTCCCTGAAGGCTGTGGGTGAGTGCCAATCACTGTAACACCTTTTTTTGTTC